>CM061136.1:52683949-53283949 GCA_030789695.1 Scilla litardierei | reverse complement strand
CCCCTACGCCATACTTGTTTACACACTTCCTGGCTCGTGGTCCAGAAGCGAGCATTACCGTTTGGGGGTAAGGCCCTGGCTCGACACACGTGGAGGGGTAGGGATAAACGTTCGCTTGAGCTTAGGAGTTGGCCCGCGCAGCCACTCTAGCCAAAAGACGGAATCTCTGTGCACGAGGTGCTTACTTTTCTTGTCTTGTACTTGTCTTGTGAATGTCATGCCATGCTCGTACTTTACTTTACTTTACCCTACTTGTTGCACTCATTACTTTAAACTGCCATGTCGTTGCATCA
Organism: Scilla litardierei; assembly: GCA_030789695.1. NCBI lineage: Eukaryota > Viridiplantae > Streptophyta > Magnoliopsida > Asparagales > Asparagaceae > Scilla > Scilla litardierei. The sequence goes on along the minus strand of CM061136.1, from coordinate 53,283,656 downwards.
TGCTAGAACTGCTAGGTTGCTTTACTTTCACCACCTTTCAGTTTCACTTGCACAAGTCTTCCAGACTTGCTGACATGTGCCCCTTGCTCTTTTGGGTGTCACATGTTAGACCCTGAGCCAGAGACAGTTGCTGAGGACGAGGTGTTTGCTGACGCTGAGCCCGAGCCTACGTTCGTTGAGGAGTTCGAGAACACCGGAGACCAGTCTTAGAGACTGATTTTGCTTGCTTTTGCTTTAGGTTGCTGTTAGATGTCGGTGCTTGCACCTTTTCTTTGTTTTCGTACTTTGTACTTTTGTTGGCCATGCTAGGCCTCTTTTTAGACTCTTTTATTTGTAGCCTGGTGGCTTTTCTGCGTTGTTGAGATTTATTATTATGGATATTCTGAGATGTTCTTTTTGTCTCTTTCGTTATTATTATCTTTGTTTCGTTTCGTGTTGCAAGGACCTGCAGTTTAAAGTGATTGACGCTTATCGGACTTGCGGCTTTGTAGCTTCAAGTCTGAGCGGACCTTCTCACGCTTCGCCTCCACGTTTTTGGGAAGCGGGGCGTGACACGTCTCCCGAACGTTCATAAACCTCCCTTCCGTATCGGGTCTCCTCTCCGCTCTGATTCTCCGCAATGTACGCTCGATCTCAGGATCAAACAATATATCTACGGGGTCCGCTGTGGATCTCGTGTACATGCACGGGAAAACAAAGTTTCAAAGAAGTGATTCGCACAATGGAAGGGTTAGATTAAAAAATGAAGAAATAAAACAAAAAGAAAGAAATAGCTAGGGTGGTAGGATCAAACACAATCGCCTCCCCGGCAACGGCGCCAAAAACTTGATCGCGCCCGGGCGTACACCCTAAAGAGTGACCGTGTAGTTTTACCGCAAGCGCACGGTGTAGCGGCGAGCGGGTATCGAACACAGGGAGGACGTATGATAGTGCCTTCTCCGAACAACCTGGCTATAGGGACAGAAAAGTAGGAAATTGCCTTTCGGCGATGTTGTCACAATCGTCAAACAATGTAAAGAGATATAAAATCAAATAAAGACGCCTAGGGAATAGGGAATCCCCGCTACTCACCGTATCTCGTCATTGTGATTCATCGGTTTCACAATTGCTAGGGTAGAATGTCAGGTGAACTAGTTGCAACTGAATGTAAAACCTAGCTCACGCTCTCGCGCTGTTGCCGGTCTATAGCAAACCTAGGCTCGGGTCCAATCTCTTGCAAACCCTAGCCTAGGCAAGCTAGCATTAGGATCAACGTCATCGTTCAATCGCATCCCGAGCCCACTCTCGTGCAAACTCGGGCTACGACCTAGGTTGGGATAGTTCCTACCCGTCCAATCTCTTGCAAACGGGTATCGGTATAGAATTGCAACCGAGAATCCTAGTATCGGTCCAATCTCTTGCAAACCGATACTACGGAAACTCAATTTCAACCCAATTCGGATTTCTAGGGTTTCCTATCGAATTGGGATCCAATCTCTTGCAAATCCCAATCGATATGAACACCTAGCTATCCGTATTATATCAATCCCAAACTAACCCTAATCAATTCTAGCAATAATTCTACCAAATCGTCACAAATCGGAAATTGGGCTCGTAGGGTTCATCCCCACGCCCTAAGACGTTAAAACTACTCACAAATCATATTGCTAATGGAAGAATAATCAATAGAAACAACAATGGAATTCATAGCAATATTCAAAATAGCAATAAAAATAGGATTTTTAATAGAGAGGGAGACAAACCAATGTAGCTTTCCAAGAATCCAACAAAATAACACTTTTCTCTCCTCTCCAATCACAAGAATTAAACTCTAAAAAATCTAATCTAAAAAGGCTGCCAAAAGCAATAGAAAAGCTCTCTAAACTAGGTTAGAATCTGGGGTTAAATACCCCCCAAAACTGCCCAAAAATCCGTGACCAAAATGCCCCTGCGCCTCTTCAAAATCGTGTTTTCCACTACAGGCAGCGCGGCTCACTCGGCCGAGTGACAAAAGTCGCTCGGCCGAGTGATAGACCCTGATGATTTCCAGTAAGTCTGGGGTCTTGGGGGTCGTCACTTGGGGCGTCACTCGGCCGAGTGAGTTGTCGTCACTCGGCCGATGGGCTTATCTTCACTCGGGCGGTCGGTAATTGCCACTCGGCCGAGTGGGGCTTCTGATCTCAGACTGACGAAAGACAGTAACTTGGGAGTTTTTGATGGCCGTCGTCTGAGTGCCACTCGGGCGGACAGGATACGTCACTCGGCCGAGTGGGCTTCTGATGCTCGGCCGAGTGCACGCTGATATATTGCTTGGAGCGTGTCCGATCTGGCCGGCCGAGCGGTGTCTCGATGCTCGGCCGAGTGACTCCTTCACTCGGCCGAGTGAGATGCTAAAAATGCCCAATCTGAATGTTCTTGCCTCCTCGTCGCTCCTACGACGTTCTTTCTTCTTCCGCTCCTCTCCAATCACAAAATACCCCTCAGGGAAGTCGTCGGTGACACTCCGGAGTGGGTGTATCTCGGAATCACTCCAAATCGCTCCAAATCTCCTGAAATACGACAAAAACAACAAATCGTGAAAAGTATCGCAATGTTGTCGATAAATCGTGAAAAACGTGATTTGAGCGATTCAAATGTCATGCAAACATGCGGAAAAAAGGTGTAAAATATGGAGTGATCACTAACTCAGCCGAGTGAGATTCTCACTCTGGTCGAGTAGCAATTCCAGCACTGCAGTGTTGACTTGGAGAAATTCTCCAGATTTCATCTGACCTTCGATTGGTGCGTTCTTGGAGGTGTTGGAACCGTCATAAGGTCTACTATACATAACAAATATGATAAAAATACTTTGTCCAATGGAATGGTAGAATATTTCAAAGGAGTGAGAGACTGTCTGAAAATCTGGGCCGAGTAGAATTCCTCACTCGGGCGAGTGGACTTCCTACTCGGCTGAGTAGGGTCTTCTGCTGTACCCCAAAAATTCCAGAGAGTCTGCTTCGATTTCCTTCAGAAATTCTAACTACACTCGGGCGAGTGAAGCTATTTACCCGTCCGAGTGGAATTCACCACTCGGGCGAGTACATTGTGGCACTCAGGCAGGCAGATGTCGGCTTATCAGTATCGCTCGGCCGAGTATGATTCTTCACTCGTGTAACGCCCCGCTTCCCAAAAGACACCGGAAGCAAGAGCGTTACACGGCCCGCTTGAACTGGAGCGGTGAAGCTCCAGTCCAATAAGCGTCTGTGATAAAAACACAGAAGAGGTCCTTGCATTTGCGTATCAGAACAATCAGAACATTCAAAGGTAAATGCCACATCCAGATATATAATGCGTACACGAAATTACAAGACAAGCCATAGCAGGGCCAAAAAGAACTACAACAACACACTAATCCTACTACAAGGAACCAAACTAAAACTCAAGCAGTGACGAAGCCCCTAGTCTTCCACAGAAAGCGGCTCAGCGTCTACGACCAACTCTGGCTCTCCGAGCCAGGCGTCACGTACGAATCCTCCGGGTACTCAAGCGTTGAATCTGACATACATCCACAAACAATGAATGTATGTCAGCAAGGTCTGCAAGGAAAGATTAGCATCCCAAGGGAAGATGTACAAATAATATGAATTTAAGAAGCATTTAATAGTTAAAAGAAATGACTGCAGCAATTTAATCTTAGCAAATATATTGAAACGGAAACAACATCCCTGACATGCAGTTCTAAACAGTTGCAAGAATAAAATTAAGATTTCCTCCGAGTCCATTAGCATTTCAATCATCAGGATGACCAAGTTAGCGTTGCAAGTTTTCATGTCAAGAGTTAGCATTCTAATCTAGGGTTCTCGCCTTTAGGTAGTGATGAGAAGGTCGTTCCTCTCACGGGGGCTTACCGTGATTGACACTAACCCACTGCGTCGGGTGGTGCTCTTGAGGAGAGTACCTTTCATACGCCCAGTGGCCGCTCAACCCTAACCCCACCCAAAATTTTTGCCGGAACACGAGCCGGCCTAGTCGACTCACACGACATCACGATATCACGATACCGCCTTCGAGGCGCACGATTTCACGATGTCATAAATTGTTAAACATTCAAAATGTCCAGACAAGTTATGTACCAATTTAACAATGTCATCTTTCCATTTGTACAACATCTTCAAACATTAAGAGAGGGTTACCCGACATTTACAATAAATTAAGGAGAGTGTTGGACGTGTGGGTTGAACGAGCAGGTTGCGAAAACTAGTTTTCTTTGCCAATGTTTAAAGTTGAACAATATCAGGTTATATGTCCAAAAGCCGCATTTAGTCTAGAACATTATGGAAATAATTACAAGTGTCATTTCACGTGCAGTTTCAAGATATGCAGATTTAAGTAAAAATGACGCAAACAATCATTAAACTTCAAAAATTCATATTAATTGCACACTTGCCTGTTTGGAGCGTTTCTGGGTGTCGGAGTGACGTAGCAAGGGCGTGAGTATCTGTGTCATCGAAATCGCAAGTTAAGGTAACAGTTCTCACCCAACAAAATACTAGACCCAAGATTACTGTCTATATGCTACCATAGCTATATATATGCTAACAAATATAATAATCCAACTTATATAATCCCATATGTTATAATTATATTTTGGGGATAATAACATGCTGTTATATAATGGATGAACTGTTAATAAAATAGAAGCTTACACATCTAACATTATATGCATAACTAATATACTAACCGGGCTAATTTTACACAGCAAGTATATTTACAAGTTATAACTGTAACATATAAAGTTAGGTGTACATCAAAAATACTTACTTGGTATTTATATATTATAATATAATACTTGCTAACAGCATCCACGTAAATTATAGTTATAAAACTTACAATTTCATTAGTGTTGTCTTGAGGTTGCAGGGGAAGCGGGGTTCGAATCTGTTGGCGACGGAGGTCGGTCCAGCAGCAGCACGAGGCAGGCCGGAGTCTAGCTGGCGGTGCATCGCCGAAAATCGAACGAATGGCTCATGGAGACACGAGCGGGCAGTAGGACAGCAGAACGAGGGCTTGCAAGGGCGCGGCGAGGTCGGAGCGTTGCAGGCCGTCGGAGATGATGGCAGCGTGGTGACGGCTCGAAGCTAGGTCGCCGAAGGCAAGGTGACGGGGCTGAGGTCCTGATGTGAGAGAGGAGGCGGGCTTGGGGAAGAGAGGTCGAAGGTGGGTCGAAGATGTGGGTGGCCGGTGTGACGGTGGATGTGGGTTCGCCTGGGTCGCAGGGGAAGAGGGTGGAGGCGCCGGTGACTGTTGCTTGCGTGGGGATGAAGGGCTCGGGTCTAAAGCAGGGCTAGGGGGTCGACGCGTTGGGAAGGCTGGGCGACGGTGAGTGTCCGGGGTGTGGGCGGTAGCTGCAGGAGGTGAGAGGCCGCCGGCGGTCATTGGACGGGGTTGGGCGGCGCTAGGGGGAGCTGCGGCTGAGATGCTTGCCGGAGGAGCAAGGCGGGGAGAAAACGGACGGGATGGCTGAGGTTTTGTAGAGGGTGGCCGCGGCTTGTAGATGAACGGAGCTGGGTGGATCGGGGGTTAGGCGCGATCCTGTGCAAGGCTGGGGGTGATGCGAAAGAGAAGGAGAAGAGGTAACGTTGCTGCGTGTGTGTGCGTGAGAGAGGAGGAGGAAGAAGACGTTAAGGGCAGGAGGCGGCTGGGAGAAGAAAGGGTGAGGCCTAGGGTTTTTTTCTCTAATATAATAGGAAATGTAGGGTTGATTCCTTAGGGTTTTATTAGCCTAGGCTAGCTGTAGAAACCAAAGCACAGAGTTCTTATTTAAAGAATTGAAAGGGGTTGCTTGCATAAGAAACATTAGGATAGAGTAGGTTGCGTTAGTTTGAGTTCTCTAGGATTTTATCAATAGAATAGGGTAGGGTTTGAAACGTACAGCCATAGACTAGGCTTAGGTCAAATATATATAAGTGTAGGGTCATGCGATATCAATTAGCCTATGTTATCATCTATAAGGAAATGATGTAAGGGAGCCAGCACGTGGGGAACCTTAGCCTCTATAGGGTTTTAATTATCCTCCATTCTCCTTTTTTTTGTGTCAACCTAGTTTGTTGTACAAGGGTTTTGAAACGTTGAGCACAGATTACACATGGCCAGTACGTGAACTAGGTCTTAGGCTCTATAAAATGTGTAAGCTGAAGATAGTACTAGTGGGGGTTTTGCAAATGAACCATGTGTAGGCTAGTAGTAGCCTGGGTTCGGCCATGGTCAAAAATGGCTAGATGTTACAATAAGTAGTCTTGGTTATATTAGGAGAGGATTTGAATTGCTATTAAAAATATTGAAATTAAATGGGTTTTAATCAAGAGAAATAAGGGCCCATTAATTAGGTTTAAGTGGGTTTTAATAGGTCTAACAAGGAAAGCTTTTCAAACGTTTAAAAGGTTTTAAATATCGATTTTGAATTTTGAATCAAAAAAATCAAAACAATCTTTAAGAATAGACTTTTTAAAATAATTCACTAGAAAGGATAAGCATAATAATAATAAGTTTTGAAAAGATTAGAAATGGGTACGGGTTCGGGTTCGTTATGACTTAACTACGGATACGAAGAAGGATAAACACACGGAGGAAAAACGGATAAAACGCATCGTGAAAACTGGTCGTTACATCCTACCCACCTTAAAAATGATTCCGTCCTCGGAATCTTACCGGCTAAGACACGGGAAAAACGTAAGGGTAACGCTCGCATATCCTCTTCCAATGCATACACACCATAAATAAGCATCACGCCATAACCAAATAGTATCTACTATTACTAATATCCTTACCAATAGTATCACTACGGGTAGTACAATCAACGTCTATGCTAATAGTAGTAGCAGTACGCATACACACATTACTAATTACGTATTAACCTAACACGTTTAATATAATATCATCATACAAATACAATTCAACCAAAATCATACTCTGGTGAATAGTAACACTCTACTACACAACCACAACAATTTACGCACTCACATTATTACCAATACACAAGGTAATATCAAACATCTTATACACTTACCATCTATACTGATATAGTACTACAAGTCATCTAAACACACTACAAATAAAAATACAATCATTCTTTGTTAATTAACATTTCAATCTTACGATCACTTTTACATACCGTATATTACTATATACACGTAATAATACATATCACTATACGTATATACATTCACGTAATACCTTACACCATACACGGATTTTATAAGCCTTACTCATAGCACTAGGGTCATCGTAATCTACCCACCTTAGGATCAAGCCCGTCCTCAGACTTCCTTAAATAGATTGACCTATGGGGGAGCGGACTTAGACACTAAGCTCGTTCTACCCAAGTTTTGCATACATTATAATGAGACAAAATACATCCATATGCATATACATACTCATATATCACACATTTTCAAATACCTATCCATACGTTCATTTTACATACATATACACATTATACTACTACACGTCTATCACGCATCCATATAGGACAGATATATATACACACGCCAGTATACACAACCAAAATTTACATAGATAGGGCTAGTATACTATTACATACATCCATATATACGTAGTCACAAACATACGACTATGTATACTTCCTGGTATACGCATGCTCACACATCATCCCGTAGGGGTAACATTATAATCTTACTATACATAAAACACACTTATTCATACCATACATATATACCTATAACTAATCACATACACATATACGCACGAGCACACGCCGGACATACTAACATATAGATCACATAATAGATCTACACATATAACTATACATACACCTATCATGATTACACCTAACATGCACGGCACTGTATTAACACACAATTACAACAATTAGTAATTACGGCTAAGATACATATACTCCTAGTAACTGGCAAATACTAAATCTAACACGCACAGATATTCCTATAGTGATATAGCTAATCACACGCCTAAGTATAAATATAACGTTTACTACTCTATACTCGACTATATACATACCTACCACAAATTAGACAATCACACCATACTAATAAAAGCACACTTTTACATAAGTGGTACTTAGAGATTCGCACACACACACGGGTCTACACTCACTGTCTATTTACAAGCACCACAACAACACCACAATCAAAGCTAAAGGTCTCACTAAGCAATGATAAGTTCTAAAGTGACAGCTAAGCAAAAGTAGGATTCAGAGTTGAATGAGGCAACGAGTTAATGTTGTGATGGACGGTTCCGAATGTAAGACGGTAAGAGGTTAGTCGGTTGGGTGAGGTAAAATATTTATGAACCCAAGTAAGAAGATAAGGATACGTGTAAGAATAATAACATCGTTATAACTTATGTAAAATAGTGAGCATATGGTAGGAGTTAAAACGTAAGATATGATTAGTCAAATAATAGGTGAAGAGTAATATGGGCGTAGGGTGGTAGTGCTTGTTTTGTAAAGGAAATTAGGTTTGTAAGAAGAAATTTTTAAAAAAAAAAGAAGTGTGAAGGCAATGACTATAAAACTGACACACGAGATTTTGAAGTTCTATATAACCTAGGAAAGTAGTATGAATGACCGTTTTGAAATGTGGTAGTAAGAAAAGGAGATGATATTTTGAACTAGGGAAATAGAATTGAAGTTTTAAAAAAGAAGTTCATTACATTAGGAAAATAGAGTAACTATACGAGGTTAGGTGAAATAGAAGTGTGAAAGATATATGTTTGAAAATCGCTATAAGATAGTAACTAAAGATCGCGTCAGAAAAGTTTCCTAATCAAGATTGGGTTCAAATCGACTGAAGCGTAGAATTTCTAAGTGAAAAAGTTTTTCGAAAGGATTTTAAACGTAGCAAGGATTTAATAAAGGAAATGTCGAAAATACTTTTTAAAAGACCATGGATCTGCAATGGGGAAGGTTCAAGGTTAAGGATGGTGGACCTGAAGAGTTTACGTGAATCGAAGACAATGAATAGGTTTGACGATCGAAATATAAGGACGACTAAGAAGTAACTCCGTGAATACGCTACGATGGCTTTCTACGATTATTAAAGTGGAAGTGTAATGATTTGGAAATAGTAAAGGCAGGGGGAAAAACAATCATTGGGTCGACTAAGGTTTAGCACTGGGGTTCTTCAACGAACTAGACTGCGATAGGAGAGTCGAGGTAAGGTTCGTTGAGGATCGAAATCGAGGTCTTATCTATAGACCTGGTATGCCCTACGCTTCGAATTCTACTCGTTGCAGGTGTCTCAGGTTCAACATGCATGGATGCGACGATCGCTACGTTTGGTTAGGCCCTAGATTCGATGAATCTAAGCGAACGATCAACGAACTCAAAAGACTAATATGGTCGAAGCTGGATGGCTAACCGCTAGGGTGACTCCGAGGATGATAATACTAAGTCATGGCAAGGGTGTCTAACTAATGAGCACGAGCGTCTAACTAACTCTTCCTATTATCCTGATATTGGGTTTCATATCCTGCTGAGATGAGGTAATCGAATAATTTTGTGTACGAACTAATTCTGGATGTTCGGCTAATGAAAATCGTTCTCATTGTTCTGAATTTCACAGGTTCGAGACCTGCATGGGCCACCACTAAAACCTGTAACGCCCCGCTTCCCAAAAGACACCGGAAGCGAGAGCGTTACACGGCCCGCTTGAACTAGAGCGGTGAAGCTCCAGTCCAATAAGCGTCTGTGATAAAAACACAGAAGAGGTCCTTGCATTTGCGTATCAGAACAATCAGAACATTCAAAGGTAAATGCCACATCCAGATATATAATGCGTACACGAAATTACAAGACAAGCCACAGCAGGGCCAAAAAGAACTACAACAACACACTAATCCTACTACAAGGAACCAAACTAAAACTCAAGCAGTGACGAAGGCCCTAGTCTTCGGCAGAAAGCGGCTCAGCGTCTACGACCAACTCTGGCTCTCCGAGCCAGGCGTCACGTACGAATCCTCCGGGTACTCAAGCGCTGAATCTGACATACATCCACAAACAATGAATGTATGTCAGCAAGGTCTGCAAGGAAAGATTAGCATCCCAAGGCAAGATGTACAAATAATATGAATTTAAGAAGCATTTAATAGTTAAAAGAAATGACTGCAACAATTTAATCTTAGCAAATATATTGAAACAGAAACAACATCCCTGACATGCAGTTCTAAACAGTTGCAAGAATAAAATTAAGATTTCCTCCGAGTCCATTATCATTTCAATCATCAGGATGACCAAGTTAGCGTTGCAAGTTTTCATGTCAAGAGTTAGCATTCTAATCTAGGGTTCTCGCCTTTAGGTAGTGATGAGAAGGTCGTTCCTCTCACGGGGGCTTACCGTGATTGACACTAACCCACCGCGTCGGGTGGTGCTCTTGAGGAGAGTACCTTTCATACGCCCAGTGGCCGCTCAACCCTAACCCCACCCAAAAGTTTTGCCGGAACACGAGCCGGCCTAGTCGACTTACACGACATCACGATATCACGATACCGATTTCGAGGCGCACGATTTCACGATGTCATAAATTGTTAAACATTCAAAATGTCCAGACAAGTTATGTACCAATTTAACAATGTCATCTTTCCATTTGTACAACATCTTCAAACATTAAGAGAGGGTTGCCCGACATTTACAATAAATTAAGGAGAGTGTTGGACGTGTGGGTTGAACGAGCAGGTTGAGAAAACTAGTTTTCTTTGCCAATGTTTAAAGTTGAACAATATCAGGTTATATGTCCAAAAGCCGCATTTAGTTTGGAACATTATGGAAATAATTCCAAGTGTCATTTCACGTGCAGTTTCAAGATATGCAGATTTAAGTAAAAATGATGCAAACAATCATTAAACTTCAAAAATTCATATTAATTGCACACTTGCCTGTTTGGAGCGTTTCTGGGTGTCGGAGTGACGTAGCAAGGGCGTGAGTATCTGTGTCATCGAAATCGCAAGTTAAGGTAACAGTTCTCACCCAACAAAATACTAGACCCAAGATTACTGTCTATATGCTACCATAGCTATATATATGCTAACAAATATAATAATCCAACTTAGATAATCCCATATGTTATAATTATATTTTGGGGATAATAACATGCTGTTATATAATGGATGTACTGTTAATAAAATAGAAGCTTACACATCTAACATTATATGCATAACTAATATACTAACAAGGCTAATTTTACACAGCAAGTATATTTACAAGTTATAACTGTAACATATAAAGTTAGGTGTACATCAAAAATACTTACTTGGTATTTATATATTATAATATAATACTTGCTAACAGCATCCACGTAAATTATAGTTATAAAACTTACAATTTCATTAGTGTTGTCTTGAGGTTGCAGGGGAAGCGGGGTTCGAATCTGTTGGCGACGGAGGTCGGTCCAGCAGCAACACGAGGCAGGCCAGAGTCTAGCAGGCGGTGCATCGCCGAAAATCGAACGAATGGCTCATGGAGACACGAGCGGGCAGTAGGACAGCAGAACGAGGGGTTGCAAGGGCGCGGCGAGGTCGGAGCGTTGCAGGCCGTCGGAGATGATGGCAGTGTGGTGACGGCTCGAAGCTAGGTCACCGGAGGCAAGGTGACGGGGCTGAGGTCCTGATGTGAGAGAGGAGGCGGGCTTGGGGAAGAGAGGTCGAAGGTGGGTCGAAGATGTGGGCGGTTGGTGTGACGGTGGATGTGGGTTCGCCTGGGTCGTAGGGGAAGAGGGTGGAGGCGCCGGTGACTGTTGCTTGCGTGGGGATGAAGGGCTCGGGTCTAAAGCAGGGCGAGGGGGGGTCGACGCGTTGGGAAGGCTGGGCGACGGTGAGTGTCCGGGCTGTAGGCGGTTGCTGCAGGAGGTGAGAGGCCACCGGCGGTCATTGGACGGGGTTGGGCGGCGCTAGGGGGAGCTGCGGCTGAGATGCTTGCCGGAGGAGCAAGGCGGGGAGAAGACGGAAAGGATGGCTGAGGTTTTGTAGAGGGTGGCCGCGGCTTGTAGATGAACGGAGCTGGGTGGCTCGGGGGTTAGGCGCGATCCTGTGCAAGGCTAGGGGTGATGCGAAAGAGAAGGAGAAGAGGTGACGTTGATGCGTGTGTGTGCGCGAGAGGAGGAGGAAGAAGACGTTGAGGGCAGGAGGCGGCTGGGAGAAGAAAGGGTGAGGCCTAGGGTTTTTTTCCCTAATATAATAGGAAATGTAGGGTTGATTCCTTAGGGTTTTATTAGCCTAAGCTAGCTGTAGAAACCAAAGCACAGAGTTCTTATTTAAAGAATTGAAAGGGGTTGCTTGCATAAGAAACATTAGGATAGAGTAGGCTGCGTTAGTTTGAGTTCTCTAGGATTTTATCAATAGAATAGGGTAGGGTTTGAAACGTACAGCCATAGACTAGGCTTAGGTCAAATATATAGAAGTGTAGGGTCATGCGATATCAATTAGCCTATGTTATCATCTATAAGGAAATGATGTAAGGGAGCCAGCACGTGGGGAACCTTAGCCTCTATAGGGTTTTAATTATCCTCCATTCTCCTTTTTTTGTGTCAACCTAGTTTGTTGTACAAGGGTTTTGAAACGATGAGCACAGATTACACATGGCCAGTACGTGAACTAGGTCTTAGGCTCTATAAAATGTGTAAGCTGAAGATAGTACTAGTGGGGGTTTTGCAAATGAACCATGTGTAGGCTAGTAGTAGCCTGGGTTCGGCCATGGTCAAAAATGGCTAGATGTTACAATAAGTAGTCTTGGTTATATTAGGAGAGGATTTGAATTGCTATTATAAGTATTGAAATTAAATGGGTTTTAATCAAGAGAAATAAGGGCCCATTAATTAGGTTTAAGTGGGTTTTAATAGGTCTAACAAGGAAAGCTTTTCAAACGTTTAAAAGGTTTTAAATATCGATTTTGAATTTTGAATCAAAAAAATCAAAACAATCTTTAAGAATAGACTTTTTAAAATAATTCATTAGAAAGGATAAGCATAATAATAATAAGTTTTGAAAAGATTAGAAATGGTTACGGGTTCGGGTTCGTTATGACTTAACTACGGATACGAAGAAGGATAAACACACGGAGGAAAAACGGATAAAACGCATCGTGAAAACTGGTCGTTACAACTCCGGTGAGTGGGTTGCGTTACTCAGTCGAGTGGCCTATTCCTGGAATCAACTCTTCCCCTCCTCGCCTCCTCGTCGATTCTATCGATCTCCTTCTTATACCGCTCATCATCAGCGCCGTTAGCTCCTCGATAGGGCCATGGGCGATGTTCCGGTACGTGTGCAAGTCCCTTAATTTCATTTTTGCTCCCGATCGCTTCATATTTCCTAAAATCCGACAAAAACAAGAAATATTGAAAAGTAACGCAATATCGTCGAATAATCATGAAAAGCGCGATATGGGCGATCAAAATGGTATGTAAATATGCTGAAAAAGGTGTAAAATAAGGACCGATCAAAATCCCCCAAGCTTACCTCTTACTCGTCCTCGAGGAAGATAAGTAGAGAGATGAACTCGGGAAATGAAAATAAAGGAAAGGAAATGAAAGAAAAAGAATACGAAGTGGAAGGAGTCGCTAGATTATTCTCTCAGTTCTCAAGCCATAAGCTACACGTCACAATAACTCGGAAAGTACGAACCACAGGCTATAAAGATTTCATATGTTAATTAAACATGGTACTTGCAAGCTTTTAAGAGCAACAAAAGGGACTCTCTAAATGTAACGGCTGGTTTTTGTATGATGAAATTTATTTATATATATATGATTGTTTGTTTGTTGTTGTGCACTTGCAAGCTAAATTTATTTATATATATATATATGATTATGATCCAGATGGGATTCAATTGTTGAATATAAAGTATAAGAAATGTGAAGAAATAATCTAGGGTAAAGCATGCGTTGAACTACTCAACTTTGCACCTTCGAGGTCTTTGTGTATCTCTAACAAGTGCACAACAACAGACTCTACGCGCATGACGGTCGCACGGTCTATTTCTCGGTATGATAGATGAAAGAACTAAGAGAAAGACGTTCTCTTACAATCCCCTCAAGTGTGAGTGGGAGATGTTGGATATGGATGACGTTTGTACACCCTTGTAGGGGATGTACGAGGGAACACGGACCTCGAACGTCGCACACACAAAGTCGTGTGCAAAGGGAATCTGTTCCCTTGCGGAGAGGATCTCTAGATTAATGGGAAAGTCGCATTGTATGTGCATAAGTGCATGCGACATATGGCTAATAAAGGGGTAATATCTTAAGCTTATGTTGTACCATGCATATGGTACAACTTAAGCTTATAATGTGCCATGTATGATGGTACACCTTAGTTAAATTGTTCCAAAGGAACAATTACTCCTAAAATAACTACCTTGGGGGCTATAAATAAGACCCAAGGGTTAGCCATTTCCTTACACTTTTGCATGGTATGCATGCCTTGCATTTCATTCTAGCAAAGCTCTGCCGAAATCCTTCCTCTCTCTTTATCCAAGTTCTTAATCTAAAAGTAGAGATTTAGATTGTGGATTTAGTAGCCTTACTCCGTTCGTGAGAAGACTCGATCCGTCGTGGCGAATCCGAAGGCAAAGTTCTGTGACTACCGTGTCGCATACGCAAGCATAAGTCTCAACTTCATTTATCGATCCTAACTCTGTTTTGACAGGATCCTACAATTATAGGTAGTAGGCTATGGTGTGAACATATATGTTACATGTGTGTGACTATACGATGTATGCGTATGTATTAAGGAGTGTATTATAAATATACGTGTGCTGATGTCTGTATTATTATTATGGTATATAGAATGATTGAACTACGTGAGTATTGCCTGACTAAATATTAAGCGTGATTGACTTATGGTATGTACATGGTTGTATTGGTAGACATATATAAATTGGAGTGGTATTAGTATAGGTATAAATGCCGTGTTATGAATATAGAATATTCTGATATGTGTATTGAGTCTCACCCAAGCTTGAGTGGGTATACTCTAAGTATATTGAATGTATGATTGTAGTTTGAGTATAGCAATGTTTGATGTATGTATAGTGATAGAAGTGTTTGTGCCTGGTTGTGTTACACATATGATTGTGGTTCGCTACACCAATATATAGTTATAGGTGTTGGTCTTGTGGTGTAGTTATTTACTAAGGACTCGCTTGTGTGGACGTATGTGTACTAGCAAAACTAGGTGTGTAGATGTGCTAGGTATATAATGATGTGATTGGTATATGTGAATGAGAAGTTAGCGTGCGTGGGTATGCACCATGCACGGGTAAGTATGTGCTTAGTTATAGTTATTGGTGACTATGGTATATGTGGCGTGTCGTAAATATAGTTATAGGACCGAATGTGATGTGAATATACGGTGAAATTATTGCATGCATTTGTATGACTATATAATGAGTGAAATATGGTAGTAGTGAATATATATTGGATATAGTAAAATTTGACTTAATAATGGTATGGTGTGACTGCATGTGTTGATGTGTTTGGTGTTGGATGAATACTAGGAAATATTAGAGGGTAGTATACCCTTGATGTTTGTGCATAGGTAGCTATCTATACGTAGAGCAATGATTGTATTTGCTAAGTGAAGGACTATTCTTATGTGAGTATCTGAACTATTGTTTTGTACTAGGTAAGTAGTAGTTATATAAGGGATGTATGTTTATATATGTGATTGAAATACATGTATGAATTTGACAGGCTATAATAGGTATAAGTGTATAACATACGTTTATATATATATACGTGTTGGTAGTGATAATGTTCGACTACCTAGTTGGGGCACTTGTAATAACTATACCTGGTTGAATTATAATGTGACTTGATTGGGGTAGTTACTAAAACGACTAGATATATTAGAAAGTCCGAGGACGGACTTTATTCTAAGGTGGGAAGGATGTAACGACCACTTTTCGTTGTACGTTGTTCGTGCACGTGCTTTTGGCCGTGCACGTGTTTGTTTTAGACTTTGTTTGTTTGTGAACACTTTAGTGCGATATTCCGTTGTGAACGTCTCTGAGAATATTAAATAGTGGCTCGAAATTGGAACGACATTTCTCGAGTCGTTTTCCCACAATTTAATCTTATTCGATGAGACGTTGCGATTCTCACTTTTGACGGGAGACGTTTCTATTTTTAGTTTCGTCGTCCGACATCGAAATTGTGATCCGTCTTCTTAGTTAGCTCACTTTCGCTGCCACGATCACCCTGATATTTATTTTATAATTTTTGGAGTTTATTTGACCACTTTTATATTTTTAGCAAGTTTTATAATATTTTTAATAATTACGTTTTAAATTAATTTCGGCCAAATAAAATTTATTTGAGTTTTAAAAGTTTTAAATAATTTTTGAGCCGAATTCCAGCTCATTTGGATCGCAGAAAATCCTTGTGCGAGTTGGAGAGGGCGAGATACGAATTTTAAATTATTTTAAACTCCTAATCTCATTAGGATTAGCCATAGACCTAGTCAACCCCTCTACACTATATAAACAACCTTTAGGAAGACCTAATTTCGCAAGAAAATAACCCTAGCCACTTCCAAAACCCAAATCTGACGTTGCGACGAATCGTCGCAACGTTGCGACAAGCATCTGCCGCACGACCGGAGAAACGAGCTCCGTTCTCCCGCCCTGACCGACGCCCATGCCCGCTCATCCCCTCCGTCCGCACCCGCTGCAGCTGCTGCATCGCAAGCTCTGCACCGACCCGCACCAACCGAGAGGGTCCCTCGGTCAGACCGAGAGACCCGCTCCACATCTCCGCATCCCCGCTCCGCACCAAGCCCCGCACCAAGCCGCTCCGTTCGCCCGCATCGCCCCGCGTTGCAACATTGCAACGTTGCAATGCTCACTGTAGCGCCCGACCGAGACGACCGACCGCTCCGACTGAGAGGCCGCCCGCACCCGCTGCTGAGCCCGCTCCGCAGCGCTGCACAGCGACGTGCGCTGCGTCTGACCGAGCCAATCTCTCGGTACCGAGCGATGTTCGTCGCAACGTCGTAACTCCCGCACCGCTTGCCACCATGGGCCCCCCAAGTTCTCCTGAGGTATTGTGGGTCCCCCAAAGGTCCCTAGGACTACTGTGGGCCCCACCTAGATGCTTCCTCCTCGACGATTCGCCGTGTACGACGTTGCGACACGTCGTAGCCCGTCGTCACACGTGCTAGCTTTGGAATCTGGAACCGTTGCTTCAGTTGATGCTCTGAACTTTCCAGCGAGGAATCTAAATTGGAATCAGGACTTGGAGCGCGTTCTCTTATTCCAACCCCCTGCGTCGCTACCCGACGCCGGTGTAGCTTTCGCGTCGTGTTGAGGTAACGCTTTGCACCCCTAGGACCCCCAACCCATTGCCTGTTAATCAAGACTAAAATCGGTATTTTTTAAAATGTTTTAAATGTTTTAAATTCACTAATCAAGATTAATAATATGGACTTTAGGCCGGTGGACTTGTGCACGTAGGATAATTGTGATTTTTGGACTCATTGGACGGTGTGCTCAGACGTTGTACTTGCAGGCAAGTGAAACTTGCCAACTCTTGTGTAGGGCCATGTTTTTAGGCCACTTCCTTGCTTTTAGCGTAAAAGAGACTAGTCAGTGAAATGATAGCTGGCTAGACGCCTGTTTGATCTAGTTTGACAACGAAACTAGATCCGTCACCTAATTGATCTAGCTTGACAACGAAGCTAGATCCAACTCTTTAAACTTGTTGTTCATGCATACTAAACTGCCACGTTTACTTTTCTTATCTGTACGCACTTTTAACTGCCATGCATTGCATCTTACATGTCATCCCAGTTGATTGTTGCATTCGTAGCACACGCTACAATACTTGTACTCCTTGAATACTACTTCCGGGGAAACGGGCCTCATGTGTTGGTCAAAAGCCAATGCCCGGTTTCCTGGTCCGGCTAGGTGCACCCCTATGCCATACTTGTTAAAAACACTTCCTGGCTCGTGATCCAGAAGCGAGCATTCCCGTTCGAGGGTAAGGCCCTGGCTCGATACACGTGGAGAGGTAGGGATAAACGGTCAACTGAGCTTAGGAGTGGCCCGATCAGCCCTCTAGCCAGAAGACGGAATCTCTGTGCACGAGGTGCTTACTTTCCTTGTCTTGTACTTGTCTTGTGAATGATTCATGTAATACTTGTCATCCATGCCATGTTTAAATGCCATACTCGTACTTTACTTTACGTTACTTTACTTTACCTGTTGCACTCATACTTTAACTGCCATGTCATCGCATTCATGCTAGAACTGCTAGGTTGCTTTACTTTTGCATACTTTCAGTTTCCTTGCATAAGTCTCTTGTAGACTTGCTGACATGTGCCACTTGCTCTTTTGGGTGTCACATGTTAGACCCTGAGCCAGAGACCGTTGCTGTGTATGTGACGTGTTGCTGACGCTGAGCCTGAGTCCATGTCTGCCTAGGAGGAGTTTTGTGGACGTCAGTGATCTTTCCTGGTGACTTGGCTGAGCTTTATTTTGTTTTAGGTTTTGTTGTTAGTTGTCGGTGCGTGGCACCTTTTCTCTGTACGTTGTACTTTTGTTGGCCATGTTTGGGCCTTTAGACTCTCTTTTATTTCAGCATGGTGGCTTTTCTGTGATGTTGAAACTTATTTTATGGATATTCTGAGATATCTCTTTTGTCTCATTTCATTATTATTATCTTTGTTTCGTTCGCGTTGCAAGGACCTGCAGTTTTAAATTTGATTGACGCTTACCGGACTTGCAGCTTCGTAGCTTCAAGTCTGAGCGGACCTTCTCACGCTTCGCCTCCATATTTTTGGGAAGCGGGGCGTGACATATTTCCTTCCTCCCTCCTTGCGCCCTCCATCTTCTCCAAGACCCTTCTCCCCTTTCTTTCTCTTCATCTTCTTCCTCCAATCTCTTTTCTCTTCATTCTCCTGTTTCTTCCTCTCCTCCTATTTTTCCCCACAAATCAGCCAACCACCCCAGCTCCCCAGATCTGAACCTTGCGGCCAAGCTCCGGCCGCCATCTCGTTCAATTCCCGAGATCCATCTCGGCGATCCAACCTCAGTTCTAGCGACGACGACCCCGGGAGACGCTGAGATCTTCGCCACCACCAACGGAGGCCGACGACACCACCAACGATCAATGTTCCTCGCTGCGCTACCCACGGCTTAGGAACTTCCGGACGACGCAAAGCTTCCACTTTTTCCAGATCTGACGCCGGATCTCCGCTCAAACGTCAAATCAGGTTGGTTCCCTAAACTCGTAGAAACCCCCACCGTAAATGATCAAAACCTAATTAAAATCAGCAACTTTAATCAATTAAATTTATTTTCCGCTGATCCTTAAAACGTTGTACAACCGTAGATAAATCGACGAATGGACTTTATGCATGTGCACATAGGATAGATCATCGATTAGGTTAAATGCATTAAAAATGTGACTTTTGATGAATAGGTTAGTCCCGATAACCTAGACACAACCCTAATAGGAATTATTGAATCATGATCTGACACCGTCGTCGTGTCACGATTTTCAGACGCTCTTTCGTCGACGAGATGTTTGGACGAGACGTTCCGGGAAGACGACGCACTCGCCACCGTAGGCAAGTGTACCACTTGCGTTCTTGGCCATGTTTAGGCCTTAGTCTTGTTAGAACTAAAATTTTGAAACGATGAGGACTGGACGTGAAATGATAGCGTCCGGGACGCCCTTGACGGCTCAGACTTGACAACAAAGTCTGAGTCCAACAACAACAATTTTGACATCATAGGATTGACATGTGTGTGCGTGCGTTGTGGACACCCTAGTACAACCCCTCCTGTTTTTTCGTGTCATGTCCCCTCCGTCTTGACATGTCCCGTTCCGTCTTGCACAGCCCGCTGGGCAATATGGCACTCGCCAAGCCAGAGCGAGTGATCCCTTGTACCGATTCACAGCCCGATGGGCAATAGGGCACCTGTCAAGCTACAGTAGGTGATCCATTGTACTGATACACAGCTCAGAGAGCAATAGGGCACTTGTCAAGCTAGAGCAAGTGATCCCTTGTCCTGTCACTATTCTTGGGGTTTTGGGGTAGGGTTGAGTGTGCACGCGGCAAGAGGGTCTGATCCCCCTCGAACCGTAAAGGCGTGAACCCTTTTCGTGTCTTGTCTTGTCCTGTCTGGCTCTCTGTGTCCCGTCTTGACTTGACACCTGTAGGCTAGTCCCGTAGTCGGTAGCACTCGCTACGACTACTACTTGTCGTGTTTACTTTCCTGCTGTGTGTACTCCGTTTGTACGACTGTCACAACCTCAGCATGTTAATCAACCAGTAAAACGTTGTTAAATAATTGGTGCACTTGCAGTTTGGTCTAATCTTTTCTTGTAGACCTTACCTGACGTACAGTTCCTTCTTTCGGTGATGTACGTCAGGGATCGAGCCAGAGTACGTTGAGGAGACTAACCTGCCAGTTGACGTGGAGCCAGAGAGTGCTGATCCTGAGTACGATCCTGAGGAGGACCAGAGCTAGAGACTTCTCGTTGCAGTTTCCAGAGATCTCCATTTCTTTTAGTTGGGTGCGTAGCACCTTTTGTTTCCTTGTTTAGGTCGGGTGCTTGCACCGTTAGATTTACTTTTCTGCAGTTGTAGCTCTGTGGGCGATGAGACTTGGTACTGTTGATATGTTGGAATAAAATGAATTGTCTTTTTCCTTTCTTGTACTCTTATTGTTCTGTACTAACATGCATGGACTTGTACCTTCGCCTTGGTACCACACAGACGCTTATTGGGTCAGGGCTCCTTAGCTCTGGCCTAAGCGGGCCTAGTCATGCTTCGCCTCCACGTTTTTTGGAAGCGGGGTGTTACAGGTTTTAGTGGTGGCCCATGCAGGTCCTCGTCCCAATCTTCTGCAAGTACAGAACAGTAGGAGTAAGGACATTCATTTTGATATTCAAACATTGTACGAGTCTAACCTGTGTTTTCGTTTCTGGACACAGGATGGCTGGGCGACGCATTACTCGATCCTCGAATTCGAGTGATGATAATCCGGATGACCAGGGTGCAGATTTCTGCCAGTTCCTTGGCGTGATGTGAGAGATGCTTGAGGTGCAGCATCAGCTGATGCAGCAGTCCAACCGTGCTGCCCAGACCCCACCTGTTGCACCACCTCCACCTCCGCCTGCTCCGCGAGCTGCTCCAGGAGTGAAGCAGTTCAACGAGCTTCAGCCGAAGACCTTCTCTGGGAAGGAGGGGCCTCTGGGTGCCGATGAGTGGATCCAGAGCACTGAGGAGAAGTTGATAGCTGCCAAGATTCCAGATGATACTCGGGTGGAGATCGCGAAGATGCAGCTGACTGAGATTGCCCGAAACTGGTGGCGTATTGAGGAGAGGCGCCTGCAGAAGCCTGTGGAGTGGAAGAATTTTCGTCACATGTTCAAGGAGAAGTACTTCACCAAGGCAGCTAGGAGAGAGCTGATGGGCAGATTCGTGGATCTGAAGCAGGGGAACATGACTATCGACGAGTATGAGGCTGAGTTCGAGATGCTGAGCCGTTTTGCCCCGCACATGGTGAAGAAGGAGGAGAACCGAGCTGAGCGGTTCCGTCAGGGACTTCGTCCGAAGGTCCAGGCTTCCATGTCATCTGCTAGTTTCTCGACTATGAGGGAAGTGTTAGATGCTGCGAAGAATCATGAGACTATTTCACACCTGCCTGACACTCCAACGGACAGAGGGAAGCGCCCTATGGAGCAGTACCGGCCACCTGCCAGGCCGGCGATGAGGCCAGTCCAGACTGTGCCATTCAAGAGACCTGGAGCACCAATGCAGCAACAGAGCAAGGGTCCGTGTCATTTCTGTGGCAAGCCCGGACATGTTCAGACCAACTGTAGGAGGAAGCTGGGTCTGTGCCTACTTTGTAGAGATGCTTCGCATGCTGCGAAGGATTGTCCGAGAACCCGCAGTGCTGTTGTTGGAGCTCCAGCCCCGTTGCAGATGAGGGCGCCTGCCCCAACTCAGAGAGGACCTGCTGTTCGTGGGCCACCCTTGGTGCCACAGCGGCAGATGTACCAGCGAGCAGTGCAGCCTCAGAGGCCGGCCTATACCATGACAGCTGTTGAGACTGAGGAGCTGGATGGAGTTAATGCAGGTAACTCCTCAATCTAGTCTTTTCATTTCATAGTTAGACCTTATTGCTAGTTATGTTAGTGTTGCTTGGTTTTTTGATTGCTAGAGTAGTGTTGTGACCTTAGACCCTTTGTTTTCCTAGGCACCATTCTTATGTTCACTCACCCTGCTTTGTCTTTGTTTGACTCCGGTGCATCCATGTGCATCTTATCCCGGAGGTTTATAACAAAGCACTCCATTCCTACCCACACACTTCCTAAGTGTTGGGACATCACCACTGGGAACGGAGTGGTGACTGTGAGCATGGGATGTCGATCGATTCCTCTTGTGGTCAGTGGACATGAGTTATATGCAGATTTCATCGTCCACGATCTGCCACATTTTGATGTCGTCCTTGGCATCGATTGGCTGGGAGATTTACACGCTTCGATCGACTGTCACATCAAGAGAGTGGTATTCCGGATTCCAGGCCATCCGAAGTTCGAGTTCCGCAGCAGAGATGAGTCGCTTGGGCCCATCAGATTTCGGGCCAAGTCGGAGTTGCCGATTATTACAGCTATGCAAATGGAGATGGAGATCGATCGACCAGTGGTTGTCAAAGACTTTGACGATGTCTTTTCGGAGGATATCTCGGGTTTGCCACCCGACAGGGCTTTGGAGTTCGGCATCGATCTGATGCCGGGTGCGCAGCCGATATCGAAGGCACCGTATAGGATGGCTCCCGTGGAGCTAGAGGAACTGCGGAAGCAACTAGATGAGCTCTTGCAGAAGGGTTTCATCCACCCTAGTGTGTCACCGTGGGGTGAACCAGTGTTACTTGTGAAGAAGAAGGATGGGTCCCGCAGGATGTGCGTGGACTATCGGGGATTGAATACTGTCACCGTGAAGAACAAGTATCCGATGTCGTGCATCGATGACATTTTTGATCAGCTGGGAGGTTCGAGAGTTTTCTCGAAGTTGGATTTGAGGAGCGGATATCATCAGTTGAAGGTGAAGAAGGATGACATTCTGAAGACAGCTTTCCGGACGAAGTACGGGCACTATGAGTTCATGGTTATGCCATTTGGCGTGACCAATGCTCCAGCTGTGTTCATGAATTTGATGAAATTAATTTTCTATGACTTCTTGGATAAGTTTGTTGTGATTTTCATCGACGACATTCTTATTTATTCGAAGTCTGAGGAAGAGCACATCTGTCATCTGAGGACAGTGCTGGAGACGCTGAGGCGACACAAGTTGTATGCCAAGTATGGCAAGTGCGAGTTCTGGCTGGACAGAGTCGCATTCCTGGGACACGTGGTGTTTGGTGATGGCATATCTGTAGATCCGGAGAAGGTCAGAGCAGTTCGAGATTGGCCGACTCCGCAGTCAGCGTCCGACATCAGGAGCTTCCTTGGTCTAGCAGGCTATTATCGACGGTTCATCAAGGATTTCTCGAAGATTGCTGAGCCAATGACGAAGCTGACAAGGAAGGACGTGGAGTTTCAGTGGTCTGATGCTTGTGAGAAGGCTTTCGGTATCTTGAAGGCGAGGTTGACCACGGCACCAGTTTTGGCAGTACCGGATCGGAGCGGAGGCTTCGAAGTGTATTGTGATGCATCAAGGAAGGGCCTGGGATGCATTCTGCATCAGCATGGCCATGTGGTCGTGTATGCTTCTCGTCAGCTGAGGACGCACGAGAAGAATTACCCGACGCACGACCTGGAGTTGGCAGCGGTGATCTTTGCATTGAAGATTTGGAGGCACTTCTTACTGAGTGAGAGCGTGAAGATTTTCACCGATCACAAAAGTTTGAAGTAAATATTCATGCAGAAGGAGCTCAACATGTGTCAGAGGCGATGGTTGGAGCTCTTGGCTGACTATGAGATAGATTTGCAGTATCATCCGGGGAAGGTGAACGTTGTGCCGGATTCTTTGAGTAGACTTCCTACTGTAATGATGCATACTGCTGACTGGAGGATTCAGCAGGAGCTGAAGGAGATGGAGTTGGAGGTCGTCCTACCTGGTGTAGTTCACTCTTTCATGAATTTGCAGATTCAGTCCACGATCGTGGATCGGATCAAGGCAGTACAGGCAGGAGATCTGAAGTTATAGAGGATCAGGAGGCAGGTTGAAGCTGGGCTGCGTGCGGAGTTTGTGATTCATGAGGATGGTTCGCGGCTGTCACGACCCGCTTCCCTAAAATGGAGGCGAGACGTGAAAAGGTCCGCACGAGAGTGGAGCTGTGAAGCCCCAAACCCGATAAGCGTCAATAAAACACAAGCAGGTCCCTGTAACCACAAACGGAACAACAATAATAACACAAGGAGAGACAGAAACAAAATCTCATAATTTGTCCAACATGAAGATTAAGTTCAACATCCAGAAAAGCCACCAGGCTAAAAGAAAGAGTCTAAAGGCCCAGAACAAGGCCAACAAAAGAACAACGTAACAAAGTATAGGTGCTACGCACTGACAACAAAACAGCAGTCTAAACAAAAAAGGGAAAGCTCAACGAAGACACTAGGACTGGTCCCCAGTGTCCACGTACTCCTCACCTAACACAGGCTCAGGCTCGGCGTCAGCAAACACCTCGTCCTCTATAATGTACTTAGGCTCAGGGTCTAACATGTGTCACCCAAAAGAGTAAAGGGGCACATGTCAGCAAGTCTAAAAGACTTGGGCAAGGAAACTGAAAGTAAGGCAAACTAACAACCTAGCAGTTATAGTATGCATGACATGGCAGTTATAACATGAGTGCACAAGCAAGACATGGTGAAACAATAAGTACAAGAGAACAATTATCGGGACAAGTCAAGAGTAGCCAAGCTACTAGGAATCTCAATCATTTCACTAGTCGCGTTTCAAGTTGTTTGTAGATGTTTACGCCTTACAGCTGAACGGTTTGGCATTCACGCTGATTGGCCGCTTAACACTACCCCAGAACCCAGAGTTTACGCCTTACAACTACAGTTACTGATCGGGCAGACTCCCAGTTGAATGACCGCTTAAATCTTACCCCATCCCACACGTAAACACGCCAGGGTCCCTATACATGAGCCCAGTAAATGAGCCAGGGTTGCCCCGCACGGGAGCTTGTTTTCTATATCACGAATCAGGAAGTATTTGGCGTAGGGGACACCTAGCCTCAATATCAAGCGTTGGGGTTAGCAACTCATTATGCTCGCTTCTGGTCACGAGCCAGGAAGTACAAGTATTGTAGCGTGTGCTACGCAATCACGGGAACATTTAAAGAATGCAATGACATGACAATTAATTCGCGTACCGGTAATTGAAATTAAACATGGCATGGTAGCTTTATGCAACATGATAAATGACGGATCTAGCTTCGTTGTCAAGCTAGTTCCTAAATTTGCACCTAGGCGAGTATCATTTCGTCGCCTAGTCTCTTTTACGCCTACAACAAGCAAATGGCCTAAGACAATGGCCCAAAACCCTAAGTGGCAAGTTTCACTTGCCTAGCACCGAGGATAACGATCAACGAGGGTTCGTCCCACGGACGCTAATCTACGGGGAAGTCGCTGTTATGGAGAAACAATCATCAAAACAACATTCATTTCATTAGGGTTTCACAAAAACACAACGGGTTATGAAAACATTAAGAGATCGATTATTACCGTATCGGAAGCGGAAGAATGATGCCGAGCAAGCACGGCAACGGAAGAAACGCTCCGGGGAACCTAGGGTTCAGATCTGGAATAGATGGGGAAATTCTGGAGAAATGGGGTTTTGGGGGATTTTGGGGGTTTTGATGAAGGTTTGAGGAAGATGAGAGGTAGAATGTGTTAAGTGAGGGTTTGGATGATGGATTTTGGGCTTGGGATGAAGGAATAAGGGTTTGAGGTAGTAGGGGGCTCAATGGGGGAGAAATTAGCTTTAGAGTTGAAGAAGAAGAAGAAAACGTTTGGGAGGGGTTTAAATAGGAAGTGCTGGCGGCTGCTCAGAAATTAGGGTTTCGACACTGATTAGTCGGTCAAAGAGCAACCATTGACCGACTAGTTTGGGAACTAGTCGGTCGGTTGACCAACGCAGACCGACTAAGTCCAAACAGTAACTCCTGTACAATAATAGGATTTAGATTTAGTCGGTCAAAGAACAACTACTGACCGACTAGTTTTGAATCTAGTCGGTCGATGAACGTTCTTAGACCGACTAAGAATGAATAGTACTTGGTGTCAAAAATGATCATAGAGCTAGTCGGTTAAAGAACGATTGCTGACCGACTAGTTTGCAACCTAGTCGGTCGACCAATGTTCTTAGACCGACTAACGATAAACAGTAACTCCTGAATAATTTACAAAGCCCACTAGTCGGTCCATGAAGGTTTGCCGACCGACTAAATCGTCATCTAGTCGGTCGGTTCCCCTTCTTGTACCTGCTAACGTGCACCAAAAGTTCCGAAATGGAGCGCGAAGCTCCGGGATCGATTCCTAAGACTCCTAGGCTTGATCTAACAATAAGATATGACCGATATGAAGCCCGTCACGAATGACTTACTCCAAAATCGACGATTCTAGGGAACAAGCTAAGAAAACACGACGAAACGATCAAAAATGAAAACTACGGAGAAGAAAACCACGTATAAGGAGGAAATCCACCAAAACATATATATAATATAATAAATCCAGGTACATGAAAACCAGTCGTTACATCCTCCCCAACTTAGGAAAAATTCCGTCCTCTGAATTTCCCAACACTCACGTGTCCGGAAACAAAAGTGGGAAACGCTCTCGCATCTCATCCTCATTCTCCCAAGTAGACTCTCCAGGCGAGCCGTGTCGCCACATCACCCTCACAAGATTGACAACCTTGTTCCGAAGTGACTTCTGACGCCTGTCCAAAATCTGCACTGGCTGCTGGTCATACGTCATATCGGGACGAACGGTAATCTTCGAGAAATCCACAGCATGAGACGGATCGCTAATGTATCGACGAAGCTGCGACACATGGAAAACATCGTGAACTTCTTCCAAAGATGGCGGCAAGGCTAAGCGGTAAGCTACCTCGCCAACCCTCTCCAGAATATCAAACGGTCTAATGTATCGCGGGCTCAACTTCCCTCGCTTCCCAAAACGAATCACTCCACGATTCGGGGAAATCCTCAGAAACACATGATCCCCAGGCTGAAACTCCAAAGGACGATGTTTGGCATCCGCCCAATGCCTAAAACAGTCCTCAGCAATCCTCAGCCTCTCCCGAATATTCCTGACAACATCCACGGCCTCCATAATCATCTCAGGTCCCAACAGCTCACGATCACCAACGTCATCCCAACTCAATGGCGACCGACACTTCCTCCCATAAAGAGCGGCGAAAGGTGCCATGCCAATAGACACCTGGTAGCTGTTGTTGTAAGAGAACTCCACCAAGTGTAGATGGTCCTCCCACGAACCCTTGAAATCCAACATGCACGCCCTCAGCATATCCTCCAAAATCTGAATCGTCCTCTCGGACTGGCCATCCGTCTGCGGATGGTACGCCGTGCTGAAACTCAGACGCGTACCCAAAATCTTCTGCAAACTCTGCCAGAACTGAGATGTGAACCTCGTGTCTCTGTCCGACACGATACTCACGGGGACTCCGTGAAGTCGCACGACCTCCTGCACGATTCACGTTACATCACCATCTAAACTAGGAAAAGGAAATAAAAACGGAGAGTAAAAGAATTTACCTCCATATATCTCCTCGCTAGCGCCTCAGTGGACTGTCCCACTCGGAACGGAATAAAGTGCGTGGATTTGGTCAATCGATCCACGATCACCCAAATCGCGTCATTCTGCTTCGGACTCCGAGGTAGTCCAGTCACGAAATCCATAGTGATGTGTTGCCAGTTTCACTCCGGAATCGGAAGCAGTTGTAGCAACCCAGCCCGTACGCTGATGCTCCGCCTTCACTTGCTGGTAAACAAAACACTTGGCTACACTCCGAGCCACACTCTTCTTCATACCGTGCCACCAATAATTCAGACGAAGATCCTTGTACATCTTGGTCCCACCAGGATGCACAGAATACGGCGAACTGTGTGCCTCCACCATCAACTCCTCTCTAATATCCCCAGCTGGCACACACAACCTGGCTCCAAACCTCAGCGAGCCATCCTCATGAATTAAAAAGTTAGTCTGCAGACCGGCTTCTACCTGCTCCCGAATCTTCACCAGTTTCGGATCCTCAGCCTGGCCAGCCTTGATCCGATCCACAATCGTCGACTGTATCTGCATACACATCAACGAAGAAGCCTCCCCAGGAAGAACAATCTCCACACCAGACTCGCAAAAATCCTGCTGCAGTCTCCACTGCGAGGTCAAAATCATCACCGCTGGAAGCCTACTCAGCGCATCAGGAACCACATTCACCTTGCCAGTGTGATACTGCAAATCAATCTCATAATCCGCCATGAGCTCCAACCATCGACGATGTCGCATGTTGAGCTCTTTCTGAGTAAAAATATACTTCAAGCTTTTGTGATCGGTGAAAATCTTCACTTTCTCACTCAGTAAGAAGTGCCTCCAAATCTTAGGAGCAAACACAACGGCAGCCAACTCCAAATCATGCGTCGGGTAATTCTTCTCATGAACCTTGAGCTGACGAGACGCATAAGCCACAACATGCCCATGCTAATGCAACACACAACCGAGACCCTTGCCCGAAGCATCGCAAAAGATCTCAAATCCACCGCTGCGATCAGGCACAACAAGAATATGGGCAGTTGTCAATCTCTCCCTCAGAACACCAAAAGCATTCTCACAATCACCCGACCAAACAAAAGGTACATCCTTCCGCGTCAATCTGGTCATCGGCTCGGCAATACGGGAAAAGTCCTTAATGAAACGCCGATAGTAACCAGCAAGTCCAAGGAAACTCAGGATCTCAGACGCTGACGACGGAACAGGCCACTCCCTGATGGCCCTAATCTTCTCGGGGTCCACTGAAATACCATCTCCAGTCACCACATGCCCCAGAAAAGCAACTCTATCCAGCCAAAACTCGCACTTCGAAAACTTAGCATACAAACGATGCTTCCTCAAAATCTCCAATACCGTCCTCAAGTGCGAGGCATGCTCCTTCTCCGACTTTGAATAGATCAGAATGTCGTCAATAAAGATAACGACAAACTTATCCAAAAAGTCGTAGAAAATCAGGTTCATCAGATTCATGAAAACTGCGGGTGCATTGGTTACACCGAAAGGCATAACCACAAACTCGTAGTGTCCATACTTCGTCCTGAACGCTGTCTTCGGAACATCTCCCTTCTTCACCTTCAACTGATGGTAACCACTCCTCAAATCCAATTTAGAAAACACCCTCGAACCTCCAAGCTGATCAAAAATATCATCGATGCGAGGCAACGGGTATTTATTCTTGAT
Source organism: Scilla litardierei (assembly GCA_030789695.1). Lineage (NCBI taxonomy): Eukaryota > Viridiplantae > Streptophyta > Magnoliopsida > Asparagales > Asparagaceae > Scilla > Scilla litardierei. The sequence continues at coordinate 53,254,242 of CM061136.1, read as the reverse complement.
GGTCACCGCATTCAACTCCCGATAGTCCACGCACATGCGACGCGAACCATCCTTCTTCTTCACCAGCAGCACCGGTGCTCCCCACGGAGACACACTAGGGTTGATATAACCCTTCTGCAAAAGCTCATCCAGCTGCTTCCGCAACTCCTCCAACTCAGCGGGTGCCATACGATACGGCGCCTTCGAAATCGGCTGCGCTCCCGGAACAAGATCAATAGAAAATTCTAGAGCTCGATCAGGTGGCAAACCAGACATCTCCTCGGGGAAGACGTCATCAAAATCCCGCACAACCGCTGGCCTCTCCAGCTCCATCTGCATAGCCACAACCTCCACCGGCCTGGCCCGAAACCTGACAGGACCAAGCGAGCTGCTACCACGGCTGAACTCAAATACTGGATGTCCGAGAATCTCGAACACCACCTTCTTCCTCCGACAATCGATCGTAGCATAAAAGCTCGCAAGACAATCCATCCCAAGGACCGCATCATAGTTGATGATGTCGTGGACAATGAAATCAGCATAAAGCTCATGTCCACAGACCACCAACGAGCAAGAATTGCAACCAAGATGCACCGAGACCACGCCATTCCCTGTAACGATATTCCAACTGTTGGGAAGAGGAGACGTCGACAAGGAATGCTTCTCCACGAAGCTCCGAGAAATAATGCACATCGATGCACCAGAGTCAAAGAGGACTCGTGCAGGAAATGTGCAAACCAAAACCACACCTAGCAAACAGTCTAACAATCAAATCCTATTCTAGCAACCAATCATGTTCAAGCAAACAACACAACCTAACAATCAAAACCAGCTAGGAAAGTAACAGCTAGATTGAGGATTACCTGTGATACCCTCATCCACAGCCCCGTTCTCCACAGCGGTCATCAAAAAAGCCTGCCTCCTCGACGGAATAGCCTGCTAAAAAGCCTGCCTATGTGGAACAAGAGCTGCTCCACGTCCAGCAGGAACAGACGCTCGCTGCTGCAACGGCTGTGCTGCAACAGGTGCCCTCCGCAGCTGACTCGTATGCCGACAATCCTTCGCGACATGAGAAGCATCACCACAAACCAAACACTGGCCCAGAAACTTCCTACACTGATCCTTGATGTGGCCAGGCTTGCCGCAGAAATGGCAAGTCTTCAGAATAGGCCCTCCTGGCCTCTTGAACTGAGCTGGCTGATTAGGCTTGAAACCAGGCCTAACCACCGCCCTGGCCTGCTCCATAGGCCTCTTCCCAGCACCGGAAACGTGTCCTCTCCTCTGACTCAGGTTCAGCTCCTGCCTCCTCGCAGCGACCAGAACCTTCTGATAAGAGTCCAGATCGGAGGAAGACACGAAAATCTGAAGCTCCAAAGCAAGTCCCTGCAGGAACCTCTGAGCCCTCTCATCAGCATCCTGCACCATCTTCGGTGCGAACCGACTCAGCCTAGTGAACTCTTGGTGGTACAAGTCCACCGTCAAGCTCCCTTGCTTCAGATAGATAAAGCGCTGCAGCATCTCCTTCCTAGCAGCCTTCGGAAAGAACTCCTCATCAAACCTGGACTTAAAGGTAGTCCAAGCTATCGGCTCCACTAGCATCTTCTCTTCCGCATCCCACCAGTTCTGAGCATTATCCTTGAGTTGCCTCTTCGCCAAATCAACCCATCCAGCCTGGGTGATCTTGTCCATCTTCAAGTTATCCTCAATGTTCCGAATCCACTCATCGGCAGCCAGAGGACCCTCAGACCCGTCAAAATATGTGGGACCCAGCTCCCGAAATTGCTTCGCGCCTGGCTCGAAGCGAGGGGCATCCGGAAGTGCCCGGGCAGCTCGACCAGCCGGAGTATTCTGGACTTGCAGGAGCACGCCCTGCTGCACCTGCATCATCTGAAGCATCATCAGCATCATCTCTCCATTGGTGGGTTCGTGCTCAGGCTCCTCATCATGAGGGGGCGCACCACTACCTCCACCACGGGTGATTCGTCTTCCTGCCATCTAGTGACACAGAAAACGAAACAATTAGACTCATAGCTTATGACTCGGACGTCGAACTTAGTTTATTGGACATCTAATATTATTATCGCTATTCCGATAATCGCAGTTACAGAAGAAGACCTGCATGGGCCACCAACAAAACCTGTCACGACCCGCTTCCCTAAAATGGAGGCGAGACATGAAAAGGTCCGTACGAGAGTGGAGCTGTGAAGCCCCAAACCCGATAAGTGTCAATAAAACACAAGCAGGTCCATGTAACCACAAACGGAACAACAATAATAACACAAGGAGAGACAGAAACAAAATCTCATAATTTGTCCAACATGAAGATTAAGTTCAACATCCAGAAAAGCCACCAGGCTAAAAGAAAGAGTCTAAAGGCCCAGAACAAGGCCAATAAAAGAACAACGGAACAAAGTATAGGTGCTACGCACCGACAACAAAACAGCAGTCTAAACAAAAAAGGGAAAGCTCAACGAAGACACTAGGACTGGTCCCCAGTGTCCACGTACTCCTCGCCTAACACAGGCTCGGGCTCGGCGTCAGCAAACACCTCGTCCTCTACAATGTACTCAGGCTCAGGGTCTAACATGTGTCACCCAAAAGAGTAAAGGGGCACATGTAAGCAAGTCTAAAAGACTTGGGCAAGGAAACTGAAAGTAAGGCAAACTAACAACCTAGCAGTTATAGTATGCATGACATGGCAGTTATAACATGAGTGCACAAGCAAGACATGGTGAAACAATAAGTACAAGAGAACAATTATCAGGACAAGTCAAGAGTAGCCAAGCTACTAGCAATCTCAATCATTTCACTAGTCACGTTTCAAGTTGTTTGTAGATGTTTACGCCTTACAGCTGAATGGTTTGGCATTCACGCTGATTGGCCGCTTAACACTACCCCAGAACCCGGAGTTTACGCCTTACAACTGCAGTTGCTGATCGGGCAGACTCCCAGTTGAATGACCGCTTAACTCTTACCCCATCCCACACGTAAACACGCCAGGGTCCCTATACATGAGCCCAGTAAATGAGCCAGGGTTGCCCCGCACGGGAGCTTGTTTTCTATATCACGAATCAGGAAGTATTTGGCGTAGGGGACACCTAGCATCAATATCGAGCGTTGGGGTTAGCAACTCATTATGCTCGCTTCTGGTCACGAACCAGGAAGTACAAGTATTGTAGCGTGTGCTACGCAATCACGGGAACATTTAAAGAATGCAATGACATGACAATTAATTCACGTACCGGTAATTGAAATTAAACATGGCATGGTAGCTTTATGCAACATGATAAATGACGGATCTAGCTTCGTTGTCAAGCTAGTTCCTAAATTTGCGCCTAGGCGAGTATCATTTCGTCGCCTAGTCTCTTTTACGCCTACAACAAGCAAATGGCCTAAGACAATGGCCCAAGACAATGGCCCAAAACCTTAAGTGGCAAGTTTCACTTGCCTAGCACCGAGGATGACGATCAACGAGGGTTCGTCCCACGGACGCTAATCTACGGGGAAGTCGTTGTTATGGAGAAACAATCATCAAAACAACATTCATTTCATTAGGGTTTCACAAAAACACAATGGGTTATGAAAACATTAAGAGATCGATTATTACCGTATCGGAAGCGGAAGAATGATACCGAGCAAGCACGGCAACGGAAGAAACGCTTCGGGGAACCTAGGGTTCAGATCTGGAATAGATGGGGAAATTCTGGAGAAATGGGGTTTTGGGGGATTTTGGGGGTTTTGATGAAGGTTTGAGGAAGATGAGAGGTAGAATGTGTTAAGTGAGGGTTTGGATGATGGATTTTGGGCTTGGGATGAAGGAATAAGGGTTTGAGGTAGTAGGGGGCTCAATGGGGGAGAAATTAGGTTTAGAGTTGAAGAAGAAGAAGAAAACGTTTGGGAGGGGTTTAAATAGGAAGTGTTGGCGGCTGCTCAGAAATTAGGGTTTCGACACTGATTCGTCGGTCAAAGAGCAACCACTGACCGACTAGTTTGGGAACTAGTCGGTCGGTTGACCAACGCAGACCGACTAAGTCCAAACAGTAACTCATGTACAATAATAGGATTTAGATTTAGTCTGTCAAAGAACAACTACTGACCGACTAGTTTTGAATCTAGTCGGTCGATGAACGTTCTTAGACCAACTAAGAATGAATAGTACTTGGTGTCAAAAATGATCATAGAGCTAGTCGCTTAAAGAACGATTGTTGACCAACTAGTTTGCAACCTAGTCGGTCGACCAATATTCTTAGACCGACTAACGATAAACAGTAACTCCTGAATAATTTACAAAGCCCACTAATCGGTCCATGAAGATTTGCCGACCGACTAAATCGTCATCTAGTCAATCGGTTCCCCTTCTTGTACCGGCTAACATGCACCAAAAGTTCCGAAATGGAGCGCGAAGCTCCGGGGTCGATTCCTAAGACTCCTATGCTTGATATAACAATAAGATATGACCGATATGAAGCCCATCACGAATGACTTACTCCAAAATCGACGATTCTAGGGAAGAAGCTAAGAAAACACGACGAAACGATCGAAAATGAAAACTACGGAGAAGAAAACCACACATAAGGAGGAAATCCACCAAAACATATATATAATATAATAAATCCAGGTACATGAAAACCAGTCGTTACAGCGGCGGTACGGCAGCAGACTCTGCGTACCTGCGGGTGATGTTCGGGAGGAGCTTTTGAGCGAGGCTCATAGCTCGCCTTATTCTATACATCCTAGTGGTACCAAGATGTATAAGGACCTTCGACTGAATTACTGGTGGATTGGCATGAAGAGGAGTGTGGCATTGAGCGTTGCCAAGTGTTTGATATGCCAACAGGTGAAGGCTGAGCACCATCGTACGGCTGGATTGCTACAACCGCTTCCTATTCCGGAGTGGAAGTGGCAACATATTACGATGGATTTCATGACCGGTTTACCTCAGACCCCGAAACAGAACGACGCAGTCTGGGTGATCGTTGATCGGTTGACTAAGTCTGCGCATTTCATTCCCTTCCGAGTGGGCCAGTCTACGGAAGCTTTGGCGAGGAAATATCTAGAGGTAAATTTCATTTATACTTCTCCTTAATTTCCTCTTTGAGCTAGTTGTGACGTAGACCGTGTACGTGCAGGAGATTGTAAGCCTACACGGAGTCCCCGTGAGCATCGTGTCTGACAGAGACTCAAGGTTCACATCTCAGTTCTGGAGAAGTCTGCAGGAGAATTTGGGTACGAGTCTGAGTTTCAGCACGGCGTACCACCCGCAGACCGACGACCAGTCCGAGAGGACTATTCAGATTCTAGAGGATATGCTGCGAGCTTGTACGCTCGATTTGAAGGGATCTTGGGAGGATCATCTCCATTTGGTGGAGTTTTCTTATAACAACAGCTACCAGGCGAGCATTGGCATGGCGCCATTTGCTGCCTTATATGGGAGGAAATGTCGATCGCCACTGAGCTGGGATGACATTGGAGATCGGGAGCTGTTGGGTCCGGAGATGATAGTTGAAGCTGTGGATGTCGTGAGAGACATCAGGGAGAAGCTCAGGGTGGCACAGGATTGTTTCAAGCATTGGGCGGATGCCAAGAGGAGACCTTTGGAGTTTCAGCCTGGAGACCACGTCTTCTTGAAGATTTCTCCGAACCGTGGAGTGATCCGATTCGGGAAGAAGGGGAAGCTGAGTCCAAGGTACATTGGACCTTTCGATGTGCTGGAGCGTGTGGGAGCAGTGGCCTACCGTCTTGCTCTGCCACCATCTTTGGTGGGAGTTCACGACGTTTTCCACGTATCTCAGTTGCGTCGGTACGTCAGTGATCCGTCGCACACGGTGGATTTCTAGGAGATCACGGTCCGTCCGGACCTGACCTATGACCAGCAGCCCGTGCAGATTTTGGACCGTCGACAGAAGCAACTGAGGAACAAGGTAGTCGACCTGGTGAGAGTGATGTAGCGTCACGGATCACCTGGAGAGTCCACTTAGGAGAGAGAGGATGAGATGAGAGAGTGTTACCCTCACCTATTCTGATAGAAATTCCGAGGGCGGAATTTTCTTAAGGTGGGTAGGATGTAACGGCTGGTTTTTGTATGATGAAATTTATTTATATATATATATATGATTGTTTGTCTTCTCTCTTCTTCTTTTCCGTATTTCCTTTTCCCTAACTGGAGCTAAGCGTGCTTCATGACGCTCTTATCTTAGAGCCAGACTCATCTTAGAAGTCCCTAGAACCCATCCCGAAGCTTCGCACTTCATTTGGAGACTTGGTGTGCATTTTAGTCGGTTCAAGAACAAGGACCGACCGACTAGATGTCAATCTAGTCGGTCAGAAACTCTTCATGGACCGACTAGTTTCCGTCAGATTTTTCCACTAAGTTACTGTTTACGCTTAGTCGGTCTAAGTTCATCCACCGACCGACTAGTTGTCGAACTAGTCGGTCAACACTTCTTCGCAGACCGACTAAGTTAGAGATCATTTCACGCAGTCGAGTTATTGTTTATTGTTAGTCGGTCAAAGAACGAATACCGACCGACTAGTTGACGAACTAGTCGGTTAAGTTTCCTTCGCTGACCGACTAAATTTCTAAACCTCATGTCGACCACTTTTATCCTTTAGTCGGTCAATGAACACTGGACGACCGACTAGGTTGCAAACTAGCCGGTCAACGAGCCTTCACAGACTAACTAAATCTATCAACCCTGTACCGACACTATTCTCTGTTTTGCTTTTAGTCGGTCTCAGTTGGACGACCGACCGACTAGTTCTCAAACTAGTCGGTCGACCGCCCTTCGCTGACCAACTAGTTGACCCCGAAACCCTAATTTCTGACCTAGCTGCCGTTTCATTTTCTTATTTAAACGCGTGGCTATTTCTCTTTTCTTCTCATTATTTTGAGTTGTCTTCTTCCCCAACCTATCTCCTTCCTCCCTCCTTGCGCCCTCCATCTTCTCCAAGACCCTTCTCCCCTTTCTTTCTCTTCATCTTCTTCCTCCAATCTCTTTTCTCTTCATTCTCCTGTTTCTTCCTCTCCTCCTATTTTCCCCACAAATCAGCCGACCACCACAGCTCCCCAGATCTGAACCTTGCGGCCAAGCTCTGGCCGCCATCTCGTTCCCTTCCCGAGATCCATCTCGGCGATCCAACCTCAGTTCTAGCGACGATGACCCCGGGAGACGCTGAGATCTTCGCCACCACCAGCGGAGGCCGACGACACCACCAACGATCAACGTTCCTTGCTGCGCTACCCGTGGCTTAGGAACTTCCGGACGACGCAAAGCTTCCACCTTTTTCAGATCTGACGCCGGATCTCCGCTCGAACGTCAAATCAGGTTGGTTCCCTAAACTCGTAGAAACCCCCACCGTAAATGATCAAAACCTAACTAAAATCAGCAACTTTAATCAATTAAATTTATTTTCCGCTAATCCTTAAAACGTTGTACAACCGTAGATAAATCGACGAATGGACTTTATGCATGTGCACATAGGATAGATCGTCGATTAGGTTAAATGCATTAAAAATGTGAATTTTGATGAATAGGTTAGACCTGATAACCTAGAAACAACCCTAATAGGAATTATTGAATCGTGATCTGACACCGTCGCCGTGTCACGATTTTCAGACGCTCTTTCGCCGACGAGACGTTTGGACGAGACGTTCCGGGAAGACGACGCACTCGCCATCGCAGGCAAGTGTACCACTTGCGTTCTTGGCCATGTTTAGGCCTTAGTCTTATTAGAACTGAAATTTTGAAACGATGAGGACTGGACGTGAAATGATAGCGTCCGGGACGCCCTTGATGGCTCAGACTTGACAACGAAGTCTGAGTCCAACAACAATAATTTTGACATCATAGGATTGACATGTGTGTGCGTGAGTTGTGGACACCCTAGTACAACCCCTCCTGTTTTGTCGTGTCATGTCCCCTCCGTCTTGACATGTCCCATTCCGTCTTGCACAGCCCGCTGGGTAATAGGGCACTCACCAAGCCAGAGCGAGTGATCCCTTGTACCGATTCACAGCCCGATGGGCAATAGGGCACCTGTCAAGCTAGAACAGGTGATCCCTTGTACTGATACACAGCTCAGAGAGCAATAGGGCACTTGTCAAGCTAGAGCAAGTGATCCCTTGTCCTGTCACGATTCTTGGGGTTTTGGGGTAGGGTTGAGCGTGCACGCGGTAAGAGGGTCTGATCCCCCTCGAACCGTAAAGGCATGAACCCTTTTTGTGTCTTGTCTTGTCCTGTCTGGCTCTCCGTGTCCCGTCTTGACACAACCTCAGCATGTTAATCAACCAGTAAAAAATTGTTAAATAATTGGTGCACTTGCAGTTTGGTCTAACCTTTTCTTGTAGACCTTACCTGACGTACAGTTCCTTCTTTCGGTGTTGTACGTCAGGGATCGAGCCAGAGTACGTTGAGGAGACTGACCTGCCAGTTGACGTGGAGCCAGAGAGTGCTGATCCTGAGTATGATCCTGAGGAGGACCATAGCTAGAGACTTCTCGTTGCAGTTTTCAGAGATCTCCATTTCTTTTAGTTGGGTACGTAGCACCTTTTGTTTCCTTATTTAGGTCGGGTGCTTGCATCGTTAGATTTACTTTTCTGCAGTTGTAGCCCTGTGGGCGATGAGACTTGGTACTCTTGATATGTTGGAATAAAATGAATTTTCTTTTCCCTTTCTTGTACTCTTATTGTTCTGTACTAACATGCAGGGACTTGTACCTTCGCCTTGGTACCACACAGACGCTTATTGGGTCAGGGCTCCTTAGCTCTGGCCTAAGCGGGCCTAGTCACGCTTCGCCTCCGTGTTTTTGGGAAGCGGGGCGTGACACTAAATTCATACAATCAATTCATATCCACATCACACATTTCATAGAATTTAATATACATATGTTAGCGATGCACTTTTCAATCAAGAGTTATAACAAAAGCATATAAGAATCACACCAAGCATGCAATAGAGAATGGAATAAGAGACAGGTCATTCAAATTTTCATATCAATTCATCAGAAATCTCCATAGCTAAAGTAATTCGCTAAGTCTCAGTATTATCAAACTTCCACATTTGTGCACCTCTCCACTCTAATGTCATACTCACTCATATGGTCAAATGAATTCAACCCCTCAAGCTTAGCTTGAGGCATCACATCTAAAGGAATATGATAGTGGAAAATGGGATTTTGCCTTGTTTTTCCCAAGTATTTTGTAGCTCCAATAATGAGAAAGAGAAATATTTTCCTTGATCTTTTTGAACCTTTTGTTTCTCATTTTTCTTTTTGGATTTTTGTAGGAGCTATATGATTTGTATACTTTTGGTTTTTGGTTCCTTTTTTGCTTTTTGGCTTTTTGTACTTTTTGGAGCTAACTTTTTCTTTTGTAGGGATTTTTAGAAAATAGATGCGTTATAAGTAGCTTTAGGAGGTGAACTCAAGTGACATGTAGAAAATAAAAAGATATATGTGGAGAAGGAAATGGTGTAACGCTCGGTTCACTCTAAGATGTGTACAAATGATTCAATAAGATAATACGTCAACTAAACTTATATGTAAGCATGAATATTCTAAATCATTTCCATAAATAGCAAAGTCAACTAGTAAAGTTTACAATCATATCAGGCATGCAACAAAAAGTGAATAAGACAAAAAAACTGATGCTTTAGATATATTAGTGATGCGTAAAGCATACTAAAAACTAATTCATACATTCAGCTTCAATTAATATCATACATTCATATAGAGGAATCATCAAAAGAATATATAAGCAAGCACATGGATAGCAGGACTATGATATACTCTAAGTAGCATGGCAAGGAATAATTAGCATCGTGATAGTTGCTAAAGCATTAAGAGATATCATCATAATGAACATATCTAGCAAAAGAAGGAAAAGAAAATAAAGAAATAAAAAATAAAAGAAAGGAAAGAAAAGAAAATCAAGCACACAATATGATGCATGAACACACATAAAAGGAAAATAAGATGGAAAAATCAAAAAGATGATGAAATTTTTTTGAAAAATTCTAAAAACCCTAAAAATAGAGTAAAAGTGCAACTAAATGGCATGGAGATTCACTCTCCCAATCTTAAACTTCACATTGTCCCCAATATGATCATAATGGAAGAATATGAGGAACAACGATAATAATAAGGGCGGGAATGAAAAAAATGATGAAATGAATGACATGAAATCCTAATGCAACTACATGCACATACAATGATGCATGAGAGCGCCTTTCCCCAAGCTTATACCAAACAATCTTATTCAAATGACTCGATCAAAAATGGCACGGCTTTGCTAAGAGAGATCGAGTCAAACGAATAAGAATGTGAGTATTCACTTGAAAGAGATGCTCGATGGGTGGTGAGCAAAAAGGGTGTGACACATCAAAATATGAAGCGGGCAATTAATATAGCATATAAAGGGTAGGGTGTAAATGATTATTGTTGCCGTTATATGAGGTAATATTTATTCTGAACAAACTAATAAAGAAAATCTATACGGTCTTCTCGCTGTCGAGAAGATTCGTTTATTGAAAGCATGAAATATTACACTACTGGATTGATGTCACATATAGCCAAAGGCAGATCCAGTATATTTGCCGGTGCAGGCAACTGCTCCAACTGCTCCTTGTGTGGCTCTGCCAGGTGTATGTGTCAATGGACTCCATCAGATTCCACCAATGTGGCTCCCAGCATCTCTACAAGGACTCCACATGTACCCTACAAGAGATAAGCCGCATCAATCTGATGTGGATAATTCTTCCACAAAATAAATGTATTCCAAAGAAGGTCATCAAAAGAAATATTTAAAATTAATGATGGTTGACAACACTTCCCTGGAAATAAATCTCTACTCTCGTGCACCATGTCGATCAACTCCTCATTGTTTTCCTCAAGTTGTTCAGGTAGCTTTGGCATATAGGCGTGGGTCTCATCAGGCAACTCCTCATCATCGTCAGACTTATCTCATCGCACCTCCTGATCATATTCAATAGCAGCCATGGGTGCTAACTCCTTGCTCTCCTCCTCGTATGCGTCCCATCGTACCTCTTGATCGTATGTATGTGAATACTGCAAAAGGAAAAATGAGTTATCAGAATATAAATCATTGTAAACATCATACACAGGAGGGGAATCAAACGTAAGAAACGAGGGGGTAAAGAGAACTCCCTGAATGGGAGCCATAAGCTCCATGGGATAGTCCTCGACGTCAGTGGAAGGGTGGTCCTCTGAGGGATGCTCAGCCTCTGTAGACAGTAGAGGTGACTGCGGAAACTCAAACGAATGGGGACACAATTCGAGCTCCATCTGTGTGTAGCTGTCATTGTCCCAAGTCAGGTCCTTCTCGATGGTTTGCTCCGAGAATGTAGGTATGACCTCCTCAAAATATCCTCTGATGGTATAGGCTGCTTTGACTCAGGTGGGTGGCAGGGGGAGGCGACGATGACACAAGGTGGCTCTATGGGCTCATGTATCTCGACACTGGTGTAAAAATGGGTCATGTGCCCCTCAACTAGAGCGTAGGCTCCATCATCAATTGTGCATGTGGGAGAGATACAATGAGCAATAAAGTTTTGAAATCCGAGCTCAAAAGGATCACCTATCATTATTGTTAATGGACCGGTTTCTCGAACAACGTCGACAATGTTTCTCAATAGGTCCATATATGTGTCCTCCTTCGACAGCTAAGATGTCTCTATTTGTGGAGTGTTGATGGTGTAAAGGTGGATATGATCACATTCAAGTGAAGCATACACTCCATCTATGATAGTACATGCATCAGAGACATTAGCCATAACGAAATCGATGAATACTTGGTCGGATGGTTTACCTACCATAACGGTTAGCGAACCGGTAGATCGAGCATCATCTATCAATTGATCCAAGGTTGTTACCAACTACAGATCAATGAACTTTCCCACTTACATCCTCTTCATAAACTCACGTGAGGGTCCCTTTAGCCTTCTCGCAAAGATATTAAATAGCATGGAACCATCCCACTCATGGTCTGACTCCGTCTGAAACATTCCTAACATTCTTTCAAACCTGGTCAAGGCTTTCCTGAAGGATTCTCCATCAACCTGACAGATTGTAGCAAGATATACATAGGATTGTATAGAACACGGTCGCATCTTCTTTGGAAGCACCATCGCTACAACAACTGTACCTGATCAAGCAAAGTAAACAACCTGGAAAAGAGTCAGTGGTACAAAGGGGTATAAAGATAATAATAATAGCAGGTGGTGGGGAAAAATCTCTCTCTGTTTTTTTGTTTGTTTTTTTGTTTTTTTAAGGTAATCTAATCAACCTAATTATGACAAATTGGCACCCAACAGGAAACACCTCCCCGGCAACGGCGCCAAAAAACTTGATCGATCCCGGATATACACCCGGAAAATAATTGTAGTTTTACCGCAATCACACGGTGTAGTGGCGAGCGGGTATTGAACACGAGGAGGTGGTGTTGGCTCCAATCTATCCTAGGTTGGTTCGACTATGAATGTTTATTGGTGGAGATGGATGTGGTGTGATGTAATGACAATGGTGATGGATGTCAGTGTCGGTGATAAAGATGTTGGAAAAGATTCAATATAATAAAAGAGTCTAAAGCTAGGGAATCCCCACTACGGATTATCATGCATCATTGTGAATCACAAATCTCAATGTTACTAGACTTGGATTGAGGTGAACTAGTCGTAACTAAATAGAGAACCAAGCTCACGCTCTCTTGCTTTTGCAGGTCTATAGCGACATAGATTAGAGCCCACTCTCGTGCAAACTCTAATCTAAGCCACTAGCATTAAGACCGACATCATCATCCAATCACAACTCAAGCCCACTCTCATGCAAACTTAATTTATGATCTAGACTGTGATAGTTCGTATTCGCCCAATCTCTTGCAAACGAATATGGGAATAGACGTATAATAAAATGCTAGCTTTGGTCCAATCTTTTGCAAACCAAACCTAGTAAATCTCGATTATAAGTCTAAATCGAATATCTAGACATTCCTATTGATCAGAGCCCAATCTCTTGCAAACTCTGGATCAATGGAAATTACTAGCTATCCGTAGTAAATCAATCACAATCTAACCTCCTAGCAATTCTAACAACATAGAAATTCATTCATCAAAAATCTAGCATTAGATCCATAGGGTTCATCCCCTTCCCTAGAGCAAAGATCAACCTAGCATATCAATAACGATATAGGAATCAATAAAAACATTGCTTGCATATAAAAATATATCAAATCAAAGATTCAAATAACATTAACAAAGATACTTAGCTTTCATGAAGAATTCTAATCCAAATACAAGCTTTTAGATCCAAGAGAGGGCTTAGGGCATGGCCTAACCTTTAAAAAAGCCTTTAAGAAAATAATCGAAACCCTCCACTAATGACATCTACAAACCTATATATAGTCCCATCAAAACCCTTGCAAATAACCCTAAAAATCCACTAAAATTCGTGCCTAAAGTCAGCTCTAGCCACAACTTAAATTCTGGACCCACGTTAACTCGGCCGAGTGAGATTCTCACTCTGGTCGAGTAGCAATTCCAGCACAGCAGCATCAACTTGTAGAAATTCTCCATATTTCATCCGACCTCCGATTGGTGCGTTCTTAGTGGCGTTGGAACCGTCATGAAGTCTACTATCCATAAACAATATGAGAAAAATACTCTGCCTACTGGAATGATAGCAGATTTGAAAAGAATGAGAGGCTGTCTGAAAATCTGGGCACTCGTGTCCCTCGGCCGAGTAGAATTCCTCACTCGGGCGAGTTGACTTCCTACTCGATCGAGTAGGGTCTTCTACTGTACTCCCAAAATTCCAGAGAGTCTGCTTCGATTTTCTGCATAAATTCTGACCTCACTCCGACGAGTGAAGCTCTTTACTCGGCCGAGTGGAATTCCCCACTCGGGCGAGTACATTGTGGCACTAAGGCAGGCAGATGTCGGCGTATCAGTATCGCTCGGCCGAGTACACTTCTTCACTCGGGCGAGTGGGTTGCGTTACTCGGCTGAGTGGCCTGTTTCTGGAATCAACTCTTCTCCTCCTTGACTCCTCGTCAATTCTATCGATCTCCTTCTTCTCCCGCTCATCATCCAGCGTCGTTATCTCCTCGACTTGGCCATGGGCGATGCTCCAGTACGTGTGCAAGTCCCTTAAGATCATTTTTGCTTTCGATCGCTCCATATTTCCTGAAATCCGACAAAAACAAGAAATAGTGAAAAGAAACACAATGTCGTTAAATAATCGTGAAAAGCGCGATATGGGCGATCAAAATGGTATGCAAATATGCAAAAAAAGGTGTAAAATATGGACCGCTCAATTTCGTTAGTCAAGTTCTCTGGGGTGCAGAGATCAACTATTCGAGTATAGAGAAGATGGATCTTGTGCTGATCCAATCTGCGAAGAGGTTGCGACCATACTTCCAAGCGCACACCATCCTGGTCCTCACCGACACTCCCTTATAACAGACCCTGAAGATGCTGGATCGATAAGGGAGAATGACGAAATGGGGAGTCAAACTATGCGAGTTTGACATCCAGTTCAAGCCGAGGACCACCATCAAAGGGCAGGCTCTCGTCGACTTCATTGTCGAGCTCACTTACAACGAAGGCCCAAAAGAGGAGGTATGTGTTACTAACATGCTACCTGAGGCAACCCCATTGCCCTTGATAGGTGCCAATTGAATGATACAATTGAAGACGATGGAACCGAGATCGTACAAGTTGACGATTCGGCCACTCAAGCCGGAAGCGGGGCCGGAATAATTGTCCAAATGTCAGCGGGCAATATATTTGAGTACGCTCTCTGATTCGATTTCTAGACCACAAATAATGGAGCTGAGTATGAAGCAGCCATCAACAGACTCCGATTGGCTCGAGCCCTAGGGGCAAAAGTGGTCCAACTACTCAGCAATTCCAGCTTTGTCGTCCACCAACTAAACGGAACCTTCGAGGCCCGCGAAGACTCAATGCAGAGTTACATGCATGTAGCTAAGGCAGAGCTCACCAAGTTCAGATGCATGGAAATCCATCATGTACCAAGGTCAATTAATCACCAAGTCGACACCCTATCAAAGCTCGCATCATCCTCCCCAATGGGGCTCCGTTAGACCATATATGTACAACGTCTACCACATCCCAGCGGGTCAGAGCAGGAACTGCTAAGCCTCGACCATGGAATCACTTGGATGGATCCCATAATCCATTACCTGAACATGGGGGAGAAGCCGACCGATCCAGTGGAGGCACGAAAGCAAGAACGGACAACCAATTCGTTCTGCTAGATGGTTCATTATACAAAAGGCGATGGACCAGGTATGACTTTTTCCCATACCTCAAATGGTTAGCCCCGTAGGAAGCGCACTATGTGATCCAAGAGATCCACGAATTGCGAGGGAAAGCCATAGCTTTGAAGGCCGTGAGACAAGGCTATTTTTGGCCAACGATGTTCAAGGATACCGTCGAGTATATACGAAGGTGCTTGACTTGCCAAAAATTCTTATGGATCAGCTCGGCCCCACTAACTGAACTAATCCACATAATCAGTCCAGTGCCTTTCGCCAGATGGGGTTTGGATCTCCTCGGTCTGTTCAAACAAGCGAGCGGGCAACGGAAATTCCTAATAGTGGCGTTCGACTACTTCACAAAGTGGATCGAGGCAGAGCCCATGTCTCGAATCACCTGGAAGGAAGCTCGAAGCTTCGTCTGAAATCCATTGTTTATCATTTTGTCATCCCACAATCCATTGTTACGGACAATGGGACGCAGTTCGATAGTACCGGCTTCAAAAACTTCTGCTCCGAGCTGAAGATCAAGCTGCATTTCACCTTTGTCGCCCATCCCTAGTCTAATGGTTGGCGGCGTCTGCTAACAAATACATTCTTGGACCTCTTCGAAAGAGAATAAAATGGCTCGAGGGAACATGGCCAGAAGAAATCCCCGACATACTATGGTCGTACAAAACGACCCACAAAACCTCGACGGGAGGAAAACCGTTCATGCTGGCTTACGGATATGAAGCTGTTGTCCCAGTGGAAGTTAATGAGCGACCTCTTCGCCTCCAATACTACGACGAGTAATGAAACTCGGAAGGATTCGAACTCAACTTAAAACTGGCTGACGAGGTCCGCGAACGGGCTTTGGCGACCCTCATCGAACAGAAAGGTCTCATGGCTCGATATTTCAACTCAAAGGTTTGCGGACGTAGCTTCAGTGTGGGCGACCTGGTCCTACGTAAAGCTGATTTCACTCCCGAGATTCTCAAGCAAGAAAAGCTCGCTGCAAAGTGGGAATGAGCTAACACGGTGATCGAGATACTCGGCCCTGCCATCTACCGGCTCGCTACATTGGATGAGAGAGAACTACCTCATCCTTGGAACGTTGAACACTTGCAAAAGTATTACCAATGCTTGTACCAGCAAGGATAAATGACTGAAATCTATCTTTGTCTTTTATCTTATTCCGATTCACGATAAATGCAAAGTTAAATTGTTTCGTTGATATCTGACCCTAGTCATTAGTTGTAAGTCGAGGGATCACCCCTCACCACTGAACGACCTACGACGGTTGTCGCCATAAGTCGAAGGGGCATCACCCCTCGCCACCGAACGACCCTAGTCATCGGTCATAAGCCGAAGGGGCCTCGCCTCTCACCACCAAACGACCTACAATGGTCGTCGGACATAAGTCGAAGGGGCCTTGCCCCTCGCCATCGAACGACCCTAGTCGTCAGCCGTAAGTCGAAGGGGCCTCGCCCCTCACCACCGAATGACCCAAATTGTCAGCTGTAAGCCGATGGATCGCCCCTTGTCACTGAATGACCCTAGTAGTCGGCCATAAGTCGAAGGGGCTTTATCCTGTTGGATGCAACGATCTAGGACTTCTTGTTTGATGATAACAAACGTGTGTGAATGATTTGATGTGTGTGTTAAGTGTTTGCAGGAGTGGCGAGGACGTAAATACTCAAACGATGACTAAGTCAAAGTGATGGATAAATTGCTATACATATAGCAAATTGGAAGATAGAGAAATTGCTATTCATATAATGTTGAGTCATTGGGCCAACATTCAAGACAACTCAGTTGACAGATGACTAAGGCCCACCAAAGAAGCCCGATGTCGACCCAGTCAAAGCCCAAATGGCTAGTCGACCGTTCGGTCTGCCTCGCACGACCGTGGGATTTAAGGCGGGCTTGGGAATCTCGGAAACATGCACAAAATTTACCCCTATTAATGGGGAAAGATTGTGGCACCATTATGGGTGGTCGTTATCCCCCCAACGTCTCAAAAGGGACCCCGAATGCATATAAATAGAGGAAAGGGTCTCATCTTCAAGGTACGAGGTCTAAGACATAGAACTCTACTTTCATAGCTACATTTCTTATATTCGAGCTTGCACTGCCAGTCTAGGGATGAACTGCTGGATCTGGATCGTAGCCTAGAGGGGGGTGAATAGGCTAATAAAAAATTCTCGTGCAACCCACGAGAAATACCACGCAGTTATGAGCACAGGCAGGGTAATAAAATAGCAATCACAGAGTACGCACAGATATACCCTGGTTCGGTCGTCCCCACGACCTACTCCAGCCCCCGAATGCAAATACTAATAGATATGTAATCCTGTACAACTACAATGAGTCAAGATCCCAAATCTACTCTCACCTAGCTCGTATGCACACCACGTGCTCTACATTATCAATCTAGTCAGATGCTCTCCCTCCGTGATGACTCCCAAAGTCGTCAGGTCCCTAAAAAGTAACACAGATGGTAAAGTTTCCCCTACAGAGATCGCTACACCAATACAAAGATAAATAAATAGAGTTTTAGAAATGCTCAGTAATGGTGTGTTGTCTCTGTCATTCAGCACGTGGTCAGATCAATCTGACAAGTAGTAATCCCTGATGTCCCCTCAATAGTTCGGCTCCCCTCTCGATGAAACTTGCGCCTTCCACCAAAGATTGAAGCTTGCAGCCTTCACCCAAATTTGAATCTTGCGCCTCCCAACAAAAAGCAAAACGGAGAGGTGCGGCACTTGGTCAATGAAGACGGTTGAAAATGCTTCTCCAATTTTATGCATGTCTGCAACAATCAAAAGTATGTGTAAGAGATATTAAAACAAGTGTTGCAACAACAAAAAAAGGACAAAGGAATTTTCGTTTCTTCCTTGTAGAAATTCGGCAGATGATGAAGCCCCTCTCAAAGTGCGGCTCTTTTTAGGATTGAAGACTGCTGCTCTTCGACATACAACTGTGCTCCTGGGGATTGA
Organism: Scilla litardierei; assembly: GCA_030789695.1. Taxonomy (NCBI): domain Eukaryota; kingdom Viridiplantae; phylum Streptophyta; class Magnoliopsida; order Asparagales; family Asparagaceae; genus Scilla; species Scilla litardierei. The sequence continues at coordinate 53,235,993 of CM061136.1, read as the reverse complement.
TTGCACAAGAGAGAGGAGGAAATATTTTTCGGCTCAGGAAATAGGTCACGGCCCCTTCTAGGAGTTTTGTAATGCATAGATGGCTCTCGGAAATATGTGTTGCCTCTTGGGGATCTTCAGTGCTAAGGAAAAAAAATAAGAGCTTTGTGATTTTTAGATGAAGAGGTAAACGAAGTACGGCTCTCTCAAGATTTCGGCCAGCTCTTCAGTTAACTCTCTTCATGAATGATGTGTGCTCCATAAATTTGTAAGGGGCCGAAAAAGAGGTCTTCAAGAATTGCGGCTTGTCTATAAGCTTGCTCACGTGCTTGGTGTTGAGGAACACGAAGAGAACTCAGCCGTAATTTTGGACTTTTTTCCTTTGTGTTCGTTGATTGCTGGCCTGCAAACAATTACCAAAAAATATATGAGGAGAGAAAAACTTAAACAAAACTTAATTACCTTTCTCTCTCTTTTCATGCAATAATGCAAGCCACATTTTTTTGAGAGCAGCTGGCGTCTCTTGATGTCCCTGCAAAAGAAACACAAACAAAGCACAAGGTGAAAAGAATTAAATTAGATAAAACAAAGATCTTAATCCCTCTCTCTCTCTTTATTTGTTTCTCTCCTTTCCTTTCCTTTGTAGTAGCCGCAATTTTGGAAGAGGCGTAGTCAAATATTTCGGCTAGGTAAACATTGCAGCTGAAAGGATTTTTGGCATGTAGCTAGGGTCCTTCACTTGCTTGCGTGAATTTGCCTTGGGAGATAATTTTGGTGGCCGTGACTCTTAGGGTTTTGGATGATTGGTTTACATAGGGATATACTAGGGTTTCTTTGGTGCGGCTACCCTAGAAAATAGGAATTGATGCAATCCCTAATTGGTGTAAAATATTGAATAAGATTTGCTCTTATCTCCCCTTATCCCCTTCATATTTGACCAAGTCTTCCTTGCTATGTGAATGGCTCTTTGACCGAGTCATCGAGGAGTGTGTATAGCAATTTGTCCAACACATTGACTTACGACCTCGTTTGGGTATTTACATCCTCGCTATTCCTGCAAATACTTAACACACACATCAGATCATTCACAACTGTTTGTCATCATCAAACCATAAATCCTAGATCGTTGTATCCAACATGAACCTCCGTGGATCGATCTCAGCTGTACCATGCTTGCCGAGATGTTCCATGTCATCCCTCCCGCCATGATTGGCGTTCCCTCCAAATCATTTAAGCCGAATGCTTGGGTCTTAAATCTTATCTTGAAGTCGTACCTCCTTCTGAAGTACGGCTCCTCTAGCTTGCCATCCCAGCCATTTCTTAAGCTGATCTACGCTCTCTTCATGGGGAGCGAGATCAATTGGGCTCAGATAATCCTTGATAAGATGGACTCTTTTGAATGTATCCAAAAGTCCACCAAATTTGTTCACATCCCATATCCTTGTCTGCTGACCCTTGTATTTCGTCACTTCGGGGTCCCTCTCCCTCCCGATGACCAGCGTCCGTTGGGTCCTCCTCTGAATGCGACGGCCGTCAAGAAGTCTCTTGCGGTGCTTCGTCACGTTCAGAGGACTACCCCTTCTGCCACCGAGGGTACCTCTTCAGCTGCTCCTTCACCTCCTGCTCCTACTCTCATTGATTTTGTCATTTCCTTGAGACATGTGGAGTCTCATGTTTCTCGTTCTGAGGAGATGCTAGCTCGCATCTGCTCTCGCTTGGGCATTGAGATTCCTCCTTCCGTTTCTGACGAGGAGGAAATGGATGAGGCTGATCTCCAGGAGCTTGTTGGATCTCCTGTCCGTGCCCCTGAGGGTACGTCTGCTGCTGCTACATCTGCTGGTGCTCCCGAGAGCACACCTGCTGCCACCATTCCTTCGGTGGATACTTCTGCTGGTGCTCCCGAGACCACTCCTATCGACCCTGAGATCACCACTCCAGTCGTTCCCGAGACCACCACCACTCCTTCTGCGGAGCCTGCTGCTGCTGCTGATCCTCCCTCCACCTCCTGAGCTTGTGTTGGAGGACTCTCCCTTGTGCACTTTGGATGATATATTTAGTCGTGAGAGAGTGGGGTATGATAGTTGGTGGTTATGGATTTTTGATATTTTTGGATGTTCTGATGATACACTTTTTGTTGTATGTTCATTTTGATGTCTGTGTGACATATGTTGTATGTGTGCACCGATCTTTCGATCGTGTTTATATATGTTGGCGGATGTATACATTTTGTTGTACCGTGTTATATATTTATATATACATCGTGTTGACATTTACTTCATTGTGCACATTATATTAATTGTGTCTCTGATGTTGATTTCACCGCTCGGCGATTACTTTGATTAATTAGAATTCATTCTATGAAAACATAGAATTGTTTTCCATGCACTAAATTCATTAAGAATGTTGATATTGGAGAGTATGTTCCATAACTCAATATGTGCAATTGATTTGAGTTTTGATGATTTATTTTTCGATTTTCAACTATGGTATCGTTGGCACAATTTGATTTGTTGCATGATTTTACTTTGGTGTCATTTGAACCGTGGTCGTATTCTACGACTCCCGTGCTTTTATTTTTAGCCATTGTTGTCGTTGATCTCCTCCCGCTCTTTTTGCTTATGCTAAAGGGGAAGAGAATTAATAATGACAAGGTGCTACATGATAATTCAAAGCAATTTACTGTGCATCTAATTTGATATGTTAGATTCAGGGGGAGTTAAGATATAAAAATGGATGTAGATCCTAAATTTCAATAATTGGATTCATATTTTATACTTTCCTCATCTGCTTGATCCGTATGATTATTATTTAATATGGAATTAACGTGTCATCAATGCAAGGGGAGTAAGTAAATTTCATTTGAATCATTATTTTTTATTATTATTTATGTTGGTTTGTCATCACCAAAAAAAGGGGGAGAATGTTGAGTATTGATTCCCCGGATTTGGTTTTGATGATTGTTTCAGAGTGTTTTCTCACTACAAAGCGTTGACAATGGACAACCCGGTCAACGTGGTCAAGGGGCCCGTTTGGGTCCCTCGGGCGAGTCGAGTTGGTGCAGTTGAGGCTCGAGTCGGACCAGCAGAGGACGTAGAGCGCGTCGACTGGGTTGAATCGGGGTCCTCGACCGTTGGTAGGGCGAGTGGTAGCCTCGGCCCGGGTCGAGACGCTCGGCCTCGGTCGGTTGCGCTCGGCCTCGGCGGTCGGACGGTGAGGGGAAGCCTCAATCGTCCAGCTGGTTGCGTGGTCACCGAGGGGCGGAGGGGAAGCCTCGGCCCGTGGATCTGATGCCCTCCTGCGTAGACGAGAACACTCGTCAGGGGGCCGGACCTTGGTTCCGGCCAAATCCCCTCTGATGCCTAAGTTAGACAGAGATCTGAAAGAGGAGGCCCGGCGGAGACGGTTCGACTCGTGAGGAGATCGGAACGGCGTCTCACGGCGCGAGCGGTGGAGGAAGGAGATGAAATGGGGGAACTAGGTCGTTGATGGAGTACCTTAGGTTCTAGATACCTGAGATGCGGTCCTCTGTCCTGTCGTCCTCCTAGCCCCTTTATAGACCTCCGCCGTGATTGTCCCCGACCCAAGTCGCTCGTCCGCCCTCAATCGTGCCACCTCAATCCGCCCCCCCGTCGCCGCTCCCTGCGCCAAGCCAGCATCTCCCCTTAACTGCCCTTCTGTAACGACTGGTTTTTGTATGATTGGATTATCAGTGTGTTTTGCTTGTGATGGTGGGTTCTCTCCTTGTGTGGTTTCCATTTCCATAGTTCTCGCTTTCATTTATCTCGTTGAGAATTCCTAGCTTTCGTTTTCGTTCCTTTTGATGTGATCTTCTAGGTTCTTCCTTAGAATCAATGAATTCGGAGTAAGTCACTCGTGACGAGCTTCATATCGATCATATCTTAGAGTATAAATCGATCCTAGAAGCCATGGAAATCTTCCCGAAACTTCGCGCTTCGAATCGGCACTTTTCGTGCACGTTAGTTGGTTCAAGAAGATCAACCGACTGACTAGATTCCAATTTAGTCGGTCAGGAAATCAACTGGAACCGACTAGTTCATTCAATCAATAATTCAGGAGTTACTGTTTACTCTTAGTCGGTCTAAGAACGTTCATCGACCGACTAGATTCAAAACTAGTCGGTCAATACTTGTTCATGGACCGACTAACTCTAAATCCTATTTTCGTTCAGGAGTTACTGTTTGCACTTAGTCGGTCTGCGTTGGTCGACCGACTGACTAGTTGCCAAACTAGTCGGTCAGTGGTTGCTCTTTGACCGACTAACCAGTGTTAAAACCCTAATTTCTGGGCAGCCGCCAGCCTAGCCTATTTAAACCCAACCCATTCGACTTCTTCTTCTCCAACACGACCCAAAACCCTAAAAACTTCCCCCTTCAGCCCCCATCTTCCTCCAAGCTCCATTTCTCCATTCCAAGCCCTAAATCCATCATCCAATCCATCCATTCACTCTATCTACCTCTCATCTTCCCCAAAATCTCATCAAACCCATCAAAATCCCCAAATCCCCCTAAACCCTAGTTTCCCCAAACTTCTCCAATCTTCTCCAGATCTGATCCTAGGGTTCCCCGGAGTGTTTCTTCCGCCTTCTCTCGGTAAGAAATCGTTCTACCGTTGTTTTTATAACTTATTCGTATTTTTATGAAACCCTAATATAAATTTCATGTTGTTTGATGATTGTTCCCCCAAAACAGCGATTTCCCTGTAGATTGGCGTCCGTGTGCCGAAGTAGTCGTCATCCCCGGTGCTAGGCAAGTGAAACTTGCCACTTAGGGTTTAGGCCATGTTTTAGGCCATTTTCTTGTTATAGGCGTAAAAGAGGCTAGGCGACGAAATGATACTCGCCTAGGCGCAAATTGGGGAATTAGCTTGACAACGAAGCTAATTCCGACTTTTAGCATGTTGCACAATTACCATGTCACGTTTACTTTCAATTAACGGTACGCGAATATGTTCATGTCATTGCATTTCGCCTGTCACGTTTAATTTAATTAACGGTACGCAAATAAATTGTCATGACCTCGCATTCTTTAGGTATTGATGTGATTGCGTAGCTTCGCTACAATGTTGTGTTCATGGCTCGTGTTCCAGAAGCGGGCCATGTGTTGGTTGATAGCCAATGCCCGAATTGCGTGTTCCGGCTAGGTGTTCCCTACGCCATACTTGTGTTCCTGGCTCGTGACCAGAAGCGAGCATAATGAGTTGGAAACCCCAACGCTCGATATATTGAATTGTGAACTAAGAATGCGAGCTCAATGTGCGGGGCAACCCTAGGCTCACTAGATGAGCTCAATGTGCAGGGACCCCAGGCTCCATATCGTGTGGGTACCGAGTAGTGTTTGGTGCCGATCGGTCTGAAATGCTATGCCATTCAGCGAATGGCGTAAACACCTACAAAATGTGAATTGATTGAATTGATAGTAGCTTGGCTACTCTTGTCTTGTCCCGATAAATTGTTCCCTTGTACAAAATTGTCTTGCCATGTTTTAATTGTGCACTCATGTTATAACTGCCATGTCATGCATACTAAACTGCTAGGTTGCTAGATGCCTCATTTTCAGTTTCCTTGCACAAGTCTTTCCAGACTTGCTGACATGTGCCCCTCTCTCTTTTGGGTGACACATGTTAGACCCAGAGCCAGAGTTTTGTTGCAGGGAATATGGTGTTGCTGATGCTGATGTTTGCTGTGCTGGTGAGTGGACACCAGGGGCCTGTCTTGAAGACCGCTCGTGTTCACTTCTTTGTTTAGGTTTGCTGTTAGTCGTCGGTGCGTAGCACCCTTGTATGTATGTTATTCTTTGTTGGCCATGTTTGGGCCTTAGACTCTTTTTCCTTTAGTCTGGTGGCTTTTCTGCGATATTGTAATTTGTTTATGGACATTTCGAGATTCAATAAAATGTCGTCTCATTTCTTTATTATCATTGTTGTTTCGTTTCGTTTTGCAAGGACTTGCCATAATAAGTGTTTCTATACGCTTATCAGACTTGGAGCTTCACAGCTTCAAGTTTGTGCGGACCTTCTCACGTCTCGCCTCCACATTTTTGGGAAGCGGGGCGTGACAGGTTTTAGTGGTGGCCCATGTAGGTCCATTTGCAAATGCGAACTATCGGAACAACAATAATAATTATAGAATGTCCATTAAATAAATTAGAACGTCCAAGTTATAAGCCCGAGTCTAGATTCTTAGCGTTCCTGTGTCTTAGGTGGCTGGTAGGCGTGTTAGAGCATCTGTCCTAGCTTGGTAGGAAATCCATTAGATCAGAACCATAGTGAGACTTAGTTAGAAGTTTGTGCTTGCTAGTTAGGGATCCTTGATTGTTAGTAGACTCCATGTTAGTGATTGATTTGATAGCCTTAAGAGTTACCTTAGTGGTTCCTGTCTAGCTTTGACTAGGATAGACTTCTATAATTCTTTGGTCTCTCGCTTGGGTTCATCGGTTTCGGACCAAGCTGAACTCATTTCATCGCTGTCTAGCCCTTATGGAAGTCTTAGCGCTTAGTTCCATAATCTTTAGTTGGTTGACCGTAAGAGTTTTCATAGATTTTCCTAAGTCATAACCTAGGCGTATTTATGCTTTGATCATCCGACCAAACCCCTTGCCTCGATTCCCATGACCGCCATGTTTCGATAATCATTGATCCTTCGAATGTCCCCGTTTGCAAGGCTTAATTTCTTTTAAAAAGTTGTTTTTCTATTTCCCTTATTAAAGTTTTCGCTAAGTTTAAATTTTGTTTTAAACCCGCTACGTATGTACTTAAAATTTCTCACTTTTCGATTGAGTCAAATTCCTTGTAGATTTCGGAGTCTAATGGTTGTAATTATAATTGCTAACTCGTAACCATTTTCTTGTCTATATTTTCGCATTTCGGTTTAAAGACTCCAATACTATTTTGGAAAATTCGATATACCATTTTCTAACTGTGAGATCCATTTTAATCGCATAGCATACATACTTTAAAATCTTTTCCAAGTTAAATGGAGTTTCAATTGTTATATGTATACTTATATCTCGTACTCTTCGTTGACTTAAATTAATTTTTGAAATTCAAAAGTTTTGACGAGATTTTGATTACTGTTTTATAATGTTTTACATCCTATACCTTTCATACCTATTTGAATATCTTGTCCCTTTTTCATAAATCGATTTAATTCTGAGCCGTAATTCTATTTTCCAAATTCGATGTATGAACTTTCCTTTCTTATTTATGCTATTCAAATGACTCGTCGCGCTCCCTTAACATACTTTTCAAGTCACAGATGATTTCAGCTTTCAACAAATCAAAGTTATGTTCAAACATTTTTCCCGACTACAGATTTTTGGAAAATTACGTTTCCGCAACCACTTCCCTTGTCCTTAATTCACATGACCACCTCATTGCAATTATCCTTGATCTTTCAAATGTTTTCCGTTGCAAATCTTGATTCTTCCAAAGTTATTTTCGAATGCTTTCCTTATTTGAAGTTTCACTCAATTTAAATTTTGTTCTAAACTTCTTTAAATATGTCTCCCTAAATTTCGATGGAGTTAAAAGTCGTTCTTGAATTTTGAAGACTTTTGGTCGTAATTTTAAAATTACTATCTTGTACTATTTTTCTAACAATGTACCTTTCGCATTTCGATTTTTAAACCTTATTACTATCCTGATGGTTCGATATACCGTCCTTTTTCCTAACTACAAAAAAAAATTTTTTATTTTAACCACTTATCTTACATACCTTTAGGGGTATTTTTCCAAACTGAATGGACTTCAACTAATTTTTGTATATATCAATTATAGGTTCATCGTACTCGTTAAGTTTAAATTTGTTCGAAACGCTTTTGATATATGTACGGTTTCATGCTCCTTCGCCGACTTAAATTATTTATGTTTTAAAATATCGAAATTTGAGTTGAGATTTTTAAATTAGAAGTTTATAATATTTTCTGCACATACCTTCGTATCGATATAAATGTCTTGTCCCTTTTCATATACAAATTTCATTCTGAACCGTATTTCTATTTTCCTAACTCGATTCATAATTTCTTTTACTTGTGCCATTAAAATTCTATTCGAAAACCCCTCGTGCTTACTCTTAATAAACTTTTCAAGTCCCTTTGGACTTCGGCTTTTAGCAAGTTGATTTTATGCTCAACATTTTCCATATTTCAGATTTTTGTTTATAAAAAAAAATATTTACTATTTCGAAATCATTCCTGACTTAGACCCTTCATAAAACGGTTTAAAAGTTTTAATACTAACTTGATGAGTTTAAATATCCTTTTCTCTTTCCATACTACTAAGATATTATCTTTCCATTCACCATACACACTTTTAAGACAATTTCTAAAATATGACTTCAATTATTTTTATATATCGGTACCACGTTCGTTTTGCTCGTACATTAAGATCTTGTATAAGTCAATTTTTGTTGGCAAATCCGGATTTCTCTAAAAGTATTTTCGACATGGTTTATTTGGGATTTCTCTTCAGTTTTAAGATTTGGAAAACATTTAGCATGCGCTTAAATTCTCCACACTATACTTGATCTGATTTCAATCTTTGAATCTCAAAACTTTTCCAAAAATTTTAGATTACTGCCGCACAACATTTCTGACCTATGTTTTAATGTTCGAGTAAATGATTTCCTTTTTCCTCATGATGATTTTATATAAGCCAATAAACCACTTTTCCTCTTATTACATATATTCGCCTCAAACTCGTTTTCAAACAATTTGTCTTATCGACCTCTGAATATTTTTTATACAAAAAGGGACTCCAACTTTTAAAGTATAACGGTCTTCAAACCTTTCGTGTTTTAGAATGTGTTATTTACACTATTTTCCATATGTCCCAATGGAGCATCATTACGTCATTACACGACCGTTTTCATGCTTTACGATCCTTCTATTCGTTACGCTTTTGATTTCAATTTCTTTCCTATTATCTAGCCCCTAGAGCTTGTCGTTGCTTGTGTCAACCTTGTTATAGTTTGGTGGGCCCATTAGTTAAGTGGTTATGTCGTCGTAGTGTTGATTTCGTGGTGTGTATGTAGTGGTATGGGTGTTGGCATTTGTATGTTGTGTGTAGGTAATTTTCTGCTTGTGTATGATGTGATATACGTATGGTAACAGAATGATAATTTTGGTTGGTACTACTTGTTTTATGAGATGTCGTATGCGTGTATATCAGGAGGTATACCCGACTATTGCATCTCTTAAACTTGTATGTAGTTGATGTGTTGATATGGTAATTATAAATGGATGGATATGGTGTGAAAATATGTGATACGTGGATGTGTATGCCTTGGAGTGGTATTGGTATGTGTATGGATACTGTTTTACGCATATAAATGTCCTGCTATGATTTGAGTCTCACTCAAGCTTGAGTGGGTATACTCTATGTGCTTTGGTATAATTGTATGTGATGGTGAATAGGGATGGATGATGTATGTATGGTGTTTGAGTTGTTTGTGCTTGGTTGTGTTACGCACACGATTGTGGGTGGCTATACCAATATATAGTTATAGGACTATATGTGAGGTGAAAATATGGTGAAATATTTGCTTGTACTTGAATGACAAAAAAAATGTGAAATTATTTTCAAATAAGAGAGGCTTGGTTATTTTCTTATAGTAAGTAATAAGTGTTTATTGTTGTATGAAATTGATTGACTATAATAAGTATGAGTGTACTATGTGCGTGAAAATATGTGTGTGGTAGTAATATTTGATTTCTAGTGCGTATATGTAAGCACTCGAAATGAAAGTACTTGGTTGAATTTATGATGTGAAATTGGTTGAGGGTAGTTACCAGAGCGACTATATATATATTAGGAAGTCTGAGGACGGACTTTATTCTAAGGTGGGTAGGATGTAACGACTGGTTTTTGTATGATTGGATTATCAGTGTGTTTTGCTTGTGATGGTGGGTTCTCTCCTTGTGTGGTTTCCATTTCCATAGTTCTCGCTTTCATTTATCTCGTTGAGAATTCCTAGCTTTCGTTTTCGTTCCTTTTGATGTGATCTTCTAGGTTCTTCCTTAGAATCAATGAATTCAGAGTAAGTCACTCGTGACGAGCTTCATATCGATCATATCTTAGAGTATAAATCGATCCTAGAAGCCATGGAAATCTTCCCGAAGCTTCGCGCTTCGAATCGGCACTTTTCGTGCACGTTAGTTGGTTCAAGAAGATCAATCGACCGACTAGATTCCAATTTAGTCGGTCAGGAAATCAACTGGAACCGACTAGTTCATTCAATCAATAATTCAGGAGTTACTGTTTACTCTTAGTCGGTCTAAGAACGTTCATCGACCGACTAGATTCAAAACTAGTCGGTCAATTCTTGTTCATGGACCGACTAACTCTAAATCCTATTTTCGTTCAGGAGTTACTGTTTGCACTTAGTCGGTCTGCGTTGGTCGACCGACCGACTAGTTGCCAAACTAGTCGGTCAGTGGTTGCTCTTTGACCGACTAACCAGTGTTAAAACCCTAATTTCTGGGCAGCCGCCAGCCTAGCCTATTTAAACCCAACCCATTCGACTTCTTCTTCTCCAACACGACCCAAAACCCTAAAAACTTCCTCCTTCAGCCCCCATCTTCCTCCAAGCTCCATTTCTCCATTCCAAGCCCTAAATCCATCATCCAGTCCATCCATTCACTCTATCTACCTCTCATCTTCCCCAAAATCTCATCAAACCCATCAAAATCCCCAAATCCCCCTAAACCCTAGTTTCCCCAAACTTCTCCAATCTTCTCCAGATCTGATCCTAGGGTTCCCCGGAGTGTTTCTTCGGCCTTCTCTCGGTAAGAAATCGTTCTACCGTTGTTTTTATAACTTATTCGTATTTTTATGAAACCCTAATATAAATTTCATGTTGTTTGATGATTGTTCCCCCAAAACAGCGATTTCCCTGTAGATTGGCGTCCGTGTGACGAAGTAGTCGTCATCCCCGGTGCTAGGCAAGTGAAACTTGCCACTTAGGGTTTAGGCCATGTTTTAGGCCATTTTCTTGTTATAGGCGTAAAAGAGGCTAGGCGACGAAATGATACTCGCCTAGGCGCAAATTGGGGAATTAGCTTGACAACGAAGCTAATTTCGACTTTTAGCATGTTGCATAATTACCATGTCACGTTTACTTTCAATTAACGGTACGCGAATATGTTCATGTCATTGCATTTCGCCTGTCACGTTTAATTTAATTAACGGTACGCAAATAAATTGTCATGACCTCGCATTCTTTAGGTATTGATGTGATAGCGTAGCTTCGCTACAATGTTGTGTTCCTGGCTCGTGTTCCAGAAGCGGGCCATGTGTTGGTTGATAGCCAATGCCCGAATTGCGTGTTCCGGCTAGGTGTTCCCTACGCCATACTTGTGTTCCTGGCTCGTGACCAGAAGCGAGCATAATGAGTTGGAAACCCCAACGCTCGATATATTGAATTGTGAACTAAGAATGCGAGCTCAATGTGCGGGGGCAACCCTAGGCTCACTAGATGAGCTCAATGTGCAGGGACCCCAGGCTCCATATCGTGTGGGTACCGAGTAGTGTTTGGTGCCGATCGGTCTGAAATGCTATGCCATTCAGCGAATGGCGTAAACACCTACAAAATGTGAATTGATTGAATTGATAGTAGCTTGGCTACTCTTGTCTTGTCCCGATAAATTATTCCCTTGTACAAAATTGTCTTGCATTGTTTTAATTGTGCACTCATGTTATAACTGCCATGTCATGCATACTAAACTGCTAGGTTGCTAGATGCCTCATTTTCAGTTTCCTTGCACAAGTCTTTCCAGACTTGCTGACATGTGCCCCTCTCTCTTTTGGGTGACACATGTTAGACCCAGAGCCAGAGTTTTGTTGCAGGGAATATGGTGTTGCTGATGCTGATGTTTGCTGTGCTGGTGAGTGGACACCAGGGGCCTGTCTTGAAGACCGCTCGTGTTCACTTCTTTGTTTAGGTTTGCTGTTAGTCGTCGGTGCGTGGCACCCTTGTATGTATGTTATTCTTTGTTGGCCATGTTTGGGCCTTAGACTCTTTTTCCTTTAGTCTGGTGGCTTTTCTGCGATATTGTAATTTGTTTGTGGACATTTCGAGATTCAATAAAATGTCGTCTCATTTCTTTATTATCATTGTTGGTTCGTTTCGTTTTGCAAGGACGTGCCATAATAAGTGTTTCTATACGCTTATCAGACTTGGAGCTTCACAGCTTCAAGTTTGTGCGGACCTTCTCACGTCTCGCCTCCACATTTTTGGGAAGCGGGGCGTGACACCTTCAGTGGTCGCGGAACCGGGGGAGCGGTTATCGCAGGAATGGGCGAGTGGCCAGCGTGTTATCGGGGCCGGGCCGGATCGACATTCGGAGGGGGGTCCCTTATAGGGCCTTTATCGAGTGGGCCTGAGCGCGTAGATGGGCTCTTGACCGGCAGTCGGGTTTCTGGGCTCGCGTCTTTCGGGTCTCGGTTAAATAGGCGTAACAATTGCCCCCATCGGTCGGGTTGATCGGCTTCGGCCGGTTCGGCTCGACCGATGCGACTTCCGCCGACTTTGATAGGCTCGTCAGTCGATGCCGACTCATTTATTAGTCATCATCATGAGTTGGTCCGTTCGATACTTTTAAGGCACGGGCTCCGAAGCGTCGTCGGTCCTCTGATGCTGCCACGTGTAGCTGCGAGCTTATCCCCATCGCTCGCGGGGTCGTCTTAAGTTGAGAAGCCGAGGGGTTCGTGAGCCGCCCTCGGTGGGGTCGATCGGCCTTGGCTTGCTCGGTTCGACCGCTGTGCCTCCTGGGATTCCGAGTGGCGCTTTAATCGAGGCGTGGTCATAAATGTAGGTCATGATGAGGCGGATCGATTGGACTTCCCTTGGCGCCGATTTCGAAACGCCTCCGGTTCTTCGAGTCCTGCCACGTGTTCTTGTCAGGCGCTTCGAATTCGTCCATGTGTCCGGTATATAAGATCCCCAGCTGCGTTGATCTCCACTTCTTTCTTGCTCTTCCCATTGTTCTAGGCTTTCCACAACTCGGAGTTTCCCGTCGCCCTCGTTTCCTCGTCTCCCCCAAACTAGTTAAAAGGTAATTCCTTTCTCGCTCTCGTATTATGGTTGCTCTTAGGATAGGCGGTTCTGGCCAAGTGGCGAGGGATTCTCCAGAGTCCAGGCGGGGCAGGCCTCGGCTAGTGGGATCAGGTTCCTCCTCCGGGAGTCATCCCCTCCGAGATAAGGGGAAGGGGAAGCTATTCCCAGACTACGCCTGTGATGACGTGGCGTCGGCTGTCGTGCGTCTTAACGTGCCCCCGGTTGTCCTCCGAACGCCGTCGAGGACCATTCTTTCGGCGGTCACGGAGATCCGGGAAAGGTATCTCTGCTTCCCGTACGATGTCCGAGTTCCATTCGTCGACGAGCGGATTTGCCTTCCGAGGAGCAATGAAGTCGGCGTCTACGTCGAAATGTTTCGCCTGGGTCTTCGTTTCCCGCTCAATCCCTTCCTTATCCAGGTCATGGAATATCTCATGGTGCCGCTTTGCCAGTTCACCCCTTGCTCGATTGCGGTACTGACGGGCTTCGCTACGCTCTGCTGTACCCGCGGTCTGGAGCCGTCTCTCCCCCTTCTCTTCCATTTTTACCAGATCCAGACGGTCGGCCCGGGGTCATGGCTGCAGCTCCGAGCCCGCTCGAGGAGGGAATGCCTGATCGGGCTGCCCCGTTGGTCGGGGGATTGGAGTTCGGATTACATCTTTGTGGTCTTCCTGGGGGATGCCCAGATTTTGACAAGTTGGGGCGGGTCTGTCCAGCCTCGCCCGCCGCTAGCTCTCTCAGACGTCGACCGGGCAGCCGCCGCGCTGCTGTCGACCCTCCCCTTGGAATCGAAGTCCATCTGGTCCTTGTTGGACGACCTACTCCTGAAGGCCGTCTTGTGGTCTCCGGGTAGGTCGCCTTTTCAGTCTTGAATCGCCCTGTGACTCATCCTGATTTTGGTTTCCCTTGCAGGGATGGCTGGCCGCGAGTTCGTCCGTGACGTCGATGAACTGATCCACCGTGGAGCTGCTCGGAGCCGAGGTAGTACCTCTGGAAGGGTGCCTCGGCGGACCGTTAAGGAGGAAGTGCGTCGAGCCGAGCCTTCCGTGGGTACGGTGGTGGCCGCGCCTCCCGCCTCTTCTTCTGGCAATCCCCTTCCCGGGGGGGTCACAAGGGCCGGACCCGCCCCGTCAGCCCAAGAGGCAGGGGGTAATGACGGGTCCGGTGCAGTCCCTCCTGCCCTTGGCGTGCCCCCTCAGGTTCCCGAGGGTGGGGATGGTGCGAGGCGGAAGCGCTCCCCTCCGGCGCCTTCGGAGCCCCACGGAGGAAAGAAGAGGAAGGAGGACGCGGATCCCTCCAGTCCGGCGGGTTCCGCGCGTCCTGCGGCGACCACCGGGGATCCTTCGGTAGCCTTGTCGACCACCCCCCTCGCAGCGTCCTCGCCCGTATCACCGGGGATCGGGGCCTTGTTGGCGAGCAATTTGGCTTCCCTTGTCGTCCCTGGGAGTTCGATGTTTGTCGACCGAGCCTTGGCCCAGCAGGTTGCCGAGGTCTCCGTCCCTCCCCGGGACCGCAGCCTCCTCAAGAAGATCCCTGCCGACAAGATGTCGGATTCCTTGGTATGGATCCTTCAACAGGTTCGGTTATCTTGCTATCCTCTCCTTCCCTTTATCCTCTTCTTAGCCCATGTCTCGTCTTTCCAGGGTTCATCGCTCGCTGTGGAGCTGCAGTGTCGAGCCGTCTGCTTGAGGGAGCTGGAGGAGTCCTCCATGAGGGCCCAGGAGCGGGCCGGGGCGACGGAGGTGGCTATGACGGAGGCCCAGATGGAGTCTCGGTGTCTCAAGCTCCGTGTGGCCGAGTTGGAGGGACGAGTGGGTGACCTCCAGGGAAAGCTGGACGATGTCCGTCAGTCGGCTGAGGAAGCGGCGGAGTCGTTCCGCCTGGAGAGGGAGGAGCTTCAGAGGGAACTGTCGGATCGGCGCCAGGTGACGCGGCTTGCAGAGGAGGTGGAGAGGGGCGTCGTCGAGACCCTGGGGAAGAGGATCTTCGAGGTTCTCAGGGAGGCCTTCGGTGCGTATGAAGACCTCATCGCCCCTCGGATCGTCGAAGTCGTCCAGTCTTCCTTCCGGGAATGTGCGGAGCGTGTTCGGCAAGCCCCTCCGCCGGTCGATCCCCCTTGCTCCGAGCAGGGGGAGGTGCCCGAGGATGTGTCCTCTCGAGCCCGGGTTCCCTAGGTCGTTCCTCCCGGCTGTTTATCCTCAAATTTTTTAGCATCCGCTTCGCTTTGGGCCAGTCTACTTTGAATGGACCCCTGACCCTGCTTTCTCCTTCGGCCTCGCCAGCGACTCCCTGGTCCAGAGCCAATAATTACTGGTTGCATGGATTTTTGCTTAGGCCTGCAACTTCGAGTTCTTTTAGTCGACAAGTTTTGCTTCGCCGGTGTGGCCCTAGTTTCTGTAGGTGACGAGCTTTGTTGTCCGTTGAGAGCGGATTAATTGTAGAGAGGTTTCTTCACTTTGATTTCCTGTAAATAAGACATACTGTTATAAACGAAATTTGACTTACCTGAGCTTCTCGTATATTTTGCTTTGTTGCTTCGTCCTCGGCCTAGGACCAGCTGACGCCCGAGCTGGCGGGGGGAGTTGTCTTCAACTTTAGAACGATTGAGTTGGTCGGCGAGGGTGAAGTTCCTCGGCTTAGGACCAGTCGGTGTCCGCGCCGGCTGGGGGAGTTGCCCCCAGACTTACGAGCGCAGGAGTCGATCAGCGAGGGCGAAGTTCCTCGGCTTAGGACCGATCGGCGTCCGCGCCGACTGGAGGAGTTGCCCCTAGACTTACGAGCGCAAGGGTCGGTCGGTGAGGGTAAAGCTCCTCGGCTTAGGACCGGTCGGCGTCCGCGCCGGCTGGGGGAGTTGCCCCAGACTTACGAGCGCGAGGGTCGGTCGGCGAGGGCAAAGCTCATCAGCTTAGGACCGGTCGGCGTCCGCGCTGGCTTGGGGAACTGCCCCCAGACCTATGAACGCCTTCCCTCCAGTGGAGGTCTTCGTTCTTTTGCACCCTTAGTGAAACGTTGATTCCATCGAAGATTAAGGGAAGATAAAAGGGAATGTGATTGTACTCTTAAGAGTCCTGTCGGACTAGTACATTTGGAGAAAAAGGAAAAAGGAAATGAGGCTA
Organism: Scilla litardierei; assembly: GCA_030789695.1. Classification (NCBI taxonomy): domain Eukaryota; kingdom Viridiplantae; phylum Streptophyta; class Magnoliopsida; order Asparagales; family Asparagaceae; genus Scilla; species Scilla litardierei. The sequence continues at coordinate 53,219,826 of CM061136.1, read as the reverse complement.
GACAGAGGGATGTGAACCTAGATAATCCCCTCGGACTAGGCTGCGACTGGGGGGAGAGACCTCGCCAGCTCACTCTATGATGCGGAGGGGCCCTTGGACGGTGTTGATCTTCTTCCCCTTGTCTGGCTGCATGGAGGTCCCCTCTCCGTGGGCTGGCTCGTCGGTTAAGCTCCTGGCGTGTCCTCGGCTCATCAGCTTCTCGATGTCCTTCTTTAAATGCCAGCAGTCTTCAGTGTCGTGGCCGTCGTCCTTGTGGTACTTGCAGTATTTCTCCTTATTCTTCCCACCTCTTTTCGCCCTCGGTGGGGGGCGATCGGCGCGTTCTTCCTTCTGCACTTGGGCGAGGACGGCGTCTGGGGTGGCGTCTCTCGTACCTTCTCCGCGCTGCCTGTTTCTCGGCCTCTTCTCGGTCCGGTATCCTTCGGGGCTGCCTCGTCCACTGTCGCCGCGTTTGGTCCCTCGAGTGGCTTTTCCTGCATCCACGGCCAAGGCCTCCTCGGTCAACATGAAGCGCTCGGCCCTTGCCATGATCCCGGGGAGGTCCTTCGGGGGATCGTTGTGCAGGGACTTCTTGAGGCCTCTGTGGCGAAGCCCTTTCTTAAGGGCCGTTTGGACCACCAGGTCGGGAGGGCTGTTCACGTTCAGCCTCTCCGCATTGAAGCGGCGCATGAACTGCCGGAGTGGCTCGGCCGGGCCTTGCACTATGTTGAACAGATGTTCATCATCAGGCTTGATCTGCCTCCCCGCCATGAACTGCTTGCAGAACAACTGGGTGAGTTCCTCAAAGCTGTCGATGGAGCGGCTGGGCAGGCTGCGGTACCAAGTCCTCGCCGCTCCCCTGAGAGTAGAATAGAAGCCTCGGCAGAGCAGGTCATCGTCAGCTCCTTAGAAGGACATGTCCCCCTCGTAGTCCATTACGTGGTTTCCCGGGTCCCCTATCCCGTCGTACTTCCCCAGCGCCGGGATCCTGAATCGAGAGGGGACCCGTGCGTCGGTTATTCTCCGTGATAGGGGGCACCGGTCTCCGTGGATGCCCCCGGGGATTCGACAGTCGCCTGCCTCTGGCTCGTTCGGTGGTGGAGGGTGCACAGGCACCGGCGGGGCTGGCTCCACGGCCCTCGCCACGCTGGGGGTCGGGCTGACCCGACGCTCCCGGCTCCTCCGGCGGGAGCTCCTGCTCCGCCGTGATCGGTCTCTCGAGTGGTGTCGTTCGCTTCTCCTGCGGCGGGACGACCGTGACCGACGAGATGATGCAGTCATCGATTCGCCCTCCGTCCCTTCGGTTTCTCTTCGGCTCCTTTCACGATAAGGGGAGGAGGCGCGTGATCTCGCCTGACGGGAGCCGGACAGCGTGAACCGACGATCCGTGTTCGGTTTTTGGGTCCCGTGGTCGTCGACCATGGCGGACCGCAAGAGCGGGGGACCCCCCGCCCATCGATGGCTATCGCCCAACGTGCCTCCGTTGGATGGCGCAGGGCCGACGAGCTGCTGTACCGTCACAACCAACGTCTGGAGGCTCGCGTTGGTCTCCTGAGCCAGGGTGCGGAGCTGTCCCTGTGTGGCCAGTCCTAAGCCGTCGGTCTCTTTGGTTGAGGGGGCGGGGTGATCGCCGACGGGCATGTCTTCGAGGTTGCCGTTGGATGCGCCATTCCCCTCCTCCGGGATGGGGGGCATGCGCTTCTTTCCATTGCTGGCTCGTGCCATTGCTGGTGTGGTTTGCTTCTTCGTGGGACGGTTTTCGGTTCCCACAGACGGCGCCAGATGTTTCAGAGTGTTTTCTCACTACAAAGCATGACCGTTGACAACCCGGTCAACGTGGTCAAGGGGCCCGTTTGGGTCCCTCGGGCGAGTCAAGTTGGTGCAGTTGAGGCTCGAGTCGGACCAGCAGACGACGTAGAGCACGTCGACTGGGTTGAATCGGGGTCCTCGGCCGTTGGTAGGGCGAGGGGTAGCCTCGGCCCGGGTCGAGACGCTCGGCCTCGGTCGGTTGCGCTTGGCCTCGGCGGTCGGACGACGAGGGGAAGCCTCAATCGTCCAGCTGGTTGTGTGGTCGGCGAGGGGCGGAGGGGAAGCCTCGGCCCATGGATCTGATGCCCTCCTACGTAGACTAGAACACTCGTCAGGGGGCCGGACCTTGGTTCCGGCCAAATCCCCTCCGATGCCTAAGTCAGACAGAGATCTGAAAGAGGAGGCCCGGCGGAGACGGTTCGACTCGTGAGGAGATCGGAACTGCGTCTCACGGCGCGAGCGGGGGAGGAAGGAGATGAAATGGGGGAACTAGGTCGTTGATGGAGTACCTTAGGTTCTAGATACCTGAGAGGCGGTCCTCTGTCCTGTCGTCCTCCTAGCCCCTTTATAGACCTCCGCCGTGATTGTCCCCGACCCACATCGCTCGTCCGCCCTCAATCGTGCCCCCTCAATCCCCCCCCCCCCCCCCCCCCCGTCGCCGCTCCCTGTGCCATGCCAGCATCTCCCCTTAACTGCCCTTCAGTGGTCGCGGAACCGGGGGAGCGGTTATCGCAGGAATGGGCGAGTGGCCAACGTGTTATCGGGGCCGGGCCGGATCGACATTCGGAGGGGGGGTCCCTTATAGGGCCTTTATCGAGTGGGCCTGAGCGCGCAGATGGGCTCTTGACCAGCAGTCGGGTTTCTGGGCTCGTGTCTTTCGGGTCTCGGTTAAATAGGCGTAACAATGATGAACAAACATAAATATCGTGAACTAACTCTTTGTGAGCACAGTTATGGAGATCGTCACCAAATTCCTATGAACATCAAAAGCGACGTCTCAAGACTTCTCAAAGCACGTGATCGTGTGCCTGAAGCTTTGTTGAAGCTCAAGGACCACTATTGAAGACAAGAGATTCGATTGAAGCTTTTGAAGACGGTTCGTCAAGTTTTATTTATAGTCTTCTAGCTTCTTTTCGTAGAATGTTAAGCCTTGAGTAGGTCTTACGTTTTAATCTTCATAACGCTCATATCTTAGAGCTAGGATCATATTAGAAGCCCATAGAATCTTTCCCGAAGCTTAATGCTTCATATCATGGCTTCTTGTGCATCTTAGTTGGTTCAAGAAGAAGAACCAACCGATTAGATGGCAATCTAGTCGGTCGGCAATCCTTCTTGAACCGACTAGATTGCCTTGTTCAATTTTAGCTCATTAACTTTTTACAGTTAGTCGGTCCAAGAAGGTTCACCGACCGACTAGTTGTCAAACTAGTCGGCTTGGAATCCTTCTTAGACCGACTAGTTGTGTATTCAATTTCACCGCCTGAGCTATTGTTTATCATTAGTCGGTCAAAGAACATATGTCGACCGACTAGTTGAGAAACTAGTCAGTTGGAATTTGTTTTTAGACCGACTAGTGCTCCTTGAATTCAGCCTATCAAGTTTCAACTCTTAGTCGATCAAAGAACACTCACCGACTGACTAGTTGTCAAACTAGTCGGTTGGCAAGTCTTCCTAGACCGACTAGTTCTTTATTGTCTGAACTTTCTCTTTTGGCTGTTCTCCAGTTAGTCGATTCATGTTGAATCACCGACCGACTAGTTGAGAAACTAGTCGGTCAGTGATCCTTCTTTGACCGACTAGACTGCTTCAGAATAGAGCCGTTGGATCATTAAATGCCACGATTTTTGCTCTCTCTTTCCTCTTTCCTATATATACTTGAAGGGCTTCTTGCTGAGCATTAAAGGCTGATATTAATAGCATTTTAGAGAATCAAAGAGAAGCATTTATTTCTCATTTCCAAGATTTCATTTCTCACAAGAATCTCTCCCTCACTCTTATTCCTCAAGAGAGATTCATTGATTGTGAGCCATTCAAGCCAAGAGCTTGATTCAAGGTCACCAACTCCTCCCTAGGCTTCCATTGCTGGTCAACTTCTTGGATCTAGGGTTTGGTGCCTTCTTCTTCCTCAAAATCCTCCTTGCCCTAATATTGTAAGTTTTACTCAAGGCATAGAATTTTGTTGGTAAGCATTTCATATTTCATTTACTTTGATATTGCTAGTTTTTCTCTCGGTTTGTGAGATAAGTTTGTGATCCCGGTTTGTGGGAGTCACATTTTCATTTGTGTATGATTTGATCTTGTAAAGGTTTTCTACAAGTATTTCATAGTGTAAATTTGAGTTAGAAGTTTCTAACTCAAGTATCCAGAGGGGATCCGGGTGTTTGGGACGTAGGATCACCGGGAACAAGTCGGGGAGACTTGGATGGATCCGAACCCGTTAAATCGTTTGTTTGCGATTGTATTTTATTGTTGTCAATATTTTCATTTCCGCATTGTTGGTTGAGTTTGCAAGATAATTAGGAATTATCTTCTTAATTATTTTAAATTACTATTCACCCCCCCCCCCCTCTAGTACTTGTGCAGTAGCTATCAGGGCATTACATAAACAACATAGAGATGCAGAGAATGCACTTATGCTATACAGGCATCTGATGACCAATCTCTAGGCGACTGTAAGAATACAGGCGACTGTAAACTGATCAACAGACGATTGTGCGTAAAGCTCAAGTTTGAGGCAATTGAAATGTTGACTTGAGCTGTGCATGACAGCGACTGTAGAAGGATCTACAGGCGACTGGAAATCACCCAGTCGACTGTGTTTCCCTCAGCAGTGGTCGGTCCCCGGATATACACCCGGAGAACGATTGTAGTTTTACCGCAAGCGCACGGTCAAGTGGCGAGCGGGTATCAAACACGAGGAGGTGGTGTTGGTTCCAATCTATCCTAGGTTGGCTCGACTACGAATGTTTTATTGGTGGAGATGGGTATGGTATGGTGTAATGACAATGGTGGTGGATGTCGGTGTCGGTGATAAAGATGTTGGGTAAAATATCGATTCAAATATAATATAATAGAAGTGTCTAGAGCTAGGGAATCCCCACTACGGATCGTCATACATAATTGTGAATAGTGAATCTCAATATTACTAGACTTGCATTGAGGTGAACTAGTCGTAACTAAATATAGAACCAAGCTCACGCTCTCACGCTATTGTCGGTCTATAGCAACCTAGGATAGGGCCCAATCTCTTGCAAACCCTAGCCTAAGCCACTAGCATTAGGATCAACATCATCGTTCAATCGCCCCTCGAGCCCACTCTCGTTCAAACTCGAGTTACGATCTAGGTTGTGATAGTTCGTATTCGTCCAATCTCTTGCAAACGAATATGGGTATAGATTTATAATAAAAATCCTAGCTTTGGTCCAATCTCTTGCAAACCAAGTCTAGAGAATCTTGATTATCTAGGCCTTCCCATCGATTAGAATCCAATCTCTTACAAACCCCAATCGATGGAAATCCCTAGCTATCCGTAATAAATCGATCACAACCTAACCTCCTAGCAATTCTAGCAATTTAGAAATTCATTCATCACAAATCTGAAATTAGATCCATAGGGTTCATCCACATGCCCTAGAATAACAAATCTACTCAAGCATAGCAATAACGATATGAGAATCAATAAAAATCATTGCTTGCATACAAAAAGATAGAAAAACAAAGATTCAAGTAACAAGAACACAATACTTAGCTTTGATGAAGATCTTAAATCCAAATACAAGCTTTTAGATCCAAGAGGGGGCCTAGGGCATGGCCTAACCTCTAAAAAATCCCTAAGAAAACATGTGGGAACCTCCTCTAATGGTGGCTACAAAACCCTTATATAGTCTCCCAAAACCCTAGCAAATAACCCTAGAAAACCCCTCAAATTCGTGCCCAAAAACAGCCCAAACCGCAACTTAAAATCTGGGCCCAGGCCGCACTCGGCCGAGTGGAACATGTGACCCGGCCGAGTGGAAATTCCAGCACTGCAGCATAAACTTGCAGAAATTCCCCAGATTTCATCCGACCTCCGATTTGTACGTTCTTGGCAGCGTTGGAATCTCCATGAAGTCTACTATCCATAAACAATATGAGAAAAATACTTTGATTGCAGGAATGATAGCAAATTTTAAAAGAGTGGGAGGCTGTCTGAAAATCTGGGCGCTGCGTGTCCTCGGCATCACTCGGCCGAGCGGCAAATGTCACTCGACCGAGGGGCTTTTGGTACTCGGCCAAGTCGGAGCTCGTAGTCGACTGACAGATTACAGTAAGTCTGGTGTTTTGGATGCCTTCGTTCGTGTGCCACTCGGGCGAGTGGTGTCTCCATACTCGGACGAGTGGGATGTCGTCACTCGGCCGAGTGCACGCTAATTTTCAAGTAATTGTGTGTCCGATCTGGCCGGCCGAGTGGGCTTCTTTGCTCGGCTGAGTGACTCCTTCACTCAGCCGAGTGGCATGCTGAAAATGCTCATTCTTCATCATTTCGCTTCCTCGTCGCTCCTACGACGTTCTTTCTTCTTCCACTCGTCTTCTATAGCTGATAGGTCCTCAATAAGTCCATGAGCGATGCTCCGTTACGCGTGCAAGTCCTTTAAGCTCATTTTTTCTCCCAATTGCTCATATTTCCTGAAATCCAACAAAAACAAGAAATAGTGAAAAGTAACACAATATCATCGAATAATCGTGAAAATCGCAATATGAGCAACCGAAATGGCATGCAAATATGCAGAAAAAAGGTGTAAAATATGTACCGATCAAGCAAGCGACTGACGGAAAGCCAAAGACTCCAAATGAGTCTTTGGACAGAGTGAACCTATTGGGTCGGATTCTATGATAATCCTAAGGCTCACTAAGATGGTTAGATGCATATGCATGAATGAGTAAACCATCTAACAAAGCATTACATTAATCCTAGACTCAAAAGAGAGAGAAAGAAATGAGGTAAATTACATGGATTACAATGCTTTCCTTAGAGTCTAAGTCTTCAATCTTGATGCCTTGATAGCTCTCCATCATCTCCAAGCTTTGGCACTCCTTTAGTCAAAGCTTTGGCTCTTCTCCACTTGATGTCTATCCTTGCACCAAGTGATTAGTCTCCAAGAAAGATATTCTTGAAATAAAACTGAGAGACTAAAACATAAGATTCATTAGCAACAACATAATGTTGTGATCATCATCAAAATAAGATTGGTATGAAACACCAATACTCAACAATCTCCCCATTTTTGATGATGACACACATTTTATAAAATACAAAGTATTAAAGCACAATGCTAATGAGCTCCCCCTACTTATATGCACCAAATAAACAATGAGCTACACAAAGGTAAATACTCATAATACCAACTGAAATCAAGGTGACATATAATAGGCATGGATTACATAAACCAATTGTAAACCAATTGTAAAAGACAATTATCATGCAAACATGCAAGGTTTATCTAATCCCAATATATCTCTCCCCATAGATATATCTCTCCCCATATGCATATGAATATATATTTACATAATGCATATATCTCTCTCTCTTGACATCGTCAAAAAGGTGGACATCAAAAATATCCCCCTTTGTCATCTTAACCCAGATGTGACAACATGCAAAAAAAAGAAAGATATGTATGATACCAAATTGAAAATTTTAGTGGGTATCAATTCACTATCACATGCTCTCCCTAGATCATAGAAATGGTCAACTTTTGACTTCTAGGATCTAATACCAATTAAGAGGTAAAGATAAAACAATCTTTAACAATTGACATAATACAATTGTAGACAAAGAATCTTTAAAGATAAACCCCTTTACCAATTGATATACAAATATTAGAGCCATGGGCCAGACATGTATCAAAGCAATAGATATGGAAAAATCAAGCTTAAATGATACACACAGAATATTGCCAAAACAAATATATCACGAAGAGGTTGCGACCATACTTCCAAGCGCACACCATCCTGGTCCTCACCGACACTCCCTTAGAACAGACCCTGAAGATGCTGGATCGATAAGGGAGAATGACGAAATGGGGAGTCGAACTATGCGAGTTTGACATCCAGTTCAAGCCAAGGACCACCATCAAAAGGCATGCTCTCGTCGACTTCATTGTCGAGCTCACTTACAACGAAGGCCCAAAAGAGGAGGTATGTGTTACTAACATGCTACCTGAGGCAACCCCCTCACCCTTGAGAGGTGCCAATTGAATGATACAATTAAAGACGATGGAACCGAGATCGTACAAGTTGACGGTTCGGCCACACAAGCCGAAAACGGGGCCGGAATAATTGTCCAAATGTCAGCGGGCAATATATTCGAGTACGCCCTCTACTTCGATTTCCAGACCACAAATAATGGAGCTGAGTATGAAGCAACCATCAACAGACTCCGATTGGCTCGAGCCCTAGGGGCAAAAGTGGTCCAACTACTCAGCAATTCCAGCTTTGTCGTCCACCAACTAAACGGAACCTTCGAGGCCCACGAAGACTCAATGTAGAGTTACATGCATGTCGTTAAGGCAGAGCTCGCCAAGTTCAGATGCATGGAAATCCATCATGTACCAATGTCAATTAATCACCAAGTCAACACCCTGTCAAAGCTCGCATCATCCTCCCCAATGGGGCTCAGTCAGACCATATATGTATAACGTCTACCACATCCCAGCGGGTCAGAGCAGGAACTGCTAAGCCTCGACCAAGGAATCAATTGGATGGATCCCATAATCCGTCACCTGAACATGGGGGAGAAGCCGACCGACACAGTGGAGGCGCGGAAGCTAGAACGGACAACCAATTCGTTCTGCTAGATGGTTCATTATACAAAAGGCGATGGACCAGGTATGAAATTTTCCCATACCTCAAATGGTTAGCCCCACAAGAAGCGCACTATGTGATCCAAGAGATCCACGAGGGCGATTGCGGGAACCATTGCGGGGGAGGCCATAGCTTTGAAGGCCGTGAGACAAGGCTATTTTTGGCCAACGATGTTCAAGGATGCCATCGAGTATATACGAAGGTGCTTGACTTGCCAAAAATTCTTATGGATCAGCTTGGCCCCACTAACTGATCTAATCCACATCATCAGTCCAGTGCCTTTCGCCAGATGGGGTTTGGACCTCCTCGATCCGTTCAAACAAGTGAGCGGGCAACGGTAATTCCTAATAGTGGCGGTCGACTACTTCACGAAGTGGATCGAGGCAGAGCCCATGTCTCGAATCACCTGGAAGGAAGCTCGAAGCTTCGTCTAAAATCCATTGTTTATCGTTTTCATCCCACAATCCATTGTAACGGACAATGGGACGCAGTTCGATAGTACCTGCTTCAAAAACTTCTGCTCCGAGCTGAAGATCAAGCTGCATTTCGCCTTTGTCGTCCATCCCTAGTCTAATGGTTGGCCGCGTCTGCTAACAAATACATTCTTAGACCTCTTCAAAAGAGAATAACATGGCTCGAGTGAACATGGCCAGAAGAAATCCCCGACATACTATGGTCGTACAAAACGACACACAAAACCTCGACGGGAGGAAAACCGTTCATGCTAGCTTACGGATGTGAAGATGTTGTCCCAGTGGAAGTTAATGGACGACCTCTTCACCTCCAATACTACGACGAGTAAAGAAACTCGGAAGGATTCGAACTCAACTTACAACTGGTTGACGAGGTCCGCGAACGGGCTTTGGCGACCCTCATCGAACAGAAAGGACTCATTGCTCGATATTTCAACTCAAAGGTTCGCGGACGTAGCTTCCGTGTGGGCGACCTGGTCCTACGTAAAGCTGCTTTCACTCTTGAGATTCTCAAGCAAGAAAAGCTCGCTGCAAAGTGGGAAGGACATTACACGGTGATCGAGATACTCGGCCCTGCCATCTACCGGCTCGCTACATTGGATGAGAGAGAACTACCTCATCCTTGGAACGCTGAACACTTGCAAAAGTATTACCAATGCTTGTACCAGCAAGGGTAAATGATTGAAATCTATCTTTGTCTTTTATCTTATGTCGATTCACGATAAATGCAAAGTTAAATTGTTTCGTTGATATCTGACCCTAGTCGTCAGTTGTAAGTCGAGGGATCACCCCTCACCACCGAACGACCTACGACGGTCGTTGGCCATAAGTCGAAGGGGTATCGCCCCTCGCCACCGAACGACCCTAGTCATCGATCATAAGCCAAAGGGGCCTCGCCTCTTGCCACCAAACGACCTACGATGGTCGTCGGACATAAGTCGAAGGGGCCTCACCCCTCGCCATCGAACGACCTTAGTCGTCAACCGTAAGTCGAAGGGGCCTCGCCCCTCACCACCGAATGACCCAAATTGTCAGCCGTAAGCTGAGGGATCGCCCCTTGCCACTGAATGACCCTAGTCATCGGCCATAAGTCGAAGGGGCCTTAACCTGTTGGATGCAACGATCTAGGACTTCTTGTTTGATGATAACAAACGTGTATGAATGATTTGATGTGTGTGTTAAGTGTTTACAGGAGTGGCGAGGACGTAAATACTCAAAAGATGACTAAGTCAAAGTGATGGAGAAATTGCTATACATATAGCAAATTGGAAGATGGAGAAATTTCTATTCATATAATGTTGAGTCATTGGGCCAACATTCAAGACAACTCGGTCAACAGATGACTAAGGCCCACCAAAGAAGCCCGACGCCGACCCAGTCAAAGCCCAAATGGCTAGTCGACTGTTCAGTCTGCCACGCTCGATTATGGGATTTAAGGCGGGCTTGGGAATCTCGGAAACATGCACAACATTTACCCCTATTAATGGGAAAGATCGTGGCCCCATTATGGGTGGCCGTTATCCCCCCAACGGCTCAAAAGGGACCCCGAACGCATATAAATAGAGGAAAGGGTCTCATCTTCAAGGGACGAGGTCTAAGACATAGAACTCTACTTTCATAGCTACATTTCTTATATTCGAGCTTGCGCTGTCAGTCTAGGGACGAACCTCCGTGGATCGATCTCAGCTGCACCAAGCTTCCTCTCTTCCTTAAGTTCCCTACTAACTTAAGCATAGGAGGGGATTTGGGTCGAAACCCAGATCCGACCCCCCTAATTAGTCCATGTGGTGCAGATTGACGGTCGTTATCCAACATCAAAGGTAAACGTCGAACTCTCCAACCTCGAACGATCGATGCAACGGTCGCCCGAAGGTCGGTCAAAGGTCGCATCATCTCCAATTACCATCACTCGACCCTAGTTCTTCTAACCAATGGCCCACTCCAGCTGCTGACGAGGCTCCAACTCAGCACCTCGAGTCTACATCAGCTTGACAACTGTCCCGGTCAATTTTGGTCGTGACAGTTTGACGCCGTCTGTGGGAAACGTTAACCAGCTTAACATCCCAAAGCAATCCAAAAGCTATGACAGGTGGACCCAGCAACGTCAGACTAGTCGAAGGTCCGAAGGAGAGGCCAAGTGCAAACAGTATCTTGGTGGAGGACGTCGTGGACTCACAACGCCACCACCTCGACCTGCGGAGGAAACAAATGAGACTGGGGTGACGTTAAAGGAGTTCATCCAGTTCACCGAGCAGATCGATAGGGGCCTAGGCTATTTGGAGACCTTAATACGCCAGAACATGGGGAGCCCATCCCCAGTAAATGAGTAGTCGCCACCTCCAAACCCATACCTGACGCCAACGAGGCGGTCAACATTCCTCCGAGATCTGAGGGACCCAAGAATAGAGATTAACCTCCACGATTCGACCCCCCGGCCCACCAATACAATGGAGCGGGAGTCGATAATCGAGCTTTCGTGCCCCAGGAGGAACCCCCAAATTCCAATTATCGGGCGGCCACCCGCAACATCCACGATTCGACCCCTATTCCAGTTTATGGATTTTCTACACCATTTTTCAAACTTTTGCATAAATGCACTAGGATTTTTCCAACTCCATACCGTGAAAGAACGGTGGGAGTTGGGAATCCTCCACATCAGCATCGCTAAAGTTTGAAAATGAATCCATAAAAAATAAAAAAATAAAAATTTATACACAAAAGATTTTTAAAATAAAAGAAAGAAAGAAAGAAAAATGGCTCAAAAATTATAAAATAAACAATCAAAAAGACTCAACACTAAGCTGGAAGTACTACACCTAAAGTGTCCAAAACCAACCAAAAATGTGAATGTGAAAAACCGTTCTCCCTGGCAACGATGCCAAAAGATTGCACGCGAGGGCATGCACGTCCAAGTAGGATGCACACGCCCTCCTCCCAAGCGAAGAAGTGTCATTGTAATCTAAACCTGTGAGTATGGGGTCGAATCCACAGAGACAATTCATTTCACAATCTAATTGGTTAAGAAATGCCAACGGTGTTGGTACAACAAACTAAACTAACAAGTGCGGTGAGTGGAAGTGTGAGGTGATACGGTCGAGCCAAACCTAAGGTATGTAGGGTGGAGACCAAAGTGTGGAGTTAGTCAAGCAAGGAGAAGTGTGTGGAATAGGGTGTTATTAGGATTGTGAGTTGATTAGCAATAGGTTCATCCCAAATGAATCAACCCTCGCATCCATTTCAAGGTATGCGGGGTTGTGCACATATATAATGCCCTTAAGACACACCTCGTTCTACGGCCCCACCATGGGTAATGCACGACTCATTCATGAGTTGATTAGTCGGTTGGAATCCCTAACAATAGCTCGCGAAGCGATCCTTGCATCCATTTCAATAGGATGCACGGACCGTGCACATAGGTGTGACCCTTAAGGTACACCACCGTTCTACGGCCCCGCCAAGGGTAGCGTAGGGCACAACCCATCAATCAACATTACTAGCACCCATTTCATAGCATGCTAGGTCTATTACATATAAGGAATGAGAAATTACTATTCAACCACACAAGCCCTAATTAACCCAATTTCACACACTATTGGCTCTAGGTGTTCATAATGAAAATAGGATGATAAACATTAATGAGCATTCATTACAAGCCATTAAGCAAACAATTATCCAATGAATCTCACTTTCATTCAACAACCATTCACAAATATTCTTACCAAGAAATAGAAACCAATAGCTACAAGAAAGGGGAAGAAATCACCAAACGGAACCCTAAAACCCCAAGCTTTCCCCTTCCTTGCTCCTCCTCCATGCTCTCCTAGCCTCCAATGGCCTTCAAGCCCTTGTCCTAGCCCTTGGGGAAGAAGAGGGGATCCCAAACCCAATAGAACAGTAACTGGCCGAAGATCCCCCCGCTGGAAATCGAACAGATGCGAAAATAGGGCTAATTCGCATTGCGGGTCTGGTTGCGGGCTTGCGGGTCGGGTTTTTGGGCACCCGACCCGCACAAAAGCAAGAGCATGCGCCTGGGCTGCCTCAAAGAGGAGTGGGCCGGGTCGAAGACCCGGCCAAATCTCCGCCCGCTTTAATTGAAAGAGAAGCCCGCAAAAATTCAAGCGGGGGGGAGGCATGCGCTGCCCGCGTGCCCCGCTGCTGAAGCGGGGGCATGCGCGGGGCGCGTGCCCCGCTTTGCTGCGGCTGAGCCTCCGGATTGTGCCACGTGGCGTAGTAGGATCGCACCACGTGGCATCCCAAATAAATCCGTTTTCCCTTTTTTTAATTGCATTTCTCCCCCAAATAATTCACCAAAAATACCTAAAAATCCCAAAAAAATCCCAGAAAATTCTGGAAAATCCCCAAGACTCTCAGGAGTACCTGAAAAGTAGGAGAAAAGAAATTAGTCCATATAATGCTGTTTTGTACAAAGAATGCAAATAACCTATAATATGAAACATAAAGTGACAATACACTTAAGAGAGCAAGATTAAGTCTGATCTTTAGCACAAAATGGGGGTAGTTAGGGGGTATAAATATACACTTTTCACCACAAATCACTTGCGCCGCCAGATCTCAGACGAACATCCGTGGGTCGATCTTAGCTGCACCAAGTTTCCACACTAACTTAAGCATCAGAGGGGATTTGGATCGGAACCCAGATTCGAACCCCCTAATGTGTCTCTGTGGTGTAGATCGATGAGTCTTCATCTCCCGCCCAGGTCATACCCGAGCTTCCCAACCTCGAGCGATCGACGTACAAGCCGATTGTGGGTCGATCGAGCACCGCATCATCACCTACCTCCTTCACTCGACCCAGGTTCTTCCAACCTAGGGTCCCACTTCATCTGCTAACAAGGCTCCGACTCAGCACCAAGAGCCTATGCAGTTAGACAACTGTCTCGGTCATTTTTGGCCTTAATAAACATATTTACAATAAAAACGTATTCATATTCCTTTAATAATAATTCAATAAATAGGATATTTATTATGCACTGATAACTTAAAAAGATATTCATATTCTGTTAATAATCTATTATACAAATGGTGAAGATTGTAAGGATCGCCTTACCTTTGCAATACTAACAACACACACTATAGGGGGGTGAATAGTGTAATGGCAATAAAATTGTCCAATTAAAATTTAACTGAAAATGCGGAATTATAAATACAAGAGGAATTAAAAGGTACAATCAATCCAAACGCAAACACACAGTTTTACCCTGGTTTTCCAAACTTGGGTACATCCAGCCACACCAATATTCACTATATTCCCACACAGAGAAGTGAATACAAATCTCACAAGGAGATACCCCCACAAAGAGGATTTATGCCCTACATAAGGACCCAACCAATCCTACACGAGGATCAAGACTCCCACACAGAGAATCACTAACTCCCACTCAGAGAATTAGGGTTAGCCTTACACTAGGACACTAAACTCCCACAAAGAGAGTTACTCCCTCAAAGAGAGGTATTCCCACAAAGAGAATATCCTAAGTCCCACAAAGAGACAACCTCCCACAAAGAGAGAAAGTTCTAATTCCCACAAAGAGAATTAGAGACACAAATTACACCAAGTAAAGTAAATACCCTTACATATGCCTTGAGATGCTTATTCATGAATGGATGCAAGGCATGGAAGAGGATCTCCAAGTGTTGAGATATGCTTGAAAGCACTTGGATGAATTCCCTTGAGCTGGACTTCAGTGCATGAAGAAGAATGAGAGCTCTTGAGAGGGAATTGAGGGAGCTTGAGAGTTGCTTATAGATCTCTTGAGATTTTCAATAGCATCAAGAGTAATCAAGAATCAAATCAAGTAGTTTAAGAGATGGCAGCACACTCATATATATAGGAACCCCAAATCAAGCCTCAAACCCCAAGGAAACAGCCAAAGAAAGAAATCTGCAACGCTAGAAACTGGGCGAAAACGACAGGAATAGTCAACTGATGATCAAAAGACAGTCGACTGATCAATGGCTAGAAAATATCCAATGGCTATATTCTGAGCCAGGACAGTCGACCGATGAAGTCCATACAGTCGACTGAAAACAGGACAGGCGCCTGTTAATCCTTTAGCAGACGACTGCTACAGGGGATGGATCGAAACAGAGAGCTGCACTCTTTCTCCAGTTAATCGCACAGGCGACTGATGTCAATAATACAGTCGACTGTCTATTAGCCAGGCGACTGTAAAACCTTAATCAGCCGTCTGCAGTATAAGATGGAGAAACAATATAGAGATGCAGCGAATGCACTTACGCTATACAAGCGACTGATGACCAATCTCCAGGCGAATGTAAGAATACAGGCGACTGTAAACTGATCAACAGACGACTGTTGATCACTCCGTATTTTACACCATTTTTCTGCATGTTTGCATGCCATTTAGATCGCTCAAATCGTGTTTTTCACGTTTATTCGACAATATTGCGATGCTTTTCAAGATTTGTTGTTTTTGTCGTATTTCAGGAGATTTGGAGCGATTTGGAGTGATTCTGAGATGCACCCACTCCGGAGTGTCACCGACGACTCTCGTGAGGGGTATTTTGTGATTGGAGAGGAGTGGAAGAAGAAAGAACGTCGTAGGAGCGACGAGGAGGAAAAAACATGAATAATGGACATTTTCAGCATGCCACTCGGCTGAGTGAAGGAGTCACTCAGCCGAGCATAGACAGCCCGCTCGGCCGGCCAGATCGGACACGCAACAGAGCCAATATCAGCGTGCACTCGGCCGAGCATCGCCATACCACTCGGCCGAGCACCGAGTCATCCCTCGCCCGAGTGGAGCCAAGACGACGGTAACCAAAAACGTCCAACTGTCTGGAATCCATCAGTCAGCCCCAAAGACCGACTCGGCCGAGTGACGAAAGACCGTTCGCCCGAGTGAAGAACGTCCACCGACCGAGTGAAGAAAAGTCACTCGGCCGAGTGACCTCCGAGGAGACGACCCCCAAGACCCCCAACTCTCTGGAATCCGTCAGGGTCTCTCACTCGGCCGAGTGACATTTGTCACTCGGCCGAGTGAGCCGCGCTGCCTGTAGCGTAAACTGTGATTTTGAGGCTGCGCAGGGGCATTTTCGTCAGGGTTTTTTGGGCGATTTTGGGGGGTATTTAACCCCAGTTTTTAACCTAGTTTAGAGAGCTTTTCCTGAACTTTTTGCAGCCTTTTTACATTAACTTTTTAGGAATTAGATTTAGCTTTTAGGGAGGAGAGAAAAGGGTTATTTTGTTGGATGCTATCTTGTTCTTCATTGGTTTGTCTCTCTCTCTCTCTCTCTCAAAAACTCCATTTTTATTGATTTATTGAATATAGCTATGAATTCCATTCATTTTACTTGTGAATTTCTATTGAATTTGATTATGAATTGCGAGTAGTCCATCGTCTTAGGGTGTAGAGATGAACCCTACGAGCCTGATCGCGCCCCGGATGCACATCCCGGAGCGGCGACACTGTAGTCTTACCGCAAGCGCACGGTGTAGCGGCGAGCGGGTATCGAACACAGGGAAGCTTAATAACAGTGTCTTCTTCAATCACCTGGCTATAAGAAAAGTCGAGAAATGTTCGCAAATATGCGGTCACGGTCGTTCAAAAGTATAAAAGGAATAACAAATTAATAAAGACGCTTAGGGGATAGGGAATCCCCGCTACTTGCAGTATCTCATCATTATGATTCGTAGGTTTCACAATTGCTAGACTTGAAATTTGGGTGAACTAGTTGCAACTAAATGTGGAACCAAGCTCACGCTCTCGCGCTATTGTCGGTCTATAGCAAACCTAGGGTGGGGTCCAATCTCTTGCAAATCCTAACCTAGGCAAACTAGCGTGAAGAACAACATCATCGTTCAATCGTATCTCGAGCCCACTCTCGTGCAAACTTGAGCTACGACCTAGGTTGGGATAGTTCCTACCCGTCCAATCTCTTGAAAACGGGTATTGGTATAGAATTGCAATCGAAAACCCTAGTTTCGGTCCAATCTCTTGCAAACCGATTCCGGAGAAATTCAATTGCAACCCAATTCGAATATCTAGGGCTTCCTATCGAATTGGGATCCAATCTCTTGCAAATCCCAATCGGTATGAATCCCTAGCTATTCGTATTATATCAATCCCAAACTAACCCTAATCAATCCTAGCAATAGTTTCACTAATTCATCACAAATTCGAAATTGGGCTCGTAGGGTTCATCCCTACGCCCTAAGACGATGAACTACTCACAATTCATAATAAAATGCAATAGAAATTCACAATCAAAATCAATAGAATTCATTGCTATATTCAGAATATCAATAAAAATGGAGTTTCTGAGGGAGAGAGAGACAAACCAATGAAGAACAAGATAGCATCCAACAAAATCTCACTTTTCTCTCCTCCCCAAAAGCTAAATCTAATCCCTAAAAAGTTTGTCAAAAAAGGCTGCAAAAATTTCTGAAAAAGCCCTCTAAACTAGGTTAAAAACTGGGGTTAAATACCCCCCAAAATCGCCCAAAAAACCCTGACAAAAATGCCCCTGCGCAGCCTTAAAATCGCAGTTTACGCTACAGGCAGCGCGGCTCACTCGGCCGAGTGACAAATGTCACTCGGCCGAGTGACGAACCCTGTACAAAAACAGAGAGTTGGGGGTCTTGGGGGTCGTCTCCTCGGAGGTCACTCGGCCGAGTGACTTCTCTTCACTCGGCCGATGGGCGTTCTTCACTCGGGCGGACGGTCTTTCGTCACTCGGTCGAGTCGGTCATCGGAGCCGACTGACGGATTCCAGAGAGTTGGATGTTTTTGATGTCGTCGTCTTGGCTCCACTCGGGCGAGGGGTGACTCGGTGCTTGGTCGAGTGGTATGGCGATGCTCGGTCGAGTGCACGCTGATATTGGCTCTGTTGCATGTCCGATCGGGCCGACCGAGCGGGATGTCTATGCTCGGCCTTGTGACTCCTTCACTCGGTCGAGTGGCATGCTGAAAATGCCCATTCTTCATGTTTTTGCCTCCTCGTCGCTCCTACGACGTTCTTTCCTCTTTCACTCCTCTCCAATCGCAAAATACCCCTCAAGAAAGTCGTCGGTGACACTCGGAGTGGGTGCATCTCAGAATAACTCCAAATCGCTCCAAATCTCCTGAAATACGATAAAAACAACAAATCGTGAAAAGCATCGCAATATTGTCGAATAAACGTGAGAAACACGATTTGAGCGATCTAAATGGCATGCAAACATGCAGAAAAAAGGTGTAAAATACGGAGTGATCAAAATCCCCCAAGCTTACCTCTTACTCGTCCTCGAGGAAGATGAGTAAAAAGCGAACCCGGTGGATAAAGATAAAGAAAATGGCAGAAAGGCGGAAAATGGAAAACGAAAATCAAAATAGAAAACGAAGTGGGAAGTTGCTAGATCATTTGTTCTCAGGACGTGGGTTTTGCTTACTCATATAGCATGCATCGAATATAAAACACATGTCAAAGACTTTTATTTTGATATCATAGTATAATGGTGCATTTGAAATAGAAAACCCAAGAATATCAATATAGCATGAAAAATGGAATAATTCTAAGATTAACATCGTCTGAAGCATCTAAAGCGGTATACAATATCGTAGATCACACACTTTTCAATTGAATGCTTTCTATAAGGAGTATAAGAGATATCACACGATAGAGTAGAAAGAATAGAAAGAGTGTGGTTTTCATAAAATGAATGTTAAGGGTAGATTTCTGGATTTCGTAAAACTTTAGCAATCTCACCGAGTATAAAATATTACTTAGCCTAGGTTGTCATGCACCGTCAAGTAGTCACTCTCTCACACATCATTGGATTCTCTCCCCCAAGCTTATCTATAAGCGTGGTGGCATATACAAAACAATATTTACATCCCCGTTTCTTATGAAGCTCCAAAAGTCAAAGAAAACAAAAATAAAAGCAAAAGAGGGAAGAAAGAGAGAAAGGATATGAGATGGGATCGTTTTCGAACTTCTTTTCTCTTTCCTTCACTTATTCTCAAATCTTTTTTTCTTTTTCTTTTCTTTTTCTTTTTATTTCTTTTTCACCCCCTTTTTTTCATAATGTAATATTTATACAAATGATCCCAAATCAAAGAGAAGGATATACAAGTATTTTTTCTTTGGGTTTTGGGGAATTTGGAGCATGTGATTTTAATAACGGGGGAATGCCAATAATAGAATCGCTAAAGGGGAGATTCACCAATGAATTTAAAATAGAGAAATAATGTTCAAGGTATGTGGAGAAAGAAATAAATGTATCTCTCGGTTCACTCTATAGGATGTGCATGACAACTTCAGCAGGGTAATATAATCTACTCAGTTTAATCTCAAAAAGTAAACTAATCCAGATTTATCAATGCTAGCAGACATTCAATCAACCCGAAGTGAAGCATACAAATCATGCATATAGAGGTGATGTGAGAAAGGAAAGCAGTACTCCAGATATAAGCATCAATGCGTGAATCTTGGTGTGTTTTCTACGATAGCATACATATGAATCATCAGACATCAGCTAATAGTAGAATTTCATCCATTTTCATACAGCAAAAGAGAGTGTGTTACTATTTCTAAATGCAAAGCAGAACATAGCATATGATATCAAAAATAAAAAGCTATGACATGACAAGTATAGCATGCATATAGAGAAAAGCTAACACCACGTCATCATCATCACAGAAAAGTCATCTCTAGCAAAAGATGAAAGAAAACAAAGATAAACGAAAATAAAACTATTTACAATGCAGCACACAAGAAAAATAAGAAAAACGTGATGCATGATAAAAAAATGAAAAAGTGATGAAAAATGGGTGCAAAAGTGGAAAAACGTGAAAAAAAACTAAAAATAAAAGGTGATAAAAGCAAAAAGTGTGAGAACTCACTCCCCCAAGCTAAAGTGCACAGTGTCCTCAATGTGCGAAGTGTGGCACACCGAGAGACGGGTAATGGGTTGGGGGGTGGGTATGCATGCATGATAAAAAGAGATAAAAATAACAAAATGAAAAATATGATGTGAATGTGATGCATGCAAGGATAAGAGTGATGCAGATATGTGTGTGTCACCAAAAATACTCTCCCTCACTCCCAAAGAAGGATATAGAATGATATGATCAAAATATGGACAAAAATAGTGATGGGAGGAGGGGGTGGGCAAAAATCATCAGGACCAAGCAGAGAATGGGCAGCATAACGACAAAAAATATCGGTGGCATCAAGGGTGTGACTAAGTTGGTGGTGCTGCGCCATCTCCGTCCTGAGGTGGAGGTGGGGGTGGTGGTGGCTGGGTAACAGTCTGCTGGGTGGGTGGTGGTGGGGGTGGTGGTCGTGGAACAGTCTGTTGGGAGGGTGGTGGTCGTGGCAGTCGCTCGAGAATCTGGGTCAGGGAAAAGTGAATGCCGGTAAGTAGCTCGAGGCGGTGCTCCATGGCGGTGACTGTGGAAGACAGAGCCCTAAAATCACCCCGGAGTCCACTCATCGCCCCCTCAAGAGCACGAACGCTCTGAACTAAGGCGTCAGGGGGTGGTGGTGCGGAGGGACAGACAGGTCTAGGCTGAGCAGGTCGGGGCTGTCTAATACGTGCAGTGTAGGTGATCGGGACAGCAGGCATGGGTGAAAAGGGTGATGTGCTCACTAGTGGATGCCCAGCCTCAGTGCGAGGCTGGGACGTATGCTGGTGTGAGGTGGAAGCAGCAGCAGTGGGAGTGGAAGACAGAATCGGTGATGAGGCGGCAAGAGAGGTCAGTGACACAGACGTGGGGACAGACGTCACGACACTCTCAGATAGAACAGCTACGGTGGAGACCGAAGGGTCGACCGCTGGGGAGGAAGTGTGGGGTCCAAAAGGTGAAACCCCAGTGGAGATCAAAGTGGATAGGGTCTCCACGACGGCAGTGAAGGAAGGCTCGCCGCTCTCAACTATAGAAGGTGGACGCTCGGGTAGCAGAGATGTGAGTGGCTCAACCGACAGGGGCACAGCAGTGGTGGTGGTGGAAGGCGTGGTGTAAGGCTCAGCAAGTGTACTCCCGACACTGGTAGAAGTGGGGACAGAAGTGTCGGGAGCAGCAGAAAGTGCAGGCTCAGGCTAAGGGAACACAGGGTCTACAGGTGCAGGGTGTGCCTACTCAGCCTCCTCGGCCTCAAGCACGTAGGCGGCGGGGATCAGGAGATCCATCGCCGGAAGCCAGTCATCGTGTGCTGGTCCTATGTGTGTCCGAGCGGGGCTCGGGTGGATCATGTAATCAGCACCGAAAGGACCGTGCAACCATACCCAGTGCCGCTAGCCATGCGGACGAAGCATCTTCATCCGGGCCATGACGTCTATCGAAAGTGAAGTGGGGCCCGAAGGTCGACGCAGGTCGGCCGAAAGGTCCTCACCGGTCATCAGGGCTAGCAGGGTGATCAGGCCACCGCAACATATCGGCGAGCGAGCGCCCACCGATACGATGATTCGGTCCAAAAACCAGCTAGCGACGTCAATCTCAATGGCGGGAACCATCGTAACACCATCCCTATCAAGAACTCTGGGGCGAGTCATCGCGTAGAGCATATAGAGCTCAGGCGTCAACATCGTCCCAGGCTCGTACCTCGCTAGAAAGGTGGTCGCCAGAAGGCGCTGTGCTATGCGGAGGCAGGGGTGGACTATGGCCGAGGCCTTGGCCCTACTAGGGTCAAAGGCCTGTGGTAAACCTGTGATCCGGGCCCAAAAGGCGTGTGAATCGAAGGATGGGGGAGGGATGTGTGTGGGGGCGTAGGCTCGGTCGGGCGTGGGGACTGCGGGCCACTGAAAGAACGCTCGAAGCATATCGAGAGTGATCTGACACTCTCGATCCATAAGTCTAAAGGAGCATCCCTCAGCGGTCCGGGGGATCGAGCTGAGTACCTCGAGTGTCGGGCGGACGTAGGTGTCCGTCGACACAGAAAGAAAATCTCACCAACCCACGTTGTCGTACAACGTGAGCATCCCCTTGAGTACCCCCAGGTGTTCTAGGTCTGCAAGGTGTGCGAACCTGGAGGGCACTATCGAGCGCTGGGCGATACGCTCAAAAACGATGCGATGTGCATCGTCTCTGAACGTAATACCCAGCGGCCCGACGATAGGAGCCGGTGGTGGCTGTGGGTGGATGGGCTCGGCTGGGAGTGGCTGTGGGTCGACTGGATCGGTAGGCTGTGGCTGTGTGGGGTGAGGTGGTGTAGGTGGAGGAGAGTCCTCCATCTCGTGGGAGGGGCCGGGCTCATCCGACCGCTTCCGCTTGGCGGAAGCTCTCCTAGTGCGTGGCCGTGTTCGGGGCGGAATGTGTGCCCCGAGTGATCACCCAACGAATGGAAAAAATGCGGCGTGCTAAAATAAATGGAACGAAGGTACCTGAACATGCCGCGAGAGCAAAACAGCAGATGCGTGCGAAGACGCCGACTCCACAAGGCCAAAAAGCGCGCCCCGGAAGCTCCCCTAAGCTCCCCAAGATAGCCTACACATCAAACAACGATATCAGCGTGTAAAATTCAAAATACATGGGGGGTTAGGGGTATAATAGATAGATAATGAAATTAATTTGATTTAGGGGCTCGATTAGTGCATGGATCGTCGAAGAATAGGAGAAATTGGAGAAATTGGGCGAAATGGAGTTACCGGAGGTCGGCCGACGGCGAGGAGGGTCGCCGGCGGTGGGGGTGGTCGGCGCTCGGTGGTCGGCGCTCGGCCGCCGGCGGTCTGGCGGTCGAGGGCGGCGTTTGGGCGAGTGAATGGTGATCGTAGCGGGCGGGGAGAGCAGCGGTCGCACGGGCTCGGGCGAGAATTGGGAATAAGGCGCTTGGAAAATCGCGCCGAGCCCGTTCGCAATATATAATGGAAGTTACGGCTCGGCCGAGTGATCGTAACGAAAAAGTTTTTTAAATTTTCTCCCTCCGCTTACGACTCAGCCGAGTGGCTTTGCCACCCTCGGCCGAGTGGAAAAAGTCCATTCGGCCGAGTGGCACAAGCTACTCAGCAATTTTCGCCCTAAGAGTGTATCAGTTTCACTCGGCCGAGTGAAGATATATACTCAGTCGAGTGGCAGTTCATACTGAAATCATAAAAAGAAACAGAGAGTTGGGTACAACAGACTTCCCTCGTTGGTGGGCCACTCGGGCGGACGACGTTGGTTGCTCGGTCGAGTGGCTATGGTACTCGGCCGAGTGAGGCACTGTTTTCTGCTGGGATGCTCCGTTTTGGCTCTAATCTCTGTTTTTCTTCCTTCAGGTGGTTTCTTCCTTCTCCTAAGCCTCGAGCACGTTCCTGGAGCGCTCTTCTTCATCTTGGCCATCCTCGAAATGATAGATATCCATTTCTCCTCTCCTGTCAAAGAAAATAGGACCCGTTGTCACAATTTTTCGGGCAAACGACTCAAAAACACTAATAAAGTCTAAAACAAAAAATAAAAACTAAAATAGAAAAATGTGATAACCGTCGGGTTGCCTCCTGACAAGCGCTCGTTTAAGGTCTTGAGCTCGACCCCTTTAAATTTTCAATTTAGCGCGGGATGTTGGGTGCATATGAGATGCACCCGTCGAATTTTCCTGGGAAGACCGCTCGGATTTGGATCATAGTGGGGTGTGGTCTTCCTCAGCGTCCCTTCGTCTCAGGAAATGTTGGGGGGTGGCTCCCCCAAGCTAGAGCTTGCTCCAGTCTTCAACTTTGCCGGTGACACCGATCGTCCTATCGGTGGAGCTTTCTTCGGAGTCCTCAACTTTGAGAGCTTGCAGAGCTCCCGTATTCTTGCGACATCAGCGTCGCCATCATCAATTGCCATGGAGATATCGGGGGAGTGCTCCATCTTCTCTTCCTCGGCCAAATCTAGGCCTTCTTCGAAGCTATCTTCGTGGGTTGCACCGATGGAGTGGGGTATCGCCTCTTCGATGACCTCATCAAGGAGGTCCATGTAATCTAGCTCCTCATGATACGGCATGTGCTTCATTTCCTTCGGTATATGGAGGTCCACTTCGATGTTGCCGACGTTCAAGGTAAGGGTCCCCTCCTGCACATCGACGATGACACCGGCGGTGGCGAGGAACGGGCGTCCAAGTATGAGTGATGTATCGCCCTCCTCCTTGATGTCCATTATCACGAAATCGCATGGCAAACATATGCCTCCCGGAACTTGGAGTGGGATGTCCCCTGCGATCCAAACCGGTCTTGTAATCCTCC
Organism: Scilla litardierei; assembly: GCA_030789695.1. Lineage (NCBI taxonomy): Eukaryota > Viridiplantae > Streptophyta > Magnoliopsida > Asparagales > Asparagaceae > Scilla > Scilla litardierei. Next base: position 53,195,559 of record CM061136.1, on the reverse strand, counting down.
CGTCCGCTAGTTGAATCCGCATGTCGGTAGGCTTTAAATCTGTGTCGGTATTCAACTTCCGAAACATGGAGAGAGGCATGAGGCTAACACTAGCCCCCAAATCCACCAATGCTTTTTGTAGGGGGACGCCGCCTAGAGTGCAAGGAATCCGGAAAGTTCCCGGATCTTTAAATTTGGCGGGCTCCTTCTCTCTCTTTGTGAACCAAGTCCCTTCCTCAGCGAGCATTATCTTCTCCTTCCTCTTCCTTCCCGTAATTAATTCCTTTAAGAACTTGTCGTAAGATGGGATTTCCACTATAGCGTCGAGGAAGGGGATATTGAGGCTCACCCCTCTCAAATACTCGAGAAACTTGGCTAGCCGTTTCTCCATCTTGGCTCTAGCTAGTCGTTGAGGGAAGGGCACCGGTGGCATAAATCGGCGCTCATCAATAAGCTCTTCCTCTCTAGACTTCACTTCCCCTTGCGGCTCCTTCTCTTTTTCAACTTCAATTGTCGGCTCGCTCTCTTGTAGATTCTCCACCACAGGTTCCTTAATTTGAGTCAAGGGGGGGTGGTATCCTTCCATCCTCTCGTTGTAACCGCAATGACCGCATTGATGTGGCCGGTGTTGCCCCGTGGATTCGGCTCGGGTTGAGCCGGCAATTGTTGGTTGTTTCTATTGAGCAAAGCAAGTTGCTCCCCGATTTGAGCGACGACGGTGGCGAGAGAATCTTGTCCCGCCTTCAAAGTGGCGTTAATCTTTCTTTGTTCCGCCATAAACTCATCCACCTTAGCTTCAAAATCCGAATGTTGTTGAGCTTATGGATGGTTGGGATTTCTCCACCCTTGATTATACCCGGGTGGCCTATAAGGTCCCACTCGTTGCCTCGGTGGGAAATTTTGTTGTGGTGGCCCCCTTGGTGGATAATTTGGTTGTGGTGGTGGTGGAGCCCAAGCTTGAGGAGGTTGTTGTGGCGGGGGGTTCAATGCACCATCATTATTAGCATATGAGAAACCCGGATGGTTTCTAGCGGCCGGATTGGCCCAATATCCAGAATTCCCTGTGACATATTGAACTTGCTCCAAAGCTCCTTCTCCTTGCTCTCCTCCTACATACATGGCTTGGGATTGGTCTTGCCAATCACTCATATGATTTGTCGGCGTGGACGTAGAAGGGGCTCCTTGAGGCTCCGTAATGAATTTCTCCAATCTCTCCACAACCTTGTGGAGAGAATCAAATTTGTTGGCTAGCTCCGCGACGGCCTTGGCCTCATAAATGCTAGATGGCTTCAAGGAGGACGAAGAGTGTCCTCGCTAGTCGCCCCACTGTTGGTTGTTTGAGGCCATCTCCTCAAGCAAGGCCGTAGCTTCATCGGGAGTCTTCGACAAGATGGCTCCATTTGCGGTGGCATCAATAATCTGCTTCGTGCCCGGTTGGAGTCCATTGTAGAAACTGTGGACAAGCTCCCAGTCCTCAATGCTATCATGGGGGCATTGATGTTGCAAGTCCTTGAAGCGCTCACATGCTTCATAGAGAGTTTCTTGTGGTCCTTGCTTAAAGGACATGAGAGCACTTCTTATCTTCACCGTCTTAGAGGGCGGGTAAAATTTGTCGACGAAGGCACTCGCCAATTCATCCCAAGTGGTGAAGATTCCTTCATCTTGCATCCTCAACCAATATAATGCCGTGTCCTTGAGTGTGAAAGGGAAGAGGCGCAGTCTGATAGCATCTATGGAGACGCCCGGCATCTGGAAGGTGGCACATTTTGATAGGAAGAGCTGGATGTGGTAATGAGGGTTTTCATGGGAGTTCCCATGAAAAGGGTCTTGTTGCATAAGGACCACCAATCCGGTCTTCAATTCGAAATTTTTGTCAGCCGCCAACTCCGGCATAGCTATGGACGAGGTCGTAGAGAAAGTCTTAGGTCGAAGCCTATCTCTTATGGAAATGATCCTCGCCATTCGATCCGCCAAGCCTTCGGGTGTCTCAGGTTCGGTCATAAAATTCCCTTCCGTATCGAGTCTCCTATCCGCTCGGATCCTCCTCAATGTACGCTCGATCTCCGGATCGTATAGTATTTCTTCGGGGTTCATCGAGGATCTCGTGTACATGCAAGGGAGAAAAGAGTTTCAAAGAAATAGTTAGCACAAAGGAAGGGTAAAATAAAAATAGAAATGATAAAAAAAGAAATAGCTAGGCAGATAGAATCAAACACTATTGTGCTCCCTGACAACGGCGCCAAAAACTTGATCGCGCCCCGGAGCGGCGACACTATAGTCTTACCGCAAGCGCACGGTGTAGCGGTGAGCGGGTATCGAACACAGGGAGGCTTAATAACAGTGTCTTCTTCAATCACCTGGCTATAGGAAAAGTCGAGAAATGTTCGCAAATATGCGGTCACAGTCGTTCAAAAGTATAAAAGGAATAACAAATTAATAAAGACGCTTAGGGGATAGGGAATCCCCGCTACTTGCCGTATCTCATCATTGTGATTCATAGGTTTCACAATTGCTAGACTTGAAATTTGGGTGAACTAGTTGCAACTAAATGTGGAACCAAGCTCACGCTCTCGCGCTATTGCCGGTCTATTGAAAACCTAGGGTGGGGTCCAATCTCTTGCAAACCCTAACCTATGCAAACTAGCGTGAAGAACAATATCATCGTTCAATCGTATCTCGAGCCCACTCTCGTGCAAACTCGAGCTACGACCTAGGTTGGGATAGTTCCTACCCGTCCAATCTTTTGCAAACGGGTATTGGTATAGAATTGCAATCGAAAACCCTAGTTTCGGTCCAATCTCTTGCAAACCGATTCCGGAGAAATTCAATTGCAACCCAATTCGAATATCTAGGGCTTCATATCGAATTGGGATCCAATCTCTTGTAAATCCCAATCGGTATGAATCCCTAGCTATTCGTATTATATCAATCCCAAACTAACCCTAATCAATCCTAGCAATAGTTTCACTAATTCATCACAAATTCAAAATTGGGCTCGTAGGGTTCATCCCTACGCCCTAAGACGATGAACTACTCACAATTCATAATAAAATGCAATAGAAATTCACAATCAAAATCAATAGAATTCATTGCTATATTCAGAATATCAATAAAAATGGAGTTTTTGAGGGAGAGGGAGGCAAACCAATGAAGAACAAGATAGCATCCAACAAAATCTCACTTTTCTCTACTCCCCAAAAGCTAAATCTAATCCCTAAACAGTTTGTCAAAAAAGGCTGCAAAAATTTCTGAAAAAGCCCTCTAAACTAGGTTTAAAACTGGGGTTAAATACCCCCCAAAATCGCCCAAAAAACCCTGACGAAAATGCCCCTGCGCAGCCTTAAAATCGCAGTTTACGCTACAGGCAGCGCGGCTCACTCGGCCGAGTGACAAATGTCACTCGGCCGAGTGACGAACCCTGTACAAAAACAGAGAGTTGGGGGTCTTGGGGGTCATCTCCTCGGAGGTCACTCGGCCGAGTGACTTCTCTTCACTTGGCCGATGGGCGTTCTTCACTCGGGCGGACGGTCTTTCGTCACTCGGCTGAGTCAGTCAGTGGAGCCGACTGACAGATTCCAGAGAGTTGGACGTTTTTGATGCCGTCGTCTTGGCTCCACTCGGGCGAGGGGTGACTCGGTGCTCAGCCGAGTGGTATGGCGATGCTCTGCCGAGTGCACGCTGATATTGGCTCTGTTGCGTGTCCGATCTGGCCAGCCGAGCGGGCTGTCTATGCTCGGCCGAGTGACTCCTTCACTCGGTCGAGTGGCATGCTAAAAATGCCCATTCTTCATGTTTTTGCCTCCTCGTCGCTCCTACGATGTTCTTTCCTCTTCCACTCCTCTCCAATCGCAAAATACCCCTCAAGAAAGTCGTCGGTGACACTCCGGAGTGGGTGCATCTCAGAATCACTCCAAATCGCTCCAAATCTCTTGAAATACGACAAAAACAACAAATCGTGAAAAGCATCGCAATATTGTCGAATAAACGTGAAAAACACGATTTGAGCGATCTAAATGGCATGCAAACATGCAGAAAAAAGGTGTAAAATACGGAGTGATCAGAGCCCTATTTCTAATTTGTGATGAATTGGTGGAATTATTGCTAGGATTGATTAGGGTTAGTTTGGGATCGATTTAGCATGAATACCTAGGGATTCATACCGATTGGGATTTGCAAGAGATTGGATCCCAACTCGATAGGAAGCCCTAGAAATTCGAATTGGGTTGCAATTGGATTCCTCCGGAATCGGTTTGCAAGAGATTGGACCGAAACCAGGGTTTTCGATTGCAATTCTGTACCAATACCCGTTTGCAAGAGATGGGACGGGTAGGAACTATCCCAACCTAGGTCGTAGCTCGAGTTTGCACGAGAGTGGGCTCGAGATACGATTGAACGATGATGTTGTTCTTCACGCTAGTTTGCCTAGGTTAGGGTTTGCAAGAGATTGGACCCTACCCTAGGTTTGCTATAGACCGGCAATAGCGCGAGAGAGTGAGCTTGGTTCTACATTTAGTTGCAACTAGTTCACACGAATTTCAAGTCTAACAATTGTGAAACCTACGAATCACAATGATGAGATACGGCAAGTAGCCGGGATTCCCTATCCCCTTAGCGTCTTTATTAATTTGTCATTTCTTTTATACATTTGAATAACTGTGACCGCATATTTGCTAACATTTCTCGACTTTTCCTATAGCCAGGTGATTGAAGAAGACACTGTTATTAGGCCTCCCTGTGTTCGATACCCGCTCGCTGCTACACCGTGCGCTTGCGGTAAGACTACAGTGTCGCCGCTCCGGGACGTGTATCCGGGGCGCGATCAAGTTTTTGGCGCCGTTGCCGGGGAAGCAATAGTGTTTGATTCTACCCACCTAGCTATTTCTTTCTTTTTGTTTTATTATTTCTATTTTTATTTTTATTTTGCCCTTCCGTTGTGCTAACTATTTCTTTGAAACTCTGTTTTCCCTTGCATGTACACGAGATCCTCGGCGAACCCCGAAGAAATACTATACGATCCGGAGATCGAGCGTACATTGAGGAGGAACCGAGCGGAGAGGAGACCCGTTACGGAAGGAAATTTTATGACCCATCCTGAGAAACCCGAAGAATTGGCAGAGCGAATGGCGAGGATTATTTCCATAAGAGATAGGCTTCGGCCTAAGACTTCTTCCACGACCTCGTCCATAGCCATGCTGGAGTTGGCGGCCGACAAAAATTTTGAATTGAAGACCGGATTGGTGGTTCTTATGCAACAAGATCCTTTTCATGGGAAATCCCATGAAAACCATCATTACCACATCCAGCTCTTCCTATCAAAATGTGCCACCTTCCAAATACCGGGCATCTCCGTAGATGCTATCAGACTGCGCCTCTTCCCTTTCACACTTAAGGACAAGGCCTTATATTGGTTGAGGACGCAAGCTGAAGGAATCTTCACCACTTGGGATGAATTGGCGAGTGCCTTCGTCGACAAATTTTACCCGCCCTCCAAGACGGTGAAGATAAGAAGTGCTCTTATGTCCTTCAAGCAAGGACCACAAGAAACTCTCTATGAAGCATGGGAGTGCTTCAAAGACTTGCAACATCAATGCCCCCATCATAGCATTGGGGATTGGGAGCTTGTCCACAGTTTCTACAATGGACTCCAACCGGGCACGAAGCAGATTATTGATGCCACCGCAAATGGAGCCATTTTGTCAAAAACTCCCGATGAAGCTACGGCCTTGCTTGAGGAGATGGCCTCGAACAACCAACAGTGGGGCGACGAGCGAGGACACTCTTCGTCCTCCTTGAAGCCGTCTAGCATTTATGAGGCCAAGGCCGTCGCGGAGCTAGCCAACAAATTTGATTCTCTCCACAAGGTAGTGGAGAGATTGGAGAAGTACATTACGGAGCCTCAAGGAGCCTCTTCTACATCCACGCCGACAAATCATATGAGTGATTGGCAAGACCAATCTCAAGCCATGTATGTAGGAGGAGAGCAAGGAGAAGGAGCTTTGGAGCAAGTTCAATATGTCGCGGGGAATTCTGGATATTGGGCCAAACCGGCCGCTAGAAACCATCCGGGTTTCTCATATGCCAATAATGATGGTGCATTGAACCCCCCGCCACAACAACCTCCTCAAGCTCGGGCTCCACCACCACCACAACCGAATTATCCACCAAGGGTGCCACCGCAACAAAATTTCCCACCGAGGCAACAAGTTGGACCTTATAGGCCACCCGGGTATAATCAATGGTGGAGAAATCCCAACCCTCCATAAGCTCAACAACGTTTGGATTTTGAAGCTAAGGTGGATGAGTTTATGGCAGAGCAAAGAAAGATTAACGCCACTTTGAAGGCGGGACAAGATTCTCTCGCCACCGTCGTCGCTCAAATTGGGGAGCAACTTGCTTTGCTCAATAGAAACAATCAACAATTGCCAGCTCAACCCAAGCCGAATCCACGGGGCAACACCGGCCATATCATTGCGGTCGTTGTGGTTACAACAAGAGGAGGGAAGGATACCACCCCCCCATGACTCAAATTAAGGAACCCGTGGTGGAGAATCTACAAGAGTGCGAGCCGACAATTGAAGTTGAAAAAGAGAAGGAGCCGCAAGGGGAAGTGAAGTCTAGAGAGGAAGAGCTTATTGATGTGCGCTGATTTATGCCACCGGTGCCCTTCCCGCAACGGCTAGCTAGAGCCAAGATGGAGAAACGGCTAGCCAAGTTTCTCGAGTATTTGAGGGGGGTGAGCCTTAATATCCTCTTCCTCGACGCTATAGTGGAAATCCCATCTTACGCCAAGTTCTTAAAGGACTTGATTACGGGAAGGAAGAGGAAGGAGAAGATCATGCTCGCGGAGGAAGGGACTTGGTTCACAAAGAGGGAAAAAGAGCCCGCCAAATTCAAAGATCCAGGGAGTTTCCGGATTCCTTGCACTCTAGGCGGCGTCCCCCTACAAAAAGCATTGGTAGATTTGGGGGCTAGTGTTAGCCTCATGCCTCTCTCCATGTTCCGGAAGTTGAATACCGGCACGGATTTAAAGCCTACCGACATGCGGATTCAACTAGCGGACGGGCGGATTACACGGCCGGTTGGGATCGCAGAGGACATCCCACTCCAAGTTCCGTGAGGCATATGTTTGCCATGTAATTTTGTGATAAATCACTCATACTTGGACGCCCATTCCTCGCCACCGCCGGTGTCATCGTCGATGTGCGGGAGGGGACCCTTACCTTGAACGTTGGCAACATCAAAGTGGAGCTACATATACCGAAGGCAATGAAGCACATGTCGTATCACGAGGAGCTAGATTACATGGACCTCCTCGATGAGGTCATCGAAGAGGTGATCCCCCACTCCATCGGTTCACCCCACGAAGATAGCTTCAAAGAAGGCCTAGATTTGGCCGAGGAAGAGAAGATGGAGCACTCCCCCGATATCTCCATGGCGATTGATGATGGCGACGCTGATGTCGCAAGAATACGGGAGCTCTGCAAGCTCTTTAAGTTGAGGACTCCGAAGAAAGCTCCACCGATACGACGATCGGTGTCACCGGCAAAGTCGAAGACCGGAGCAAGCTCTAGCTTAGGGGAGCCACCCCTCAACATTGCCCGAGATGAAGGGATGCTGAGGAAGACCACACACCACAATGATCCAAATCCGAGCGGTCTTCCCGGAAAATTCGACGGGTGCATCTCATATGCACCCAACATCCCGCGCTAAATTGAAATTTTTAACGGGTCGAGCTCAAGACCTTAAACGAGCGCTTGTCGGGAGCCAACCCGACGGTTATCGCATTTTTTTTCCTATTTTAGTTTTTATTTTTTTTTAGACTTTATTAGTGTTTTTGAGTCGTTTGCCCGAAAAATTGTGACAACGGGTCCTATTTTCTTTGACAGGAGGAGGAGAAAAGGATATCTATCATAAGGCAGATAACCGAGGCGAAGAAGAGCGCTCCAGGAATGCGCTCGAGGCTTAGGAGGAGGAAGAAACCACCTAGAGGAAGAAAAACAGAGAGTAGAGCCAAAACGGAGCCTCGAAGTAGAATACAGAGCCCCACTCGGCCGAGTACCATAGCCACTCGGCCGAGCAAAGAAAGCCGTCCGCTGATCACTCCTTATTTTACACCCTTTTCCCGCATGTTTGCATGCCATTTTGATCGCCCAAATCATGTTTTTTCACGATATATCGACGATATTGCGATGCTTTTCACGATTTGTTGTTTTTGTCGCATTTCAGGTGATTTGGCGCGATTAGGAGTGATCTCGAGATGCGCGCAATCTAGATGGCCACCGACGACCTCCCCGAGGGGTATTTTGCTGTTGGAGAGGAGCGGAAGAAGAATGGACGTCGCAGGAGCGACGAGGAGGCCAAAACAATCAGATTGGGCATTTTTTGTGTCCCACTCGGCCGAGTGGAGGAGCCACTCGGCCGACCAGCGAGACATTGCTCGGCCGACCCGTTCAGACACGATTTCCATGTGTACTCGGCCGAGCGACGGGGACCACATCGGCCGAGTGACGATACCACGTCCGCCCGAGTGGCGCCCAGACGAAGCCCCTTCAAAATATCGAAGTTTCTGTTTTTCGGCCACCTGAGCTTCAGAAGACCCACTCGGCCGAGTGGTAAATCCCGTCCGCCCGAGTGAAGTGAAGCCATCGGCCGAGTGACGACAACTCACTCGGCCGAGCCGCCCCCGAACTGAAGACCCCTGAAGCCCACGACTTACTGGAAAATGACAGGGTTTTCACTCGGCCGAGCGACTTTTGTCACTCGGCCGAGTGCGATGCGCTGCCTGTAGCGAAATTTGCGGAAAACAGGCTGTGCAGGGGCGTTTTGGTCAGGATTTTTAGACGATTTTTGGGGCTATTTAAGCTCTGTTTTTACCCTAGTTTTGGGGGCTATCTCTCAGATTTTTTGCAGCTTTTTGAGTCTACTTTTTAGCTTTATTAATTGTGATTGGAGAAGAGAAAAACTTGGATTTTTGTTGGATTAATTGAAGATCTACATTGGTTTGCATTTCTCTTCCCCAAAAACTCTATTTTTATTGTTTATATCATTGTTGTGATGAATTCCATTGCCTATTTCATTGATTATTTTTGTGCTATTGCTATGATTTGTGAGTAGTCTCCACGTCTCGGGGCGTGGGGATGAACCCTACAAGCCCTATTTCCTATTTGTGTTGAATTGGTAGAAATTGAGCTAGGATTGTTATTAGGGATTAGATTGGGATCGAATTACTACGGATAGCTAGGTATTCATATCAATTGGGATTTGCAAGAGATTGGATCCCAATTTGATAGGAAGCCCTAGAAATCCGAATTGGGTTGGAGTCGGATTTTCGAAGTATCGGTTTGCAAGAGATTGGACCGATACTAGGACCTCCGGTTGCAAATCCGTGCCGATACCCGTTTGCAAGAGATTGGACGGGTAGGAACTATCCTAATTTAGATTGTGGACCGAGTTTGTAAGAGATTGGGCTCGGTGCGCAATTGGACGATGATGTTGATCCTAATGCTAGCTTCCCTAGGCTAGGGTTTGCAAGAGATTGGACCCAAACCTAGGATAGCTATAGACCGGCAACAGCACGAGAGCGTGAGCTTGGTTCCACATTTAGTTGCAACTAGTTCATCCAAATTCTCATTCTAGCGATTTCGATACCGGTGAACCACATTTATGAAATACGGTGAGTAGTGGGGATTCCCCTTTCCCTAGACGTTCTTTATTTGATTTGATATTTCGCAAATTTGTCTGACGATTGTGACAGGATCGCCCAAGGCAATTATCTCTGTTCCTAAATAGCCAGGTTGATCAGGAGCAAGCACGGTCATTCGTCCTCCCTGTGTTCGATACCCGCTCGCCACCATACCGTGCGCTTGCGGTAAAACTACAACCGTCGCCTCGGGACGTGTATCCGGGGTGCGATCAAGTTTTTGGCGCCGTTGCCGGGGAAGGGCATTTTGACGGTGCTCGGCACCGACCACCCGGTTATTTATTCTTACTTTCTTCCTTTACTTCCCTCTCTATCTTATCCTAACTTCATTCGTAGCCCTATTTGCACATTCTCCCCGTATTTTGCATAAGATCTTAACAGGGAGAATGGGGGATGCAACGCCAACAATAGAACTCAGTCGAGAAGACTATGACTCCTTCACAGACCTCCTTAAGGAGCTTGTCGACGAGGTCCACACTACCGGAGCATTTGCTATCAATATCAAGGACCCCGACGAACAACTATTTGCTAGCTTTGTGATGGACCAAATCTCCCCGGAAGGGACTATCGGAGGCAATGTCAGAGTTGACGTGGTCGACGACAAATTGTATTTCGAAGACAATAGAGCAAATGTCGAAGAGCACTATGCTCCCGAAGAACCCTTCGAGCAAACCGACATTCAGGGTGTTACACTTTATGACGCTCACTCTTGTTTTTATGAATCGTCTGATGTGTTTCTTGATTCCAGGTACGAACTGGAGCAGAGTGAAGGTTTTGGAGATGCTAGCACTGAATCAGAGGGCGCTTACTTCGATGCCTCATCCTCACTAAGTAGCGAGTCCGACTCGTCACAAGAAAGCATGCCACCTGAACATGAGCTAAACCCGGATGACGAGGAAGAAGCCGAATTCATGCGAGCTGATAAAGTGGAAGGAGCAGCGCCACCTGAGGTAGAGCTTAAACAATTACCGCCGAATCTAAGGTATGACTTTTTGGGTAATAAATTGACTTTTCCGGTGATAGTCAATTCCCACCTCACACAAGATCAACTTGAAAAACTCCTAGACGTCCTTAGGAGCCACAAAGATGTCTTGGGATACACTATTTCCGATCTAAAAGGAATAAGCCCTAGGCTTTGCACGCATCGGATCCATTTGGAGGATACCGAAGCCACCTCCATAGAGCCTCAAAGGCGGTTGAACCCGAACATGAAGGAGGTGGTTAAAAAGGAAATCCTAAAATTTCTTGAAGCCGGTATAATTTATCCTATCTCTGACAGTAGATGGGTTAGCCCCGTCCACGTCGTCCCCAAGAAAGGAGGGATGACTGTCATAAAAAATGACAAAGGTGAGCCAATATCCACGCGCACTGTCACGGGATGGCGAATGTGCATTGACTATAGGAGACTCAATAAAGCCACCCGAAAGGACCATTACCCATTGCCATTCATCGATCAAATGCTTGAACGCCTCGCGAACCATAAATACTTTTGCTATCTAGACGGGTATTCGGGTTTCTTCCAAATTCCTTTGCACGAAGATGACCAAGAAAAGACAACTTTCACTTGTCCCTATGGCACCTACGCATACCGTAGGATGCCGTTCGGCCTTTGTAATGCTCCCGCCACTTTTCAAAGATGTATGACATCCATATTTTCCGATTATATTGAAAATATTATGGAAGTTTTTATGGATGATTTCTCGGTTTACGGAAGTGAGTTTGACTCTTGCTTGGAAAATCTCACTAAAGTCCTAAAAAGGTGCCAACAAAACAATCTCACTCTCAATTGGGAGAAGTGTCACTTCATGGTCACGGAAGGTATAGTTCTCGGACATCTTGTTTCCTCAAGAGGAATCGAGGTAGATAAAGCTAAAATTGAGGTAATCGAAAAACTTCCTCCTCCTATTAATGTCAAGGGCATTAGAGGCTTCCTTGGTCACGCGGGGTTTTACCGCCGCTTCATTAAGGATTTCGCCTCGATTGCCCGACCACTTACTTCCTTACTCGCTAAAGATGTTCCTTTTGACTTTTCAGGAGAATGCTTGCAAGCTTTCAACACCTTGAAGGAAGCGCTAGTCTCAGCGCCCATCATTCAACCGCCGGATTGGAGCCTCCCTTTTGAGCTAATGTGCGATGCTAGCGACCAAGCCATTGGAGCGGTATTGGGACAAAGGAAAGATAGGAAGCTTCATGCGATATACTACGCAAGCAAGACATTGGATGACGCGCAGAAAAACTACACAACTACCGAAAAGGAGCTTCTAGCGGTCGTCTATTCCATAGAGAAGTTTCGCTCCTACCTCCTCGGTTCCAAGGTGATTGTCCACACCGACCATGCGGCATTGAAGTATCTTTTAAACAAGAAGGAGGCCAAACCCCGGTTGATTAGGTGGATACTCTTGTTGCAAGAATTCGACCTAGAGATCAGAGATAAGAAGGGTACAGACAATGTCGTGGCGGATCATTTATCTAGGCTCATTCGCGACAAGGAGGATGAGAGCTTACCTATTGACGACACATTTGTTGATGAGAGGCTATATGTGGTAAGGACCGAGGAAGTACCTTGGTACGCGGACTTCGTCAACTACTTGGCGTGCGGAATCAAACCGCATGGGATGTCCACGCAACAAAAGAGGAGATTTATGCATGAGGTCCGTAGCTATTTTTGGGAAGATCCTTACCTTTTCAAGATATGCAAAGATAGTGTCATTCGTAGGTGTGTTTCTAAAGAGGAGGCAACGTCTATCATCTTGCATTGCCACGGTCTACCATGCGGGGGACATCATGCCGCCTCTAAAACAACCGCTAAGATCTTGCAGAGCGGATTCTTCTGGCCCACAATGTTTAAAGACACCCACGCTTTTGTGAAGGGTTGCGATAGATGTCAACGGACCGGGAATATCTCCAAGCGCAATGAGATGCCGATGAGACCCATCCAGGAGATTGAGCTTTTTGATTGTTGGGGAGTAGACTTCATGGGGCCTTTTCCGTCGAGCAATGGCAACAAGTACATCCTATTGGCCGTTGACTATGTCTCCAAATGGGTGGAAGCCATTGCCACCCCTACTAATGATGCAAGGGTCGTCTCCAAATTCTTCAAGCAAAATATCTTTCCGCGCTTTGGAGTGCCGCGTACCTTGATAAGCGACGGGGGAAGCCACTTCATAGAGAACAAGTTTGAAGCCATGCTAAAGAAGTACGGGGTAAATCATAGAGTTGGGATGGCTTATCACCCCCAGACAAGCGGCCAAGTAGAAGTCTCAAATAGAGAAATCAAGCAAATTCTCGAGAAACCCGTGGATCGGTCTAGAAAGGATTGGTCAATGAAGTTAAACGATGCTCTATGGGCCTATCGCACGGCCTTTCGCACCCCCATCGGTACCACACCGTTCCGCCTAGTTTATGGGAAGGCTTGCCACTTGCCGGTAGAGTTGGAACACCGCGCATATTGGGCCATCAAGACCTTTAACTACGATTATAAGAGTGCGGCGGTGAGGCGACTCTTGGACATCAACGAACTTGATGAAATAAGGAGAGACGCCTATGAGAGCTCGAGAATTTACAAGGAAAGGACCAAGATTTTCCACGATGCCCGCATAACTGTCACGGACTTCAAGGTGGGAGACAAGGTCTTGCTCTACAATTCCCGACTCCGACTATTTCCTGGTAAGTTGAGGTCACGTTGGTCGGGACCTTTCACTATCAAGCACATACAACCGGGAGGAGCTTTCGAGTTGGAAAGCAAGGATGGTACCACGTTCAAAGTAAATGGTCAAAGGCTCAAGCACTATTCCGAGGGGATCCCGACGGGCGAAACCAATAGAGTATATTTTCTTAAAGAGCGGTCGGATGATTACATGGACCTCCTTGATGAGGTGATAGAGGAGGCGATTCCTCACTCAATTGGTGCCCTTTTTGATGAAGAATTTGATGAATGCCCGGATTTAGGCCAAGATGAAAAGATCGAAGACGATTCCCCCGACTTCTCCGCTGATGAAGATGAAGGCGACGCTGATGTCGCGAGGATTCGAGAGCTCTGCAAGCTCTCAAAATTAAAGTCTCCAAAGAAAGCTCCGCCGGCACGGAAATCGGCATCGTCGGTTAAGCCGTTGACCGGGGCAAATGCTAGCTTGGGGGAGCCTCCCCCCAACACTATTCGAGATAGGAGACCACCGCGGGAGAACGCTACGCCGCCACGTTCGAATCCAAGCGCGCTCCCCGGCAAGTTTGACGGGTGCATCTCATATGCACCAAACATCCCGCATTGATTGAAAATTATAGGGGGTCGAGCTCACGACCTAAAACGAGCGCTTGTCGGGAGGCAACCCGACGGTTTTTGCTTTATTTTTACTTTTTCTTTATTTTCGTTTTAGAAATTTTTAGTATTTTGAGTCATCCGACCAAAAATTTCGTGATAACGGGTCCGAATTTTCTTGACAGGAGAGGAGATAGGTAGATCCGTCATGAGGAGGATGAACGAGACGACGAGGAGCACCCCAAGAAGGCGCTCGACGCTCAGGAGGAGGAGGAAATCGACTGGAGAAAGAAAGACGGAGTTTAGAGCCAAAACGAAGATAAACAGCAGAAATTAAGGCTCACTCGGCCGAGTATACTAGTCACTCGGCCGAGTACACAAGTTCGTCCGGCCGAGCCGCTCACGAACGAGGGAAGTCTGCTGAACCCAACTCTCTGTTTATTTTCTTGATTTCGATATAACTGCTACTCGGCCGAGTATATATATTCACTCGGCCGAGTAAAACGGATACCTTCCTAGGGTGAGTCATGCCGAGTAGCTTGAGTCACTCGGCCGAATGGACTTACTCCACTCGGCCGAGGCTGGCAGAGCCACTCGGCCGAAGCGATATCGGGGAGAAAATTTCTATTGCCTCGCTCGGCCGAGTGACCACGTCACTCGGCCGAGTCGTAACTTTCTATTATATAAGTGACGAAGGGGGCGCGGATTTCGAAATCGAAAATTCCCAAATCCGCCCGCGCCCCCTCGCCTACCCTCGCCCGAACTCGCTTCGTTCTCACCCCCACTCGCCCGACCAAGCCCGCGCGCGCCGCCGCTCGGCCTGCCACCGCCGGCCGACCGTCGCCGGACCCCGCCCGAGTCGCCGCCGGCAGCCCCGTCTCCGATCACCTCCGGTTCGCTTATTTTCACCGTTTTCTCCTCTTTTCGTGTATTTTTTGAGGATCCATGTGCTAAACGCCCCACTAACCCAAATCAATTTCTATATCTATCCATTATACCCCTATTGCTCCATACATTTTGATTATTACTAGCTGATATCGCTTTTTCACGCGCAGGTTGTTTATTGGAGCTTAGGGGAGGCCAGGGGAGCTCCTACGGGCTGTTTCGGACTTCGTGGAGGCGCGGACTTCGCACGCTTTCACCGCTTAGCACTCGCGGCGTGTTTTGGTACACTCTTTCCACTCTTTTTGCACACGCCGCACTTTTTCACTTTTCGGCGCGCTCGGGGCCGATATGCCGCCCCGGACACGGCCTCGGACGAGGAGACCTTCCGCTAAGCGGAAGAGGTCGGATGACGCCGGCCCCGCCCACGAGGCGGAAGAGTCTCCTCCTCCTTCCCCCACACACGCCGTCCACCCAGCATAGCCTGCAGGCCCCGCACACCCCGCACAGCCTGCAGTGCACCCACAGCCCGCACAGCCTCTCCCCGCCGATCCACAGCCACCACCACCGGCTCCACTGGTCGGGCCGCTCGGGATTACGTTCCGAGACGATGCACACCGCGCAGTCTTCGACCGTATCTCCCAGCGCTCGATCGTACCCTCCAGGTTTGCACACCTCGCTGACCTAGGATGCCTGGGGGTACTTGAGGGGATGCTCACGTTGTACGACAACGTGGGCTGGCGAGATTTTTTCCAGGTGTCGGCGGATACTTTTACCCGTCCGACACTTGAGGTTTTGAGTTCGATCGCCCGGACCGATGAGGGATGCTCATTCCGGTTCATGGATCGAGAGTGCTAGGTCACTCTCGATATGATGAGAGCGTTTTTCTCTTGGCCCGCAGTCCCCGGAGCCGATCGCGGTTATGGCCCCACACATATCCCCCCACCCTCTTTCGACGCCGGTGCCTTTTGGGCACGTATCACGGGTCTCCACGCCGCCTTTGACCCTAGTAGGGCCAAGGCCTCGGCCATCGTACATCCCTGCCTTCGTATTGCTCAGCGCCTTATGGCGACGACATTTTTGGCCAGATATGAGCCGGGCACGATGTCTACGCCAGAGCTCTACATGCTCTATGCGATGACACGTCCCAGAGCTCTATCTAGGGATGGACACGAGCTTGTCCCCGCCGTCGTGATCGACATTGCGGCTTGGTTTCTAGACCGTATCATTGTGTCGGTGGGCGCTCGCTCACCGATATGCTGCGGCGGCCTGATTACCTTGCTGGCTCTTATGACCGGCGAGGACTTCCTCGACGACTTGCGACGCGTCCCGGGCCCCACCTCTTTGTCGATAGATGTTATGGCCCGGATGAAGATGCTGCGTCCACATGGTGAGCGTCACTGGGTCTGGTTGCACGGCCCTTTCGGTGTCGACTACATGATTCTCCCGAGCCCAGCTCGGACCCAGATTGCACCGTGTAACGGTACGTTTTCGTTGTACTTCGTTCGTGCACGTGCTTTTTGGCCGTGCACGTGTTTATTTTAGACTTTGTTTGATTTTGAATGCTTTTGTGTGATATGCCGTTGCGAACGTCCCTGAGAGTATTAAATAGTGGCACTATCTTGGAACGACACTTCTCGAGTCGTTTTCCCACAATTTGAACTTACTCGATGAGACGTGACGACTTTCACTTTTGACGGGAGACGTTTCTATTTTTAGTTTCGTCGTCCGACGTCGAATTTGAGATCCGTCTTCTTAGTTAGCTCACATTCGTCGCCACGATCACCACAATATTTATTTTATAATTTTTGGAGTTTATTTGACCACTTTTATAATTTTTACAAGTTTTATATTATTTTTAATAATTTATTTATTAAGTATTTTCGGCCAAATAAAATTTATTTGAGTTTAAAACGTTTTAAAGAATTTTTGAGCCAATTTCCAGCTCATTTGGACCAGGTCAAATCCTAGATTGGGTTGGATAAGTTTGAATTCAAATTTCAAATCTTTTTGAATTCTAATCCTATTAGATTTGGCCCTAGACCAAGTCAACCCCACCTATACTATATAAGCAACCCCTAGCAAGTCCTATTTTCCAAAGAAATTAGCCCTAGCCTCTCCCAAAGTCATTTTGGACGTTGCGACGAATCGTCGCAACGTTGCGACGTTCAGCCCCCGTACGACCGAGGAAAACAGCTCCGTTCGCCCGCTCCGACCGAGACCCCCGCCCGCACCCAAGCCGCTCCGCACCGCTGCCATCGACCGCCGCTTCGTTCCCCGCTTGACCGATAGGGCCTCTCGGTCTGACCGAGAGAACCGCCCGGTCGCCTCGCTCCGCACCGACCCGCTCTGTCGCCCCGCTAGCTCCGTGCCCGACCGAAGGAAGCCGCCGCTGTGACCGAGCGCCCGAGCGTTGCATCGCTGCAACACTGCAACCCCGCTTCCAAGCGCCTGACCGAGGATTTCCATCGGTCTGACCGAAGGAAAACGTCGCCCCCGCTGCTGCGACCGACCCAAAGTGTTGCAACAGCGCCGCCCCCGTGTCTGACCGAGCCAAGCCCCCGCACCGAGGCTGTACGACCGACGGCCATTCGTCGCAACCCCGCATCCGTCGCACCACTTGCCTCCGTGGGCCCCCCAAGTTCTCCAGAGGTATTGTGGGTTCCCCAAAGGTCCCTAGGACTACTGTGGGCCCCACTTTGGTACGTTCTCTTCGACGACTTGCCGCGTACGACGTCGTCGCACGTCGTAGCCCGTCGTCGCACGTGCGAGCTTTGGAATCTGGAATCGTCGCCCGGGATATTTTCTCTGAATTTCCAGCGAGGAATCTAATTGGAATCTGGACTTGGAGCGCGATCTTATTATTCCAACCCCCGGCGTCGCTACCCGACGCCGGTGTAGCTCTCGCGTCGTGTTGAGGTAACGTTTTGCACCCCTAGGACCCCCCAACCCAATTGCATGCTAATAAAGACTAAAAATCAGTATTTTAAAGTATTTTAAATGTTTTAGAAATCACTAATCAAGATTAATAAAACGGATGTAGGCCGGTGGACTTGTGCACGTAGGAATCGTGACTTTGGACTCGTTGGACGGTGTTTTCTTGACGTGATAGTTGCAGGCAAGTGAAACTTGCCAACTCTTGTGTAGGGCCATGTTTTTAGGCCACTTACTTGCTTTTAGCGTAAAAGAGACTAGTCAGTGAAATGATAGCTGGCTAGACGCCTACTTGATCTAGTTTGACAACGAAACTAGATCCGTCACCTAAATGATCTAGCTTGACAACGAAGCTAGATCTTAACAGTAAACTTGTCATTCATGCATGCTAAAACTGTCACGTTTACTTTCCTTACCTGTACGCTTTACTTTAACTGCCATGCCATGTCATCCATGCATTGATTGTTGCATCGTAGCACACGCTACAATACTTGTCCTAGTACTACTTGTCCGGCTAGGTGCACCCCTACGCCATACTTGTTTACACACTTCCTGGCTCGTGGTCCAGAAGCGAGCATTCCGTGTTCGGGGGTAATGCCCTGGCTCGATACACGTGGAGGGGTAGGGATAAACGGTTACTTGAGCTTAGGAGTTGGCCCGTACAGCCACTCTAGCCAAAGGACGGAATCTCTGTGCACGAGGTGCTTACTTTACTTGTCGTGTTCTTGTCTTGTGAATGCCATGCCATGCTCGTACTTTACTTTACTTTTCTTTACCTGTTGTACTCATACTTTAAACTGCCATGTCATCACATTCATGCTAGAACTGCTAGGTTGCTTTACTTTTACCACCTTTCAGTTTCACTTGCACAAGTCTTCCAGACTTGCTGACATGTGCCCCTTTCTCTTTGGGTGCCACATGTTAGACCCTGAGACAGAGACAGTTGCTGAGGACGAGGTGGTTGCTGACGCTGAGCCCGAGCCTACGTTCGTTGAGGAGTTCGAGGACACCGGAGACCAGTCTTAGAGACTGATTTTTATTTGCTTTTGCTTTGGGTTGCTGTTAGATGTCGGTGCTTGCACCCTTTTCCTTGTTTTCGTACTTTGTACTTTTGTTGGCCATGCTAGGTCTCTTTTAGACTCTTTTATTTGTAGCCTGGTGGCTTTTCTGCGTTGTTGAGATTTATTATTATGGATATTCTGAGATATTTCTTTTGTCTCTTTTCGTTATTATTATCATTGTTTCGTTTCGCGTTGCAAGGACCTGCAGTTTAGAATAATTGACGCTTATCGGACTTGCGGCTTTGTAGCTTCAAGTCTGAGCGGACCTTCTCACGCTTCGCCTCCACGTTTTTGGGAAGCGGGGCGTGACAGGTTTTGTTGGTGGCCCATGCAGGTCCTTTTCTTGCGATTGCGAACTAACGGAACAACGATAATAAACGGAATATCCATTAAATAAATAGCAACATCCAAGTCATTAAGCTATGAGTCTAATTTGTTTGTTCGTTTTCTATGTCATTAGATGGCTGGACGACGACAGACCCGATCTGGCAGTGGGCCCAATCGTGCTGAGGAGCCGGATAGAGAGCCCACCAATGCTGAGATCATGAGGATGATGCATCAGATGATGCAGGTACAGCAGGGCATGCTCCAGAACACTCAGAGTGCTCCTCGCCATGAGCCAGGAGCGAAGCAGTTTCGGGAGCTGGGCCCGACGTACTTTGATGGATCTGAAGGACCGATGGCTGCAGAGGAGTGGATCAGAAACACTGAGGATAATCTGAAGATGTCGAAGGTCAACCCGGCTGGATGGGTTGATCTGGCAAAGAGGCAGCTGAAGGATAATGCCCGAAACTGGTGGGATGCCGAGGAGGAGTTGTTGGTGAGCCCTATACCTTGGGCTACTTTCAAGGCTAGATTCGATGAGGAGTACTTTCCGAAGGCTGCTAGGAGGGAGATGGTGCAGCGCTTCATTGAGCTGAAGCAGGGGAGTCTGACGGTGGACCAGTACCACCAGGAGTTTACTAGATTGAGCCGCTTCGCGCCGAAGATGGTAGAGGATGCTGAGGAGAAGGCTCAGAAGTTTCTGCAGGGTCTTTCTCTAGACTTGCAGAGTCTGGTGTCTACGTCGGACATGGAGTCATATCAGAAGTTATTGGTAGCTGCTCGGAGACAGGAGAAGATCGCGAAGCTGAAGAGAGGACAGATTTCTGGAGCTGGGAAGAGGCCGATGGAGCAGTCTAGGCCTGGGACTAGGCCTACCCAGACGGTGCAGTTCAAGAAGCCAGGAGGGCCTGTTGTGAAGACTTGCCATTTCTGTGGCAAGCCCGGGCATATCAAGGATCAGTGTAGGAAATTTCTGGGGCAGTGCCTAGTTTGTGGAGACCCTACTCATGCTATGAAGGAGTGCCCTAGGTCTAAGGTACCCTGGAGGGATCCCGTCGCAGCACAGCCGTTGCAGCAGAGAGCACCTGCAGGTCGTGGAGCGCCTCTTCCTCCGCAGAAGAAGGCTTTTCAGCAGGCTGTGCAGCCGAGGAGGCAAGCTTACCTGATGACGGCAGTGGAGAACGAGGCTACGGACGAGGTTATCGCAGGTAATTCTCAAACTAGTGTTTTCCTTCCTTAGATAATTTCGATTTTAGTTTATGTTTGAATTGATTGCATATGATTGTTTGTTAGAATAGGGCTTGATTGTTAGATTACTTGTTAGGTGTGATTTTGGTGTGCACATTTCCTGCACGAGTCCTCTTTGACTCAGGTGCATCAATGTGCATTATCTCGCGGAGCTTCGTAGAGAAGCATTCCTTGACGACTTCCCCTCTTCCCAAGAGTTGGAACATCGTCACGGGAAATGGCGTGATCTCGGTGCATCGTGGGTGCACTTCTTGCCCTTTGGTGGTCTGTGGACATGAGCTTTACGCCGACTTTATTGTCCACGACATCATCAATTACGATGCCGTGCTCGGGATGGATTGGCTTGCGAGCTTCTATGCTACGATCGATTGCCGGAGGAAAAAGGTGGTGTTCGAGATCCCCGGACATCCGGTGTTTGAGTTTAGTCGAGGTAGCAGTTCGCTTGGCCCTGTCCGATTTCGGGCCAAGCCGGTGGAGCTTGTTGCGATGCAGATGGAGCAGGATAGACCAGCTGTGGTTCGTGAGTTCGACGACGTTTTCCCTGAGGAGATGGCTGGGCTGCCACCCGATCGAGCTCTCGAGTTTTCGATCGACCTTGTTCCGGGAGCGCAGCCTATTTCGAAGGCGCCGTATCGGATGGCTCCAGCAGAATTGGAGGAGTTACGTGGGCAGCTGGACGAGCTTTTGCAGAAAGGATACATCAATCCCAGTGTGTCCCCGTGGGGAGCACCGGTGTTGCTGGTGAAGAAGAAGGACGGCTCGCGTCGCATGTGTGTGGATTACCGGGAGCTGAATGCTGTGACTATCAAGAATAAATATCCCTTGCCACGGATAGATGACATCTTTGATCTGCTCGGAGGATCGAGGGTGTTCTCTAA
The DNA here is from genome assembly GCA_030789695.1 of Scilla litardierei. Taxonomy (NCBI): domain Eukaryota; kingdom Viridiplantae; phylum Streptophyta; class Magnoliopsida; order Asparagales; family Asparagaceae; genus Scilla; species Scilla litardierei. Next base: position 53,174,298 of record CM061136.1, on the reverse strand, counting down.
ATTGGATTTGAGAAGTGGCTACCATCAGCTCAAGGTGAAGAAGGACGACATCCCGAAGACAGCTTTCAGGACGAAGTATGGCCACTACGAGTTCGTGGTTATGCCCTTCGGCGTAACCAATGCACCCGCAGTCTTTATGAACCTGATGAATTTGGTCTTCTACGACTTTCTAGACAAGTTCGTCGTCATCTTCATTGACGATATTCTGATCTATTCAAAGTCGGAGGAAGAGCATGCCTCGCACTTGAGGACAGTGTTGGAGATCTTGAGGAAGCATCGTTTGTATGCGAAGTATTCCAAGTGCGAGTTCTGGCTGGATAGAGTTGCTTTTCTCGGGCATGTGGTGTCTGGTGATGGAATTTCTGTGGACCCCGAGAAGATTGTGGCCATCAGGGAGTGGCCGGTTCCGCAGTCGGCGTCAGAGATTCGGAGTTTCCTTGGACTTGCAGGCTATTACCGACGTTTCATTAAGGACTTCTCTCGGATTGCTGAGCCGATGACCAGACTTACGCGGAAGGATGTACCTTATGTTTGGTCTGATGATTGCGAGAAGGCTTTTGGTATTCTGAAGGAGAGGTTGACGACTGCCCCTGTACTTGCTGTGCCCGATCGGAGTGGAGGATTCGAGATCTTTTGCGATGCTTCTGGAAAGGGTCTTGGATGTGTGTTGCATCAGCATGGGCATGTGGTTGCGTATGCTTGTCACGCCCCGCTTCCCAAAAATATGGAGGCGAAGCGTGAGAAGGTCCGCTCAGACTTGAAGCTACAAAGCCGCAAGTCCGATAAGCGTCAATTACTTTAAAACTGCAGGTCCTTGCGACGCGAAACGAAACAAAGATAATAATAACGAAAGAGACAAAAGAAACATCTCAAAATATCCATAATAATAAATCTCAACAACGCAGGAAAGCCACCAGGCTACAAATAAAAGAGTCTAAAGGCCCAAACATGGCCAACAAAAGTACAAAGTACAACGACGGTGCTACGCACCAACAAACCTAACAAAAGGCCTAAAACAACATAAAGCTCAACAAAACTCAAAGCAAGGTCACAGGTGTCCACCAAAATCCTCCTGGCAATCATGGACTCAGACTCAGCGTCAGCGACTCATCACGTACACAGCAACGATCTCTGGCTCAGGGTCTAACATGTGACACCCAAAGAGAAAGGGGCACATGTCAGCAAGTCTGGAAGACTTGTGCAAGTGAAACTGAAAGTACAAGTAAGAGCAACCTAGCAGTTCTAGCATGATGCAATGACATGGCAGTTTAAGTATGAGTGCAGCAGGTAAAGAAAACAACAAGTAGCTAGCATGGCATGGCAAGTGTGGCAAGACTAATAACATTTACAAGGATTTCTCTAGTCACGTTTTCATGTCATTTGCAGAGTTTACGCCTTACAGCTGAAATGACTTTCTTTCACACTGATTGGCCGCTTAACTCCGCCCCACCCAGAGTTTACGCCTTACAGCTGCAGTTGCTGATCAGGCAGACTCCCAGCTGATTGGCCGCTTAACTCTTACCCCATCCCACGTGTATCGAGCCAGGGCCTTACCCCCGAACGGTAATGCTCGCTTCTGGATCACGAGCCAGGAAGTGTTTTTAACAAGTATGGCGTAGGGGTGCACCTAGCCAGGACAAGCAAGTACAAGTATGTAGCGTGTGCTACGAATGCAATATTCAACTTGGATGACATGTAGAATGCAATGCATGGCAGTTAAAAGTGCGTACAGATAAGGAAAGTAAACGTGACAGTTTAGTATGCATGAACATCAAGTTTAAAGGGTGGATCTAGCTTCGTTGTCAAGCTAGATCAATTAGGTGACGGATCTAGTTTCGTTGTCAAACTAGATCAAATAGGCGTCTAGCCAGCTATCATTTCACTGGCTAGTCTCTTTTACGCTAAAAGCAAGGAAGTGGCCTAAAAACATGGCCCTACACAAGAGTTGGCAAGTTTCACTTGCCTGCAACTATCACGTCAAGAAAACACCGTCCAACGAGTCCAAAGTCACGATTCCTACGTGCACAAGTCCACCGGCCTACATCCGTTTTATTAATCTTGATTAGTGGATTCTAAAACATTTAAAATTCTTTAAAATACTGATTTTTAGTCTTGATTAGCATGCAATTGGGTTGGGGGTCCTAGGGGTGCAAAACGTTACCTCAACACGACGCGAAAGCTACACCGGCGTCGGGTAGCGACGCCGGGGGTTGGAATAATAGAACGCGCTCCAAGTCCTGATTCCAATATATATTCCTTGCTGGAAAATTCAGAGCTTCGACCGGGGCGACAGTTCCAGATTCCAAAGCTAGCACGTGCGACGACGGGCTACGACGTGCGACGACGTCGTACGCGGCAAGTCGTCGAAGAGAACGTACCAAAGTGGGGCCCACAGTAGTCCTAGGGACCTTTGGGGAACCCACAATAACTCCGGAGAACTTGGGGGGCCCACGGAGGCAAGCGGTGCGACGGATGCGGGGTTGCGACGAGTGACTCTCGGTCGTACCCCTCCAATGCGGGAGAATTCCTCGGTCGCTGCGAGAGAACGGGGCTGTGCAGCAGCGGGGGGTCGGTCACAGCGGCGGGTGCGGGCGTTTCCTTCGGTCAGACCGATAGGGACCGTCGGTCGTGCGCTTGGGATGCGGGGTTGCAGCGTTGCAACGTTGCAACGTTCGGGCGCTCGGTCACAGCGGCCGCTTCCTTCGGTCGGGCACGGAGCGGAGCGGGGCGACAGAGCGGGCGACAAGCGGGGGTCGGTGCGGAGCGGGGCGACCGGTCAGAGCGGGCCAAGCGATCGGTCAGGTCGATGGAACAGAGCGGGGGTGCTGCAGCGTGCGGAGCGGCTTGGGTGCGGGCGGGGGCTTCGGTCGGAGCGGGCGAACGGGGCGATTTTCCTCGGTCGTGCGGGGGCTGAACGTCGCAACGTTGCGACGATTCGTCGCAACGTCCAAAATGACTTTGGAAGAGGCTAGGGCTAATTTCTTTGGAAAAATAGGACTTGCTAGGGGTTGCTTATATAGTGTAGGTGGGTTGACTTGGTCTAGGGCTAAATCTAATAGGATTAGAATTCAAAAAGATTTGAAATTTGAATTTAAACTTCTCCAACCCAATCTAGGATTTGACCAGGTCCAAATGAGCTGGAAATTGGCTCAAAAATTCTTTAAAACGTTTTAAACTCAAATAAATTTTATTTGGCCGAAATTAATTTAAAAATAAATTATTAAAAATAATATAAAACTTGTAAAAATTATAAAAGTGGTCAAATAAACTCCAAAAATTATAAAATAAATATCGTTGTGATCGTGGCGACGAATGTGAGCTAACTAAGAAGACGGATCTCAAATTCGACGTCGGACGACGAAACTAAAAATAGAAACGTCTCCCGTCAAAGTGAAAATCGTCACGTCTCATCGAGTGAGTTTAAATTGTGGGAAAACGACTCGAGAAGTGTCGTTCCAAATTAGTGCCACTATTTAATACTCCCAGAGACGTTCGCAACGGCATATCACACAAAAGTGTTCACAATCAAATAAAGTCTAAAATAAACACGTGCACGGCCAAAAGCACGTGCACGAACAACGCACAACGAAAAGTGGTCGTTACATCCTCCCCACCTTAGAATAAAGTCCGTCCTCGGACTTTCTAATATAGCTAGTCGCTCTAGTAACTACCCCAATCAAGTCACTTTATAATTCAAACCAAGTATAGTCATTACAAGTGCTCATATATGCACTAGGTAGTCAAACATTATTACTACCAACACTTATATATATACATTCACGTACGTATACACTTATACCTATTATAGTCCGTCAACTTCATACATGTATTTCAATCAGGTATATAAACATACATCCCTTATATAACTGCTACTCACAACAGTAGTTCAGATACTTATATAGGATAGTCTCACACTTAGCCAATACAATCATCGCTCTACCTATATGTAGCTACCTATGCACAAGCATCAAGGGTATACTACCCTCTAATATTCATCCATTACCAAGCATCTCAACACATATAGTCACACCATACCATTATTAAATCAAGTTCACTATATCTAATATACATTCACCACTACTATAATTTCACAATATATAGTCATTCAAATACACGCAATTAGTTCACCATATATTCACATCACGTACGGTCCTATAACTATATTTACGACACGCCACATAGACCATAGTCATCCATACCTATAACTAAGCACATACTTACCCGTGCATGGTGCACTCCCATACACGCTAACATTTCATTTTCATACGCCAATCATACCATTATATAACTAGCACACCTACACACCTAGTTTTAGCTAGTACACATACGTTCACACAACAAGTCCTTAGTAAATAACTATACCGCAAGACCAACACCTATAACTATATACTGGTGTAGCGACCCACAATCATGTGCGTAGCACAACCAGGCACAAACACTCCTATCACTATACATACATCAAGCATTGCTATATTCAAACTACAACATACATTCAATATACTTAGAGTATACTCACTCAAGCTTGAGTGAGACTCAATACACATATTAGAATATTCCATATACGTAGCACGACATTCATACTTATACCATATCACTCCAATATTTATACGTCTACCAATACAACCATATACATACCATAAGTCATTCACCTAATATCTAGTCAGGTAATATTCACATGGTTAAATCAATCTATATACCATAATAATAATACAGACATCAGCACACGTATAACTATAATACACTCCCTAATACATACGCATTCATCGTATAGTCACACACATGTAACATATATTCACACCATAGCCTACTACCTATAATTAGTATACTAACACATCCACACATACATAATTAAGATGTGCAATGGTCGTGTATACCTCACGGTATGCACGCATGCGACATCCCGCGAAAGCAAACAATACCAATCAAAATTATAACCCTACTACCTATATATATATCACCTATATACTCATGCAACGAAACATAACTACTTACATATAAGCACATATATACCTACCTACGAGCACATACTCATACGTAATAATATATGGGTCATTCAATAGGCCTACTTACTTAACTATACATACACTTATTATTATCACACCTAGCACTCACATAGCTTTACCAATCATTTTATTTCAACCATTATATGTATCTCTTACTACATACACAACTTAGATATTCCAACGCTAATTCAAATATACACAAGCATCCCTAGTATAGTATATCTAACCACTCACAAGTCTATACATTCTAGCACACAACCAACTTCATAATATCACGAATAACTCCAAGTACATATATATATCACACAATAGGCAAGCATCAATATACTATGGGGGTACACTCATTCAAGCCCACGTACACAACTTAGGTACGTGCACAACGACACCTCACAAGGGTCCAAGGGTCTACTAACAACTAAGGGTTGACACAGCCATTGACGGGCACTAAAGCCTAAACAACTTAGAGAGAGGTCAAGGTCAAAGTGTGACGAGGGAAGGATCGGTAAGCACGAGTTCGGATAGGACGAATACAAGGAGACGGCTTGGTTAGACGAAACATTGACTCATTGGTGATGTTTAGGTTGAGGGAAAAGGGGATGTGGAGATGCTTAAATAGGGTACAGAAAAGCAACTAGGATAAATAGCATAAGCTAAAATACGCAAAATTGAAAACGGTTGTACTTTAAAATCCTCATCTGAGAAGAAATGTTTGGGAATCGATAAAACGAGTTGTTCAAAATAAGTTTGAGTTGAATATTCATAATAAGAGAAAATGTTTTATTAGCTTATCAAAAATCATTAAGAAAAAGAAGTAAAATCATTTACACGAATATTAAGGACATGGTTTAGAAAATTTTAAACGTCAGTAATTTAATATAATGTTGTCAAAAAAGTTTTTGAAAGTTAAAGAATGAAATCAAATAACGGAAGAATTTAAACTCATGTTAAATGCTTACAAAACTTTTAGGCTATGGAAAGTTGAAAATAATCAATTTGAAACTACTTTTAGAGAACCAGAGTTTGCCAAAAATGAGAAACTGATTTTCACAAGGTTCTTAATATACGAGCACAATAAGTCTGGTACGGGTATAAAAAAAATTGAAAGTATGTATGGTGCACGGAAAAATAATAATAATGACTTAGTGTAAGAATTTTCAAGATCGAATCGCAAATCCTTAAAATCAAATCAGGGAGGGTCTAAAGCAGGAAGAGGTTATGAAAATAGTAGTTTTGCAAAAATTTGGAATAGTGAGTACGACGAGTAAAAATCAACTTACTGAAATCTGAAATTCCATGTGACATGAAAAGTATATTAAAAGTAAACACGAAGTATTATTCAAATGGCATAAATAAGAGGGAAAATTATAAATCGAACTGAGCAAAATAAAAGTACGGTTCAGAATAAAATTTAATATATGAAAAGACGACATGAGTACGAAAACATAGGCTGGGAAAATATTGTCAGCTAGAGTTCAAAATTCCGACAAACGTTTTAAAAAATTTAAATCAATGAAGAAGTATGAAGTATAAGTATATTAAAATTTGAACAAATTTAAACATAGTGAAAGAGGAAATCGAAAGATACTTTTGGAAGATTCAAGATTGTAACGGAAAGGTTTGAAAATTGACGACGATCGTCATGGGGCGATCTCGTGATTCGAGGCAAGGAAATTGGTCAGGTGATCAAAACATTCGTATGCCTAGGATATGACTCAGGAGAGGCTACGGGAAACTCCTACGGTCGACCAACTAAAGATTAAAACTAAGCGCTAAGACTTCTAAAGGTTAGACGGTAAAGAAGTGCGTTCAGCTTGGTCCGAAATCGTTGAACCCAGGTGAACGACGAAAGGAAATTTTAGAGGTCTAGTATGGTCAGGGTTAGGCAATAACCACCAAGGTAACTCCTACGACGATCAAATCAATTGCCGGAAGGGGGTCTAACTAACAATCAGGGGCCTCTAACTATCAAGCACAGACGTTTAACTAAGTCTTCTAATCACCTAGTGTCCTAAAAACGACTAGACTCAGGGCTTCTGACTCGGATGTTGCAATTTATTTAATGGACATTCTGTTATTATCGTTGTTTCGTTAATTCGCAATTGCAAGACTGGACCTGCATGGGCCACCAACAAAACCTGTCACGCCCCGCTTCCCAAAAATATGGAGGCGAAGCGTGAGAAGGTCCGCTCAGACTTGAAGCTACAAAGCCGCAAGTCCGATAAGCGTCAATTACTTTAAAACTGCAGGTCCTTGCGACGCGAAACGAAACAAAGATAATAATAACGAAAGAGACAAAAGAAACATCTCAAAATATCCATAATAATAAATCTCAACAACGCAGGAAAGCCACCAGGCTACAAATAAAAGAGTCTAAAGGCCCAAACATGGCCAACAAAAGTACAAAGTACAACGACGGTGCTACGCACCAACAAACCTAACAAAAGGCCTAAAACAACATAAAGCTCAACAAAACTCAAAGCAAGGTCACAGGTGTCCACCAAAATCCTCCTGGCAATCATGGACTCAGACTCAGCGTCAGCGACTCATCACGTACACAGCAACGATCTCTGGCTCAGGGTCTAACATGTGACACCCAAAGAGAAAGGGGCACATGTCAGCAAGTCTGGAAGACTTGTGCAAGTGAAACTGAAAGTACAAGTAAGAGCAACCTAGCAGTTCTAGCATGATGCAATGACATGGCAGTTTAAGTATGAGTGCAGCAGGTAAAGAAAACAACAAGTAGCTAGCATGGCATGGCAAGTGTGGCAAGACTAATAACATTTACAAGGATTTCTCTAGTCACGTTTTCATGTCATTTGCAGAGTTTACGCCTTACAGCTGAAATGACTTTCTTTCACACTGATTGGCCGCTTAACTCCGCCCCACCCAGAGTTTACGCCTTACAGCTGCAGTTGCTGATCAGGCAGACTCCCAGCTGATTGGCCGCTTAACTCTTACCCCATCCCACGTGTATCGAGCCAGGGCCTTACCCCCGAACGGTAATGCTCGCTTCTGGATCACGAGCCAGGAAGTGTTTTTAACAAGTATGGCGTAGGGGTGCACCTAGCCAGGACAAGCAAGTACAAGTATGTAGCGTGTGCTACGAATGCAATATTCAACTTGGATGACATGTAGAATGCAATGCATGGCAGTTAAAAGTGCGTACAGATAAGGAAAGTAAACGTGACAGTTTAGTATGCATGAACATCAAGTTTAAAGGGTGGATCTAGCTTCGTTGTCAAGCTAGATCAATTAGGTGACGGATCTAGTTTCGTTGTCAAACTAGATCAAATAGGCGTCTAGCCAGCTATCATTTCACTGGCTAGTCTCTTTTACGCTAAAAGCAAGGAAGTGGCCTAAAAACATGGCCCTACACAAGAGTTGGCAAGTTTCACTTGCCTGCAACTATCACGTCAAGAAAACACCGTCCAACGAGTCCAAAGTCACGATTCCTACGTGCACAAGTCCACCGGCCTACATCCGTTTTATTAATCTTGATTAGTGGATTCTAAAACATTTAAAATTCTTTAAAATACTGATTTTTAGTCTTGATTAGCATGCAATTGGGTTGGGGGTCCTAGGGGTGCAAAACGTTACCTCAACACGACGCGAAAGCTACACCGGCGTCGGGTAGCGACGCCGGGGGTTGGAATAATAGAACGCGCTCCAAGTCCTGATTCCAATATATATTCCTTGCTGGAAAATTCAGAGCTTCGACCGGGGCGACAGTTCCAGATTCCAAAGCTAGCACGTGCGACGACGGGCTACGACGTGCGACGACGTCGTACGCGGCAAGTCGTCGAAGAGAACGTACCAAAGTGGGGCCCACAGTAGTCCTAGGGACCTTTGGGGAACCCACAATAACTCCGGAGAACTTGGGGGGCCCACGGAGGCAAGCGGTGCGACGGATGCGGGGTTGCGACGAGTGACTCTCGGTCGTACCCCTCCAATGCGGGAGAATTCCTCGGTCGCTGCGAGAGAACGGGGCTGTGCAGCAGCGGGGGTCGGTCACAGCGGCGGGTGCGGGCGTTTCCTTCGGTCAGACCGATAGGGACCGTCGGTCGTGCGCTTGGGATGCGGGGTTGCAGCGTTGCAACGTTGCAACGTTCGGGCGCTCGGTCACAGCGGCCGCTTCCTTCGGTCGGGCACGGAGCGGAGCGGGGCGACAGAGCGGGCGACAAGCGGGGGTCGGTGCGGAGCGGGGCGACCGGTCAGAGCGGGCCAAGCGATCGGTCAGGTCGATGGAACGGAGCGGGGGTGCTGCAGCGTGCGGAGCGGCTTGGGTGCGGGCGGGGGCTTCGGTCGGAGCGGGCGAACGGGGCGATTTTCCTCGGTCGTGCGGGGGCTGAACGTCGCAACGTTGCGACGATTCGTCGCAACGTCCAAAATGACTTTGGAAGAGGCTAGGGCTAATTTCTTTGGAAAAATAGGACTTGCTAGGGGTTGCTTATATAGTGTAGGTGGGTTGACTTGGTCTAGGGCTAAATCTAATAGGATTAGAATTCAAAAAGATTTGAAATTTGAATTTAAACTTCTCCAACCCAATCTAGGATTTGACCAGGTCCAAATGAGCTGGAAATTGGCTCAAAAATTCTTTAAAACGTTTTAAACTCAAATAAATTTTATTTGGCCGAAATTAATTTAAAAATAAATTATTAAAAATAATATAAAACTTGTAAAAATTATAAAAGTGGTCAAATAAACTCCAAAAATTATAAAATAAATATCGTTGTGATCGTGGCAACGAATGTGAGCTAACTAAGAAGACGGATCTCAAATTCGACGTCGGACGACGAAACTAAAAATAGAAACGTCTCCCGTCAAAGTGAAAATCGTCACGTCTCATCGAGTGAGTTTAAATTGTGGGAAAACGACTCGAGAAGCGTCGTTCCAAATTAGTGCCACTATTTAATACTCCCAGAGACGTTCGCAACGGCATATCACACAAAAGTGTTCACAATCAAATAAAGTCTAAAATAAACACGTGCACGGCCAAAAGCACGTGCACGAACAACGCACAACGAAAAGTGGTCGTTACAATGCTTCTCGTCAGCTTAAGGCTCATGAGAAGAATTACCCGACACATGATTTGGAGTTGGCTGCTGTCGTGTTTGCGCTGAAGATTTGGAGGCACTTCCTGCTGAGTGAGAAAGTGAAGATCTTCACCGATCACAAAAGCTTGAAGTATATCTTTACGCAGAAGGAGCTCAACATGCGACAGCGACGATGGTTGGAGCTCATGGCAGACTATGAGATTGACTTGCAGTATCACCCTGGCAAGGTGAATGTGGTTCCGGATGCGCTGAGTAGACTTCCGGCGGTAATGATGTTGACGTCGCAGTGGAGACTGCAGCAGGACTTTTGCGAGACCGGTATCGAGATTATTCTTCCTGGAGAGACTTCTACGATGATGAGCATGCAGATACAATCGACGATCGTGGATAGGATTAAGGCTGGACAGGCTGGAGATGCTAAGCTGGTGAAGATTCGGGAGCAGGTGGAAGCCGGTCTGCGGACTGACTTCTTGATTCACGAGGATGGTTCGTTGAGATTTGGAGCCAGGTTGTGTGTGCCAGCTGGAGATATCAGAGAGGAGTTATTGGTAGAGGCACACAGTTCGCCGTATTCTGTGCATCCTGGTGGGACCAAGATGTACAAGGATCTTCGTCTGAACTTTTGGTGGCATGGTATGAAGAGAAGTGTGGCTCGGAGTGTAGCCAAGTGTTTGGTTTGCCAACAAGTAAAGGCGGAGCATCAGCGTACGGCAGGGTTGCTACAACCGCTTCCGATTCCGGAGTGGAAGTGGCAGCACATCACTATGGATTTCGTGACTGGACTACCTCGGAGTCCGAAGCAGAACGACGCGATTTGGGTGATCGTAGACCGATTGACCAAATCCGCTCACTTTATTCCCTTCCGAGTAGGACAGTCTACCGAGACGCTAGCGAGGAGATACATGGAGGTAAATGCGTTTACTCTCCGTTTCTATTTCCTTTTCCTAGTTTAGATAGTGATGTAACGTGAACCGTGCAGGAGATCGTACGACTTCACGGAGTCCCCGTGAGTATCGTGTCGGACAGAGACACGAGATTCACATCTCAGTTTTGGCAGAGTCTGCAGAAAAGCTTGGGTACGAGTCTGAGTTTCAGCACGGCGTACCACCCGCAGACGGATGGCCAGTCCGAGAGGACTATTCAGATTTTGGAGGATATGTTGCGAGCTTGCATGTTGGACTTTAAGGGATCTTGGGAGGATCATCTCCATCACGTTGAGTTTGCCTACAATAACAGCTACCAGGCGAGTATTGGAATGGCGCCTTTCGCCGCGCTATATGGAAAGAAATGTCGATCGCCACTGAGCTGGGATGACGTTGGAGATCGGGAGCTGTTAGGACCAGAGATGATCGTGGAGGCCGTGGATGTTGTGAGGAATATTCGAGAGAAGCTGAGGATTGCGCAGGACCGTTTCAAGCATTGGGCGGATGCTAAACGGAGGCCTTTGGAGTTTCAGCCTGGCGATCATGTATTCCTGAAGATTTCTCCGAACCGCGGAGTTATTCGATTCGGGAAGAGAGGCAAGCTGAGTCCGAGGTTCATTGGACCGTTCGATGTTCTAGAGAGAGTTGGAGCTGTGGCTTATCGCTTGGCGTTGCCACCGTCGCTTGTGGGAGTTCACGACGTATTTCACGTATCTCAGTTACGCCGATACGTTAGTGATCCCTCTCACGCTGTGGATTTCTCGGAAATTACGGTTCGTCCGGACCTGTCTTATGATCAGCAGCCCGTTGAGATTCTGGATCGTCGACAGAAGCAGCTGAGGAATAAGACCGTCGACTTGGTTCGTGTGCAGTGGCGTCACGGTTCCCCCGGTGAGTCTACTTGGGAGCGTGAAGACGAAATGAGAGAGCGCTTCCCGCACCTTTTCCCGAGCAGTGCTTGATGTTGATTCCGAGGACGGAATCATTTCTAAGGTGGGGAGGATGTAACGGTACGTTTTCGTTGTACTTCGTTCGTGCACGTGCTTTTTGGCCGTGCACGTGTTTATTTTAGACTTTGTTTGATTTTGAATGCTTTTGTGTGATATGCCGTTGCGAACGTCCCTGAGAGTATTAAATAGTGGCACTATCTTGGAACGACACTTCTCGAGTCGTTTTCCCACAATTTGAACTTACTCGATGAGACGTGACGACTTTCACTTTTGACGGGAGACGTTTCTATTTTTAGTTTCGTCGTCCGACGTCGAATTTGAGATCCGTCTTCTTAGTTAGCTCACATTCGTCGCCACGATCACCACAATATTTATTTTATAATTTTTGGAGTTTATTTGACCACTTTTATAATTTTTACAAGTTTTATATTATTTTTAATAATTTATTTATTAAGTATTTTCGGCCAAATAAAATTTATTTGAGTTTAAAACGTTTTAAAGAATTTTTGAGCCAATTTCCAGCTCATTTGGACCAGGTCAAATCCTAGATTGGGTTGGATAAGTTTGAATTCAAATTTCAAATCTTTTTGAATTCTAATCCTATTAGATTTGGCCCTAGACCAAGTCAACCCCACCTATACTATATAAGCAACCCCTAGCAAGTCCTATTTTCCAAAGAAATTAGCCCTAGCCTCTGCCAAAGTCATTTTGGACGTTGCGACGAATCGTCGCAACGTTGCGACGTTCAGCCCCCGTACGACCGAGGAAAACAGCTCCGTTCGCCCGCTCCGACCGAGACCCCCGCCCGCACCCAAGCCGCTCCGCACCGCTGCCATCGACCGCCGCTTCGTTCCCCGCTTGACCGATAGGGCCTCTCGGTCTGACCGAGAGAACCGCCCGGTCGCCTCGCTCCGCACCGACCCGCTCTGTCGCCCCGCTAGCTCCGTGCCCGACCGAAGGAAGCCGCCGCTGTGACCGAGCGCCCGAGCGTTGCATCGCTGCAGCGCTGCAACCCCGCTTCCAAGCGCCTGACCGAGGATTTCCATCGGTCTGACCGAAGGAAAACGTCGCCCCCGCTGCTGCGACCGACCCAAAGTGTTGCAACAGCGCCGCCCCCGTGTCTGACCGAGCCAAGCCCCCGCACCGAGGCTGTACGACCGACGGCCATTCGTCGCAACCCCGCATCCGTCGCACCACTTGCCTCCGTGGGCCCCCCAAGTTCTCCAGAGGTATTGTGGGTTCCCCAAAGGTCCCTAGGACTACTGTGGGCCCCACTTTGGTACGTTCTCTTCGACGACTTGCCGCGTACGACGTCGTCGCACGTCGTAGCCCGTCGTCGCACGTGCGAGCTTTGGAATCTGGAATCGTCGCCCGGGATATTTTCTCTGAATTTCCAGCGAGGAATCTAATTGGAATCTGGACTTGGAGCGCGATCTTATTATTCCAACCCCCGGCGTCGCTACCCGACGCCGGTGTAGCTCTCGCGTCGTGTTGAGGTAACGTTTTGCACCCCTAGGACCCCCCAACCCAATTGCATGCTAATAAAGACTAAAAATCAGTATTTTAAAGTATTTTAAATGTTTTAGAAATCACTAATCAAGATTAATAAAACGGATGTAGGCCGGTGGACTTGTGCACGTAGGAATCGTGACTTTGGACTCGTTGGACGGTGTTTTCTTGACGTGATAGTTGCAGGCAAGTGAAACTTGCCAACTCTTGTGTAGGGCCATGTTTTTAGGCCACTTACTTGCTTTTAGCGTAAAAGAGACTAGTCAGTGAAATGATAGCTGGCTAGACGCCTACTTGATCTAGTTTGACAACGAAACTAGATCCGTCACCTAAATGATCTAGCTTGACAACGAAGCTAGATCTTAACAGTAAACTTGTCATTCATGCATGCTAAAACTGTCACGTTTACTTTCCTTACCTGTACGCTTTACTTTAACTGCCATGCCATGTCATCCATGCATTGATTGTTGCATCGTAGCACACGCTACAATACTTGTCCTAGTACTACTTGTCCGGCTAGGTGCACCCCTACGCCATACTTGTTTACACACTTCCTGGCTCGTGGTCCAGAAGCGAGCATTCCGTGTTCGGGGGTAATGCCCTGGCTCGATACACGTGGAGGGGTAGGGATAAACGGTTACTTGAGCTTAGGAGTTGGCCCGTACAGCCACTCTAGCCAAAGGACGGAATCTCTGTGCACGAGGTGCTTACTTTACTTGTCGTGTTCTTGTCTTGTGAATGCCATGCCATGCTCGTACTTTACTTTACTTTTCTTTACCTGTTGTACTCATACTTTAAACTGCCATGTCATCACATTCATGCTAGAACTGCTAGGTTGCTTTACTTTTACCACCTTTCAGTTTCACTTGCACAAGTCTTCCAGACTTGCTGACATGTGCCCCTTTCTCTTTGGGTGCCACATGTTAGACCCTGAGACAGAGACAGTTGCTGAGGACGAGGTGGTTGCTGACGCTGAGCCCGAGCCTACGTTCGTTGAGGAGTTCGAGGACACCGGAGACCAGTCTTAGAGACTGATTTTTATTTGCTTTTGCTTTGGGTTGCTGTTAGATGTCGGTGCTTGCACCCTTTTCCTTGTTTTCGTACTTTGTACTTTTGTTGGCCATGCTAGGTCTCTTTTAGACTCTTTTATTTGTAGCCTGGTGGCTTTTCTGCGTTGTTGAGATTTATTATTATGGATATTCTGAGATATTTCTTTTGTCTCTTTTCGTTATTATTATCATTGTTTCGTTTCGCGTTGCAAGGACCTGCAGTTTAGAATAATTGACGCTTATCGGACTTGCGGCTTTGTAGCTTCAAGTCTGAGCGGACCTTCTCACGCTTCGCCTCCACGTTTTTGGGAAGCGGGGCGTGACACACCGGCCCACGTTGACTGGCTCCCAGCGATGGATGCCCTCATCCCCGCTGCGCACGTGCTCGAGGCCGAGGAGGCCGAGCAGGCCCACGCTGCCCACGCTGCCCAGGCTGCCCCCGCAGACCCTGCTGCGCACCCTGCCGAGCCTCCTGCCGACCCCGTCGACCCTGTGGCCCCTCAGCCTGTTCCTGATGTTTCCGCTGCTCTTGACACTTCTGTACCCACCTCTGCCAGTGTCGAGAGTACTCTTGCTGAGCCCACTTCCACCACTGTCACCACTTCCGAGGCTGTCCCCACCACTCCCGCTGCCACCTCCGGCCCTCTGTCCGTCGAGCCTCTTTGCTCCGCACTCCCCGAGCGCCCGCAGACCTTTGTTGAGAGTGGAGAGCCCTCGTTCGCCGCGGTCGTGGAGACCATGGCTAGCATGATCTCCGCTGGGATTGCGCCTTTTGGTACACACACTTCCACCCCAGCGGTAGAGTCCTCTGTCTCCACAGCTGCCGTATTCTCCGAGAGCATCGTGGCGTCTGTCCACACTTCTGTGCCACTGACCTCTCTAGCCGCCTCGCAGCCGCTTTTGTACTCTTCTTTCGCTGCCGCTGCCTCCACTTCTCACCGCCCGCCCCGGCCTCACACCGAGGCCCGGCCCACATTTCCATGCGCGGCACCCTTCGTCCCCTTCCCTGCTGAGCCCGTTACATACTCCACTCGCGTACGCCAGCCTCGCCCTGCGCAGCCTAGACCGGTGCGTCCCTCTGCACCACCCCCGCCCGACACTGTACTGCAGAGCATACGTGCTCTTGAGTTGGCGGTGAGTGGTCTTAGAGGAGACCTTAGGACCCTGTCCTCCACCGTCTCTACGATGGCTGGACGCTTCGAGCTGATCCCCCAGATCCACTACTGCCTTACACAGGTTCTGGAGCGTCTTCCGCGCGTACCCCCACCCACCCAGCAGGTTCCCACTCACACTTCCACACACACTAGACCTGCTTCCACTTCCGTGCCCACCCCAGCTCAGCAGCCTACACCACCACCACCACCCCCTCCGCCTCAGGACGGAGACGGCGCGGCACCGCCTTCTTAGGCACTCTTGATGCCTTTATCCATTCCTGCCGTTGTGCTGCCCGTTTCTGCTGGGTCCTGTTGCACTTTTGTCCAACCCCCCTCCTCTCACTTATTTTGGGATTATATTTTTGATCATATTTTTTTGTGCATATCATATCATATCTACTTGGGATTCTCATTTTGATCACATCTATATATATCTTTTTGGGAGAGAGGGAGCGTTTTTGGTGCCGTATTTATTTTCATATCACTCCTGTTTGTGCATGCATCATTTCCGCATCATATTTTCACTCCTTTATTTTTCCTTTTATTATCTTTTTTTTTTCTTTCCATCATGCATGCATCCTCACTTGCACCTCACATTACTTGTCTCTCTGTGTGCCACACTTTGCACATTGAGGACACTGTGCCGTTTAGCTTGGGGGAGTGAGTTCTCACGTTCTTTTTCGATTTCACACCGTTTTTCACTTTTGCACTCATTTTTCTTTTATTTTTCTTTTATCTTGCCATGCATCACGTTTTTCTTATTTTCCTGTGTGCCGCATTGCATAGTTCTATTTTCCTTTTATCTTTACTTCTTTCCTTTTTCATCTCATGCTAGAGATGAATTTTCTGTGATGATGTCTACGTGGAGTTAGCTTATTCTATATGCATGATATATTTGTCGTGTCTTAGATTTCATTTCTGATATTATATGCTATGACTTGCTTTGCATTTAGGAGTAGTAACCCACACTTTTTCCTCATGAAAATGGATGAAATTTTATTATTAGCTGAGCCTGAATATTCATATGTATGCTATCACAGAAAACACACCAAGATTCACGCATTGAATGCCTATATCTGGAGTACTGATTTCTTTTCCTTTATCACTTCTATATGCATGAATTGTACACTTCACTTCCGGATGATTGAATGATGATTAGCTATGATATATCTGGATTAGTTAGCTTTTTTGTGATCGAAACTGAGTAGATTAGATTACCCTGCTGAAGTTGTCGTGCATGTCTTATAGAGTGAGCCGAGAGTTATTTTTATTTCTTTCTCCACAAATCTTGAACATCATTTCTCTACTTTTAAAAATCATTGGTGAATCTCCCCTTAGTGATTCTATTTTATGGCATTTCCCCCGCTATTAATTCCTAGCTCCAAATCTCTTATTCCAAAAAAAATATAATAAAAGAGAGAAGAACATTCTTGTATATCATTATCTCTCTTTGAGTTGGGATCATTGTATATATGGAAAAAAAAAAGAGAAAAGAGAGAAAAGAGGAAAAATCCTCAATAAAAGATCCCATCTCGCTTACTTTCTTTCTTCTTTCTCTTCTTTGCCTTTGGAGCTATATAAAAATGGGGATGTAAATATTTTTGTGCCACCACGCTTATAGATAAGCTTGGGGGAGGAGATCCATTGATGTGTGAGAGAGCGACTACTTGACATTGCACGACAACCTAGGCTAAGTAATATTCTATACTCTGTGAGATTGTTTCTAGCTTTACGAAATCCAGAAATCTAAGCCTAGCATTCATTTCATGAAATCCATACTTTTCTATTCTCTCTATTCTATGATGTGATACTCTTATACTCCAGATAGAAAGCGTTCAATTGAAAAGTGTGTGATCTGAGATTTGTATACCGCTTTAGATGATTCAGGCGATGTTAATTTTAAAATCATTCCGTTTTTCATGATTATACCGTTGTTCGTGGGTTTTCTATTTTCTACTTGCACTATTCTACTATGATATCAAAATGAGATTCTTTGACATGTATTTCTCACTCGGTGCATGCTATAAGAGTAAGTGAAACCCACGTCCTGAGAAAATGATCTAGCATCCTTCCTCTTCGCTTCTTTCTTTCTTTATTTTCATTTCGTTTTCATTCTTCTTCGTTTTTCATTTTTTTTTCGTTTTTCGCCGTTTTCATTTTCCGAATCCACCGGGTTCGCTTTTTACTTATCTTCCTCGAGGACGAGTAAGAGGCAAGCTTGGGGGATTTTGATCACTCCTTATTTTACACCCTTTTCCCGCATGTTTGCATGCCATTTTGATCGCCCAAATCATGTTTTTTCACGATATATCGACGATATTGCGATGCTTTTCACGATTTGTTGTTTTTGTCGCATTTCAGGTGATTTGGCGCGATTAGGAGTGATCTCGAGATGCGCGCAATCTAGACGGCCACCGACGACCTCCCCGAGGGGTATTTTGCTGTTGGAGAGGAGCGGAAGAAGAATGGACGTCGCAGGAGCGACGAGGAGGCCAAAACAATCAGATTGGGCATTTTTTGTGTCCCACTCGGCCGAGTGGAGGAGCCACTCGGCCGACCAGCGAGACACTGCTCGGCCGACCCGTTCAGACACGATTTCCATGTGTACTCGGCCGAGCGACGGAGACCACATCGGCCGAGTGACGATACCACATCCGCCCGAGTGGCGCCCAGACGAAGCCCCTTCAAAATATCGAAGTTTCTGTTTTTCGGCCACCTGAGCTTCAGAAGACCCACTCGGCCGAGTGGTAAATCCCGTCCGCCCGAGTGAAGTGAAGCCATCGGCCGAGTGACGACAACTCACTCGGCCGAGCCGCCCCCGAACTGAAGACCCCTGAAGCCCACGACTTACTGGAAAATGACAGGGTTTTCACTCGGCCGAGCGACTTTTGTCACTCGACCGAGTGCGATGCGCTGCCTGTAGCGAAATTTGCGGAAAACAGGCTGTGCAGGGGCGTTTTGGTCAGGATTTTTAGACGATTTTTGGGGCTATTTAAGCTCTGTTTTTACCCTAGTTTTGGGGGCTATCTCTCAGATTTTTTGCAGCTTTTTGAGTCTACTTTTTAGCTTTATTAATTATGATTGGAGAAGAGAAAAACTTGGATTTTTGTTGGATTAATTGAAGATCTACATTGGTTTGCATTTCTCTTCCCCAAAAACTCTATTTTTATTGTTTATATCATTGTTGTGATGAATTCCATTGCCTATTTCATTGATTATTTTTGTGCTATTGCTATGATTTGTGAGTAGTCTCCACGTCTCGGGGCGTGGGGATGAACCCTACAAGCCCTATTTCCTATTTGTGTTGAATTGGTAGAAATTGAGCTAGGATTGTTATTAGGGATTAGATTGGGATCGAATTACTATGGATAGCTAGGTATTCATATCAATTGGGATTTGCAAGAGATTGGATCCCAATTTGATAGGAAGCCCTAGAAATCCGAATTGGGTTGGAGTCGGATTTTCGAAGTATCGGTTTGCAAGAGATTGGACCGATACTAGGACCTCCGGTTGCAAATCCGTGCCGATACCCGTTTGCAAGAGATTGGACGGGTAGGAACTATCCTAATTTAGATTGTGGACCGAGTTTGCAAGAGATTGGGCTCGGTGCGCAATTGGACGATGATGTTGATCCTAATGCTAGCTTCCCTAGGCTAGGGTTTGCAAGAGATTGGACCCAAACCTAGGATAGCTATAGACCGGCAACAGCGCGAGAGCGTGAGCTTGGTTCCACATTTAGTTGCAACTAGTTCATCCAAATTCTCATTCTAGCGATTTCGATACCGGTGAACCACATTTATGAAATACGGTGAGTAGTGGGGATTCCCCTTTCCCTAGATGTTCTTTATTTGATTTGATATTTCGCAAATTTGTCTGACGATTGTGACAGGATCGCCCAAGGCAATTATCTCTGTTCCTAAATAGCCAGGTTGATCAGGAGCAAGCACGGTCATTCGTCCTCCCTGTGTTCGATACCCGCTCGCCACCATACCGTGCGCTTGCGGTAAAACTACAACCGTCGCCTCGGGACGTGTATCCGGGGTGCGATCATCCACCCGAGTGGCACACCAACGAGGGAAGTCTGCTATACCTAACTCTCTGTCTTTTTTGTGATTTCAGTATAAACTGCCACTCGGCCGAGTATACTTCTTCACTCGGCCGAGTGAAACTGATACCCTCCTAGGGCGAAAATTTCTGAGTAGCTTGTGCCACTCGGCCGAATGGACTTTTTCCACTCGGCCGAGGGTGGCAAAGCCACTCGGCCGAGTCGTAAGCAGAGGGAGAAAATTTAAAAAAAATTTCGTTACGATCACTCCACCGAGTCGTAACTTCACTTATATAAGGCGAGCGGGCTCGGCGCGAATTTCGAAACGCCCAAATTTTTGCCCGAGCCCAAGCCCCTTCAGCTCCCGCCCGCTGCGATCACCACTCGCTCGCCCAAACACCATCGCCGTCGCCCTCGACCGCCCGACCGCCGGCGGCCGAGCGCCGACCACCGACCGCCGGCTGCCGAGCGCCGACCACCGCCGACAACCCTCATCGCTGTCGGCCAAGCTCCGGTAACCCCTATTTCGCGTTAAATCCTATTTTCTCCCCATTTTGACGATCCGAGTACCCATTGAGCCCCCAACTCAAATTGATTTCTCTATTTATCTGTTATACCCCATCTTCCCCATGTATTTTGAATTTTATACGCTGATATCATTGTTTGATGTGCAGTCTATCTTGGGGGAGCTTAGGGGAGCCTTCGGACGTGCTATTGGCTTCGTGGAGGCGTCGTCTTCGCACCTATCAGCTGTTTTGCTCTCGCGGCGTGTTCAGGTACCTTCGTTCCATCTTTTTAGCACGCCACATTTTTCACTAGTTGGGTGAGCACTCGGGGCACACATGCCGACCCGTACATTGCCACGCACTCGGGGAGCTTCCGCCAAGCGGAAGCGGACGGATGAGCCCGGCCCCTCCCACGCTAGGGAGGACTCCCCTCCGCCTTCACCACCTCACCCCACACAGCCACTTCCAGCCGACCCCGTCCCTCCGCAGCCATTTCCAGCCGACCCCATTCTCGCACAGCCACCACCGGCTCCAGCCGTCGGGCCGCTGGGGATTACGTTCAGAGACGACGCACAGCGCGTCCGATTTAAGCGTATCGCCCAGCGCCCGATAGTACCCTCCAGGTTCGCTCACTTAGCAGACCTAGACTACCTCGGGGTACTCGAGGGGATGCTCACGTTGTACGACAACGTGGGCTGGCGAGATTTTCTTTCCGTGTCGGCGGACACCTACGTCCGTCCGACACTCGAGGTACTCAGCTCGATCGCCCAGACCGATGAGGGATGCTCCTTTAGACTCATAGATCGAGAGTGTCGGATCACTCTCGATATGCTTAGGGCATTCTTTCAGTGGCCCGCAGTCCCCACGCCCGACCGAGCCTACGCCCCCACACACATCCCTCCCCCATCTTTCGATTCCCACGCCTTTTGGGCCAGGATCACGGGTTTACCACACGCCTTTGACCCTAGTAGGGCCAAGGCCTCAGCCATAGTCCACCCCTGCCTTCGCATAGCACAGCGCCTTACGGTGACCACTTTTCTAGCGAGGTACGAGCCTGGGACGATGTCTACGCCTGAGCTCTATATGCTCTACGCGATGACTCGCCCCAGAGTTCTGGATAGGGATGGTGTTACGATGGTCCCTGCCGTGGAGATTGACGTCGCTAGATGGTTTTTGGACCGCATCATCGTATCGGTGGGCGCTCGCTCACCGATATGTTACGGCGGCCTGATCACTCTGCTAGCTCTGATGACCGGCGAGGACCTTCCGGCCGACCTGCGTCGACCTTCGGGCCCCACTTCACTTTCGATAGACGTTATGGCCCGGATGAAGATGCTTCGTCCGCACGGCCAGCAGCACTGGGTATGGTTGCACGGTCCCTTCGGTGCTGACTACATGATCCTCCCGAGCCCCACTCGGACACACATAGAACCAGCACACGAGGACTGGCTTCCGGCGATGGATCTCCTGATCCCCGCCGCCTACGTGCTCGAGGCCGAGGAGGCTGAGCAGGCACACCCTGCACATGTTGACCATGTGATCCCTCAGCCTGAGCCTACACTTTCTGCGGCTCCCGACACTTCTGTCCCCACTTCTGCCAGTGTCGGGAGTACACTTGCTGAGCCGTCCTCCACTTCCACCACGCCTACCACCATCCCCACCACTGCCATGCCCTTGTCGGTTGAGCCCCTCACCTCTTCGCTACCCGAGCGTCCACCTTCTATAGTTAAGAGCGGCGAGTCTTCCTTTCCTGACGTCGTACGGTCCCTGTCTAGCTTGTTGTCCGATGGGGTATCACCTTTTGGTCCTTTCACTTCCTCCCCAGCGATCGACCCTTCTGTCTCCACCGTAGCTGTCCTATCTGAGAGTGTCGTGACGTCTGTTCCCACGTCTGTGTCATTGACCTCTCTTGCCGCCTCGTCACCGATTTTGTCTTCCACTTCCACTGCTGCTGCTTCCACCTCACACCAGCCTGCGTCCCAGCCTCGCACTGAGGCTGGGCATCCACTAGTGAGCACAGCACCCTTACCACCCATGCCTGCTGTCCCGATCACCTACACTGCCCGTATTAGACAGCCCCGACCTGCTCAGCCTAGACCTGTCCGTCCCTCCGCTCCACCACCCCCTGACGCCTTAGTTCAGAGCGTTCGTGCTCTTGAGGGGGCGATGAGTGGACTCCGGGGCGATTTTAGGGCTCTGTCTTCCACAGTCACCGCCATACGGCACCGCCTCGAGCTACTTCCCGGCATTCACTTTTCCCTGACCCAGATTCTTTAGCGACTGCCACGACCACCACCCACCCAGCAGACATGTCCACCACCACCCCCCCCCCTTTGCCTCAGGCACCAGCTTAGGCACACCCTTGATGCCATCGATATTTTTTGTCGTTATGCTGCCCATTCTCTGCTTGGTCCTGATGATTTTTGCCCACCCCCTCCTCCCATCAATATTTTTGTCCACATTTTGATCATATCATTCTATATCCTTTTTCGGGAGTGAGGGAGAGTATTTTTGGTGACACACACATATCTGCATCACTCTTATCCTTGCATGCATCACATTCGCATCATATTTTTCATTTTGTTATTTTTATTTCTTTTTATCATGCATGCATACCCACCCCCCACCCATTACCCGTCTCTCAGTGTGCCACACTTCGCGCATTGAGGACACTGTGCACTTTAGCTTGGGGGAGTGAGTTCTCACACTTTTCGCTTTTATCACCTTTATTTTTTTAGTTTTCTCACGTTTTTTTTTCCACTTTTGCACCCATTTTTCATCACGTTTTTTCTTTTTTTACCATGCATCACGTTTTTTTTTCTTATTTTCCTTGTGTGCTGCATTGTAAATAACTTTGTTTTTCGTTTATCTTTATTTCTTTCATCTTTTGCTAGAGATGACTTTTCTGTGATGATGATGACGTGGTGTTAGCTTTTCTCTATATGCATGCTATATTTGTCATGTCATAGTTTTTTATTTCTGATATCATATGCTATGTTCTGCCTTGCATTTAGAAATAGTAACACACTCTCTTTTTGCTGTATGAAAATGGATGAAATTCTATTATTAGCTGATGTCGGATGATTCATATATATGCTATCGTAGAAAACACACCAAGATTCACGCATTGATTGCTTATATCTGGAGTACTGCTTTCTTTTCTCATATCACTTCTTATTGCATGATTTGTATGCTTCACTTCAGGTTGATTGAATGTTTGCTAGCTTTGATAAATCTGGATTAGTTTACTTTTTGAGATTAAACTGAGTAGATTATATTACACTGCTGAAGTTGTCATGCACGTCCTATAGAGTGAACTGAGAGATACATTTATTTCTTTCTCCACATATCTTGAACATAATTTCTCTATTTTATATTCATTGGTGAATCTCCCCTTAGCGATTCTATTATTGGCATTCCCCCGTTAGTATATCACATGCTCCAAATTCCCCAAAATCCAAAGAAAAAAAATATACTTGTATATCCTTCTCTTTGATTTGGGATCATTGTGTATATATGTTACTTGAAAAAAAAAGAAAAAGAAAAAGATTTGAGAATAAGAAAAGAAAAGAGAAAAGTAGTTCAAAAACGATCCCATCTCATACACTTTCTCTCTTTCTTCCCTCTTTAGCTTTTATTTTTTGTTTTCTTTTACTTTTGGAGCTTCATAAAAGAAACGGGGATGTAAATATTGTTTGTGTATGCCACCACGCTTATAGATAAGCTTGGGGGAGAGAATCCAATAATGTGTGAGAGAGTGACTACCTGACGGTGCATGACAACCTAGGCTAAGTAATATTTTATACTCGGTGAGATTGCTAAAGTTTCACGAAATCCAGAAATCTACGCTTAGCATTCACTTCATGAAAACCACACTTTTTCTATTCTTACTACTCTATCATGTGATACCACTTATACTCCTTATAGAAAGCATTCAATTGAAAAGTGTGTGATCTACGGTATTGTATACCGCTTTAGATGCTTCAGACGATGTTAATCTTAGAATTATTCCATTTTTCATGCTATATTGATATTCTTGGGTTTTCTATTTCAAGTGCACCATTATACTATGATATCAAAATAAAAGCCTTTGACATGTGGTTTATATTCGATAAATGCTATATGAGTAAGCAAAACCCACGTCCTGAGAAAAATGATCTAGCAACTTCCCTCTTCGTTTTCTATTTTGTTTTTTGTTTTTCATTTTCTGCATTTCCATCGTTTTTTTTATTTTATCTTTATCCACCGGGTTCGCTTTTTACTCATCTTCCTCGAGGACGAGTAAGAGGTAAGCTTGGGGGATTTTGATCACTCCGTATTTTACACCTTTTTTCTGCATGTTTGCATGCCATTTAGATCGCTCAAATCGTGTTTTTCACGTTTATTCGACAATATTGCGATGCTTTTCACGATTTGTTGTTTTTGTCGTATTTCAGGAGATTTGGAGCGATTTGGAGTGATTCTGAGATGCACCCACTCCGGAGTGTCACCAACGACTCTCTTGAGGGGTATTTTGCGATTGGAGAGGAGTGGAAGAAGAAACAACATCGTAGGAGCGACGAGGAGGAAAAAACATGAAGAATGGGCATTTTCAGCATGCCACTCGGCCGAGTGAAGGAGTCACTCGGCCGAGCATAGACAGCCCGCTCGGCCGGCCAGATCGGACGCGCAACAGAGCCAATATCAGCGTGCACTTGGCCGAGCATCGCCATACCACTCGGCCGAGCACCGAGTCATCCCTCGCCCGAGTGGAGCCAAGACGACGGCAACCAAAAACATCCAACTCTCTGGAATCCGTCAGTCAGCCCCAAAGACTGACTCGGCCGAGTGACGAAAGACCGTCCGCCCGAGTGAAGAACGCCCACCGACCGAGTGAAGAAAAGTCACTCGGCCGAGTGACCTCCGAGGAGACGACCCCCAAGACCCCCAACTCTCTGGAATCCGTCAGGGTCTCTCACTCGGCCGAGTGACATTTGTCACTCGGCCGAGTGAGCCGCGCTGCCTGTAGCGTAAACTGCGATTTTGAGGCTGCGCAGGGGCATTTTCGTCCGGGTTTTTTGGGCGATTTTGGGGGGTATTTAACCCCAGTTTTTAACCTAGTTTAGAGGGCTTTTTCAGAAATTTTTGCAGCCTTTTTTGACAAACTTTTTAGGGATTAGATTTAGCTTTTGGGGAGGAGAGAAAAGTGAGAATTTGTTGGATGCTATCTTGTTCTTCATTGGTTTGTCTCTCTCTCCCTCAGAAACTCCATTTTTATTGATATTCTGAATATAGCAATGAATTCTATTGATTTTGATTGTGAATTTCTATTGCATTTTATTATGAATTGTGAGTAGTTCTATCGTCTTAGGGCGTAGGGATGAACCCTACGAACCCTATTTCTAATTTGTGATGAATTGGTGAAATTCTTGCTAGAATTGACTAGGGTTAGTTTGGGATTGCTATAATACGAATAGCTAGGGATTCATACCGATTGGGATTTGCAAGAGATTAGATCCCAACTCGATAGGAAGCCCTAGAAATTCAAATTGGGTTGCAATTGAATTTCTCCGGAATCGATTTGCAAGAGATTGGACCGAAACTAGGGTTTTCGATTGCAATTCTATACCAATACCCGTTTGCAAGAGATTGGACGGGTAGGAACTATCCCAACCTAGGTCATAGCTCGAGTTTGCACGAGAGTGGGCTCGAGATATGATTGAACGATGATGTTGTTCTTCACGCTAGTATGCCTAGGTTAGGGTTTGCAAGAGATTGGACCCTACCCTAGGTTTGCTATAGACCGGCAATAGCACAAGAGCGTGATTTTGGTTCTACATTTAGTTGCAACTAGTTCACACGAATTTCAAGTCTAGCAATTGTGAAACCTACGAATCACAATGATGACATACGGCAAGTAGCGGGGATTCCCTATCCCCTAAGCGTCTTTATTAATTTGTCATTTCTTATATACATTTGAACGACTGTGACCGCATATTTGCGAACATTTCTCGACTTTTCCTATAGCCAGGTGATTGAAGAAGACACTGTTATTAGGCCTCCCTGTGTTCGATACCCGCTCGCCGCTACACCGTGCGCTTGCGGTAAGACTACAGTGTCGCCGCTCCGGGACGTGTATCCGGGACGCGATCAACTGTGCGTAAAGCTCAAGTTTGAGTCAATTGAAATGTTGACTTGAGCTGTGCATGTCAGGCGACTATAGAAGGATCTACAGGGGACTGGAAATCACCCAGTCGACTGTGTTTCCCTCAGCAGCCAACTGACAGAAAGCTAGAGACTCCAAATGAGTCTTTGGACAGAAATCAAGCCAACCTATTGGGTCGGATTCTATGATAATCCTAAGGCTCACTAAGATGGTTAGATGCATATGCATGAATGAGTAAACCGTCTAACAAAGCATTACATTAATCCTAGACTAAAAAGAGATAGAAAGCAATAAAGTAAATTGCATGGATTACAATGCTTTTCTTAGAGTCTAAGTCTTCAATCTTGATGCCTTGATAGCTCTCCATCATCTCCAAGCTTTGACACTCCTTGAGTCCAAGCTTTGGCTCTTCTCCACTTGATGTCCATCCTTGCACCAAGTGATTAGTCTCCAAGAAAGATATTCTTGAAATAAAACTGAGAGACTAAAACATGAGATTTATTAGCAACAACATAATGTTGCGATCATCATCAAAATAAGATTGGTATGAAACACCAATACTCAACAATCTCCCCCTTTTTAATGATGACACACATTATATAAAATACAAAGTATTAAAGCACAATGCTAATGAGCTCCCCCTACTTATATGCACCAAATAAACCATGAGCTACACAAAGGTAAATACTCATAATACCAACTGAAATCAAGGTGACATATAATAGGCATGGATTACATAAACCAATTGTAAACCAATTGTAAAAGACAATTATCATGCAAACATGCAAGGTTACAATTATCATGCAAACATGCAAGGTTTATCTAATCCCAATATATCTCTCCCCGTAGATATATCGCTCCCCATATGCATATGAATATATATTTACATAATGCATATATCTCTCCCCCTTGACATCGTCAAAAAGGTGGACATCAAAAATATCCCCCTTTGTCATCTTAACCAAGATGTGACAATATGCAAGAAAAGAAAGATAACTATGATACCAAATTGAAAATTTTAGTGGGTATCAATTCACCATCCCATGCTCCCCCTAGATCATAGAAATGGTCAACTTTTGATTTCTAGAATCTAATACCAATTAAGAGGTAAAGATAAAACAATCTCTAACAATTGACGTAATACAATTGTAGACAAAGAATCTTTAAAGATAAACCCCTTTACCAATTGATATACAAATATTGGAGCCATGGGCCAGACATGTATCAAAGCAATAGATATGGAAAAATCAAGCTTAAATGATACTCACAGAATATTGCCAAAACAAATATATCATAAAGAATGTTGGCAATAAATAAGAGGTTTGGTTTGATATCAAAAACAACCAAATGTGAATAATGATCTCCAATAACCTCCGAAATGAGAGTTAAAATATGTCGTAAAATACTTTAAACATATATCATATTAACTCCCCCATTGACATACACATGGATCAAAAATGCATGCATGTCAATAAACCCCAAGGTCCTCTTTTTCATGAAAAATAAGTTTGAAAATATTTTCAAAATCATGAAACACCCACAAACAATGGGTATGCTAAAAATAACATTCAAGCACAATACTCATGCAATATGCATATGTGTGAGGAACCTAAACATTAGGCAACCAAATCCAAGAGGAGTTTGATTTCCAAATGTAATCACATGATGTGATCACATCCCTAACTAGAGAGTTGATGTAGCTATCCCTCTCTTGCACACTAACCTTAGTGGGAATCCATAATCTCAAGGATTTCCTAGGCAAGGGTTTTGCCTTTGCAAGAGGGGTGGATGTGGCGTGCTTAGGTATAGAAACGAATTTCTTGGCATGCAAAGAATGAGGATTTTGCTTTTTAGCAAAAAATGAAGTTTTTTCATTCTTCCTCATTACCTCGTGATCTACATGCTTCTTGTTCATGTTATTGTTGTACAAGAAAGCATGGTGATTCTTCTTAGGTGCTTTAGCAATATTTCTTGTATTTGCACCTTAAGAGGAATTAGAGGTGGGTTTGGGTACCACATTTTGAATATAACCCAAACCTCCTCTATGATTTACCGGATGTTGTTTTTCCAACAAATCGTGGAGTGAATCCCTAGAATACACAAAGCTTTTGAGCTTACGTGATTCCTCTTCACATTTCAACGTAAGTTGTTGAATGTGAGACTCTAAGCTAAGGTTTTGAGCAACAAGTTTTTCATTTGTAAGGCTCAATTCCTTAACTTGAGAGAGAAGTGTGTCTCTCTCACTAGTGTCGCAAACATGCATTTCATCATGAATATTTACACTAGACGATTCTAAATCATGCACCATACTCATAGCATTATCAAGTTTAGCTCTCATTTTATCATACGAATCGATGCACTTACTTGCCAAATTTGAGACCACATTTAGGCGATATTCAAGCTCCTCATAGGATGGCTTTTCCTCCTCAGCTTCCTCATCGCTTTCCTCCTTGACTTCCTCATCGCTTTCCTCATCGACTTTCTCATCGCTTTCCTCCTCACTTGAGCTTGACGAAAACTCTTCCCCATTAGCCATGAAGCATCATTCTTCTTCATCATTTGATGTGTCCACATCAGAATCATCAAATGTGCCAATAAGTCCCTTCTTTTGGTTCTTGACCTCGGACTTGGCTTTCCAAAGTTTCTTTCCTTTACCCTTATAGGTATCTTTAGTGGGTTTGGAAGGGCATTCGGTAACAACATGACCCTTTCCTCCACAATTGAAACAAACAAGCTTGTTAGACTGTGAAGCAAACTTTGACGAAGATATACCTTGTTTGTACTTGAGGAATGCCTTGAAATTCTTGAATTGTTTGGCAAGCTCGATGTAATCATCATCGCTAATATCATATTCTTCTTCACTTGGAGTTTCTTAATGGAACTTCTTTTTCCACTTGAATGACTCCTTCTTAACTTGGAGTGCAACCCCCTTTTCCTTCTCGAGCTTGGTTGGTTGAACTTCCTCCTTATGCTGAAGAAGCAATTCATGAGAAATCTCCAAGGTATGCCAAATACTGTTGGCTGATTTGCATATGGAGATGAGATCGAACTCATCTGGAGTGAGGGCGCAATGGAGTACACACATAGCCCTAACATTGACTTTGATCGAATCCTTCTCCACTTTAGTTCTCGAGGCCACGGGTGAAGTAGGCTCCTCAAAAGGTGACTCTATAATGTCCCAAAGGTCATGACCCTTCAAGTAGACCATCATCCTGATCTTCCAACTAGGGTTGTTGGTTCCGTTGAAGAGCGGGGGTTGAACGGTTGAGTGACCGTCTTCATGGCACGCAGATGTAGCGTTGAATGTCATCGTTGCAGTATGCTATAACCTCGCTCTGATACCAATTGTAAGGATCGCATTACCCTTGCAATACTAACAATACACACTAGATGGGGGTGAATAGTGTAATGGCAATAAAATTGTCCAATTAAAATTTAACTTGCAAATACGGACTTATAAATGCAAGAGGAATTAAAAGGCACAATCAATCCAAACGCAAACACATAGTTTTACCCTGGTTTCCCAAACTTGGGTACATCCAGCCGCACCAATATTCACTACATTCCCACACAGAGAAGTGAATACAAATCTCACAAGGAGATGCCCCACAAAGAGGATTTATGCCCTACACAAGGACCCAACCAATGCTACACGAGGATCAAGACTCCAACACAGAGAATCACTAACTCCCACTCAGAGAATTAGGGTTAGCCCTACACTAGGACACTAAACTCCCACAAACAGAGTTACTCCCATAAAGAGAGTTATTCCCACAAAGAGAATATCCTAAGTCCCACAAAGAGACAACCTCTCACAAAGAGAGAAAGTTCTAATTCCCACAAAGAGAAAGAGAATTAGAGACACAAACTACACAAAGTAAAGTAAATACCCTTACCTATGCCTTGAGATGCTTACTCATGAATGGATGCAAGGCATGAAAGAGGATCTCCAAGTGTTGAGATATGCTTGAAAGTACTTGGATGAATTCCCTTGAGCTGGACTTCAATACATGAAGAAGAATGAGAGCTCTTGAGAGGGAATTGAGAGAGCTTGAGAGTTGCTTATAGATCTCTTGAGATTTTCAATAGCATCAAGAGTAATCCAGAATCAATCAAGTAGTTTAAGAGATGGCAGCACACTCATATATATAGGAACCTCAAATCAAGCCCCAAAACCCAAGGAAACAGCCAAAGAAAGAAATCTGCAACTGCTAGAAACTAGGCGAAAACGACAAGAACAGTCGACTGATGATCAAAAGACAGTCGACTGATCAACGTCTAGAAAATATCCAACGGCTAAATTCTGAGCCAGGACAATCGACTGATGAAGTCGATACAGTCGACTGAAAACAGAACAGGTGCCTGTTAATCCTTCAGCAGACGACTGATGCAGGGGATGGATCGAAACAAAGAGCTGCACTCTTTCTCCAGTTAATCGCACAGGCGACTGATGTCAATAATACAGTCGACTGTCCATTAGCAAGTCGACTGTAAAACCTTAATCAACCGTCTGAAGTATAAGATGGAGAAACAACAGAGAGATGCAGAGAATGCATCCAAATAATGACATCCCATCATAGTCCATGTATACATAAGATATCCATCTGAAGGATTAATAAATGATATAATCCACAACGATCATCCGCCATAATTCACATATTGCATCACCAACCTCTTCAAGAGAAGATATGGATGGATTCTAGGGAGAATTCGGGAAAGCAAAATGAGTACTAATATGTTTTGTTCACCAAAAAAAATGCACTACATGATCCGGCGTAAGAGGGTAGCGTATAAACCACAACTTTGCGGCATCCTGCTGAAAACAATAGATCCTTGCAGTACCTTAAAACGATGGCGACTTGAATCCATTTTCCTTTTTTCGCACTGCCCATAACTAACAGTTGCAAACAAATATGCAGGTTGAGTGGCCTTTCTTTCAAGCCCATAGCCTAATCTTGTTTGGTGTAAAATGATAACAAAAGATGGATCCCTTCCCAATAAAGCTTGACGAAATTTGATGATGCCTCCTCCTTTATTTGATAAAAGACTTTTCCCTGCCCCTTTACTTTAAATGATGCCATCTTTATTTCTCTTCATCAAGGTCCATTAACTTCAACAAAGAAAGGCATGGATCATCATGGCATGGGGGAGGAGGTTCAGTACCCCTTGATTGTCCTGAGCATAGCAACCACTTCTTTCTCTGAGCTTGGGATGATCCAATGAGCTGAAAAGAGCCCATTTTCCCTGAAGCAGCAAAAGACAGGACCATCAGTACTTTTGAGATGATTGACCTTCATTTTCTTAAGTAGCATTCACTGCCATTGAAGTTGCCTGTGGATGCGAGTCATGAATCGAAGATCCCAATATCAAGTCAAGAGTACTTCCTACAACAAGTAATGGGCTGTTCGGAATCTCTTCGCATATCTAATAAATGTGAGGCGGAGCACGGTTCCGTGCACTACTGTCAGGGGGCATGCACAAGCCGAAGAGTCTCGCCATGTGTTTCTCGTTGCCATTGGATGTGTCTCAATATGTCAATATCTGCAGTGCCATGATTAAAGAATGACCATTATCTAGACTGCCAACAACTCCCAAATGAATTCTAATGATCTGATCGTTTGAGGCCATATTTTGCTTCCTTTTCAAAAAAAAAAAACAATGAAGAAAGCGTGAGAATAATTGACTAAACCTAGAGCCAAAAAAAACCAAATAGAATGGAAGGGTTCAATTTTTATGCGTAAACCAGTAAGTCCTACCAAAATTATCGATTTAACTTAACATTTATAAATATGTAAGAGACATGTAATTACCAAACCAATGGGAAAAACACATGCATTCATCTGAACTCCATGTGCATCCAAATGCTAGATTCAAACAAAATGTGTCGGAATCTAAAAAAAGTATAGGACCTTAAATAAAAATTTAAAGAGCGAGTGATTACCGTAAAACTCTTTTGATTTGTCAAGACAGAAAAACATACATAATCAGATGTCACAATTCAAAAGTTCCATCCGTAGCAGAAAATTCTGAAGACCAAGTACTCTTCAATTGTCCTACTGCCATAAATCCACACGCATTGCACTACATATATGAGACACTGTACGAGCTTTTTTCCCCAGTTTCTCCCTTTGGAGGGATCAAAATATCAAAAATGAAATCGTCCAGCAAATCTTAATAATACCACACACAAGCCCAAACATCCTAATATTACGGAAAAAAAGCGGATATTATCTTTTTTAGTGGACATAAATCAGAGAAGGATCCATTACAAGTACTTATGTTAAATTGATAAAGAGTATCAGTTAATGATCAATTCAGAAGAAAGGAACACTTTCCAAGACAAGATATATACAACATATTTGTAAACACCAAAACAAATATATGTATGAAAGAGATCAAAAACCTTGATACTTTGTTAACAAATCCAAGGATTTTGTGCAGAAAGGTAGGAGAGATTACACGAGTTAGAATAACATGAGAGAGGTAGAAATGATGAACTTTGGATTCCAACTCCCAACTCACAACAATAAAATATATCTACCACAATATTACGTATAAATGTCGGTAAAACTTTTGCTGTTAATTGTGATGATTGGCATTGTAATCAATATTTATTAACTATATATTGCCTAATATAAGTAAGGTAGGTAGAAATGTGATGTCAGGTGTGATGTGGTTTTAGATGGGATGTTGATGAAGTGATGAAGGTTTGTTCTAATGTATATAAATCAGGTTTCTTGCCAGGGAAGTTAAATATCCGATCAATTTGTACCGCACAGTCATCCTTCAGCAACAATGGCATGCTTAAAAAAAACTTAAAATAAATCGTTGAAGCATGCTTTAAAATCACTGTTTGTTGTAATCACAAAAATTCATATGCATGCAGTGTTCTAGCATATGCTCCTGATCACTAAGAACTGCACAATACAAAATCTACATTAATTATATTTCCCGCGGTTATGCATATAGATATCCAGACAATCTCAAAGTGTAGAAAACCACGTAGGAATAGTACAGAAGGAATCTGCCTATTTGGATGGGCTTCGGCCGAACGCAAGAGGTACAAGGCTGGATTACGGGCAAAGGCCAAATGAAGATTATTCTATGGGGGCTGTGGCCCAAACTGAAAACTTCAGGCATGTTTAGGCTAAAGCGAGCTTTAACTCAGCGAGAATGACATTGACCGACCTAAAACAAGACTTCAATAGGGCATATGAAATGTAAATATGGTTGTAGTTTATCTCGGGCTAACGACAATGCCCTTAGTGTTGGTTATATTAGTCAGTATGGTTCTACGATCTTTCTGTTGTTACCTTCTTCTCAGCTCGACAATCACGCACGTACATGAAATCCGCCATCTCCAACAGCTTTGTCCCCCCTTTTGTCATATGCTTTCTCATTTTCAAGGGACTTTACGTTGCGAAAAATAAAATTTTCCTCTCAAAACTCCAAATTTTCGGCTTCCTTGGATTTGGGTGTTTTCGATCCCTAAAACTTTTTAGGGCTTGATTCTTCTCAAAGTTTTCGGCATGCGGCACATGCCGTTGTTGCTTTGGGCATGGTACGTTGGTCTTGTGTGCTCGAACTGTGGTTTTGTTCACTCGGCATGCCCAGTCTGTCCATGTAGGCTCCTATTCGGCCTTTGCGTGTTGTTTTGGGCCTTTTCTGTTGGCCTATGTGATTTTTCGGAGTTTCTTGCTTTGTTCGACTTGCCTGCATCCTTCCTGCGAGCCTTCGGCATGCCCAGCTCTGCTGGGCAGTATTGTTCAGCCTGTTTAATTGGCATGCAGTCCACAACCTATGATAATTCATAAATCTAATATGACATTAATACTTAAAACGATAATCTGCTGGCCAGTAATGTGACATTAGATTAAAACGATAATTGCTGTCATATGTAACACAGTGGTGGACTTGTTGGAAATTAATACTTGAACCATAAAATGTTGGAAACATGGATTCTGAGATGAGAAATGATATATAGAACCACTAACTACGTATATTAAAAACAGTATGACAAAATAAATATAGTTACAGTCCTTGAACACGCTTTGACACTGCTACTAAATACTATTGGAAAATGGACATTAAGCCCAATATAGTTTTGAAGATGATCACCACATTATGTGTTGCTAATATCTCTAAGTGTATTAGTCTCAGATAATTTACATTAATTATATCTTGAGGGAGACAAATGTTGTTCTTGAGTTCAAGACCAATATTGTTCGGATGATGATCAACATTATGTTGTGTGCTAATCATCTCCTTTGGTTTAGTCTCAGATTTATTTATTACTTATTTATTTATTACTTATTTATTTACTAGTCATAACTCGTGCCCGCGGGCACGGTGCATTTAAGAGTTTGTCCCGCAAAATCTTTGTCCCCAAAAAAATATTTCTACAGCCAAAATTTAAAAGAACAACAAATTAGCGTAAAAAATTTAGAGGCACAGCCACATTCGGCGAAGAACAATAAATTAGGTGCGGGCGCCTTTGGCGCATAACAACAAATTAGCGTATAAAAATTTAGCGGGCGCCTTCGGCGCGAATGGGTTGGTCAGACATCTGCTTGTCGCCCAAAAAGCTCAGCCCATCTCTTTGAATGCACATTCCATGTGTTTTTTTTGGGTTTCAATTTTTTTGGGTCAGCCGAAATAAAGTTCTCTTTTCCATACTTGTAATTTAAGTTGCATATTTTTTGGGTTTCATTTTTCTTTTTGTGTTTTTTTGGGTTTCATTTTTTTGGGTCTCATTTTTCTGGGTCATTTTAGAATGAATGGTATTAAGTGTTGATGCTGCCAATTTCAAAAAAGAAAAGCTTTTGTATTCTTCCAACAAATTTCTCTTCAATGCTTTTGTGTATTCCCAACATATTTTCTCAATCCAAGAAATTTCCACACAAACCTTGACATGATACTGCCACATAGGACAAATTCAAAATCTTCCCTCAATTGTAATATAGATTACTTATCTTGATGAGGCGACAAAACAATAGATGATATGATGATGATGGATGATGGATTCATGTCTATGGAGCAAAGCATTGCATGAAGCTTGATTAATTAATATGTATTTTCATTCTATTCTTCATGTAATTTTGCTTCTTTTACTTAGAATATTTTGTTGAGTATTGGACTTCTCCCTACTTAGTTTTGATGATGATTAAACATAAATACTTGTGACTTATTCCTTACTTGCAGTTAATCCATTACCAAAGCATATATATCATGAAGATCAATTAGAAATGGATGTTACTCAAAGATCAATCAAAGCGTGTAAAGTGGATCGGATGATCGAAGATGATGATTGAAGCTCCTAGAAGATTACAAGCGCATTCAATAGAAAGAAGAGATGCAAAAACAAGATGTAATCTTTTTAGTATGTAGCTTAGAAGTAGAATTATGTTGGAGCGCACACACATCTTTCTTTCTGTCCTAGGAAATCATTAGAACTCATTTCCTTGGCCTCCAATTCATTATTATCTAGCATGTGCATTTTGGACTTTAAACAGGCGACTGTTAAAATTTTTATAGTCGCCTGTCTCCAAACAGCCGCCTGTGATTTATTCTACAGTCGTCTATTTTGCAAATACTTTGACACTTGGTTTTTGGGCTTTCGCTATCACTTTCATCAGGCGACTGCTGTACA
This sequence comes from Scilla litardierei, assembly GCA_030789695.1. Classification (NCBI taxonomy): domain Eukaryota; kingdom Viridiplantae; phylum Streptophyta; class Magnoliopsida; order Asparagales; family Asparagaceae; genus Scilla; species Scilla litardierei. The sequence goes on along the minus strand of CM061136.1, from coordinate 53,138,311 downwards.
AAGTACAGTCGCCTGTCTAGTTACATGCGCCTGTGACTTGTTAGTCAGTCGCATGTCTCTCTCTTGCCCAAATATTCCTAGTTTGTCATCTTTCGGTCAGACAACTGATGTTGTTTTCACAATCGCCTGCTGATGCCACAGTCACCTGTGAATGCTTCTACAATCGGATGTCGATCCTTGTCCTGACCCTTTGTGTTTGGCAAGTTACGCTTGTTTCGGTCAGACGACTGATATTGGTTTCACAGTCGCTTACCCATGGCACAGACGCCTGTGGATACCACATCAGTCGCCATCCTGTCTTCCCAAACTTCCTGAGTTTTCATCATTTACTCATCTTTTGCTCAGTCACATGTTGAAGATTTCTCAGTCGCCTGTTGGTTTACAACATGTCCGACCTTCATCAGTCGACTGTCATACATAGTAAGTTACTGTTTGAATTCGCACCTACCATCTGACACATTGCAGCAGTCGACTGTGGTTTCTTCACCAATCCAATGTCTGTTCTGTAAATTCTATCAGTTGGTTGTTTCCACACAGATTTCAAAGGGGGTTTGGGTATTCTGTTTGAGGGTTTGGAGAACTTATAAGAGGGGATTTTATTGTTTCATTGGAGCCCCCAAGCAATCTCTTAGCTATTCAAGCATTCATCTCTAAGCTCGCATTCTCAAAAAGCCCTAGAATTTCAATCTCATTCTCTCTTGCTCTCCAACCTAGAATCAAAGTGATATCCTCTATGCATTTGGTGGTGACAAGATAAAGGGCTTTCTCTCTTCTTGGAAGAGACATCAACACACAACACACTTGCTCCTTCAAGTTCTACTTCAAGGCATAGGTGATTGTAAGTGTTACAATTTCATTTCGAATTTCATAATTTTCGTAATTAGTTTTACTCTCGGTTTGTGTGAGTGGTTTGCTTGATCCCAAGTTGTGGGAGTCAAGGATATAGATTGTGTTTCGATTACACTTGTAGGGTTTCTACAAGTGGGTTTAAAGGAAACCTCAAGTTAGGGTTCTAACTTAAGTATCCTGAGGTATCCGAGTGGAAGGTACGTTGGATTACCGGGAACAAGTCGGGATTGGACGTAGATAATCCGAACCCTTGAAACATCCTTTGTGTTATCTTATTTCATTTTGGGTTAATTTATAATTCCGCATTTATTGTTGGTTAGGAATTTAAATTGGTATAACTATTGTTTAAATTTTATAAACAGTATTCAACCCCTCTTCTAGTGTTTTCCTCATAGCCAGTGTCATTATAATTGGTATCAAAGCTCAAGGTGTATAGCTATGGTATCTAACAACAACGTTCCTCCACCTCCTTCGTACAAAAATCACAATTGTGATGGTGCGTCTACCGTTTTTGAAGGACAATCAACGGTTCATTCTCCGCTTATCAATGACACGAATTTCGGCTATTGGAAGTGCCGGATGGAGACATTTTTAAGGAGTGCTTCTTTTTGGAGAACCCTCCATAAGGAATACGTTGAACCCACCGAAGAAGATTTTGATAAATGGACTCCCGCCAAGAAGTCCACCAAGGTGAATAATGGCAAGACAATGAACGCTCTTCATTGTGCATTGGATCCGGATGAGTTCAAGAGTGCATATCAAATTTGGAACCATCGCATCGTTACCCACGAGGAAACGAACAAGGTAAAATTGTCAAAATTATATGTTAATATACAAAATTTAGACATGTTTCATATGTAGGATAATGAGAACATTGCAACGATTACGGTCGTTTCACCGACATTACCAATGAGCTTGAAGCTATTGGTCAAATATACACTTAACAAGAAAAGGGGAGAAATATGATCATGAGAATGACCTCAAAATGGGAAAGAATGGCAATTGCCATTGAAGAGGTCAATGACATGAAAAACTATACCTTGATGAAACTCATCGGTACTCTCATGTCTTACAAAGTAAGAAGGGAGAACTGAATGAAGATTAGAGCTGTAATGAACCCAACGGAGGCAAAGAAGAAAGCATTAGCCTTCAAGGCTACTTCTTCATCCTCCGATAATGATGAATCCGAGAACGAAATGGATTTGGAAGAAATGGCGCAAATGGCGAAAAAGTTCCAACACTTCTTTCGCAAAGGTAAATTTCCTTCCAACTCTAAATTTAATTCCACTAACAATTCATCGTCTCTTTGCTTTAAGTGTAACAAGCCGGGGCACATCAAGAAGGATTGTCCAATGCTAAGAAACAAAGAAAAGTGGAAAGCACCAAAGTACTACAAGTCCGACAAATTTAAGAAGGACAAGAAGAAATGACTTGTTGGGACTTTCGATGATTCAAGTGGAGATTCCTCGAGTGAATCCGAGGATGAGAAGGGTGAGTGTGCACATATGTGCTTCATGGCCCGAGAAGATACATTCTTCGATGAGAGTGATAGTGAGAATGATGAACTAGAGGTAACCATGAATGAGCTTCGTATTGCTAACGAAGCATTATTTTTTAAGTATCAATCTCTTATGCTTAGATATACTAATTTGAAGAAATCTACTGTTAGCAAATCATGCATGTCATGCATCATCCACAATGACACCATTGGTGGCACCACTTACACTTGAGAAAGCCAATTTGATTTCTCAAAATGGAACCTTGAGAAATGAGGTGAATTCCCTTAAATCTCAACTTGATCAAGATTATTCTAAAGATAGTATTAATCTAGCTTCATAAAACACACAATTGGGAATTGAGAATGATTCTCTTAAAACCCAAGTGCACGAGCTCAAAACACGTGTGTCCACTTTGGATACCAATATTTCTTCCCTTAGGAAGAAATATGAGCTCATGTCCTCCCAAGTTAAGAGATTTAACAAAGGGAAAAGACAATTGGATGAATTGCTTTCAAACCAATTTTCGGCCACACAACGTATTGGACTTAGTTATGTGGAAGCAAATGCATCCAAATCTCGCACCTCCTATAGTGATGTAACTATAGATTCTGTGAGGTCATCCTCTGGTGTACCTACTAGTGGTGTCAAAAATACTATTGGCAGCAACCCTACCAAGAAGGCCACTCCTTCACTCCCTCTTTTGGCAAGAAACCCACTAATGGTAGAAACCAAAAGAAAGGTCATGCCTATATGTACACCAATACTCATACACGTAGGAAATCTCCTACTTCACATGTGGACACTTGTGACACATTCTATGATCCACACCCACGGGTACATGCAAACTCACACTTGAGAAATACGCATGCACGTGCTCCTACACATTCATATGTTCATACACATAATTCTCCCAAGTATGTTCATGCACATCAACCACATCACATGCATGCTCCATATGTTTCATAAAATATGCATGCTCCTCAATTTGCATATAACCCATTTATGTATCATGTTTATCCACCTCTATCTTCATATGCTAGATCTCATGCTCCTAGGAAGCATGCACCACATAGGTCTCACCCAAATGTGCATATAGCTAGGAAAAGGACACCTAAAACATACACAATTTGGGGTTCTAAGAATACTAGCACAAATGATAGGAATGCTTATGTTAATTCTTATTTTAGCAATGTGATAAACAGTGGCAACTATGTTGGGAAGCCAAAGTCCACTTGGACTTGGTTTCCAAATGGCTAATCCCCTTGGACCCAACAAAGCTTGGGTACCATGAACTTATGGTATACTATGTTTGTCACACCCCGCTTCCCATTAAGCTTGGGAGCCAGGATGCGAGCAGGTCCGCATGGGCTGAAGCGGTGAAGCTCAAACCCAATAAGCGTCTGTGAATAACAACCATACGTAGGAACTTGCATGCATTTCAAAAACAACAGAGATAACTATGAATTTAAAGCCAACATCGAGAAAGAGTGCACAAAACTAATAAGGGCCCAAGCATGGCTTCCAACAATAGAGTTCTACAAAGATGGGTACACACCCTACAAAAGTGCAGAAAATTAAACTTAAGCAGCAGCAGGTAAAGCTCAGTAACTAGCTAGTCCTCATTGGGAAGAACTCATGGATCAGCATACTCCTGGTCCAGTAGGTCAGTCTTCGTCCTCAATATAACATGTCTCGTGACCTGACATGGATTCCAAACAACATAGAAATGTATGTCAGCAAGGGTCCTTGGCAAGCAAAAGTGAGAGTGGGACCCTTGGCAAGGTTTTCGAAATAGTTTACATGGCAGTTAAGCATTTATGAACAATAGAACAATTTTAATTTCTAAGCAAAGTTACATTAGCAAGGCAATTTTATTATACGTAAAAGCATTAACAATTATAATTTCTAAACAACATGAATAGAAATTATACTAGCATGGCAATTCTATTATAAGTGAAAACATGGCAGTAAAAACATGACAGTTCTATTTTAAGTGGAAGCAGAAGCAATTTTATATGTCATACATTTTTGGTATAAAATTTTCAAGACGTTCAAGAGTGTATTCAATTTAGTACACTAGGTTCACATCTTTAGGTGGCTAGCAGGTGAATCTACCTTCTCGTGCCCTCGAAGGTGACCATTTTACTACCGACTAGTGCTTGCGAACCCAACCCCACCACGTGTACTTTTCTGGACCATGAGCCAGAATCAGCCAAACCGGCCTGCATGATTTAGAATACTAGAACACGAGGCAGACTAGCCCAGCCGGCCCACGGGAATAGCCAAATCTTGGAATGCAATATTTATAATTAGCCAAACCGGCCTGCAATGTCCATAATTTTCAAGTAGATCAAGCAATTCATATACGTCCAGAAATGTTGCAATTCCCAAGGCAAATCCAATTAACTTATTAAAGTGTCCATAAGCACGCACGCATATTTTTATCTTGCAATACACAACATGTAATACGTGAAGTTTAATGTCTTATTTAAATGAAACGAAATTTAAAACATGGAGAAGATGCACACTTGCCTGTTTGGTGATTTTGGTGTCGTTGTGTTCGTCTCGTCAAATGTGATATTATGGTGAAGCCGGTTTTTCTGTTTCGTTCAACATGATCAACTGGTTAGAACGTTACTGAACCAATAACATTAAGATTCCTATAATACTGATAGTATAAAAATTATACACCTACTAACTCATATAACTAACTTATATATAATAAGTTATAATAACTTAATATAACTAACTAAATATAACTTAATATAGGGCTAACACTTTAAAACATATAACTTGAAATCTAACTACAACATATAACTTGAAATCTAATTTAAATAACTTAATTAACTTAAAATAACTTATAACTTAAAATAACTTATAACTTAAAATAACTTTAATAACTCATAACTTAATAATTTTAACAACTTTAAAACTTAGTAACTTAATATCTTAAGATAGCTCAAATAACCCTAATAACTTAAAGTAAATTATATAAATTATTAACTTAAAAACAACTTAATAACTTATACTAGCTATAATAACCCAATGACACATAATCCAATAACCCTATAAATTAATAACTCATTCCCAATAACTCTTAATTTTAATAACACATACTAAATAACATTAATAACCCTATAACCTAATAATATTAATAACCCCCATAACCCAAAGACTTAAATCATCCCCCCACCACTTTTTTTCTCACCCGCTATCGCTTCCTCTTCTTTCGTTCTTTCTTTTATTTCTTTGTTCTGGCAGATGGCATGGAATACGGATCAGGGCAACGACGGTGGCCTAGGCTGCAGGTGGAAGGTGCACGCGCGGGTAGTGCGGGTCTGCGGCTGTGTAGGCGCGGGCAGCGCGTGACAGACTGCGACAGGTGGACGGGGCTGCCGTGCGCACTGGAGGCTGGCAGGGCGGTGGGTGCACGCGTGGGCGACTCCGGTGATTGCAGGTGGTGGCGCGCATAGGGAGCTGCTGCCAAGCGGATCTGGTGGAGGGGAGGGTGTTGTTTCAGGCTGAGATCTGAAATTCAGATTCGATTTCAGATTCCTCTTCTCTGGATTTCTGATTTGGTGTTTGATTTGGCTGAAAGTTGATTTGGGTTGTAGGGTTCGTTGTTGTTGGAAATTAGGGTTGATGCTGTGTTTGGGTTTGATAATTGATTTTGGTGTGGATTTCTTTTCGGCTAAATGTTGATGATGATGTCTGTTGGGTTTGATTTAGAACGAACGAGGAAGGGGAAGAAAGAGAGATGTCAGGAGGGTTTGAACGTTGCTGCGGGTTATGCCCCTAGTTCAGCTTCGATGAAGATGAGCGGAGGATTTGAGGGAATTTTAGGTGATTAAAAGGATTAAGCGATGCATGAATGAGCAATTAATACGGTGGGGGTGTGTTGATGACTAATTGAGAAGGATTTTAAACGTGGAAACGTTTTACACATTGGGGGTAATTAGGGTAGGTTAAAAGTTATTTAGTAATTGTAAAAGTAATTAGCTAAAATAATTAGTTAGGGTTAAAGTTAATTAACTAAACTATGGTAAAATGCCAAAAATAGGGACGCGCTCGCGTCGACGGACGGAAAACACTCGGACGACCGAAGAAAAATACAGGCACACACGCAATCAAACACACCTAAAATACATGCCGTTAAATTCTACACACCATAAAAAAAATCCGTCCTCGGAATTTTTATCAACTAAGGAGAAGGAAACAAATATGGATAATGCTCTTGCATTTCAGCTTCCCGCACCTAAGTGGATTCTCCTGGTGAGTCATGACGCCACATCACTCTCACGAGCTCGACGACCTTGTTCCTGAGCGCCTTCTGACGTCGGTCTAAGATCTGCACCGGTTGTTGCTTATATGTCAGGTACGGTCGAATCGTAATCTCTGAGTAATCGACAGCATGAGAAGGGTCACTGATGTATCGACACAGCTACGATACACGAAAAACATCAAGTACTCCCTCCAATGAAGGCGACAGTGCTAGAAGATAGGCTACCTCTCCAACTCGCTCTGACACGTCGAAAGGTCTAATTAATCTAAGACTGAGTTTGACTCGCCTTCCAAAACGAATCACTCCTCTGTTCGGGGTTATCTTCAGGAACACATGATCTCCAGTCTTGAACTCTAAAGGACGGCATTTAGCATCAGCCCAATGCTTATCCTGATCATGTGCGATACGAAGCTTATCCCTGATATTACGCACTACATCCACAGCCTCGACTATCACCTCTGGTCCCAGCAGCTCTCTATCACCAATGTCGTCCCAACTCAGCGGAGATCGATATTTCCTTCCATAAAGTGCAGCAAATGGCGACATGCCAATGCTGGCTTGATAGCTGTTGTTGAAGGCAAACTACACTAAATGGAAGTGATCCTCCCATGAACCTTTAAAATCTAACATGCAAGCCCTCAACATGTCCTCCAATATCTAGATAGTACGCTCCGACTGTCCATCAGTCTGCGGGTGATACGCAGTGCTAAAGCTCAGATTGGTACCCAAATTCGTTTGCAGGCTCTTCCAAAATTAGGACGTGAATCTCGTGTCTCGGTCGGAGACGATACTCACATGAATTCCATGTAATCGCACAATCTCATGTACAATTATCGTTCACATCATGACATATACTAGAATGAAATTATAAAGGTATGGGATAGATAATTACCTACATATACTTCTTCGCAGATTGTCCTACTCGGAAGGGTATGAAATGTGCAAACTTGGTTAATCGGTCAACGATAACCATTTTGCTTGGTGCTCCGAGGTAGTCCAGTCACGAAGTCCATGGTGATGTACTGCCAATTCCACTCCGGAATCGGCAGGGGTTGTAGTAATCCAGCAATGCGATGATGTTCAACCTTCACTTGCAGACACACAAGGCACTTGGCGACACTTCGAGCTACGCTCCTCTTCATACCATGCCACCAAAAATTCAGACGAATGTCCTGGTACATCTTGGTACCGCCAGGATGAAGGGAGTAGGGAGAGCTATGAGCTTCATTCATCAGCTCCTCTCTAATATCACCTGAAGGTACGCAGATCCTACTGCCGTATCTCAGGAAACCATCCTCATGAGTGAGAAAATCCGTCCGAAATCCAGCTTCAACTTGCTCTCTGATCTTCTGCAGTTTCGCATCTCCTGACTGCGCAGCTTTGATCCGAGCTACAATCGTTGACTGAATCTGCATATTCATCAACGATGATGTGACTCCAGGTAAAACAACTTCTTTCACGTCTCCTGCAGATCTTGTTGTAGCCTCCACAGATCTGTGATAGTCATGACTACTGGAAGTCTACTCAAAGCGTCGGGTATGACATTAACCTTGGATGATACTGGAGGTCGACGTCGTAATCGGCCATCAGCTCTAACCATCTGCGCTGCATCATATTCAACTCCTTCTGGGTGAAAATGTATTTCAAAATTTTGTGATCAGTGAAGATTTTCACTTTCTCACTCAGTAAGAAATGTCTCCAAATCATCAAGGTAAAGATGACAGTGACTAGCTCCAAGTCGTGAGTCGGATAATTCTTCTCGTAAATCTTCAACTGCCGAGAAGAATATGCGACCACATGACCATGCTGGTGCAGGACACATCTAAGGCCTTTGCCTGACGCATTACAAAAGATCTCAAATCCTCCAGACCTATCTGGTGCAGATGTCAACCTTGCTTTCAACATCCTAAATGCATGTTCACAATAGTCTGACCATATAAACTTGACATCCTTCTTTGTCAATCGAATCATCGGCTCGACTATCCTCGAGAAATCCTTTATGAATCAACGTTAGTAACCCACCAATCCTAGGAAACTCCTGATGTCTGATGCCGACCGAGGGGTAGTCCAATTACTGACTGATGCAACCTTCTCTGGGTCGACAGAGATACTGTCGCCCGATACCACATGTCGAAGAAATGCAATTCAGTCCAGCTAGAACTCGCACTTGCTGTACTTGGCATACAACTGATGATGGTGAAGCGTCTCCAAAACAATCCGTAAATGCTTGGCATGTTCCTCCTCGCTCTTCGAGTAGACCAATATATCATCAATGAATATTACTACGAATTTATCCAAAAACTCGTAGAATATGAGATTCATGATATTCATGAATACTGCAGGGGCGTTGGTCACACCGAACGGCATGACAACGAACTCGTAGTGTCCATACTTGGTCCGGAAAGCCGTCTTGTAGATGTCTTCATTCTTTACCTTCCCCTGATGGTATCCACTACTGAGATCCAACTTCGAGAAAACTCGTGATCCACCGAGTTGATCGAAGATGTCATCAAAGCGAGGTACCTGGTACTTATTCTTCACATTGACTTTGTTCAGCTCCTGATAGTCCACGCACATTCTTCTCGATCCGTCCTTCTTGACCAATAGAACAGGTGCACCCCAGGAAGATACACTGGGATGGATAAATCCTTTCTACAGCAGGTCGTCCAATTGCTTCCGTAGCTCTTCAAGTTCTGTAGGAGCCATATGTTAAGGCGCCTTCGAGATCGGTTGAGTATTCAGCATAAGATCAATGATGAATTCTAGAGCTCGGTCAGGCGGTAATCTAGAAATATCCTCCGGGAATACATCTTCAAAGTCACGAACCATTGCAGGCTTCTCAAGTTCGACTTGCATAGATGCGACGATAGCTTTGATCGGTTGGGCCCGAAATTTGATAGGCCTGAGCGAACGACTTCTACTGATGAATTCAAACACTGGATGGTCAGAAATCTCAAATAGTACTTTCTTCTTGTAACAGTCGATAGTAGTATAGAAAGTCCCTAACCAATCCATGCCGAGAATAGCATCAAAGTAGGGCGTGTCCAGGACCATGAAATCTGCAAAGAGCTCATGTCCACAAATCACCAGAGGACATGATTTGCATCCTACGGAAACACTCACCATGCCACTCCCAGTAGTGATATTCCAACTTTTGGGAGGTGGATAGGTGGGAATCGAATATTTGACCACGAATTTCTGGGATAAGATACACAATGAAGATCTGGAATCAAATAATGTCAGAGCTGGGTGGGAAGCCACTAAGATGACACTTAAGATGATAATAACTAAATCTTAGCAATGATGTCTAACTAACATGCATGAATATGATAGCAATATGAAATACTAGATCTAAGTGTTACTTGTAATCACTTCATCCTCAGCCTCAGCTTCTGCAGCTGTCATAGTGAATGCCTGACGCTTCGGCTGATGGGCCTGCTGATAGGCTCGGTTCTACGGAACCAGAGGCGGTCCGCGCTGAGCAGGTCCAGGTGCACCTCGGTGAACGGGTTCAGGCACTCTTCGCTGAACGGGTCCAGGCACTCTTCGCTGAACGGGTCCAGGTACTCCTCGCTGAACGGGTCCATGTACTCCTCGCTGAACGGGACCAGGTACTCCAGCAGGTGCTTAACGGTTCTTGTTGTGGGGGCAGTCTCTCGCAGCATGTGCATATGCTACACAGATCACGCATTGGTTCAGCATCCTCCTACAATCCTTCTTCTGATGTCCGGTCTTGCCACAGAAGAAACAGGTCAGCTGAGCGCGGTCGACAGAAGCAGCTGGCCACTTGAACTGTGTGATCAGGGGAGGTCGAAAATTTCCTCTTGGCACAATCCTAGGTGGCTCCATGGGACGCTTGCTTCCTCCAGCTTGAGGCCCAACTTGAAGTATGGACACAACTTCATGGCTCCGTGCAGCATCCAAAACGTCCTGTAGGGTTGTTACGTTCACCGAGGTCATTGAGGCTTCAATTTTAGGATTCAGGCCTTGACGAAACTGAAATGCACAGTCTTCTGGGTCCTAAACCATGTAGGATGTGAATCGGCTGAGCATCGCAAACTCGGCCTCATACTCGTCAACAGTCATATCTCCTTGGAGCCGATTGGCGAAACACTGCTAAAGTACTCTTTTGGCTGTCATGGGAAAATACTTGGAGTTGAACCTTTCCAGAAACATGCCCCAATAGATTGGTCTAACCATACGCATTTCTTCCAGTTGCCACCAGATCCTAGCATTGTCAGTCAGTCGGAGCTTCGCGGCATCGACCCATCCTGCCTAAAGGATGCGAGTAGCATTCAGCTTGTCCTCAGTCCCTTGGGCCCATTCTTCAGCATCCAGAGGTCCTTCTTTTCCAGAGAAGCTCCTGGGTTGTAGCTCATGGAACTGCTTAACTCCTGTTTCAGCTCGAGGTGGTGGTGGTGCAATCTGAGCAGTTTGTTGGCCTTGTTGGATCAGCTGTTGTTGGATCTCCAACATCCCTCTTATGACTCCGAGGATTCCATTGATATCGGAAGTACCACTTCCGCCAGCTCCATTCTCGTTCCTGGTGTTGTCTCCCTGCCATGCTGAGACCAGAAACTCGGGTAAATTTTGTGTACAATATAAATCTAGACGTTTTGGCTAATGATAGTATTTCTATTGTTATAAAGTTTTGCATAATGCAGACCTGCATGGGCCACCACAGAAACCTGTCATGACATGCTTCCCATTAAGCATGGGAGCGAGGACACGAGCGGGTCTGTATAGGCTGAAGCAGTGAAGATCAAACCCAATAAGTGTCTGTGAATAACAACCATACACATGAACTTGCATGCATTTCAGAAACAAAGATAACTATGAATTTAAACCCAACATCCAGAAAAAGTGCACAAAACTAATAAGGGCCCAAGCATGGCCTACCACAATAGAGTTCTACAAATATGGGTACACACTATACAAAAGTGCAGAGAAGTAAACTTAAACAGCAGCATGTAAAGCTCAGCAACTAGCTAGTCCTCAGTGGGGAGAACTCCTGGATCAATGTACTCCTGGTCCAGTGGGTCAGTCTCCTCAATTAGCTCGTCCTCAATGTAACATGTCTCGTGACCTGACATGCATTCCAAACAACATAGAAATGTATGTCAGCAAGGGTCCTTGGCAAGAAAAAGTGAGAGTGGGACCCTTGGCAAGGTTTTTGAAATAATTTACATGGCAGTTAAGCATTTATGAACAATCGAACAATTTTAATTTCTAAGCAGAAGTTACAGTAGCAAGGCAGTTTTATTATAAGTAAAAGCAGTAACAACAATTATAACTTCTAAGCAGTATGAACAAAAACTATACTAGCATGGCAGTTCTATTATTAGTGAAAACATGGCGGTAAAAACATGGCAGTTCTATTTTAAGTGGAAGCAGAAGCAGTTCTACATGTCATACATTTTCGGTATAGCATTTTCAAGACGTTCAAGAGTGTATTCAATTTAATGTACTAAGATTCACGTCTTTGAGCGGCTAGCAAGTGAATCTACCTTCTTATGCCCTCGAAGGTGACCCTTTTACTACCGACTAGTGCCTGCAAACCCAACCCCACCCACGTGTACTTTTCTGGACCACGAGCCAGAATAAGCCAAACCGACCCGCATGATTTAGAATACTGGAACACGAGCCAGACTAGCCTAACCGGCCCACGGGAATAGCCAAATCCATGCATGCAATATCTATGATTAGCCAAATCGACTTGCAATGCATATGATTTTCAAGTATATCAAGCAATTCATATACGTCCAAAAATGTTGCAATTCACAAGGTAAATCCAATTAACTTATTAAAGTGTCCACACGCATGCACACATGTTTTTATTTTGCAATACACAACAGGTAATACGCGAAGTTTGACGTCGTATTTAAATGAAACGAAATTTAAAACATGGGAAAAATGCACACTTGCTTGTTTGGTGATTTTGGTGTCGTTGTGTTCGTTTCGTCAAATATGATATTATGGTGAAGCCAGTTTTTCTGTTTCGTTCAACTTGATCAAATGGTTAATACGTTACTGAACCAATAACATTAAGATTTATATAATACTGATAGTATAAAAATTATACACCTACTAACTCATATAACTAACTTATATAATAAGTTATAACTTAATAAAACTAACTAAATATAACTTAATATAGGGCTAACACTTTAAAACAAATAATTTAAAACATATAACTTGAAATCTAATTAAAACATATAACTTGAAATCTAATTTAAATAACTTAATTAACTTAAACTAACTTAATAACTTAAAATAACTTATAACTTAAAATAACTTTAATAACTCATAACTTAATAATTTGAACAACTTTAAAACTTAGTAACTTGATAACTTAAGATAGCTCAAATAACCCTAATAACTTAAAGTAACTTATATAAATTATTAACTTAAAAACAACTTAATAACTTATACTAGCTATAATAACCCAATGACCCATAATCCAATAACCCAATAATTTAATAACTCATACCCAATAACTCTTAATTTTAATAACACATACCCAATAACATTAATAACCATATAACCTAATAATATTAATAACACCCATAACCCAAGGACTTAAATAATCCCCCCCCCCCCAATTTTTTCCTCACCTGTTGTCTCTTCCTCTTCTTTTGTTCTTCTTCTTTCTTTCTTTTTTTCCTTTGTTTTGGCAGATGGGAGGGACACGGATCAGGGAAACGGCAGCGGCCTGGGCTGCAGGCGGTAGGTGCACGCGCGGGGGCGGTGCGGGTCTACGACTGTGCAGGCGCGGGCGTTGCGCAGCATGTTGTGAAGTCTGGACGGGGCCGCCGCGTGCACTGGAGGCTGGCAGGGCGGTGGGTGCGCGCGCCGGCGGCTCCTGCAACTGCATGTGGTGGCGCGCGCAGGGAGCTGCTGCCAAGTGGATCTGGTGGAGGGGAGGGTAATATTTCAGATTCGAGATCTGAAATTCAGATTCGATTTCAGATTCCTCTTCTATGAATTTTTGATTTGGAGTTTGATTTGGCTGAAAGTTGATTTGGGTTGTAGGGTTCGTTGTTGTTGTTGGAAATTGGGGTTGATGTTGTGTTTGGGTTTGATAATTGATTTTGGTGTGGATTTCTTTTTGGCTAAATGTTGATGATGATGTCAGTTGGGTTTGATTTAGAACGAATGAGAAAAGGGGAGAATAGAGAGATGTGAGGAGGGTTTGAACGTGGCTGCGGGTTGTGCCATGAGTTCAGCTGCGATGAAGATGAGCGGAGGATTTGAGGGAATTTTTGGTGATTAAAAGGATTAAGCGATGCATGAACGAGTAATTAATAAGGTGGGGGTGAGTTGATGACTAACTGAGAAGGATTTTAAACGTGAAAACGTTTTAAACAGTGGGGGGCAATTAGGGTAGGTTAATTAATGTAGGTTAAAAGTTATTTAGTAATTGTAAAAGTAATTAGCTAAGATAATTAGTTAGGGTTTGTTACGAGGTGGAACTCGCGTACAATGAATTTGTATTGTGGAGAACCAAGGGCACGGTGGTTATGTTGAGAAGAGGGTTTAGGTGGGCTGTTTAACAAGTGATTAGTGGGGTGAAGAGGTTGGACTTGCCGCCGGGGGTGGCCACGGAGTCGAATCTCACCGGACGCGGCGGAGGAAGATTGGATGGCTGGAGGCTGAAGTTGATGTCGACCAAGGGGCGAGCTTCCCTGCAGCACAAGCAACTCGTCAGAAGGGCGTGGTTGGGGTCCAACCCTTAGCCCCTCTGATGCTTAAGTCAGTAATAGGACTTAAAGCGGGGGCTAGGCACGCCGGTCGGACTAACAGTGTGTCGACCGTACGTGGCGAGCTATAGGTGGGAGAACAAAGATATGGACGACCTTTGCTCTCGTGTGTGAATGATGGATTGAGAGAGAATTTGGCAACCCCCTCCCCGTGAGAGGAGAGGGGGTATTTATACCTGACGGGAGATGACTAGGCGGGGCTGACCTGGCATGCTGACTAGACGTGCTGAGCTGGCTCGGTTGTCAGCGGAAGCTTCGGACAAGGATGTCAGGGACAGGAGTGCCTGACCTGCTTTTGTCAGACGGCGCGACGGCCAGGGGGTGCTTTTGTCGGGATGTCAGGGCCGAAAGCATTAACTGTCAGTCGGCTAAACCGCCAGGGGGTGCTTTGTCAGACGGTCGGGTGGCGTATGTGTCAGTCGTGTCCTTATCCTAGGTTGTTTGTCGTTGGTGACGAACTGAAGGTCGGGCTATGCTATCCCGGGCGTCGTGGCGCATGGGGGCCGGCCGGGTCGACCGGCTCGGGGGCTGTTCGGCCCGGCCGTGCCTCCTTGTCGGTCGTGGGTTGTGGGCCACTGGAACGGAAGGATACGCACATGACTATGTCAGCATATCCGGAGGTATTGTCCGGGGCTCCCCAAGCGTCTTGCCCCTGGCGGGCCGAGCAACTGCGGTTGCGTGCCTCGGTCGGGTGGGGGGAGTGCTGCGAGGCGCGCCCGTTCCCGCGTAGCTTCGGTCTTCCGGGGTGGAGGCCCTTTAACGTAGGGGAGAATTAATAGGGTATGTCAGCGGATCCGGGTGGGAGTCGGACTCTTACGATCTTTAGGTCGTAATAGGGTTAAAGTTAATTAACTAAACTATGGTAAAATGCCAAAAACAGGGACGTGCTCGCGTTGACGAATGGAAAACACTTGGACGACCGAAGAAAAATACCGGAACACACGCAATCAAACCGGGGAGTAGCCCGCTGGTCGCCTGGCGGGGCTCCTTCCTCGGGTCGAGGATTCGACGGGTTGTGCGCTACGGTTCTCCCAGCACCATCGCCTCCCTGCCAGCTCCCCTCGGGCCTCCATCCACTCCTGATTCTCCCGCAGAAGCCTTTCGCACTCGACGGTGAGGAAGCGTAGTTGTCGACAAACGGCTTCCTCACGCAGGCAATCGGAGGGGTGGTGCAGGCGATGCGGGCTGCCTCCTCTTGGTGGGGGCCTGGCCAACAACGGGCCCCGCCCGTCCCCGAGACGCCGACCCGTCGCCGTCACCTCCAGGATTTCTCAGTTGCTCTCGTTCTCCTTCCTTAGCCTCTCGCGCTCCGCGATGACGAGGCGGAGCTGGTGGCGGGCGGCCTCTTCGTCCTGGTAGGCCCTTTGGGCGGTCTCGGCCGCTTCGTCCAAACGCCTTTTCACGGCGGCCGCCTCCCCCAGGCGCCTCCACCGCCGCGCAACTTCCATCTCCTCTTCCAGGAGCCTCTGCTGGGCCGCGACCTCCTCGGCGAGCCCCCTGTTCTCCCCCTCCTCCTCGAACTGAGGGTGGAGACTCCACCTCACGTTCTGGGGCCCCGAGGGGCCGGGCTGAGGCTCCGCCCCCGCCACCGGATAGCTTCCCCTGGCCTGAGTGACGGCCTCGAAGCTCTTCAGGAGGGCGTGGGCCGACGTATGGTCAGTCTCGGTGCCCATCCCCGGAAGGGGGTCGGGCACCGGGGTGATTAGTAGAGAGAGCGGCTCCTGACCCACGAGATCCTTGCCGTGGTCAGGGTTCCGAGTGATCGGCATGAAGTCTAACATGGGTGTGACCCTTCGGTTCCCAAAGACGGTGCCAATTGTTACGAGGTGGAACTCGCGTACAATGAATTTGTATTGTGGAGAACCAAGGGCACGGTGGTTATGTTGAGAAGAGGGTTTAGGTGGGCTGTTTAACAAGTGATTAGTGGGGTGAAGAGGTTGGACTTGCCGTCGGGGGTGGCCACGGAGTCGAATCTCACCGGACGCGGCGGAGGAAGATTGGATGGCTGGAGGCTGAAGTTGATGTCGACCAAGGGGCGAGCTTCCCTGCAGCACGAGCAACTCGTCAGAAGGGCGGGGTTGGGGTCCAACCCTTAGCCCCTCCGATGCCTAAGTCAGTAATAGGACTTAAAGCGGGGGCTAGGCACGCCGGTCGGACTAACAGTGTGTCGACCGTACGTGGCGAGCTATAGGTGGGAGAACAAAGATATGGACGACCTTTGCTCTCGTGTGTGAATGATGGATTGAGAGAGAATTTGGCAACCCCCTCCCCGTGAGAGGAGAGGGGGTATTTATACCTGACGGGAGATGACTAGGCGGGGCTGACCTGGCATGCTGACTAGACGTGCTGAGCTGGCTCGGTTGTCAGCGGAAGCTTCGGACAAGGATGTCAGGGACAGGAGTGCCTGACCTGCTTTTGTCAGACGGCGCGACGGCCAGGGGGTGCTTTTGTCGGGATGTCAGGGCCGAAAGCATTAACTGTCAGTCGGCTAAACCGCCAGGGGGTGCTTTGTCAGACGGTCGGGTGGCGTATGTGTCAGTCGTGTCCTTATCCTAGGTTGTTTGTCGTTGGTGACGAACTGAAGGTCGGGCTATGCTATCCCGGGCGTCGTGGCGCATGGGGGCCGGCCGGGTCGACCGGCTCGGGGGCTGTTCGGCCCGGCCGTGCCTCCTTGTCGGTCGTGGGTTGTGGGCCACTGGAACGGAAGGATACGCACAGGACTATGTCAGCATATCCGGAGGTATTGTCCGGGGCTCCCCAAGCGTCTTGCCCCTGGCGGGCCGAGCAACTGCGGTTGCGTGCCTCGGCCGGGTGGGGGGAGTGCTGCGAGGCGCGCCCGTTCCCGCGTAGCTTCGGTCTTCCGGGGTGGAGGCCCTTTAACGTAGGGGAGAATTAATAGGGTATGTCAGCGGATCCGGGTGGGAGTCGGACTCTTACGATCTTTAGGTCGTAATAGGGTTAAAGTTAATTAACTAAACTATGGTAAAATGCCAAAAACAGGGACGTGCTCGCGTTGACGAATGGAAAACACTTGGACGACCGAAGAAAAATACCGGCACACACGCAATCAAACCGGGGAGTAGCCCGCTGGTCGCCTGGCGGGGCTCCTTCCTCGGGTCGAGGATTCGACGGGTTGTGCGCTACGGTTCTCCCAGCACCATCGCCTCCCTGCCAGCTCCCCTCGGGCCTCCATCCACTCCTGATTCTCCCGCAGAAGCCTTTCGCACTCGACGGTGAGGAAGCGTAGTTGTCGACAAACGGCTTCCTCACGCAGGCAATCGGAGGGGTGGTGCAGGCGATGCGGGCTGCCTCCTCTTGGTGGGGGCCTGGCCAACAACGGGCCCCGCCCGTCCCCGAGACGCCGACCCGTCGTCGTCACCTCCAGGATTTCTCAGTTGCTCTCGTTCTCCTTCCTTAGCCTCTCGCGCTCCGCGATGACGAGGCGGAGCTGGTGGCGGGCGGCCTCTTCGTCCTGGTAGGCCCTTTGGGCGGTCTCGGCCGCTTCGTCCAAACGCCTTTTCACGGCGGCCGCCTCCCCCAGGCGCCTCCACCGCCGCGCAACTTCCATCTCCTCTTCCAGGAGCCTCTGCTGGGCCGCGACCTCCTCGGCGAGCCCCCTGTTCTCCCCCTCCTCCTCGAACTGAGGGTGGAGACTCCACCTCACGTTCTGGGGCCCCGAGGGGCCGGGCTGAGGCTCCGCCCCCGCCACCGGATAGCTTCCCCTGGCCTGAGTGATGGCCTCGAAGCTCTTCAGGACGGCGTGGGCCGACGTATGGTCAGTCTCGGTGCCCATCCCCGGAAGGGGGTCGGGCACCGGGGTGATTAGTAGAGAGAGCGGCTCCTGACCCACGAGATCCTTGCCGTGGTCAGGGTTCCGAGTGATCGGCATGAAGTCTAACATGGGTGTGACCCTTCGGTTCCCACAGACGGCGCCAATTGTTACGAGGTGGAACTCGCATACAATGAATTTGTATTGTGGAGAACCAAGGGCATGGTGGTTATGTTGAGAAGAGGGTTTAGGTGGGCTGTTTAACAAGTGATTAGTGGGGTGAAGAGGTTGGACTTGCCGTCGGGGGTGGCCACGGAGTCGAATCTCACCGGATGCGGCGGAGGAAGATTGGATGGCTGGAGGCTGAAGTTGATGTCGACCAAGGGGCGAGCTTCCCTGCAGCACGAGCAACTCGTCAGAAGGGCGGGGTTGGGGTCCAACCCTTAGCCCCTCCGATGCCTAAGTCAGTAATAGGACTTAAAGCGGGGGCTAGGCACGCCGGTCGGACTAACAGTGTGTCGACCGTACGTGGCGAGCTATAGGTGGGAGAACAAAGATATGGACGACCTTTGCTCTCGTGTGTGAATGATGGATTGAGAGAGAATTTGGCAACCCCCTCCCCGTGAGAGGAGAGGGGGTATTTATACCTGACGGGAGATGACTAGGCGGGGCTGACCTGGCATGCTGACTAGACGTGCTGAGCTGGCTCGGTTGTCAGCGGAAGCTTCGGACAAGGATGTCAGGGACAGGAGTGCCTGACCTGCTTTTGTCAGACGACGCGACGGCCAGGGGGTGCTTTTGTCGGGATGTCAGGACCGAAAGCATTAACTGTCAGTCGGCTCAACCGCCAGGGGGTGCTTTGTCAGACGGTCGGGTGGCGTATGTGTCAGTCGTGTCCTTATCCTAGGTTGTTTGTCGTTGGTGACGAACTGAAGGTCGGGCTATGCTATCCCGGGCGTCGTGGCGCATGGGGGCCGGCCGGGTCGACCGGCTCGGGGGCTGTTCGGCCCGGCCGTGCCTCCTTGTCGGTCGTGGGTTGTGGGCCGCTGGAACGGAAGGATACGCACAGGACTATGTCAGCATATCCGGAGGTATTGTCCGGTGGCTCCCCAAGCGCCTTGCCCCTGGCGGGCCGAGCAACTGCGGTTGCGTGCCTCGGCCGGGTGGGGGGAGTGCTGCGAGGCGCGCCCGTTCCCGCGTAGCTTCGGTCTTCCAGGGTGGAGGCCCTTTCACGTAGGGGAGAATTAATAGGGTATGTCAGCGGATCCGGGTGGGAGTCGGACTCTTACGATCTTTAGGTCGTAACAAGGTTAAAGTTAATTAACTAAACTATGGTAAAATGCCAAAAACAGGGACGTGCTCGCGTCGACGAATGGAAAACACTTGGACGACCGAAGAAAAATACCGGCACACACGCAATCAAACACGCCTAAAATACATGTCGTTACAATGTAGGTACCCAAGAACAAGAAAGAGAGTAATAATAGACATATTGGCTCTAAAATGACAGGATGGATACTCGATAGCGGATGCTCAAAACACATGACGGGAGATCCAACATTGCTCTCCGAAGTTGTTCGCATCAAGGATGGTGCAATGGTCACTTTTGAAGGCAATCAAAAGGTAACCATCATTGGAGTAGGGAAAGTCGGTAATCCTTCCAAACGACTTATTACCAATGTTTATTTAGTTAGTGGTTTATGTCATAAGCTTATCTCTATTATTCAACTCTGTGACAAGGGTTACAATGTTAACTTTGGAGAGTGAATTTGCAATATCGTTGATATTGATTCGCATGTTTTATTTACCGGTGTAATGCATAAAAATATTTATTATTTGAGCTTGCCTAAAACCATAGAACATTGCTTTGGTTGCTAATACAAATGAACAACTATTATGGCATCGCCGTTTTGGTCATGTTCATTATAAGCACGTATATAAGTTAGCTAAGACGATCTTGTTAAAGGTTTTCCGAAAATTGCTTTTAGTATGAAATTTTTTTGTGATTCATGCCAAAGAGGTAAACTTAGTAAATCGTCGTTTAAACTTAAAGATGGCATAACTTCTAAGAGGCCCCTAGAACTACTTCATTTAGATTTATTTGGGCCAACTAGAACTGCATCTTTAAGTAATGCTCATTATGGATTAGTCGTCGTAGATGACTTCTCTAGATTTACTTGGGTTTCATTTTTAACCAATAAAAATGAAACTTTTGAAGAGTTTACTATATTTGCAAAGAAAATTCAAAATTTCTTGGGAATCACCATTATCACTATTCGTAGTGATCATATAGGAGAATTCGAGAATGAATTTTTCACTAAGTTTTATGATGACAATGGGATTACTCACAGCTTTTCTTTTCCTCGCGCACACCACAAAATGGTGTTGTTGAGAGAAAGAATAGGACCCTAATTGAGTGTGCTCGCACCATGCTCCAAGATAGTCATCTTGGACTACAATTTTGGGCGGAGGCGGTGCACACGACATGTTATGCACTAAATAGGATCCTAGTGAGGCATCGAATGAACAAAACTTGTTTCGAATTATTTTATGATAAAAAGCTGCATGTTAAATATTTTTATGTTTTTGGTTCAAAATGTTTTATAAAGAACACCTATGGTCACTTAGATAAATTTGAGCCAAGATCCGATGAAGGAATCTTTGTTGGATAATCCACACATAATAAAGTCTGTCGGATATACAACAAAACCTCTTCAACGATCGAGGAATCTTTGCCCGTTTCATTTTATGAAGATTTTGATATTCATCATGTTGTCGATGATAGTGTAGATGTTTTATATGATTCCATTAGTAATGTTAAAATTAATGATTTTATTATTGAAACTAACAATACTAATGAAAATATTAAGGATGTTCCAAGTGATACAGGTATTCCCAAAGCTTATCCGATCGTTCGTAATCACCCCATGACCAAATAATTGGAGACATTTGTGTGGGTGTCCGAACAAGGTCAATGATTGATGAATTTTCTCATTGTGTATTTGTCTCTACAAACAACATCCAAGAAGCATGTGAAGATAGTTATTGGATAGTTGCAATGGAAGAGAAGCTCATACAATTTGAAAGAAATGAAGTTTGGGAGCTCGTTCCTCTTCCAAATGGTCACCAAGTCATTGGGACCAAATGGATTTTTAATAACAAGACCAATGAGAACGAGGTCATCACAAGGAATAAAGAAAGGTTAGTAACTCAAGGCTACCGGCAAGAGGAAGATATTGATTTCGAAGAATCTTTTGCCCTCTGTATCTAGATTAGAAGCTATTAGGTTGCTTTTATCTTTTGCATCTCATAAAAATTTTAAATTATTTCAAATGGATGTTAAAAGTGCATTTTTAAATGGTATCGTTAATGAAGAAGTGTATGTTTCTCAACCACCCGGTTTCATACATGAAAAATTTTCAAACCATGTTTTCAAACTTAAGAAAACGCTATATGGTTTGAGACAAGCTCATATAGCTTGGTATGATCGACTCAAAACCTTTCTTTTGGATTTAGGTTTTAAAATGGATGAAGTTATTCAACTCTTTTCATTAAAGAGTTTGAAAATGGCATCCTTTTAATTCAAGTTTATGTAGACGATATAATATTTGGTTCTACTAACTTTAATCTTTGCCAAGAATTTTCTAAGTCAATGAAAGATGGATTCGAAATGAGCCATATGAGTAAGCTCAACTACTTCCTTAGACTACAAATTCGGCAAATGAAGGATGTGACTTTCATACTTCAAACACAGTACACTAGGAAGCTTATCAAGCGATTCGGGATGGAATTGTCCTCAAGCAAGCGGACTCTCATGCATACGACAACCCATCTACATAAGGATGAGAACGGAAAAGATGTAGACATTCGTCTATATCGAGGTATGATCGGTAGCTTACTTTACTTAACTGTTAGTAGCCCGATATTATGTTCTCAGTATGTCTTTGTGCTAAATATCAAGCTAGACCTAGGAGTCACAATTGATTGCAGTTAAAAAAATTTTTCGTTATCTCAATCATTCACTAGATTATGTGTTACTTTATCATAAGTCTAGCACATATGAGCTAATCTCATATAGTGATGCCGATTTTGTCGGATGCAAATCCGATAGGAAGAGTACTAGTAGCACTTGCCATTTTCTAGGAAATTCTCTTGTTTTTTGGTTTTCCAAGAAACAGAACTCTGTATCATTGTACACGACCGAAGCAGAATATATTATTGTGGGTCTTGCATGTGCACAAGTTCTTAGGATGGGACATACACTCAAAGACTATGGTGTCAATTGTGATACTTGCCCTATGATGGTTGATAACCAAAGTGCAATATCTTTCTAAAAATCCGGTACATCACTCACGTACCAAACACATAGGTGTGAGACACCATTTCATTAATGATCATATAGCTAAGAAGGACATTATCTTAGAATACATTGAAACCCAAAAACAAATCGTCGACATCTTCACTAAATCTCTTAAAGAATATTCATTTGTGATGTTGCGTGGAAAATTAGGGATTATGGATGAATCTGAAATATAGGAGTTCATATTTATATGTTAAATCATGCTTTGAACTCATGTTATCATTTCACGTCTCATGTTTTTATGACATATTTTTACATACTTTTCAATAATATTTATTTGAGATTTTGATGATTATATATGTTTGCATTAGTATACGTGGTTTGTATGTTAATCTATATTATTTTAATAGTGATTTCATGTTTGTAGAGTAGTTAAAGTTAGGTCTTATGGTGAGTTATCTCAATTCTCTTGATTTCAGCCTTATCCTATATTTTTGGACCAGGACAGACGACTATCATTCCTTCGACAGTCGCCTGCCCAACTCTAGATTTTCTGACTGAAATTAGTGCTTTTCGCTCAGGCGACTGATGTATAATTTCCAGGCACCTATCTCTCCGACAGGCGACTAAAATTTGTTCATCAGAACGCCCCCTTGATTTTGATAATTTTCTCTCAAATCATCAAAATTGTTGACTTTCGATCAGGCGAGTGTGGTATATTTTACAGGCACATGTCACTTTGCCAGGCGGCTGTGACTTTCACTAAAGGTGCATGTCTATCTCTTTAGCCATTTTTCTCTCTTTTCGGCCAGCCGACTGACGATTCTACATCAGTTGACTATCCAAGTTTGAGGCGGTTCGTAGTTTTAATATGAGCCGTCCATCTTTCGATCCAACAGCCCAGATGTGATTCGCCTCCACTTAAGTAATCAAGGGCCCTCACATTTTCTCTCTCCACCGAATCGTATTCCCTCGTCTTCCTCTTCAAACGAGAGCCCTCCATTCGATCTTCTCCATCGATTCAAGTTTCTGATCGCCGATTCTCCCTCCTCTCCTTCGATCGAGCTTTGGAACCTCTCCTCCTCCGTCGATTGTGGTATAACTTCTCAGCTCTTTCATTTCGTGCCGTAATCATTCGTTTCATTCGATTTTTGCTCATGTCCCTCCAAGACTGCTACTTCATGGTTCAAACCTTGAGGAAACACTTGTGTTCCTCTTACATACGTCGGTTCAAAGTTTCTTCGCCTACGGCTTCTCCATCCTCACCCCGCTTTCAGAGTACTCGGTCATCTTCTTCTCTCGATGAGTTTCTGGGGATATCTGTTGCTTCGCTGATCCTCCTCCTTCTGTATCTGAGACTGAGCCATCTCCTTCGCATCCTGCTAACTGAGCCATCTCCTTCGCATCCTGCTGAACCAACGTCTCTGACTCCTTCAGCTCCCTCTTCAGATCCCCTCCTCATTCAGTTGAATGAGCGAGTGACTACTCTTGATCTGAAAGTCTCTGACATGGATCAGAAACTACATATTCTGCTTGAGCTTTAGAACAAGTCGTTTCTGTATCACGTCTTCCCAGTTCCAGTCTTACTCCAGGCTATGTCCTTTCTTTCGAGGATGTCACTTAGACTGTTGCTCCTCATCCTCCAGGCGATGCTCAGGCCCCTCCTGCTGAGGTCACCCAGCCTCCTCCTCCTGTTGTTCAGCTCTCTGAGAATGTTAATGCTACTGTTGGTCAGTCTTCAATGCCTGATCATATGGAGATCCATGCTGCTGGTGGTGCATCGTCATCAAAGCGAAAGGCTCTTGTGTATCCTTCTCGTCGCTCTGCTAGACTGATGTTCCGTTGCTCTGGTCGCCCATCGGATCCCGCTATCATTCAGATTGACCGATGAAGCATTGCCACTACTCACCCTAGGACTTCTTTTTGTTAGGGTTTGAGTGTATGTCTTTGGATGTGTTGTATCTTTTGTAATGGATGTTTAGTATTGGTGCTTATAGCACTTGTATAATTGTTTGTTATTACTTTTAGATGGTGTATGATGATGGTCATATTTTTGTTTGTATGTGGAGTGGTTAGTCATTATTTTTTTACTCCATGTATTTCTTATATATATATATATATGTATATATATATATGTATATATATATATATATGTATATATATGTATATATATATATGTATATATATGTATATATATATATATATATGTATATATATGTATATATATATATGTACATATATATATATATGTATATATATATATATGTATGTATATGATATCACATTTTGTCTTTTTACTCTCTGATGTGATCCATGTGTATATGTTGTGCAATTTTGTCTCTTTGTATGCTCTTTTATATACATGATGCAGTGTTCTAAATATTGGATTTCGGTTGCGTAGCGGTCTAGGAAATTTGATATCGGATTGCGGATATCGGGATATATCGGGGATATTGACTAAATATCGAAGTGTCATATCGGAGGCTTAAAATGATGATATATGCAAGCATAGATGTATCTAAGAAGATATAAACTATATGAACTCAAATAAAAGTATGTTTTGATTATACTTCTCTCGTTAAACATGAATATCAAGGATATTGACTAAATATCAGAGTGTCATATTAGAGGCTAAAAATGATATCAAATAAAACCATAGATGTGTCTAAGAAAATATAAAATATAAAAACTCAAATAAAAGTATGTTTTGGGTATACTTATCTCATTAAATGTGAATATCAGAGTGTCATCGTAGATATCTCATTCTCTCTTGCTCTCCAACCTAAAATCTATTTGGTTTGTTGTCATGCCAATCCCAAATTATTGACCCCTAACAAACATATTTGCAAGGATGTCTTTATCATCCATTACAATTTCTTATAAATTCCTTGACAAGAGATTTCTACGATTTCTCCTACTTTATTTACTGACAATTTAAAGTGAATATATTTAACTAAGTTAGACATTTAGTTCTTACAATTGTCCATATTTGTATAAAATAGATACACAAGCCTAGAATAACACTTGCAAGAATTTTACGAAGTGAAGCAGTCACGCAAATGACATTGTTGGAGAATTTGACAAAAGCCATATCTAGACAAGTCCTCAAATTTCTGAAATCTTGCACATAACATGTGTAGTTCTGAATTTTTGAGATATGCTTCTACTAAATTAGGTCTGTTCAAAAATCGATGAAATTTTGGTGGCGGAATCCAAAAAGATGATGACATACATGGGAATCTTTTTCTTTTTGACATAATTCTAGCTAAAACGATGATATGAATATGAATATGAGTGAAAGCTAGTTTTGTTCAAGTAAAAAATTTACATATAGTTTTATATGCATTGAAAAACAATAGAGATCAAAAGAACAAGATTTAGACTTTAAAGCTTTGATCTTGGAAGGGGTTGAAGCTTAGATCTCTGGAAATTGGGATGAATTTGGCTGAGAATGGGAGATAGGGTTTGAGATGATGAATTTCTCATAGGTTGGAGAAATTTTGAGCTCTAAAGGGTTTTGATGAATGAATGACCATATTAGGACCATTAGAGCTCAAATGAGTCATCAAGATTAGATCGCTTCTTGGGTGTATGTTGTAAGTTCCAATACCAAGTCAACTATAAGAGATTTGAAATGGATTTGAACCCGAAATCATCAAAAATCTGAAGAGAACGCATCATTGATGGCCTGGAAAATACATATCTAGTCAGCTATAGTTCAATAAGTAATCGACGATGGGGTCGTTAGTCGACTAGTCGAGGAACTCTAGTCAACTAGCAGCTGAGAAACAAAATGGGTTTGAAACTGTCAACGGATTAGTCGACTTTAGTATAGGGATTAGTTGCCTAGGGGGTCAATTAGTCGACTAGACTATGTAATATGGTCGACTAATCGTACATTATGACGTATACAACTTATTTTAATTTCTGTTTTCTCTTTTATTAATCAAGTTATCATTTATTTTATCTTTTAACTTAATTTAACAAACAAATACATACATGTACATACAAAATATTTTAATTTGTTTTGTTTTGTGTAAGTTACCAATAATTTTTTTTTGAATTTTTTTTGTTTCATGAAATTATTCATTTAATTAGATACCAAATCCATTTGAGTTTGGTTTTTTCATCTTTTATATGTGAGAATAATGTCAAACACATGGCACCTGACCAACTTGGGTCAGGTGCGTTGACGTCCAAAAGTAATAGCTTTTTGGACGGTCAATGAGAGGACGCCAAGTCAGTGCACCTGACCAAAGTTGGTCAGGTGTCATCTGTATTATATGAATCTCTTTATATATTTATAATTTCTTGAAAAATGTATATTTTCAATGAAATTATTTATATATAAAAATTTCATTTTATTAGTGATATTCCAATGTACCACATTTCTATTGTTTAACGTTAGTATATTCTACTCCATATTTATTATTATTAATAATTTGATATGATAACAAATCATTTAGGTTTTCTCTACAATTGTTGAATTTGTTTAATTCTTGTATAGTTCATCATATTTTAATTTAATACTAGTTATATTATTACCAAAGTTATTTAATCTATTCATTAGATTTTATACTTTTTTTGATACATCAGAAAGCATTTAAATCGTGTACCGACCAGGTCTCGATCCCGCGCCTCCCAGTAGGGAGGGGAAGAGAATGTCATCTGAGCACTTGCTCATTAGAAGATTTTTACATTCAATATTAAGTAACTTGCTTTCATCTTTTAGTTTATAGTTCTCCATTTTAACATTAAATTCTCATCTTCTAATTCTTCATTATATAAAGCTTTATCTTCCGACATAGTTTCATTTTTGAGTTTTGAGTTTGATTATTTCTTCTTATAGCACAAGGTTTTCTTTTTCTAAATTCTTTAAACATACATCATCATTCATAATTCGTTTCAGTTTAGCATATTTTTTAATCAAACATTCATGTGTACACATAATTTTTTTAAAGCAACATTAATATCTACTTCATTTTCATCATCGGAATCGAAATCGGTACAAACCTCATTTTACGAGAGTGACATAAAACACGTGTGTGAGTTCTTCCGCTTTTTCTTCTTCCTCGTCGGATGAAGAATATGAATTATTTTCCCAAGCAGTGAGTGCATTTTTATGTGGTATCAACGGCTTCTCTTTCAATTGTGTCTTGTTCTTTGTAAAAGGGGCAATCCTTCTTATAGCGGCCTGACTTATTACATCCAAAACAAACAATTGTTTTATTAGTTAATCTAGTTTTATTTGACTTCAACTTACCTCTTAGGGGTCTCGTGAAGCTCATTCTCAAGAGGGATATGTCATCTCTTTCAACTTCTGACTCTTTTGAATCAAAGGTCGCCTTGAAAGCTAATGCTTTCTTCATTGGTTGCGCGTCCTTTCTCCTTTCTTCTAATTGGATCTCATAGGCCATGAGATTTCCAACAAATCTTTCATAGTGAGCGTTGATAGATCTTGTGCTCTTTAGTGGTGGTTGTCTTCTCCCATTCCGAAGTAAGGGATCGAAGTGTCTTCATCACGAGGTCTGTTTATATTACCTTCTTGCCTAGCCTGACAAGTGCACTTGCCATTTCCATACTTGCCATTTCCATGAGTCATGTGTACTTCTCTGGAATTGACTCTCCTTTCATCTTAAATATTTCTAACAAGTGTGCATAAATAGAGATTTTAGAATCTTTAATTCTATTGGTACCTTCGTGAGTTACCTCGAGCACATGCCAAATCTCTTGTGCGGCGATTGTCGTCAACACCCAACAAAAAATATTTGTGTCAAGCGAGCAAAAGAATGTGTTCATTACTTTGGCATTAAGATTTTCCCTCGCTTTCTTCATGTTGCTCCATGTGGACATTGGAGTAGTTAGTCACCCATATGCTGACTCCACAATAGTCCAAAGGTTGTGCTAATTGATTGAA
Organism: Scilla litardierei; assembly: GCA_030789695.1. NCBI lineage: Eukaryota > Viridiplantae > Streptophyta > Magnoliopsida > Asparagales > Asparagaceae > Scilla > Scilla litardierei. Next base: position 53,109,935 of record CM061136.1, on the reverse strand, counting down.
GATAAAACATCATCATCGTCTTTGGCCCAAATGAGCTGGAAATTGGCTCAAAAATTATATAAAACGTTTTAAACTCAAATAAATTTTCTTTGGCCGAAATTAATATAAAAATTAATTATTAAAAAATATTATAAACCTTGTTAAAAATATAAAAGTGGTCAAATAAACTCCAAAAATTATAAAATAAATATCGGGGTGATCGTGATGACGAAAGTGAGCTAACTAAGAAGACGGATTTCAATTTCGACATCGGACGACGAAACTAAAAATAGAAACGTCTCCCGTCAAAAGTGAGAATCGCAACGTCTCATCGAATAAGATTAAATTGTGGGAAAACGACTCGAGAAACGTCGTTCCAAATTAGGCCCACTATTTAATACTCTCAGAGACGTTCACAATGGCATATTGCATCAAAGTGTTCACAAACAATCAAAGTCTAAAACAAACACGTGCACGGCCAAAAGCACGTGCACGAACAACGTACAACGAAAAGTGGTCGTTACACCATCCGTTCCTCCAGGTCGATTGCAAGCCTCCTCTCGGGTCAAATGGATGAGATTGGTCCACACTTCTTTCAACGACGTCCGAAAAAATATCGTAGGACCAAGGCGGAACCCAAATGGCGTCGTCGGGCCCCCACAAATACTCTGGAGGATCGTCGTCATTGTTGCGCTGCTGGAAACCTCCTTCGGGTCCCACCGGAAATTGAAAATATGGCGTATGAGCTGTTTGGGCCCCCATAATGTGCCCCAGGCGGTGCTAACGAGGTCAGAGGGTGCTGTCGGGCCCCCAGGAAGTGCGGCGGGCCACCTGCAAGTCGAGCGTCCCTCGAAAAGGGACGCGTTGTCTGGTCGAAGCCCCTGGAGGGGCGGGAGGCAGGTCCCGCCCCTCTTGGGGGTTCACCGACCCCACAAAAAGCTGCCGGAGGGGTGGCCTCCCCCTCCTGTGGCCGACGCACCTCCCCGTGGCGGGGAGGTCGCCGGAAATGGTCCACAATCGTCTGGATCCGCGATGATCCGTTGTTCGGGGTGCTGACCTTCGTCTTCGACATCTTCTGGAACCTCTTCGTTAAAAATCACATCTTTCGGAACGTCTTCGTTAAATTCCAGATCTGGATCTGAAGATTCCAGATCTGCATCGTCGACAGCCACCGCCTTCAGATTTGAATCTGAAAATTTCAGATCTGGATCTGAAAGTTCCACATCTGGATCTGAAAGTTCCAGATCTGGATCTGAAAGTTCCAGATCTGGATCTGAAAGTTCCACATCTGGATCTGATAATTCCAGATCTGCATCGCCGACAACCGCCGCCTTCAGATTTGAATCTGAAAATTCCAGATCTGGGTCACCAACAACCGCAGGTTTCAAATCTGTCTTTGTCTTCGCAGTGACAGGATAGCGACGAGCATTCTCCGCCAAATCCTCCTGGTAACGATGATCGATCTTCGCCAAATCCTCCGCTAACTGACGGCGCGCCTCCATAATCCTTCACTCCAACTTTTGATTCGATCCGTCGCTACATCCCTTATATTTGGACCGAATCTTTTATTCCAACCGATCGAGCCGCTCCTCATTGCTTGTGGTCGCCATGGATCTACCGCTCTGATACAAATTGATGTGATTCTGGATCTCTAAAATTATAAAGTGGCTACTATAAATAGTATACTCGCTAAATAACGACTAGGAATGAAAGAGACAATTAATATAAGGGAAATGAGAAATCCTAATACAATAGATCTAGGGAAATAAACTAAGAAATAAACTCTCACAATTTTCGCATCCTCAAGAACTAGGGTCGGCTGACCTCTTATAACCACGACTGTAGTGTGCAAATTAATTCTCTGCCAACTTGTTGTGTGCATAGCAATTTTCCTCCAAATATCAGCTGCATTAGTCAGCTCAACTCAGTGCCAATAAACTATGATAACTCAAGTCGACTCAATTTCGAGCAGATGAATAGCATTAGCAACTTGACTCGACTGCGCTTAGAGGCTTGGCTCATCATCAAAATTTGTTCGATGGAGCTGAAACTATAGCACACGGATTGATTTGAGCAGATGATGAGTTTTATTATAGAATTGATTGGATCTTACTGGCGATGGGTCCAGTTGCCTCGGATAGCTTTGACAATGCTCAGGGAAGGTCGGTAAACCTTAGCAAAGTTTCTGAGAGCATTGGTGGTAGATGGCGATAGCAGTAAAAAAGAAAAACGATGATGACAACAACGGTGATCAAGGTAGATGATGACGATCATAACGACTATAATGAAGAAGTAAGGTGGCGGTGAATATAGTGATAGAGAAAGGTTGCAATGTTGGCGGTAGCATTATAGGGAGGCTACGTTGACATCCTTAGTGATAACTGCAAAGATTAAAGAAAAGCGGAGGTGATGATTGGGAATGATCTCATCGCGAGTAGAGTAAAGGCGGTGACAGTAGCTAGGGTTCTATGAAGTTGGGTTTAAGATTATGGATTTGAGGAGTTTTGTGGGTCGAATAAGCCGAACGTGGACTTTTATTTTTTTTTATTTTTTTTATTTTTCATTTGATTTTGATTGTTTAGTTTATTCTCTCCGTATTTTGATTTTTTGAAACTAAAACCAAATATTAATAAGTGGAGAAGGTTTTGGATATAAGTTATGAATGGTTTGACTAAACACTAATGTAAAGAAGATGAAAAAGACAAAGAAAAAAATCAAGGATTAGAAAAAAAAAATATGACTTTGGTTCTGATACTAATTTGACACAAGATTAAGAGGATGGATTGTGATTGGGGAATTAGGGAAGAAGATTTTTAGGATTGATAAAAATTTTGGTTATTACACCCAAAAAAACTAACCATCACCTACTCACACACCACACACCTCATATACCAATATTTTTTGGATCTCATATCTAGGCAATCAAGTCACTCTCGCACTACAATAATCAAAGTTTAATGGTAAATAAAAAGCTTATGCATATTTTATTCATTAATCTGCTATCTAAATAGAACAATTCTGAGGGCTTTTAATAGGCTTACAACTTAAATCCAACTCCTAATATAATCGATGTGGGACTAAAGAAATTACCAAAATAAAAGAAGACTCAAACTCCTACTACAAGAAAACTTAAGACTCAAATTAAAAAAAATATAGAAGACTCAAATACTAATAGAACCGAACTGGATCCCATCACTTATGATCTGTGGCCCTGTATCCTACGATTTCAAATTTGACATGTCGGGCACTTTATTTCACTCAAGTACTTGATATCCGTGCTCTGTAACCAAATAACACTACTGGCAATTGAGGGGTGAGTAATAGTGAATTGATTATATACCAAATAACGTAGTATTCCTTTCCACCTTAGCGATACATCTTGCTCTTTATAATTGATTAGCTTCTATATTTGTACGAGCCATACTTAGTTTTCTCGATTTGCTTTAATTGCATGTAATGTTTATTTATTCCACCGAAGATTACATGAGTTGTATTTATGAATCACTACAGAAGCAGCCTTGGACATCAATCAAAAAATGCAAATACAATTATGTTTAACTTTTTTTTAGACATAGTATAAGTTTATGACTAGGTGTGTCTTCATGAATCATCATAGGTATGCACATTGGACTCATTTACGCTCACATAGTAATGTTATAAATAGAAGTTGATCATGACATCCTAATTCAAGATGGCATGACAACCTCCTCAGTTGCGGCAACGTGTACTAGATATCTTTTGAATGACTTGGAAGTTCCCTCCAAAATAGGTCAAATTTAACTTGTGACTTAGAATCCCTATCAAAAAACATACAATCAGAAATACTTCTTACATCAAAATGGTGGATTTACTTTTTATAGTCATGCAATTTGTGAGGTCACGCAACCAAGAGCAACCCTCCAATTACCTAGAAGCATAACCAAATTGCCAAAATGCATAAAGCAGCACAGAGTCGAAGTAAAGCATGACTATATTTCTTTGTTGCATCGACATCTATAAGAACTTGTAAATGTTCCCAAAATATCCATGCTCAATGAAAAGTTTAAAAAACTAGAAAATTACGTTGTCTTCTCACAAATTCATAAAAACTATGCCACAGAATTTGATACGACTATTTTGACCGGGCCCGGAGGGGCCAAGTCTACTACGGCCTTGGGGCCCGGGCCCAAGGATCTTACGGCCGGGCCGCGCTTCTTCACCCAAGACGAAGGCCCAAGAGACTGCCCACTTCCATGGTGGAGGAAATCTGAGCTCAAATCAAGGAAGCATTCACCAAACATGGCAACCGCCAAACGCCATCACTCTCGCTAATAATGGCCGACTTAAATGACCATTACTCCAGTCATCATGGCCCGACTTAATGGCCTTAACTCGCCAATCATGGCCACGTTCATTACATTCATTCCATCATCAAATGGGCGCCATTAGGGGGTCAACACTTCCCCATTTGCACGTCCCCATGAATGATGGCCATGACGTCACATCATGGCACATTACTAGGAGGATTGGCCTATATGAGGAGGGGGTTGGCGTTATCCATGAGAGCCGAATCTTTGCGATCTACAACGGAGGTATCTCATACTCCCATCTTACACCTTCTTCCACCTAACATGTTTCTCCTCCATAGCTCGGCCCGAGGGTCGGCGCTTGGTCTCTCCGCAAACCAAGTCCGATCCCACCGAGCATCTATCAGACCAGATCTGACTTTGGCATCGGAGGGGAATCAGTCGAAACCAAGGCCCGACCCCCCTGATGAGCTCCCTCGTCTATTCAGGTCCAGGAGATCCGGTGACGCCGAGGCTACCCCTCCGCGTCTTCCCAGCCGGAGCCGAGCGCCCTCGTCCCCGAGCCCGCTCGTCTCCACCACCAAAAGGTCGCCGCTCTGCCGAGGCCACACTTCGGCAAGCCGACGCGAGGATCCGCGTGTCCCTCACCGAGTGACCCCGCCTTCAACCGATCCCGGAGGTCGTCGTCCCGCCGAGGCTACCCCTCGGCACGCCGGAGAACGGAACCGTGTCTCCCAACCCAAGCGAACGTGCCCTCGATCGACCCCAAGCGTCATCTCCGTGACATCTACGACATCCAGGAGGTCCCGCGTGTCCCCTTTGACCGCGTCGACCTCGCACCCTCCGGTCAACATTTCAGCGATGAGAAAACCCCCGTAAATATCTGGCGTCGTCTGTGGGAACGAGTCAACATTCACGTCGTCAACCACACCAATCATTACTCGTTCCTATAATCAAAAACTCATCAGGTTTCAACAAATGCCTCACAAAGCATGTTGATAAAGCGACCGCGGCTGCGATGATGATGGATCACTTGGTGTCTGGCATTGCGACCTCGGCCAATGCGGACGAGCAAAAGGAGCGCATCGAGAGATGGGGGCGAGCCAGAAGATGCGGGGCTACGGGTGTCTCGGCGAGGCCATCAAGGAGATGAGATCTCGATCCTCGTCTTCCCCCAGCTGGAATTCCACATCTCCGACGTCACCCCCAAGTTCCCTTACACTAGATACCAGGGCCACCACTCCGACATCCAGATCTCCCACGTCGTCTCCAGGACCGTTCACCTCGGCCTCCTTGGCCTCCCCAACATCAAGCGGATCGTAATGAACAGACATCACAACACCAAATCGTCAGCTTCTCGGTCACCCCAAACACTGACCATAATGAGCCGGATCTCGAATCCCCCTCAGCACCGATCGAGCAAAGACAGCTCCACCTAGATCTCGCTATCGATCAAAGATCTCCGCTCGGCCGAGATCTCGCCTCTGATCAAAGCCCTCCACCCGGTGGACCTCGATCTCCGATCTAAGCCCTCGACTCCGACCAAGTTCGGTGGACCTCGATCCGAGATCTCACATTCGATCAAAGCTCTCAACTCGATGGACCTCGATCTGGTCTCCCTCCGACCAAGTCCTCGAACTCGAACAATGGAGAGCTCGCCTCCGATCAAAACTCTCAACAAATCCGACTTAAATGTCGGATCTCGACAGATGGATCAGATCCATCGGCCTGCCAAATCCATCGGCCTCCAGAGCTCGATCAGATCCATAGAGGCATGCTCTTCGACCCTAGCAAGCTCAATGATCGCCAAAGCTCGTTCAGACCCAGCGGAGCTCGCTCGTCGACCACCAGAGCTCGATCAGAACCATGGAGGCACGTTCTTCGACCCTAGCTCCAAAGCTTCGATGCCATCGACCCCAGATCCGAGGATCGACCCTAGCTCGGAGCTGCAGAGTCGACCCTAGTTCCAAAGTTTTGGCACCGTCGACCCCAGATCCGAGGATCGCCCCAAACTCTGAGCCACAGAATCGACCCTAGCTCCAAAGCTTCAGCACCGTCAACCCCAAACCCGGGGCATTGATCACTCCATATTTTACACTTTTTTCCCGCATGTTTGCATGCCATTCAGATCGCTCAAATCATGTTTTTCACGATATATCGATGATATTGCGATGATTTTCACGATTTGTTGTTTTTGTCGTATTTCAGGTGATTTGGAGCGATTAGGAGTGATCCCAAGATACGCCTACTTCAGAGTGTCACCGACAACCTCCCCGAGGGGTATTTTGCCATTGGAGAGGAGCGGAAGAAGAAAGAACGTCGCAGGAGCGACGAGGAGGCAAAAACAAGCTGTTTGGGCATTTTTGGTGTCTCACTCGGCCGAGTGAAGGAGTCACTCGGCCGACCAGTGAGACCCCGCTCGGCCGGCCAGATCGGACACGCATCATATGTGCACTCGGTCGAGCATCGGAAGCCACATCGGCCGAGTGACGAGACTCCGTCCGCCCGAGTGGCATTCAGACGACGCCCATCCAAAAGAGCCGACTTACTGTTTTTCGTCTGCTTGAGCTTCAGAAGACCCACTCGGCCGAGTGGAAAATGCCGACCGCCCGAGTGTATAGAAGCCATCGGCCGAGTGACTACAACTCACTCGGTCGAGCGACCCCCGAAGAGAAGACCCCCGAAGACACAGACTTACTGGAAATTTTCAGGGTTTCTTACTCGGCCGAGCGACTTTTGTCACTCGGCCGAGTGAGTCGCGCTGCCTGTAGCGTAAATTGCGATTTTCAGGCTGCGCAGGGGCATTTTGGTCACAGTTTTTTGGATGATTTTGGGGGGTATTTAACCCCAGTTTTTGACCTAGGTTAGAGAGCTTTTTCCTTTACTTTTTGCAGCTTTTTAGATTAAACTTTTTAGCTTTAGATTATTGTGATTGGAGAGGAGAGAAAAGTTTATTTTTGTTGGATTCTTGGAGAACTCTATTGGTTTGTCTCCCTCTCCTTTAAAAATACTATTTTTATTGCTTATTTGAATATTGTGATGAATTCTCTTGTTAATTCCATTGATTATTTTTGTATTTGTGCTATGAATTGTGAGTAGTCCTTACGCCTTGGGGCGTGGGGATGAACCCTACGAGCCCAATTTCCGATTTGTGATGATTTGGTAGAAATATTGCTAGAATTGCTATTAGGGTTGGTTTGGGATCGATTTAACACGGATAGCTAGGTGTTCATATCGATTGGGATTTGCAAGAGATTGGATCCCAATTCGATAGGAAACCCTAGAAATCCGAATTGGGTTGAAATTGAGTTTCCGTAGTATCGGTTTGCAAGAGATTGGACCGATACTAGGGTTCTCGATTGCAAATCCATGCCGATACCCGTTTGCAAGAGATTGGACGGGCAAGAACTATCCCAACCTAGGTCGTGGCCCGAGTTTGCACGAGAGTGGGCTCGGGGCGCGATTGAACGATGATGTTGATCCTAATGCTAGCTTGCCTAGGCTAGGGTTTGCAAGAGATTGGACCCAACCCTAGGTTAGCTATAGACCGACAACAGCGCGAGAGCGTGAGCTAGGTTTTACATTTAGTTGCAACTAGTTCATCCGAAATTATACCCTAGCAATTGAGACACCAATGAATTACATTGACGAGATACGGTGAGTAGCGGGGATTCCCCATTCCCTAGGCGTCTTTTATTTGATTTGATATCTCTACACTTTGTCTGATGATTGTGACAGGATCGCCAAAAGGAAAATTCCATCTTTTCTATTCCTATAGCCAGGTTGTTAGGAGAAGACACCGTCATTCGTCCTCCCTGTGTTCGATAACCCGCTCGCCGCTACACCGTGCGCTTGCGGTAAAACTACACGGTCGCTCTTTTTGGGTTACATTCCGAAGCGATCAAGTTTTTGGCGCCGTTGCCGGGGAGGCGATAGTGTTTGATCTTATCACCCTAGCTATTTCTTCTTTTTGTTTTATTTCTTTATTTTTTTTATCTAACCCTTCCACTGTGCTAATCATTTCTTTGAACCTCTGTTTTCCCGTTGCATGTACACGAGATCCACGGCGGACCCTGAAGCTATATTATTTGATCCCAAGATTGAACGTACTGTGCGGAGAATTAGAGCGGAGAGGAGACAAAATCCGGAAGGGAGGTTTATGACCAACCCGGAAACTGCGGAACAATTGGCGGCAAGGATGGCGAGGATCATTTCCATTCGCGATAGGCTTCGGCCTAAGACCTCTTCTACGACCTCATCCATTGCCGTGCCGGAGTTGGCGGCCGATAAGAATTTTGAGCTGAAGACCGGACTAGTGGTTCTGATGCAGCAGGACCCATTTCATAGGAACGCCCATGAAAATCCTCACTACCATATCCAGCTATTTTTGTCGAAGTGCGCCATATTTCAGATGCCGGGCGTCACCCTAGATGCCATCAGACTGCACCTCTTCCCATTCACATTAAAGGACAAGGCTCTTTATTGGTTGAGGACGCAAGCTGAGGGAGTCTTTACCTCATGGGACGAGTTGGCGAGTGCGTTCATTGACAAGTTCTATCCGCCCTCCAAGACGGTAAAGATTAGGAGTGCTCTTTTGTCCTTCAAGCAAGGACCTCAAGAGACACTCTATGAGGCTTGGGAGCATTTCAAAGATCTGCAGCATCAATGCCCCCACCATAGCATCGAAGATTGGGAGCTAGTCCATAGCTTCTACAATGGTCTCCAACCGGGGACCAAGCATATTATTGATGCGGCGGCAAATGGTGCCATCCTATCGAAGACTCCCGACGAAGCTACGGCCCTAATTGAGGAGATGGCCTCAAAAAATCAACAATGGGGCGATGAGCGAGGACACTCTACGTCCTCCTTGAAGCCATCTAGCATCTATGAGGCGAAGGCCGTAGCGGAGCTGACAAACAAGTTCAATTCTCTCCACAAGGTGGTGGAGAGACTGGAGAAGTATATCACGGAGCCCCAAGGAACCCCTTCCACATCCGCACCAACGAATCAAATGTGTGATTGGCAAGACCAATCTCAAGCTATGTATTTGGGAGGAGAGCAAGGAGAGGGATCCTTGGAGCAAGTTCAATATGTCGCGGGGAACCAAGGATATTGGGCCAATCCGGCCACTAGAAACCATCCCGGTTTCTCCTATGCCAACAATGAAGGAGCGTTGAACCCACCGCAACAACTACCTCAACAAGCTCGACCACCACCACCACCACAACAACATTATCCACCGAGGGGGCCTCCACAACAAAATTTCCCACCGAAGCAACAAGTTCCACCCTATAGGCCGCCCGGATACAATCAAGGGTGGAGAAACCAAAACCCTCCACAAGCTCAACAACGATCCGACTTTGAAGCTAGAGTGGAGGAGTTTATGGTCGAGCAAAAGAAGATCAATGCTTCCTTGAAGGCGGGCCAAGACTCCCTTACAACCGTCGTAGCTCAAATCTCGGAGCAATTGGCGTTGCTCAATCGAAATACTCAACAATTGCCGGCTCAACCCAAGCAAAACCCACGGGGTGCCACCGGCCACATCAATGCCATGGTTGCCGTTACAACTAGAGGCGGGAAGGACACCACTCCCGTCATGATTCCTACCGAGGAGCCCGTGGTGGAGAGAGTAGAGCCAATTGAGCCGGCCGTTGAAGTTGAGAAGGAAAAAAGAGCCACAAGAAAGAGAGAAGTCCAGAGCGGAGCAATTGCTTGAAGAGAGGCGCTTTATGCCACCGGTCCCATTCCCACAGAGGCTTGCTAGAGCGAAGATGGAGAAGAGACTAGTGAAGTTTCTCGAATATTTGAGAGGGGTAAGCCTCAATATTCCCTTTCTTGATGCTATCGTTGAAATCCCGACATACGCAAAATTTTTAAAGGATTTGATTTCGGGGAGAAAGAGGAAGGAGAAAATAATGCTAGCTGAGGAGGGGACTTGGTTCACCAAGAGAGAGAAGGAGCCCGCTAAGTTCAAAGACCCGGGGAGTTTTCGGATTCCTTGCACCTTAGGCGGCGTCCCCCTTCAAAAGGCATTGGTGGACTTAGGGGCTAGTGTTAGCCTCATGCCTCTCTCTATGTTCCTAAGGCTAAACACCGGGACAAAATTGAAGCCTACCGACATGCGGATACAACTAGCCGATGGGCGGATCACAAGGCCGGTAGGGATCGCAGAGGACATCCCGCTACAAGTCCCAGGGGGCATATGTTTGCCATGTGACTTCGTTATCATAGATGTTAAGGAGGAGGGCGACACGTCGCTAATACTTGGACGCCCGTTCCTCGCCACCGCCGGTGTCATTGTCGACGTACGAGAAGGTTCCCTAACATTGAACGTCGGCAACATCAAGGTGGAGCTTCATATTTCTAAGGCAATGAAACACATGCCTTACCACGAGGAGCTGGACTATATGGACCTCCTTGACGAGGTTATTGAGGAGGCGATCCCCCATTCGATCGGCGCTCTATTCAAAGAAGATTTCGAGGAAGGGCTGGACTTAGGACAAGATGAAAAGATGGAGCATTCCCCCGACTTCTCCACTGAAATTGATGAAGGCGACGCTGATGTCGCAAGGATTCGAGAGCTCTGCAAGCTCTCAAAATTGAAGTCTCCGAAGAAAGATCCGCCGATACGGAAATCGGTGTCACCGGTGAAGCCGAGGACCGGAGCAAGCGCTAGCTTGGGGGAGCCACCCCCCAACACTACCCAAGGCAAAGGAGCACCGAGGAAGGACGCCCCGCCACAACATCAAAAGTTAAGCGTTCTCCCCGGAAAATTTGACGGGTGCATCTCCTATGCACCAAATATCCCGCATTAATTGAAAATCAAAGGGGGTCGAGCTCACGACCTTAAACGAGCGCTTGTCGGGAGGCAACCCGACGGTTATCGCTTTATTTTTACTTTTTCTTTATTTTTGTTTTAGAAATTATTAGTGTTTTGAGTCGTTCGACCAAACATTTTGTGATAACGGGTCCTATTTTTCTTGACAGGAGAGGAGATAGGGAAATCCATCATGAGGAGGATGAACGAGGCTACGAGGAGCGCTCCAGGAAGGCGCTCGATGCTTAGGAGGAAGATGAAATCGACTGGAGGAAGAAAAACAGAGTTTAGAGCCCAAATGAAGACAAACAGCAGAGAACAGGGTTCACTCGGCCGAGTATACTAGTCACTCGGCCGAGCACACAAGTTTGTCCGCCTGAGCGGCCCATGAACGAGGGAAGTCTGCTGTACCCAACTCTCTGTTTCTTTTCTTGATTTCAGAATAATTGCCACTCGGCCGAGTATATATATTCACTCGGCCGAGTAAAACTGATACACTCCTAGGGCGAGTCTTGCCGAGTAGCTTGAGCCACTCGGCCGAATGGACTTACTCCACTCGGCCGAGGGTGGCAAGGCCACTCAGCCGAGTCATTAGCGGGGGAAATTTTCCAATATTTTCCGTTGAGTTCACTCGGCCGAGCGACTTAGTCACTCGGATGAGTCGTAACTTTTTCTATAAAAGGGGGCGGGGGGGCGCGTTTTTCGAAACGACCAAAACCCAGAATCACCCGACCCCTCATCTCCCTCGCCCGCTGCGCTCGCTCACTCGCCCGACCACGCACCCCGCGCCGGCGCTCGGCCACCCAACTCCGGCCGATCGTCGCCGCCCCTCGCCCGAGTCGCCGCCGGCGGTCACCTCGCCGGCCGAGCTCCGGTAACCCAATTTTTCGCCTATTTCACCTCTTTTGTGTATTTTTTGATGATCCATGTGTCTAACGAACCCCAAACCCAAATTAAACCCAATTTCTATCTGTTCTACCCCTAACCCCCCATACGTTTTGAATATTACACGCTAATCTCTTCGTTTTATGCGCAGGTAAATTTGGGGAGCTTAGGGGAGCCCAGGGGAGCTTCCGGGGATTGTTTTGGGCTACGTGGAGGCGTCGTCTTCGCACGCTTCCATTACTTTGCTCTCGCGGCGTGTCGCGGTATACTCTTTCCTTTATTTTACGCACGCCGTGTTTTTCACATATTTGGTGAGCTCCCGGGGGCCATATGCCGCCCCGGACACGGCCGAGGTCGAGGAGAGATTCCGCCAAGCGGAAGCGATCGGATGATGCCGGCCCCTCCCACGAGGTGGAGGACTCTCCTCCGCCTACTCCACCACACCCCGTTCACCCAGCACAGCCTGCAGGCCCCGCACACCCCGCACAGCCTGCAGAGCCCGCACAGCCCGCACAGCCCATTCACCCCGCACAGCCACCCCCTGCCGTCCCACAGCCACCACCACTGGCACCGCTTGTCGGGCCACTTGGGATTACGTTCCGAGACGACGCACACCGCGTCGTCTTCGAGCGCATTTCCCAGCGCTCGATCGTACCCTCCAGGTTCGCACACCTTACAGACCTAGGACACCTGGGGGTACTTGAGGGGATGCTCACGTTGTATGACAACGTGGGCTGGCGAGATTTCTTCCAGGTGTGGGCGGACACGTTTCTCCGTCCGACACTTGAGGCGACCTTAGGACCATGTCTGCCACCGTCACCACCATGGCTAGCCATTTCGACCTTCTCCCAAGCATTCACTATTGCCTCACGCAGATTCTCGACCGGCTCCCTCGCGTGCCCACACCCACCCAACAGGTACCCACCCCCACCCCTACCCCCACCCAGCCTGCTCCCACACCCACACCCACACCCTCTCAGCAGTCTGTACCCCCACCACCACCACCTCCTCCACCGCCTCAGGACGGAGACGGCGCAGCACCACCTTCTTAGGCACCCTTGATGCCATTGATCTTTTTGCCGTCGTGCTGCCCGTCTCTGCTGGGTCCTGACGCTTTTGCCCACCCCCCTCCCCTCACTGTTCTGGATTCACATTTTGATCGTATATTTATATATCATTTTTGGGAGAGAGGGAGAGTTTTTGGTGTCACACTTTTATATCGCATTCACTCCTATATCTGCATGCATCATGTCTGCATCATATTTTTCATTTATTTTATTTTCTTTTCTTTTTCATCATGCATGCATCCTCACCTACCCCTCACTTTACACGTCTCTCGGTGTGCCACACTTCGCACATTGAGGACACTGTGCACTTTAGCTTGGGGGAGTGAGTTCTCACGTTCTTTTCGATTTACCACCTTTATTTTTTTTTCCACGCCATTCTCCGCATTTGCACTCATTTTCATCACTTTTTCTTCTCTTTACCATGCATCACGTTTTTCTTACTTTCTCTGTGTGATGCATTATATTTAGTTTCATTTTCCCTTTATCTTTATTTCTTTTTTTCATCTCATGCTAGAGATGACTTTTCTGTGATGATGATTACGTGGCGTTAGCTCTCTCTATATATGCATGCTATATTTGTCATGTCTTAGATTTTATTTCTGATATCATATGCTATGACTTGCCTTGCATTTAGAGATAGTAACCCACACTTTTTCCACATGAAAATGGATGAAATTTTATTATTAGCTGAGTCTGAATATTCATATGTATGCTATCGCAGAAAACACACCAAGATTCACGCATTGAATGCTTATATCTGGAGTACCGTTTTCTTTTCCTATATCACTTCTATATGCATGATTTGTACGTTTCACTTCAGGATGATTGAATGATGTTAGCTATGATGAATCTGGATTAGTTAGCTTTTTTGTGATCGAAACTGAGTAGATTAGATTACCCTGCTGAAGTTGTCGTGCACGTCCTATAGAGTGAACTGAGAGACATATTTATTTCTTTCTCCACATATCTTGAACATCATTTCTCTATTTTAAAATCATTGGTGAATCTCCCCTTTGCGATTCTAATATATGGCATTTCCCCCGCTATTAATTCCTAGCTCCAAATTCCCCAAAAACAAAGAAAAAGAAAAAAAATTCTTGTATATCCTTATTTCTCTTTGATTGGAATCATTGTGTATATATGAGTCCAAAAAAAAGAGAGAGAAAAAAAGAAAAGAAAAAGAAAAGAAAAGAGAAAAGAACCTCAATAAAAGATCACATCTCATGTTCTCTCTTTCTTTCCCTCTTTTTGTTTTTATTTTTATTACTTTTGGAGCTTCATAGAAATGGGGATGTAAATATATTTTTTTTGCCACCACGCTTATAGATAAGCTTGGGGGAGAGAATCCATTGATGTGTGAGAGAGTGACTACTTGACGTTGCACGACAACCTAGGCTAAGTAATATTCTATACTCGCTGAGATTATTTTTAGCTTCACGAAACCCAGAAATCTATGCCTAGCACTCATTTCATGAAATCAATGCTTTTCTATTCTTTCTATTCTATTGCGTGATATTCTTATACTACTCATAGAAAGCATTCAATTGAAAAGTGTGTGATCTGCGATATTGTATACCGCTTTAAATGATTCAGACGATGTTAATTCTAAAATTATTCCGTTTTTCATGATATATCAATATTCTTGGGTTTTCTATTTCTATTTGCACCATTATACTATGATATCGAAATAAAATTCTATGACATGTGTTTTTACATTCGGTGCATGCTATATGATTGAGCAAAACCCACGTCCTGAGAAAATGATCTAGCAGCTTCCCTCTTCGCTTTCTTCTTTCTTCTTCGTTTTTTTCATTTTCCATTTTTCCGCCGTTTTCGTTTTCGAAATCCACCGGGTTCGCCTTTTACTTATCTTCCTCGAGGACGAGTAAGAGGTAAGCTTGGGGGATTTTGATCACTCCATATTTTACACTTTTTTCCCGCATGTTTGCATGCCATTCAGATCGCTCAAATCATGTTATTCACGATATATCGACGATATTGCGATACTTTTCACGATTTGTTGTTTTTGTCGTATTTCGGGTGATTTGGAGCGATTTGGAGTGATCCTGAGATACGCCTACTTCAGAGTGTCACCGATAACCTCCCCGAGGGGTATTTTGCCATTGGAGAGGAGCGAAAGAAGAAAGAACGTCGCAGGAGCGACGAGGAGGCAAAAACAAGCTGTTTGGGCATTTTTGGTGTCTCACTCAGCCGAGTGAAGGAGTCACTCGGCCGACCAGTGAGACCCCGCTCGGCCGGCCAGATCGGACACGCATCATATGTGCACTCGGCCGAGCATCGGAAGCCACATCGGCCGCGTGACGAGACTCCGTCCGCCCGAGTGGCATTCAGACGACGCCCATCCAAAAGAGCCGACTTACTGTTTTTCGTCTGCCTGAGCTTCAGAAGACCCACTCGGCCGAGTGGAAAATGCCGACCGCCCGAGTGTATAGAAGCCATCGGCCGAGTGACTACAACTGACTCGGCCGAGCGACCCCCGAAGAGAAGACCCCCAAAGACCCAGACTTACTGGAAATTTTCAGGGTTTCTTACTCGGCCGAGCGACTTTTGTCACTCGGCCGAGTGAGCCGCGCTGCCTGTAGCGTAAATTGCGATTTTCAGGCTGCGCAGGGGCATTTTGGTCACAGTTTTTTGGACGATTTTGGGGGGTATTTAACCCCAGTTTTTGACCTAGGTTAGAGAGCTTTTTCCTTTACTTTTTGCAGCTTTTTAGATTAAACTTTTTAGCTTTAGATTATTGTGATTGGAGAGGAGAGAAAAGTTTATTTTTGTTGGATTCTTGGAGAACTCTATTGGTTTCTCTCCCTCTCCTTTAAAAATACTATTTTTATTGCTTATTTGAATATTGTGATGAATTCTCTTGTTAATTCCATTGATTATTTTTGTATTTGTGCTATGAATTGTGAGTAGTCCTTACGCCTTGGGGCGTGGGGATGAACCCTACGAGCCCAATTTCCGATTTGTGATGATTTGGTAGAAATATTGCTAGAATTGCTATTAGGGTTGGTTTGGGATCGATTTAACACGGATAGCTAGGTGTTCATATCGATTGGGATTTGCAAGAGATTGGATCCCAATTCGATAGGAAACCCTAGAAATCCGAATTGGGTTGAAATTGAGTTTCCGTAGTATCGGTTTGCAAGAGATTGGACCGATACTAGGGTTCTCGGTTGCAAATCCATGCCGATACCCGTTTGTAAGAGATTGGACGGGCAAGAACTATCCCAACCTAGGTCGTGGCCCGAGTTTGCACGAGAGTGGGCTCGGGGCGTGATTGAACGATGATGTTGATCCTAATGCTAGCTTGCCTAGGCTAGGGTTTGCAAGAGATTGGACCCAACCCTAGGTTAGCTATAGACCGGCAACAGCGCGAGAGCGTGAGCTAGGTTTTACATTCAGTTGCAACTAGTTCATCTGAAATTCTACCCTAGCAATTGAGACACCAATGAATTACATTGACGAGATACGGTGAGTAGCGGGGATTCCACATTCCCTAGGGGTCTTTTATTTGATTTGATATCTCTACACTTTGTCTGACGATTGTGACAGGATCGCCAAAAGGCAAATTCCATCTTTTCTGTTCCTATAGCCAGGTTGTTAGGAGAAGACACCGTCATTCGTCCTCCCTGTGTTCGATAACCCGCTCGCCGTTACACCGTGCGCTTGCGGTAAAACTACACGGTCGCTCTTTTTGGGTTACATTCCGAAGCGATCAGGCATCGACCTCAGCTCGGATTTGCGGCGTCCAGCTCCGATCTGTAGCGTCGATTCCAGATCCACATCACTGACCCCAGCTCCGATCTGTGGCGTTGATCCTAGTTCTGCAGCATCGACCCCATCTCCGACCTCCTCCGGATCGAATATACTTCCTTCGATCCTCAACAGAACCGACAGGGCCGCTCCGATCTTCATCGAGGTGGACAGCAGCTCTCGTGACCACCTTGCGGGTCGACGGCAAGATCCAGAGCCCGATCTGAGCCATTCTACCTCCACAGAGCTTGCCTTGGGTCGATCGGAGTCACCGGGCCTCCCAGAGGATCGGAGTCATACGGCGTGACATCTGATGCAGACTTGCCGGCACAGCAAAACCAAGTCGTCAAGCCTTATCGAGGCTTGCCTTGTGTCAAACGGAGTCACAGCAACTCGACCAATGCTCACCATGCCCCGCGGGGGACAGATCTGAGCCATCTTAGATCGCCCAAGATCGCGGCGACTCGACTGAGGTATGCTACGCCTCAAGCGAGAGAGATACGATCGCATCTTCAACCCTCCGAGTTTCATCTCGCTCGAATCTGAGCAACGAGAGAGACTCGAGAACAAGCCGCCTTCTCTCAAAGGGGCTGCCATCAGCGACCAGGCCATCACTTCCGAATCTCATCGAAGGACGATCCAAGTTCCTGAAGGTTGAAGTGCTGGGCATTCGAATTCAAAATTCGACCAACATTCGAGCCGAGCTCGGAGCTTCCCCGTCAAAAAGGTTAATCTATCCCTTACCTCTTTCCTAAATTAATTGAGGTTTTTGCCAGTACTTTCTTAGTAACCTACCTTCCTTCAAATCCTTGCAAGCATGAGATCATCACCGAAACGCCTCAAGCTCAGGTGGGAGGTTAGCTTGCCAAGATGCCAACGAAGTGGAGCCTCGGATGACGAAGCAGGCTCAGGTTGTCTCCTCTGTCGCTCGACAATGGGGGTTGATATCCGATCAAAGGGGACGTCCGATCCAAAGAATCCCAACCTATGGAGTTGGCGTCCGACCCAAGAGGTTGACCTTCGATCCTCGGGGGCTAGCGAGGCCAACCCTCGAAGCTGACCCGTCCGACTAACCGGCGCCTCGAGTTACCCACTTTCCAGACCGACCTGGAGGAAGACCAGGCCACCCTCAGTCCAATCAAAGAAGAGACGCCTCGGAACTGCTCGAACTCTGGGATCAGCATCCTCGTTAGTTTGTGTAACAGGCTCTCCTTGCCGACGGGACTCGGCGGAGCATACCCAGCATACCTGGCGTGCCCCCTGCCGTCGGGTTTATTCCCATCAGGCCCGGCCACAAACATGTTCATTTTCACGCCCGAAGAGCTCAAATCCCTTCAGCAACAGAGCAAGGAGTTCTTCCGAACTCAGGCATTCCCGCTATAGCCGACCAAACCACCCTCCATAGACTTTGCCGACCGTCGAGCGAGGTTCTGCAAATATCTGAGCGAGCCGAGCTCCGAGCTCAAGTTCCATCCAAACGTCTGCGACTCCTAGCCGAGCTCCAAGCTCCAGGCCCGTCCAAACATCTGCGCCTCCTAGCCGAGCGAGCCAAGCTCTGAGCTCAAGGCCCGTCCAAACGTCTGCGTCTCCTAGCCGAGCGAGCCGAGCTCCGATCTCCGAGGTCAAGGCCCATTCCTCCTCAACCTTGACTGCGACCACTGCTTTTACAACTGTCCAGTGATCCACGA
Organism: Scilla litardierei; assembly: GCA_030789695.1. Classification (NCBI taxonomy): domain Eukaryota; kingdom Viridiplantae; phylum Streptophyta; class Magnoliopsida; order Asparagales; family Asparagaceae; genus Scilla; species Scilla litardierei. Next base: position 53,091,442 of record CM061136.1, on the reverse strand, counting down.
GGGGATGTGCTTCATGTTGGACGGCGGCGACAAGAACGTCTGCTACATCCAGTTCCCCCGGAACTTCAAGGGCGTCGACCCCCCAAAACCGAGTTGCAGCTCCGATCTTCCATCCGAGCTTTTCTGCCGACCTGCAGACCACCAACTAGATCAGAGAAGCTCGGCTCGCTTCAGCCGAGCTACGGGCTCTGGGGATCTGACGTCCCTCTCTGAGCAACTATGCCAAGGAACCGAGCTGCTCTCACCTTCGTCCTACCCGACCAAGGCAACTACAGAGCACCTCCATGTTGATGTTGCTGCGAGGATCGAAGAGCATGTCACGCTTAAAGGGTAACCTCTGTCGGACCCCACCAACCAATCCGGTCAAGCTGCTCGTCCGGACTACGTTCGGATATCCCGACAGCCCTTCTGAAGGGCCGCCAAAGCTACCGCCAGACGAATGGCCCAGAGCCGAGACGCCGCACGCCAGACGTCTCTAATGCTGGATGAGTTCGTTCCCTGATCTCTCTACTCCCAGTAAATCTATGTGGCCTCGAAGAAAATCCTCCAGCACATCTTTCTTCAACAGAGTAAGAAGAGTGATCAGATCAAAACCACAAGATCTGATGGCAGTTCTCGAGTCAAGGCACCCGTCCGATCCAACATAATCCAAGCTCAAAGTCGAGTTGCCAGCCATGCCAAGCTCTCTTTGCAACCCGGGTCGAAGCACAACCGTCCGAGTTCGAGCAACCAAGCAGCTCCTCCGACCGTGGCCGAGCCGATCTGGCCGAAGAACCACCATCGGAGTTCGAGCAACCAAGCAGCTCCTCCGACCGTGGCCGAGCCTATCTGGTCTAAGCACCACCGTCCGAGTTCGAGCAACCAAGCAGCTCCTCCGACCGTGGCCGAGCCGATCTGGCCGAAGCACCGCTATCCGAGTTCGAGCAACCAAGCAGCTCCTCTGACCGTGGCTGGGTCAATTTGGCCGAAGCACCACCGTCCGAGTTCGAGCTTCCAGACCGCTCCTTCGACCGTGCTGCTGTATCCCCGCTTACGAACTACTCTTGCATCTATCCGAGTTGGACGAAATAGTGGCAGAGCGCCACCATGGAATCTTCGAAAGTCTTCACAAGGTCCTCACACCTGCGTCGACGATAAGTCGAGGGGTAACTCTCCTCGCAACCGAATGAACGGATCGGTCGAAGGGCTGGGGGCAACCTCCCCAATAGACCGATCACTACTACGTTGGCCGTAAGTTGAGGGACAACTCCCCTTGCAACCGAACGAATGATCGGTCGTAAGGCCGGGGGCAACACCCCCAGCTGGCCGATCACTCGATTGACCCTAAGACTGGGACTAGCTCCCCCATTAGGCCAATCGACCCGTCGATCATAAGGCTAGGGGCAACTCCCCTAGCATACCGTCAAGATCAAAGGCTGGGGGCAACTCCCCCAGCTGGCTGATCACTCGATTGGTCATAAGACTGGGGGTCGTCCCCCAGCAGACTAATTGACCCGTCGATCATAAGGCTCGGGGTAACTCCCCCAGCGGACCGACCAGAATAACCATAAGGCTGGGGCAACTCTCCCAGCTGGCTGATCACTCGATTGGCCATAAGACTGAGTGGTAGCTCCACCAGCAGGCCAATTGACCCATCGACCGTAAGGCTGGGGGCAACTCTCCCAGCTGATCGACCCACTCCTTCGTTGGCCGTAAGTCGAGGGGTAACTCCCCTCGCCATCGAACGAATAAAATCGGTTGTAAGCCTGGGGGCAACTCCCCCAGCTGTCCGACCAAACTCCTTCGTCGACCGTAAGTCGAGGGGCAACTCCCTTCGCCACCGAACGAGTCTCGGGCTGACGATCTATCGTTACTAGCCAACTCCGCAAGACGGACCAATTTTACAAAAGGAGCATCATCTCCCGCTTATACTACATCTTCCGACCTCCACTTCAACCACGGTAGGGTTCGGAAGATGGGGGCAATTGATACGACTATTTTGACTGGGCCCGGAGGGGCCAAGTCTACTACGGCCTTGGGGCCCAAGCCCAAGGATCTTGCGGACGGGCCGCACTTCTCCACCCAAGAGGAAGACCCAAGAGACTGCCCACTTCCATAGTGGAGGAAATCGGGGCTCAAATCAAGGAAGCATTCACCAAACATGACAACCTCCAAACGCCATCACTCTCGCCAATAATGGCCCGACTTAAATGGCCATCACTCCAGTCATCATGGCCCGAATTAATGGCCTTAACTCGCCAATCATGGCCACGTTCATGACATTCATTCCCTCATCAAATGGGCGTCATTAGGGGGGTCAACACTTCCCCATTTGCACGTCCCCATGAATGATGGCCATGACGTCACATCATGGCATGTTACTAGGAGGATTGACATATATAAGGAGGGGGTGGCGTCATCCATGAGGGCCGGATCGTCACGATCTACAACGGAGGTATCTCATACTCTCATCTTACACCTTCTTCCACCTAACATGTTTCTCCTCTATAGCTCGGCCCGAGGGTCGGCGCTTGGCCTCTCCGCGAACCAAGTCCGATCCCACCGAGCATCTATCAGACCAGATCTGACTTTCGCATCGGAGTGGAATCGGTCGGAACCAAGGTCCGACCCCCCTGACGAGCTCCCTCGTCTATTTAGGTCCAGGAGATCCGGCGACGCCGAGGCTACCCCTCCGCGTCTTCCCAGCTAGAGCCGAGCGCCCTCGTCCCCGAGCCCGCTCGTCTCCACCACCAGAAGATCACCGCTCTGTCGAGGCCACCATTCGGCAAGCCGACGCGAGGATCCGCGTGTCCCTCACTGAGCGACCCCGCCTTCAACCAACCCGGAGGTCATCGTCCCGCCGAGGCTACCCTTCGGCGCGCCGGAGAACGGAACCATGTCTCCCAGCCCAAGCGAACGCGCCCTCGATCGACCCCAAGGGTCATCTCCGTGACAGTTACGACATCTCGGAGGTCCCGCGTGTCCCCTTTGATCGTGTCGACCTCGCACCCTCCGGTCAACATTTCAGCGGCGAGAAAACCTCCGTAAAGATCTGGCGCCGTCTGTAGGAACGAGTCAATATTCACGTCGTCAACCACACTGATCATCACTTGTTCCAGTAATCAAAAACTCATCAGGTTTCAACAAATGCCTCACAAAGCATGTTGATAAAGCGACCGCGGCTGCGACGATGATGGATCACTTGGTGTCTGGCATCGCGGCCTCGGCCAATGAGCACGAGAAAAAGGAGCGCATTGAGAGATGGTGGCGAGCCAGAAGATGCGGGGCTATGGGTGTCTCGGCGAGGCCATCAAGGAGATGAGATCTCGATCCTTGTCTTCCCCCAGCTGGAATTCCATATCTCCGACGTCACCCCTAAGTTCCCTTACACTAGATGCCGAGGCCACCACTCCGACATCCAGATCTCCCACGTCATCTCCGGGACTGTTCACCTCGGCCTCCTTGGCCTCCCTAACATCAAGCGGATCGTAATGGACAGACATCACAACACCAAATCATCGGCTTCTCGGTCACTCCAAACACTGACCATAATGAGCCGGATCTCGAATCCCCCTCAGCCCCGATCGAGCAAAGACAGCTTCATCAAGATCTCGCCATCGATCAAAGATCTCCGCTCGGCCGAGATCTCGCCTCCGATCAAAGCCCTCCACCCGGTGGACCTCGATCTCTGATCTAAGCCCTCGACTCCGACTAAGTTCGGTGGACCTCGATCCGAGATCTCACATTCGATCAAAGCTCTCAACTCGGTGGACCTCGATCCGATCTCCCTCCAACCAAGTCCTCGAACTCGAACAATGGAGAGCTCACCTCCAATCAAAACTCTCAACAAATCCGACTTAAATGTCGAATCTCGACGGATGGATCAGATCCATCAGCCTGCCAAATCCATCGGCCTCCAGAGCTCGATCAGATCCATAGAGGCATGCTCTTCGACCCTAGCAAGCTCAATGATCGCTAGAGCTCGTTCAGACCCGTCGACCACCAGAGCTCGAGCAGAACCATGGAGGCACGTTCTTCGATCCTAGATCCAAAGCTTCGACGCCATCGACCCCAGATCCAAGGATCGACCCTAGCTCCGAGCTGCAGAGTCGACCCTAGCTCCAAAGTTTTGGCACCGTCGACCCCAGATCCGAGGATCGCCCCAAACTCTGAGCCACTGAATCGACACTAGCTCCAAAGCTTCAACACCGTCAACCCCAACCCCGGGGCATCGACCCCAGCTCCGATCTGCGGCGTCCAGCTCCGATCTGCGGCGTCGATTCCAGATCCACATCACTGACCCCAGCTCCGATCTGTGGCGTTAATCCTAGTTCTGCAGCATCGACCCATCTCCGACCTCCTCCGGATCGAATATACTTCCTTCGATCCTCAACAGAACCGACGGGGCCGCTCCGATCTTCATCGAGGTGGACAGCAGCTCCCGCGGCCTCCTTGCGGGTCGACGGCAAGATCCGGATCCCGATCCGAGCCATTCTACCTCCATAGAGCTTGCCTTGGGTCGATCAGAGTCACCGGGCCTCCCAGAGGATCGGAGTCATACGGCGTGACATCTGATGCAGACTTGCCGGCACAGCAAAACCAAGTCGTCAAGCCTCGAGGCTTGCCTTGTGTCAAACGGAGTCACACCGACTCGACCAATGCTCACCATGCCCCGCGGGGGACAGATCCGCGCCATCTTAGATCGCCCAAGATCGCGACGACTCGACTGAGGCATGCTACGCCTCAAGCGAGAGAGATATGATCGCATCTTCAACCCTCTGAGTTTCATCTCGCTCGAATCTGAGCAATGAGAGAGACTCGAGAACAAGCCGCCTTCTCTCAAAGGGGCTGCCATCAACGACCAGGCCATCACTTCCGAATCTCGTCGAAGGACGATCCAAGTTCCTAAAGGTTGAAGTGCTGGGCATTCGAATTCAAAAGTCGACCAACATTCGAGCCGAGCTCCGAGCTTCCCCGTCAAAAAGGTTAATCTATCACTTACCTCTTTGCGAAATTAATTGAGGTTTTTGCCAGTACTTTCTTAGTAACCTACCTTCCTTCAAATCCTTGCAAGCATGAGATCATCACCGAAACGCCTCAAGCTCAGGTGGGAGGTTAGCTTGCCAAAATGCCAATGAAGTGGAGCCTTGGATGACGAAGAAGGCTCAGGTTGTCTCCTCCGTCGCTCGACAATGGGGGTTGATTTCCGATCAAAGGGGACGTCCGATCCGAAGAATCCCAACCTATGGAGTTGGCGTCCGACCCAAGAGGTTGACCTTCGATCCTCGGGGGCTAGCGAGGCCGACCCTCGAAGCTGACCCGTCCGACTAACCGGCGCCTCGAGTTACCCACTTTCCAGACCGACCTGGAGGAAGACCAGGCCACCCTCAGTCCAATCAAAGAAGAGACGCCTCGGAACTGCTCGATCTCTGGGATCAGCATCCTCGTTAGTTTGTGCAACAGGCTCTCCTTGCCGACGGGACTCGGCGGAGCATACCCAGCATACCTGGCGTGCCCCCTGCCGTCGGGTTTCTTCCCATCAGGCCCGGCCGCAAACATGTTCATTTTCACGCCCGAAGAGCTCAAATCCCTTCCGCAACAGAGCAAGGAGTTCTTTCGAACTCAGGCAGCCCCACTGGAGCCGACCAAACCACCCTCCACAGACTTTGCCGACCACCGAGCGAGGTTCTGCAAATATCCGAGCGAGCCGAGCTCCGTGCTCAAGGCCCGTCCAAACTTCTGCGCCTCCTAGCCGAGCTCCGAGCTCAAGGCCCATCCAAACGTCTGCGCCTCCTAGCCGAGTGAGCCGAGCTCTGAGCTCAAGGCCCGTCCAAACGTCTGCGTCTCCTAGCCGAGCGAGCCGAGCTCCGAGCTCCGAGGTCAAGGCCCATTCCTCCTCAACCTTGACTGCGACCACTGCTTTTACAACTGTCTAGCGATCCACGAGGGGATGTGCTTCATGTTGGACGGCGGCAGCAAGAACGTCTGCTACATCCAGTTCCCCCAGTACTTCAAAGGCGTCGACCCCCCAAAACCGAGTTGCAGCTCCGATCTTCCATCTGAGCTTTTCTGCTGACCTGCAGACCACAACTAGATCTGAGAAGCTCGGCTCGCTTCAACCGAGCTACGGGCTCTAAGGATCTGACGTCCCTCTCCGTGCAACTATGCCAAGTAACCGAGCTGCTCTCACCTTCGTCATGCCCGACCATGGCAACTACAGAGCACCTCCATGTTGATGTCGCTGCGAGGATCGAAGAGCATGTCGAGCTTAAAGGGTAACCTCTGTCGAACCCCACCAACCAATCCGGTCAAGCTGCTCATCCGAACTACGTTCGGATATCCGAACAGCCCTTCCGAAGGGCCGCCAAAGCTACCGCCAGACAAATGGCCCAGAGCCGAGACGTCGCACGCCAGACATCTCTAATGCTGGATGAGTTCGCTCCCTGATCTCTCTACTCCCAGCAAATCTATGTGGCCTCGAAGAAAATCCTCCATCACATCTTTCTTCAACAGATAAGAAGAGTGATTAGATCAAAACCACAAGATCTGATGGCAGTTCTCGAGTCAAGGCACCCGTCCGATCCAGCATAATCCGAGCTCAAAGTCGAGTTGCCAGCCATGCCAAGCTCTCTTCGTAAGCCGGGCCGAAGCACAACCGTCCGAGTTCGAGCAACCAAGCAGCTCCTCCAACTGTGGCCGAGCCGATCTGGCCGAAGAACCACCGTCCGAGTTCGAGCAACCAAGCAGCTCCTCCGACCGTGGCCGAGCCGATCTGGCCGAAGCACCGCTGTCCGAGTTCGAGCAACCAATCAGCTCCTCCGACCGTGGCCGAGCCAATTTGGCCGAAGCACCACCGTCCGAGTTCGAGCGTCCAGACCGCTCCTCCGACCGTGCTGCTAGGTCCCCGCTTGCGAACTGCTCCTGCATCTATCCGAGTTGGACGAAATAGTGGCAGAGCGCCACCATGGAATCTTCAAAAGTCTTCACAAGGTCCTCACCCTTCGTCGACCATAAGTCGAGGGGCAACTCTCCTCGCAACCGAATGAACGGATCGGTCGAAGGGCTGGGGGCAACCTCCCCAGCAGACCGATCACTCCTACGTCGGCCGTAAGTCGAGGGACTACTCCCCTTGCAACCGAACAAACGATCGGTCGTAAGGCCGGGGGCAACAACCCAGCTGGCCGATCACTCGATTGACCCTAAGCCTGGGACTAGCTCCCCCAGCAAGCCAATCGACCCGTCGATCATAAGACTGGGGCAACTCCCCTAGCAGACCGTCAAGATCAAAGGCTGTGGGCAACTTCCCCAGCTGGCTGATCACTCAATTGGTCATAAGACTGGGGTCGCCTCCCAGCAGACCAATTGACCCGTCGATCATAAGGCTGGGGGCAACTCCCCCAGCGGACCGACCAGATCAACCATAAGGCTGGGGCAACTCCCCCAGCTGGCTGATCACTTGATTGACCATAAGACTGAGTGGTAGCTCCCCCAGCAGGCCAATCGACCCATCGACCGCAAGGCTGGGGGCAACTCTCCCAGCTGATCGGCACACTCCTTCGTCGGCCGTAAGTCGAGGGGTAACTCCCCTCGCCATCGAACGAATAAAATCGGTCGTAAGACTGGGGGCAACTCCCCCAGCTGGCCGACCAAACTCTTTCGTCGGCCGTAAGTCGAGGGGCAACTCCCTTCGCCACCGAACGAGTCTCGGACCGACGATCTATCGTTACTAGCCAACTCCGCAAGACGGACCAATTTTACAAAAGGAGCATCATCTCCCCCTTATACTACATCTCCCGACCTCCACCTCAACCACGGAGGGTTCGGAAGATGGGGACAATTGATTCGACTATTTTGACTGGGCCCGGAGGGGCCAAGTCTACTACGGCCTTGAGGCCTTGGCCCACGGATCTTACGGGCGGGCCGCGCTTCTCCATCCAAGACGAAGGCCCAAGAGACTGCCCACTTCCATAGTGAAGGAAATCGGGGCTCAAATCAAGGAAGCATTCACCAAACATGGCAACCGCCAAACGCCATCACTCTCGCCAATAATGGCCCGACTTAAATGTACATCACTCCAGTCATCATAGCCCAAATTAATGGCCTTAACTCATCAATCATGGCCACGTTCATGACATTCATTCCCTCATCAAATGGGCGCCATTAGGGGGGTCAACACTTCCCCATTTGCACGTCCCCATGAATGATGGCCATGACGTCACATCACGGCACGTTACTAGGAGGATTGACATATATGAGGAGGGGGTGGCGTCATCCATGAGGGCCGGATCTTTGCGATCTACAACGGAGGTATCTCATACTCTCATCTTACACCTTCTTCCACCTAACATGTTTCTCCTCCATAGCTCGGCCTGAGGGTCGGCGCTTGGTCTCTCCGCGAACCAAGTCCGATCCCACCGAGCATCTATCAGACCAGATCTGACTTTGGCATCGGAGGGAAATTGGTCGGAACCAAGGTCCGACCCCCCTGACGAGCTCCCTCGTCTATTTAGGTCCAGGAGATCCGGCGACGCCGACGCTACCCCTCCGCGTATTCCCAGCCGGAGCCGAGCGTCCTCGTCCCCGAGCCCGCTCGTCTCCACCACCAGAAGGTCGCCGCTCTGCCGAGGCCACCCTTCGGCAAGCCGATGCGAGGATCCACGCGTCCCTCACCGGGCGACCCCGCCTTCAACCGATCCCGGAGGTCGTCGTCCCGCCGAGGCTACCCCTCGGCGCGCCGGAGAACGGAACCGCATCTCCCAGCCCAAGCGAACGCGCCCTCGATCGACCCGAAGGGTCATCTCCGCGACAGCTATGACATCCCCGAGGTCCCGCGTGTCCCCTTTGACCGCATCGACCTCACACCCTCCGGTCAACATTTCAGCAGTGAGAAAACACCTGTAAACAGAATTAAAGCAACAGTGTTACATTGGCATGTACTCAAAACAAGCGTCAATAAATAATGTCCACATTCATGTGGCCACGATTTTTGTATGAATATGTTTTCTTTTGTTTCATTCGAGGGAATATACCACCACCAGAGAAAGCAACTTCATTAACACAATTGGACAAGCAGTTGATGGGCATTCTCTTAAACCATGAACAATTTATAACACACCCGAACCCGAAAATCCAAAACCCGCAATAACATCGACACGCATACAGATAGGCGAGAATAAGGAGTGTACCTGGTATTCTGTTCTCTGCCATGAAAAAGGCTCCGTCCATGGCCTTCGTTTATTCTGGCTTCCCTCGATTTCACCGAATCACAATCTACAAGCCCTCAAAAACAACCCTTAATGGATCCACGTCGTCTAAAGCCATCCAAAACCCGAACTCGTTTTCCATAGCTTGCCTATCGACCGAAACGGCAGGAAAGAAGCGATGTTTGAGATGTCGCAATCTGTACGAGGACGGAGATAATTCTCCCACTGCCTGCTCCTTCCACGGCCACGCCACAGGTACGGCTTGCTAATGGCTTTCATTCTGTATGCATTTGTCTGCTATATTGAGTATCCCCTCAATTTTAAAATGGAAGTTGAAACATTTCCCCTAAAATATGAAAGTGAATCGATTTGCGAAACCACCGTTTTGACATACCACTTCAATTTCTTCAAAAATAGCAAAACTGTTAAAAAGTACTCAACGCACATGGTCCATCCAAAAAAATTACTGTCTACACTTACCAAATTAGTCACCGTGCACAACAAGCAAAAAATTTTGAATTTTGTGTGCGATGATTAATTTTAATGTGTGCATCATTTTTTGTTTACCACTCACAACATGCAAAAATTTTTGCATCTTGTACGCACTGAGTAATTTTGGTATGTGCAGCATTTTTTGCTCATCGTGCACAATAGGCAAAAAAAATTGCATATTGTGTGCGGTGAGTAATTAGGTATGTGCATCGTTTTTTGTTCACCACACACCAACAGGTAAAATTTTTTGCATATTATGTGTGGTGAGTAATTTTGGTTTGTGCATCACTTTTTGCTCATTGTGCACAACATTTTATTTGTTGTGCACTATGAGTAATTTTGGTATGTCCGTCACTTTTTTCTCATCGCGCATAATAGGCAAAAAATTACTCCGCACGCATACCAAATTACTCACCACAAAACCATTTACTCAACGAACAGTCGTGATTTCAGGGAGCAATTTTCTCAAGCGCACAGACCTAGTTGCAACGCGCGAAAAGCAAACAGCATAGGTTTGAAGTTTTACAAAGACTGGGCCCCCCATTCAGGATGGGGCCTAGCTCCCAACTCAGGCTGGGGCCCTCGCTGGTTCGACCTCAGTGTCCTAACGTTGTCAAACAACACTCGGCATTGATCGTGCTGAACCTAACCCCCAGCCCAGGCTGGGGCTCTATTAGTCTGACCTCAATGTCCCAGCACCATCAAACATTTCCTCTTTGTTCTCTGATTTTTGTCTAATCTTTTCTAGGCATTAGGAGGATGATCTTGGCCCATCAGAACTTTGTCAGGACCCTCCATTGTGGAGAATCCCGCATCAACAGCTGTTGTGAGGTCATGCTTCCACTAAGCCCCCAGCGCATGTTAGGGCACCCCACCGCATGTTGGGCCCCCGCTAGTACCTTCCTCAAAAATGCCAGCACTGGTATCATCATTGTCCATCTAGCCTGACTACGACGTCCTGGGCCAAGTCTACCACTCGGCATAAGAGTCTAGAGCTGTGGAGCCCTCGCTTAGTAGACTAAGTGGGCAAGTACTGGTACACCACACACAAGATGTGCGACTCCAATCTTAGTCTCCCAAGCTCGGACAAAACACAAAGATAAAGAAATGTCAACAGTTAGGGCAATTCCAACCGTCCTGATTCTCAACAATTGGGCAAAGATTTTTCATTCATTTCGATAAAAAATACAAAAAATTTCACAACGCGGTGTACAAGCTAAAAAGCAAAAACACATGTTTTGCCCTGGAGCAGGCTCATCCTCGCCAGTGATAGCTCCGCCTTCAGAAGATGTGATAAACGCTTTAGTAACAGCAGCCACAAAAGTCTCCTCCAAGTAGGAGAGTAAGTTAGCGTGGTCAAGGTGTTCCTCCAGGAAGGTCTTCTTTACGTATAACATTCCAGCTTTAAACGTAAAGTCTGCCCGAGCCTCTGCCTTCCCCAGCTCAGTATGGTGGACCCTGGCCGCTCGAGCAGCTTCCTCTTTTAACTTCTCCTCCGCGTCATCTTGATGCAGTGCGGCCCTTGTCTCGAGCAATTCCACATACTTCAGGCTGGGCTGCTCTTAGAGATGGGCAACCTCCTCATCCAGAGATTGAGCCCGATCCCTGCAGAGACAGAGGTTGTGAAAATATCAGTACAGCTTCGCTTGAGTGCTCGGGCAAACACCTTGATCTGCAGCCTGGCAAGACTGGTCGCTCTCTTGGTCTCCCTTAACAAATAATTAATTTTCCATATACCGAGGAGCTAGGTATCATCATCAGTCTCGCATTTGGATTGCATCTTTCGATTTGCCGCCCCACTTGTCAGACCTTGGGCCCCCTAGGCTGAGAGGCATGTGCTTGTCCCGCTGCAAGGGGTGGTGGACCCGGTGCATGTATTGGGGCTGCCATCCTGATCTTCTTCTGCGACGGCTCAGTTATCGTCCCTTCATCTGTCCTCTCCTTCCCCTTCCATATGGGCTTAGCTAAGGTGCGACAATGGGATTCGATCTTTTCGTCTGAGACACATGGACCTCTAACGGATACGGCTTAACGACTTGTCGATGAGGAGCAGATCTTATTGCCCTGGCATAGCAGTGATGGCCATGCAATCTCCCTACCACAGACACATGCATATCTGGTCTCCTAGCCCCAGAATGCACTTCATCTTCACACAGCCTCTTGTGAGGATGGCAACCCTCTCCACTTGAAGAGGTCTTTACAATAGATGGCATACTCTTCGATGTCGACGATAGCCAAGGGTCAAAAGCAATGGCATATGAATCAGTCACATCTGATATGATCCTCCCATAAAGAAAAAGAAAAAGGAAAAGAAGACGATGAAGTAACGCACAAATGCATGCAACTACATACTTCCTCCGCCTTTTATCCTACTCTGGGCAAGAAACGGCAGGAAACATTCATTATCGTCTGATTCTCTGCGACTGTCCAGCTTTCGCACGATATATCACCAACGAACTGGACTTCACCACATCATTAACAGTTCCTTGAGGCTCGAACTAGCCTCTTCAGGTCCTTAGAGATGATACGAAGTACAGTCTCTTCAAATTCCAAATGATGGTAGCCACGTCAGCATGTCATAAAAAGGGAGCCTTCACCAAGGTACTGCTCTCTACCTTGAACTCCTTACTCCCGTGACAGAGTTCGACCGGCCCGACGAGGTTAGCATGAGTTTCTCTTCAGATTCGGCTCCTCGCCTCTCCTCAACCGACATCAATTTTGCAGTTCGGGTCGGAAATGTCGAGCCAGAAGATGAGGGGCCATTGTAGATGGCATTTTCAACCGTTAGCTCTCGCTAACAGTGGAACCCAATCGGTCACTTAAGAAGTTACCATAACCAGGCCTTAGGACAACTCTACAGGGACAACCCCCGAGGTTGGCTCCCACTGCTCTTCAAGAACGACCTCGGTAACGTCGGCTCCCTCTGTAGATGCACTCCATGGGGAAAGCCTCAACTAGGTCAGCTCCTCAAGTAGCCCCTATCCATGAGGTTGGCTCATCTAGCAAAACAACTCTATCAGGTCAACCTCCTCAAGGCCAACCCAGACCTCTACAAGGATGACCTCCCATAAGGATGAACTCGCTACCCGACGTTAGCTTCTTCAGCCACGTGGGACCAAAAGCTAGCTCTTCTGGCAGGGTCAGCCCGCTCCATCAATGCGACACGATCTCGGGCGACGGTCCGCCATCTCTACAAACCGTTGGTAACAAGCATTCAGTTTCCACATGACATGTCAATAAGAGACTGCCTTATCTACGGACACATCCATCACTCCTTGTTGTATCGGTTTACTTGCCTTATTTGCAGGAGTCGGTTATGCCAGGAGATCCGTTATCTTCATAAAGACCTGACATGGCGAAATCTCCCTGAAGCTTTATATAAACAGCGGATCATCTCCGCTATGATATATCTCGAAACTCACAGATCGAAATGGGTAGACTCAATACTAAAACTCGATACTTGTAGGCTCAATACATATGCCTTCACAAACATATGTGTTATCTTATGCTCATCACCTCCTTTCTTTCGATATCGCTTGACGTAGGCATCAGAGGGTATTCGGGGGTCCAACATCCAATCCTCTGACATCTTGCCCTCTCTATTTCAGGTGCCGGAGAAGGAGTGCCAGCCTGACGAAAATCTGTATGGACTCTCTGTTACGTGAATACTCGCCATAACAGTCGAATTCCTCGCCCTAGTGGTTGTATCCCGGCTAAGCAAGATTCTAGGCATCAACAAGGTTTTCCACTCCTACCTTCTATATATATGCAAGATGGAATTCCTTTATAAAACAATCATGCATGTTTTCAATTTATGATATTTCTCTGAATAGCAAACATGCAGAATTGGAATATCGAATCAACAATTGCATTGTTGAATATGGATGATGTAAAGTAACAGTGGACCATATTATCAAAGATCTACCACAATGACAGATCTAGGATTGTATCTTAATGGGGGCAAACAATAATTAACATGAAAATGATTAATTTTATAATGAAAAATTAGTTTACAATGTGATTGTTCAATGTTTTTTTAATTAGATATTGAGTTTGCATGTGTAAAAAGTATTGAAAATAGTTATAGTGCTTGGCATAGTTTGATAATTCTTTGTTTTTAGCAAAATGTTTGTTTTCTCTTTTAAGCTACCATGTTTTAGTTTAGTACAAACAAAGTTTTCATTTATCATGCAAGATATTTAAATAAAATCACTTTACCAATGATCTTCAAAAGATCACATTTGTATCCTTAAAAATGTGCATTTTCCCACTGCTGTTAACATGGTTATTGTTATGAATAGGCTGTGTGACGTTTGGTATTAGGACCTTTGGTATCCACCATTGTTTTAGAGTGTTTTCTCACTACAAAGCGTTGACCGTGGAGAACCCGGTCAACGTGGTCAAGGGGCCCGCTTTGGGTCCCTTGGGGGGCTTCGAATTGGTGCAGAAGGGGCGAGGGGAAGCCTCGGCCCTGGTTGAGACGCTCGGCCTCGGATAGACGTGCTCGGCCTCGGCTGAAAGGGGGACGAGGGGTAGCCTCAGTCGCCCGGGTAGATGCACGGCCGACGGGAGGCGAGGGGGAATCTCGGACCCGACTAAGACGCTCGGCCTCGGTAGGGCGTGCTCGGCCTCGGCAGGTTGACGGTGAGGGGAAGCCTCACTATCCAGTCGATCGAGTGGTCGTAGAGGGGCGAGGGGTAGCCTCGGCCCGTTGATCAGCTGTCCACCTGCGTAGACGAGAACGCTCGTCAGGGGGCCGGACCTTGGTTCCGGCCAAATCCCCTCCGATGCCTAAGTCAGATAGTGATCTGAGAAAGGGGGGGCCCGGCGGAGACGGTTCGACTCGTGAGGAGATCGTAACGGCGTCTCTCGGCGCGAGCGGGGGAGGAAGGAGATGAATTGGGGGAACGAGGTCGTTGATGGAGTACCTTAGGTTTTGTTACCTGAGATGCGGTCCTTTTCTTCGTCGTCCTCCGAGCCCTTTTGTAGAGCTCCTTGCGTGATTGCCTCTGGCCCACGTCCCACGCCCGCCCTCGATCGTGCCCCATCAATCCGCCCCCTCGCCGCCGCTCTCTTCGCCATTCCAGCACCTCCCCATTACCGCCATTTAGTGGTCGCGCGTTCGGGGGAACGGTTTTCGCAGGAGTGGGTGAGTGTCCAGCGGGTTATCGGGGCCGGGTCGGATCGACATTCGAGAAGATCCCTTACAGGGCCTTTGTTGAATGGGCTTGAGGATGCAGGTGGGCCTTCGACCAGTAGTCGGGCTCCTGGGCTCGTGTCTTTTGGGATCTCGGTCAAATAGGCGTAACAACCATGATTGTAAATGACCCTTAGTATCCATCTTAATATATATATATGATCTATGGCCTCCACCATAGAGATTGATTCTCAACACGTTATCAGCACGATTACGCTCGTAGAGAAGGAAAAGATGCGGCAAAGCTCTGACGAATTTTTCGTGACGTCTTGATAGATGAATCGATGCGCGGAAAAAGCTTCGTATCATACGCGATCTAGAGGTATTTCTAGATTTTTGCAAAAATTCCAACTTTTTTCCTGATTATGACTATCTGGATCTAATTTTGTATTTAGATCAAAATGGCATTTTTATATGCCTATATCTAATTTTCTAGATCTAAAACATGATTAAGGATCTTGAGACCTACTTACAAAATAAAAATAAGTTCTATCATGGTGTTAGAGCATATGCTCCCTTTTGTCACTTGATTTCAAAGGATCATTGTCGTCCGATCATCTCTTGTAATGACATAATCCGGACCTAGATCTTACTATATTTGTCTTTGTTCATATTACTATTTCAGAACCGATGGACTGTTAATGTGCTTCTAAGTGCAATTTCAGTTCACTCACATGTTTCGGTGTTGTTTTGCATATCTTTTAAATGTCAGTCACCTCAATTGACCACTATAAAAACAAAAAGGTTGCCTCACCAAATAGTAGGGCCATCTGCCCTTCGGAAATAACTTTGTACTTTTGAATGCATGTGACTCTGAGTTTCAAAATGAACTTAAGTAGGTTCTCACCATCTCATCAACCAAATCAAGTACTTCAAGGACAATTGACCTCTTATTCACGCAGTTCTGTATTATGCATTTTGTTGATCTCCTTGTTAATATTGTAATGATCATTGGGTATTCTCTTGCTTGATGTTATCAGACTATTGGAAAGTTTATGTAAACTGAGCATAAAGCCATAAAGTATTCTCTTATGGCTACGTGCTTTAATAAGATGGGATCAATATCTCCAAGGATATATAGCACAAAGTTTTTAACTCCCTGGAAGTGGTAGAAAACGAAGAAAAATATATGCATATTGATTGATTTAAGCATGTGTCTCAATCCAAGCTGTGTTGCTTCAACTTAAAAGTATTCTTATAGAACTCCACATAGATGATTCCACCTGATTAGATTCTATGTTCTCTAACTATGCAGAATTATGATTTGTCAGGATTTGAGGGTCATATCTGTACTTTATGTTGGTGTTGATAGGGATGGTAATGCGACCTGAAAGATCTTAAACGATGTAAGCATATATCGAATGGTCTGGAAAATCCAATTAGAGATAATATCATGTTTTACTATTCTAGAAGTACAAGAGATAATATCATGCTTAACACTCGAAAAATGTGTAAAAAGCCTAACGTGCCTGAAGCCCGTGGCCTGCCCGCATGCCTTAAATTTTTAATATTTTCTGAAAGATAAAGTTTATTTATATATATTTATATATATAATAAATTAGAAAATACCCATATATTCCTTAAAAATGACAGAAAATCCAGAAAATTCAGAAAAATCTGGAGAATTTCTAGAAAATTACAGAAAAATCAGGGAATAAAATGGGAGGGGATTGATATTATAAATTTTTTTCGGGATGAAACGTTACTTGGGGATATCGTTAAAATATGTGCTCGGGCGCGTCCAATTTTTAACTTTTTCTGAACATGACCCGATTGACCCGGTGCGTACCGCGGGCGGCCAAAAGCCTCCGCGTCCACCATATACCTCACGAACATTTCTTTTTGGGTTTAATTGCCATTAAATTTTCGAGGACGGGTCATATATTTCACGGCATCGTCTGAACAAAAGATTAATGCACAATTCATTATAATATCTTGTTTGTTGTACATTACTTAGGTTATTTTCATTTATATATTTGTTTTATATGTATCATGAACTGCCTGTGATGAATGCTCTATGTTGTTTGCATGATTTGTTTTTACATTTTATTCATGCATATGTATTCACATTGTGATTACGTCACATGATTATAATCTATAAAAGTTTAAAATCATTTCTATGTTGATAATTGAACCAGAAGTTCAAATTCAAATATCAATACCCTTTTGCTCAAATAAAATGAAAATAAAAAATACGAGTGATTATGCGAACACTATTGATGCGATCTTCTTAAAGATACACATTACGCTGTATATAGATCTCGCAGATCTATGGTCTATATAGACCAATATGGACAGCAAAAGTATGTCATGACACTGCTAACTCTTTTTAGAGTAATCTCACTTTACAAGGAAAGATTCTTGAATCTAACCTTACGTATCAGCTCACTCCTGAAGTCTGGCTTAATAGATAATTGAGAAATATAAAATGAAATTTGCAACCACAAATTTATTTCCCTTAAGCATGTTTCTCTATCCACATTAAACCTTGATGACTCAAGAAACTAATGGCCTGAAGACCATACTTGAGCATTCAAATGGACTTTTAAAAGTCCCACATAATTATGAAAAGTGGAAGTATAGAAATTAGCTCATTCCCTTGTATATGTCTTCTAGTAAGACTGATGTTTCTTTTTCCTTATAAATAAAAATATGAAAGAGTACTGAAAACAGGGGAAGTCCAGGACCAACTATGTCTTGATATAAAAAGGAAAAGGGAAGATATGATATACTCGATATGGAATAAGCAATGGCAAACTAAGTCCAGACCCAGAAGTTCTGGAATAGACCCATACTGCTATTGTAATATGAAATGGTCATTAATTTAAGCCATAGATAGTATATACAAAGCTAGTCTAAAGACGAAAGTCGATCTATGCTATTGTATACTTAGCTACTCCCCGAGGACAAATAGACTTTTGAAAACAAATTTAAATATATTCCCATAACATAATTATTAGTGAGTTCCAACATAATTATCGATGTATGCTTTCAAAAGCATCTCTCCCTAATAATAGTCTAGTAGAAACTATTTTTTGGGACGTCTGACTTAAAATTCAGGCTTTGCAAACCTGAATATTCTATATGACGATGTCTCGTACTCTCAAAAATCAAGAATAGAATCTTACCCAGTTTTGATGGATATTCGTTAAAATGAAATCCCTCATGAATGACTCAAGAATATTGAGTGTTCAAATGGACTTTCATAAGCCTTACATAAATTCAAAAGGAGGAATTAAATGTAACACCTGAAGTGTCCATAATTGTCCAAGTTTTAAATTTGGAACGATATAATATGTCACTATGGATTGATGATACAAGACATCATTAACCCATCATATAAATCTGAAGAACACGAAGTTTCTTCAGAAGGGTGCGTTTTCATTGTCCCATTTAAAAGGACTCTCAAAACTTCCTCTAATAGAATTTAAGATGTTATATTGACTATCATTGTTAAAATAATAAGACCTCTAGGTCTCTTGAGAGTAATTAAGGGATAAAAGTGGACTTATCCACTTCCTACATAGGGCTGATGATGTACCGTAGTGTACTCATCGATATATCATCTGAAAATGGACATAATCAAACCTATTATCCAACTGCAGTCCAGTTTTTTCACATCATATATAACACATTATTAAATGGCAGGAACATTGGATAATACTGGGAAATCAGCCATAATTTGCAACTGGAATAAAGTTGAAACCCCTGGAGTCTGTGTTCACACCCAAAATGGGTTATATGAATTAATCATTAAAATGATTTGAACGGTTTACTCATCCGTTAAAAATCCAGTTACTTGGTGACTGCATGGGGACATGCAATTACACTCCATACCATCAAAACGTCTCCTTTGAACCTATTTATATGAGGCTGCTCACCTCATATAAATAGTAACGTAGGAAGCGTTTAGAGCCATCGTATAGATTGTGCCATGATGTGTCCACATCCACATAGCACCACTATCAACCATTAATATGCCGTCTTAAAACTATTTATCGGGCGTAATTAACCCAAATAAATAGATTCTGAGCACTCCAAACAGGGGAAGCATTTAGAGCATATCTCATAGATTGTGCCTTTGATGATGGGTCATCATATAAAGAATCGATAATGAAGATTAGATCCTGAAGATCCTTCATATTCAGAACTCTTTAAATTCCCAATATTAGGTCTTGACCATTTCAAATATCATGAACCGTGATGAGATTCTAAAGATCCACACTTCTGAAACTGTTAAACAGCTTTCGGACATATTTACTGACAATCCGAATATTGTCAAATTCATGCATCCATGCTGCTAATATCCAGCTATGATTGACATACTAAAAATATTGGATGCAATCCACCAGTAGCAGAAGTGAATGTCCTCAATGAATGATATAACATACCACGAGGCTCCAAAGAGAAAAAAACTCATGGAGACCTTTAAACAATACCACCACAGGAAAGTGAGCTCATCTCAATATCCTTCCTTTCCAGAACCTCTAGAAGAGATGAATCTGGAATAAATTGAAATATTATTGAATAATGTACGTACATGTGGATGTGTTTGGATAAAAACACACTTGTCGACAATTACTCACATTTCATTTAGCCGTTTAAATGATAATTATAAATATCGTTCCACACTCCGTTTCTTGAAGCAAACGTAGAGATTGGGCAAAAATGTAGAACGAGACAATAATAAGTTGAGCTGGACTCACTTATGAAATGTAAAGTGTTTGGAACTGAAGTCCTGATATCAAAAGATATCAACCATGTGAGTATAATGAGTATTGAATAAACACAAATAATAAATAAATAAAATCGTATGCTATAAGCGACATGCTATACCTTATAGGTTCATTTGCTGAAACCAGGAAGCAAGTAAGAAGCGATTGACTCACTTACGAAATACAACTGATGCATCAGGCTCACTGGTTATGTTTGCGAAAATCCTGCGATTGGCAAAAGGAAAATTTTGGGTTTTTGCTACTATGTATGTTGTGATAGCACATCCTTATGGATTTATTCCTAATTTCCTTACTTGTCTGAATAGACTTTGAACGTCTATTCAATGAAATATATATAATTCAACCAATAAAGTTCCTTATCAATATAAGGAATCTTAATAAAGGTTGCCTTTGCATCTTTAAAAGAGCAACGAAAATGATTTGGGATTATATTTTAAAATGACTCAAATCTCTTCGAATCTCCTGAAGAGAAAACCGAAATATCTGTTTAAGCCTAACTATCAAATATGATATGAAAGACATAGGCAAAAATCTTGACTTACAGACTTATCATCCAGAAGATGAACTCTCATCCAGAAGATGAAACTCTCTTTCAGCAGATGAAAATATTGACTGGTTTTGGCAGACCCTTAGGGCTCATATCTGTGCCCGTCCTACGTCGGATGGACAGCAGAGGGATTTAAAAAAATCGCAGCGGAAATAAAAACATAAAGCTAAACATTTTAGCTAGCCCTAAGGCGAGCCAGAACCTCGCCAAGATCTATGCCAACTTGGGGTGGATCTAACCACCCCAAGAGGGATCTAGCATACTGCAACATTATTAAAATTATTCTAAAAAGCTACTAAATAACATACCCGGAATCTTGGCCCTGGGGCAGGCAAGATGTACCGCACCACCTTCTTACGCTCCTTGTAGTCGAGCCGCCTTGCGCCTTCGAACCGATCTACCCGAGCCGCCTCCACGTCGATCACTTGCGGAAGAAAGTTTCACTTGAGCAGACCCGCGTCAAAGACGTCTGGATCCAATCCAATCCTCCTCGTAGTCTTGCTAGGACCCGACAGGAGGATAGGAAGAGAAAGAGGAAAGGAATATTTAAGTTCACGGTCGAGCGTGCTCAAAAATTAGGAGCTTCTCGATTTGATCGCTTGGTGAGTTTTTCAACGAAGAGAGGGCACCCCTATTTATATAGGGAGTTGGCTCCTCCCTTTTCGTCACGAGCAATGTGGGACAAAACTAAATAAAAGAGATATTAATTTTGGTTAATGAAGTTTAGTAAGCCTGTCACAAAGGCCAACTTCAACCAATTAATTCTCCCTCACCATTGAGCTTTAGAGACGATACAAGTTATCATTTCGAATGGCTTCGAATAGTGAATGCGTAGGAACGAACGGCGACGAATTCTGACTTCATTTGACCCCTCAAACAATTGCCCAAAGTTGGAAAAAAAGTCACAATTTCGTAGTCGTCACAATGGTTTCAAAAAACCCTTGTCAACTTAAGTTGTGGGCGCTCCCGCTAAGCTTAGCGGGCATGCCCGCCAAAGGCAATGGGCGTGCCCGTAGCGGGCGCACGGCCCGCAGGGTTCAGTGGGACGCGCCCGCTGGTTCAGCGAGTTGCGCCCGCTGAACACAGCAGGTGCACCAGCTGGTTCAGTGGGTTACACCCGTTCCCCTTGCGGGTGGACACACTTGCCCAAGTCGGTCTAACCCACTCTTGCCTTTGACTGTTTTTGCATTTCTGGGCTCGTTTGAGCTCCGTTTTCGACGCGGTTTGAATCTGCGATTTGACCGGGACGATCCTGTCATCCAAGTAACCTTTCCAACGCATTTGTTCCATTAAATATAGTCATAAACAATTTACAAAACATCTAATCTAGTTTGCATCACATGCAAAGTTTGTCCCCTATTAAACTTGAACCCGCAACTAACTTGTGGACTTAAATATTCCATTTCATCAAATAAATTCCTCTTAACGTTCTTCCTATTACAAAGACGTGGATACTATTCGGTGTGAGACGCTACAGCCTGACCCTACTACAGGTTGGGGCTCAAAACCCATAGACGACGGTGACCACGAGCAGCATGCGTCGTCCCTGTTTCAGAATCATACTTACGTGATCGACCCATTGACGAACATGTCGATGGGATTACTCTGACTGTGTCAGTGATGACTACCACAGTTTTAGTCCCTTCGTCAAGACCGTGTCTCTGCGTGGCCTAGGGTATGGTTTACCGTCAACCCCACTAGCTAGCATCGGTCAGTATACAACGGTCTTTGTTGTATTAAAGTTGTACATCTTACAATGTACCCCGGCCGAGGATTAACACAAAGACCGTACTGATCAAGTGACACTAGCTTTAGGTGTTACCCAACCTAAGATCTTTCAGCAGGCTGAGCCTCGAAGCTAGATCATAGATCTAAGTGACACTATCCATTCACAGGTTCCTACTGATGACTTCAGGTCTTAAGGACCAGCTAGCCTATCATCACTCTAGAGTTATTATTGACAATTTAGTTAAAGCTTAACCATTTAATAACTCTAAGTTGGTCGTTCAGTGAACTCATTCACTAATGTGCACCTGTGTCTCGTCTCCGACTTCGCCAAGTCGAATGACTATGAAATCATCATTACCCTGAGGTAATACAAAGACACAATGGTCTAACAGATGTGTCGATATCCTATTCTCGACACATCTATGACCATGAACCGTTTAAGACTTAAGTTTCTAATCGGTCATTAACTTCTCATAATCGAGATCTACATCTGGATACATAATGACCTGACTATAAGTCTAAGGAAATTATCTTAGGGTAAATGCCTTAAGGGCATACGTCTTCCTACAAATATAATCCAGTAGATGAAAATCATGTGACATTTAACTTCATACACCCGAAGTTGATGAAGATACATGGACAATTGTAATCCACTAAATACACCAATTGGTTGTATTAATTTGCATATCGTTTCGTTCGCTGGAAGAGGGGAAGAATATCCTAGGTCCTGAAGTGTGTTACTAGAGTGTCTTTGATACAGTCCTTTATCTAGCCAACTGCACGCTTCTCTATATAGCGTCGGCAGTAAATCTGTTTAGCCAGATACAGTGCAGTGCCTGTAGTGCGTCACTAGACAGGAGCTACGCTTTATCTGCGCTACCTCCAAGGGTCACTACTATAAAGGATCATCCTCCATGTTAAACATATTTGCAGATGCAGGTAATAAATCATCACGATGACCACCTTGAAAGACATGCCACATCATGGAAATCTTCAAAGCATGCGACTAAGGCAAAAATCATCCTACCTTTCCGAGAAGCTCATCATCCAAGAAGCAAATCAAGAGTATGCATAGATATGCCCTGAAGTAACTCGCAGACATAATGACGACTGGGTTAGAAACTAGATACGTGGAGCTATCTACCGAGTCTACAGACCATGCCACTTTCTAAGCTCATCCTTGAGAAGTATACATCAAAGGAGATAAGACAGAGCACACATCTTCAGAGGAACTCCCTTGGATTCAATAGCTGCCATATATGAGCTATACTTATATATATGAGCGATGCTTGTATTTTGTATTTTTTTCTCTCGGAACGTTGTAGATGAGATTGATGTATAGATGTCTAAGAGATCTGCAAGCCTAAAGCTTGTACAGATCACGGGGAGTTATATGTAGAGTTGTACTCTTTTTCCTTAACTATGGTTTTTCCCACTAGGTTTTCCATAGCCAAAGGTTTTAACGAGGCAACCACATTAACTCTGGATCCAGAAGTATCCACCTCTAGTGATATCCACAGAACAAGTGGAGTTAAAGAGGCTTGTAGTCTCTAAACCAGGACCAGAAGTATCCACCACTTGTGATATTCATAAGCACCATGAATCCTGCAGTATTCATATGTCAAGTTTACAATGATGGATGGATAATGGGAAGTGTTATGAATAGGCCTTGTGACCTTTGGTATTAGGACCTTTGGATCCACCATGATTGTAAATAACCATTGGTATCCATCTTAATCTATATATATGATCTATGGCCTCCACCATAGAGATTGATTCTCAACAGTTATCTGTTAGTTACTAATTGAAATTGTAAACATGTAAATACAAGTAAATATTGACCCACATCTAAACGATATTACCAAAAGTTATTATTGTGTGTATTAGGTGCATTAATTATTATATATGTCCCTAGTTATGAAATGTAAACTAACACATTTTGTTTCTCGTATATATGATAGCGTAAAATAGTTCCTTTTTTGTTTCCGAATTATCCAAAAAATAGTTCCTTTTGTTGTAAGCTTGGCGGCTACGGAACCCCGTAGCCGTGTATTTATAGAACTATGGTTACATAATGGGTGGATACCCAATGCATTAATGGGCCTACAAAAGCCCGCTCATAACACTTCCCATTATCCATCCATTGTTTTAAGCTGGGCATATGAGCGCTTCAGGGTTCATAGAGATTATCTGACCATGGGGTATGGATACTTCTGGATCTTAAGTTAAGAGTTCTTTCCTCGTTAAAACCTTTGCCATGGAAAACCCAGTGGGAAAAACCAATGGCTAAGGGAAAAGAGTACAAGTCTCTACAACTTCCCCTTATCGATGGATATCATCAGAGGTAGATACATCTGGCTATGGATATCATCGATGGATATCAAAAGAGTACAAGTCTCTACAACCTTTGCCATACAACTTCCCCTTATCGTTAAAACCTTTGGCTATGGAAAACGTAATGGAAAAAACCAATAGCTAAGGAAAAAAAGAGTACAACGTAACATTAACTCTCCCTGTTGCGTACAAGCTTCAGGCTTGTAGATCTTTCAACTGTCTCATCACAATCCCTATTACAAGTTTTCTAAAGGTACAGCGAGGTAAAGCTTTAGTAAATAGATCTGCCAGGTTGTTACAAGACTGGATTTGCTGGATGTCGATCTGGTTGCCTACTTGTTCATGCGTCCAGAAGAGTTTGGGGGACATACAGTGATCTTTGGCGTTTGACAGAGTAGACGTCCCGAAGTCTTTCTGTCATTTTCGTTGGTAGTTTATAGCCGTCCGAAAGTCTCATATACATATCCTTATCTAAATTGCCATATAGGTCCAAAAGTCTCATATACATATCCTTATCTAAATTGCCATATAGGTCCGAAAGTCTCATATACATATCCTTATCTAAATTGCCATATAGGTATGCGGTCACAACGTCCATGAGTTGCATATCCAGGCCTTCCGTAGTAGTTAGGCTAATAATGAAACGAAAAGTGATCACATCCATGACCAGAGAATATGTATCATCATAGACTATTCCTGGTCATTGGGAAAAGCCTTGTGCAACAAGGCGCGCTTTATAGCGTACGATCTCATTAATTTCATTTCTTTTTCTTACGAATACCCATTTATATCCCACAGGTTTAACACCCTTCGGTGTTAGGACTACATGTCCAAAAACTTTACGTTTCGAGCGTGAGTCTAGCTCTACTCCTATTGCCTCGTTCCACTTTGGCAATCCTCTCTGCGTTTACATTCTGCTAGAGAGCGTGGATCGATCTCATCGTCATATTCAGTGATGTGATTGGCAATAATGAACGCGAAGTTATCATCGATGATTGTTTATCCAATACCTCCCCAGTACGTACATAGTTTAATGCGATTTCTCCTATATTTTTCTTTTCAGGAGGTTTTTAGGAGGGAAGAGGTATCTGGGCTGAGCTCACATCTTATGGTAGTATCGTTATCATTTCTCCAGGAGTTTTCCTCTTTCGAGGGAATTTATCCTTGGAAACTGGGGGGTCGTCTTCTCTTTTGTTGAGGTACGGCCGCTTCTGCTGCAGGTGGATTGCATCCATCTTTGGGTATGTCAATCCTAGTTGGCATGTTTGCAGTAGGGACGTGTGATCTGACAATCTTCGGGTTGTCAGTAAATTTGTCCGGTAAAATGTGAGCTGTATTCTGTATTTGGAGGATCTTCAGGATCTCATCTTCACATTGGTTTGTACGCGGATCAAAGTAGGATAAAGTTTTGGTATACCATGAAATGGTCTTTGAAGCTTCCGGCTTCTCTGTGTTTATGCCTAGTTTAGGAAAAGTACTTTCGTCAAACTCATAGTCTGCTAGACGAGCCTTAAAAGCGTCTCCTGTTAGGGGTTCCAGGTATCTAATGATCGATGGTGAGTCGAATCCGATGTAGATATCTAGGCGACGTTGAGGACCCATCTTGGTCCTCTGCGGTGGTGCTATGAGGACGTAGACAGTGCATCCAAATGTCCTCAAGTGAGAGATATCTGGTAGAGTTCCAAATGCGACTTGCATCAGAGAATAAGATTGACTACCTGACGGTCGTAATCTTATTAGCGATGCAGCATGCAATATGGCATGTCCCCATGCAGTCACATGCAGCTGGGGTTGCATCAACAATGGACGAGCAATCTATTGTAGTCTCTTTATAAGAGATTCGGCTAACCCGTTCTGCCTGTGAACATGAGCTACAGGATGTTCAACTTCAATGTCTGTTGCTTGACAATGTCTAAGAAGACTTGTGATGTGAATTCCCTAGCGTTATCCAAACACAGTTTCTTGATCAGGTTGTCTGGAAAATGTGTCCGCAACTTAATGATTTGTGCCAGTAGCTTTGCAAAGGCTACGTTGCGGGTGGACAGGAAGCATACATATGACCATTTGGAAGAAGCATCTATCAGTACCATATAGTACCGAAATGGACCACTTGCTGAGTGAATATGCCCGCAAATGTCTCCATGTATTCTCTCTAGGAAGCTGTGAGACTCTGAGTCCACCTTAAGTGGAGATGGTCTCGTAATCAATTTCCTTTTGTGGCAA
Organism: Scilla litardierei; assembly: GCA_030789695.1. NCBI lineage: Eukaryota > Viridiplantae > Streptophyta > Magnoliopsida > Asparagales > Asparagaceae > Scilla > Scilla litardierei. The sequence continues at coordinate 53,065,003 of CM061136.1, read as the reverse complement.
GGGGGACAAGGAAATGCACCATTTCGAAGTAGCTTCAGGTTTTTCGAGTTAATTCCACTGAATTGAGATATGATGCGGTGCATCATTGCCGATCCAGGGTGTCCGAGTCTATTGTGCCAGAGTTGGAATTCTGGTTGATTCTTGCAGTTCTGGTGCTCAATTGTGTTAGCTTCCATTGCTCGTATCTTTCACTACAAAAAAGTGAGTTTCTTGTGACCAAACTTAGTGTCGACTTAAATTTGCTGACACTAAAAGTATACTTTTAGTGTCGGTAGAAGAAAGTCGACATTAGAAAAGCCATTTTTCGATTCCTACATATATGCCGACACTAGAGCTCATATCTTGTGTCGATCTTAAGTTGTCGACACAAGATGATAAATTGTCGACACTAATAGGTGATTTTCTTGTGTCGGCTGCAGATGTCGACACTAAAATGTATACTTTCTAGGGTCGACCTTGGTGGACGACACTAGAACGTATACTTTCTAGGGTCAGTCTTGTTGGTCGACACTAAAACATATACTTTCTGGGGTCAACCTTGGTGGTCGACACTAGAACGTATACTTTTTACTGATATATAAAATTAAAAATTAAACTACATACATGTACACGTGCAGTAGAAGTGCACTTAATTTTGATAAAAATCAGACCGCACTTAAAAGTCTGCTAATCACGTCACACATTGCGCTAAATATATTTGGTCTTTTTAAATTTATCAACTGTAATGGCAAACCGGTAAATAAATTGAACCATGCTTAACAAAATGAGAAAGGTGTCTAGTACACTACAAGAAAACTGACTATTGACAACGACCTTTAGCAACGCCTATCTTTTGATCGTTGCTATAAATAGCAATGATAACAATTTAAAAATTAGTCGTTGCCATAAGTCGTTGCCAATACTCAGAGGCTATGGCAATGCCATTTTGTCGTTGCCATAGACATGCGAAAACAATGGCAACGACAAAATTCATCGTCATTTCCTTTTAAATTAATGGCAACAACATTTTGTCGTTGTCATTGTCCTTTGTAACAATCACAACGAATAACCGTCTTTGCCATAGTCTTTTGAAACAATAACAACAACTGTCGTTGCCTTAGCTTCCGTTCCGTTCGAAAGGAAAAGTGAAGGAAAATTTGTAAATATATTCATAGATCACGAAATTCCCCCCACAAAACATTTAACCGCGAAATGAAAATTTCATGGGTCACGAAAATTCTCGAAAGCCCGGCCGCATTGCATTCATGGGTCACGAAAATTCCCTCCCAATTAATTTTGCCAATTATCCCCCCCCCCCCTCAATTCATACTCCGCTCAATTCATCCCCAATTATTTCATCCCTCAATTCATTCCCCGCTCTCTCGTCTCTTCCCAATCAGCCGACGAACCCCACGATCCGTCGTTTGCAGACTTGAACTAAAGCACCATCGAGGGTGGCCGTGGATCACCGACTGTTTTGCAGGAACATCTCTAAAAGAGGAAAAGAAGCATCATCAGCCCGACAAGAACATGCCCTCAGATGAAGCTTCTCTTTGTAGAGATGGGTGTCGGCTACGATCAACACGGGTTTCTTCTCTTTTCTTTCACCTTTTTTTGGTTATTTTCTCTTTTTTGGGTTGCTGATGGCTTTTGGAATTTGATTCGAAAGATATCACTGTTGCTGCTATGAGGGCTTGCAAGGATGCCATCTCTTCTAATTCCATTCCTGCTTTTCGAAGAGGTAGGGAAATTCCCCCCTTTTCTTTTTATTCTACATTTGTCATTGATGCACGAATTTTTTCCGGAAGTATTGTAGTGATGCGATTAGGGGTGGCAATTCGGGCCGGCCCGGTCTTATCGGGCCGTGCCGGCCCGGTCCGGTTTTCTTAAAGGACTGGGCCGGCCCGGCCCGATAAGACTTCGGGCCATTTCGGAGAGGCCCGGGCACGGTCCGATAAAAATTCGGGCCGCCCGGCCCGGTCCGATAGGGTTGAATGAATTATGTATTGTGACAATATTTTATCATATTTTTAAACACAAACTTGTCTCATATGTTTAAAGATGCATTGAAATGGAGCACGAAAGAAGAGGATTAAGTGGGTTGCATAAGTTGATGTGTCCTACATTGTTTTCATTTATTTGTCAAGATGAAGTAACATGTTTGGTGGTTCTTTGTCTCTTCTCGAAAACTGAGATCGACCCCCCAAGATCCAAAGACATCAAAGTTGGTGCTGGCGGGAAATTGTTAAAATTTATGATATTTGGACCTTGATCTAATAAGATTCATGACATTGGACTCAACACCATAAATGAATGTACATTACTGAAATCTGCTTTAGATCAGTGTGTGATCAAATTGAAGTGGGGCGATCAAATGCTTTTCGTGCCGTGCCGTGCCGCCCATGGGCTGAAAAGCTTGGCCCTAGTCCGGCCCGAAAATGAACCGGGCCGGGCCGGCCCGGTCCGATAAGGCCACCTCTAGATGCGATAAATGAATTTTGGCTGCAAATGGGATTTTTGCGCTTGTCTGCTGTAGTGCGAAGGACTTGTAATTGCTGGGATTTCATGTTTCTAGGGTTTTAATTGGATATGGTTAAAGGGTTATTGATCTTTGAACTGGAGTCTTTTTACGTTAGTTTCTAGTGATACCTTGTTAAGTGCAAGTGGTGTTGTAGCTGAGTGTATGTTACAGGGTCCACTCATACCTTACCATGCTCGTGTCTTGAACTAAGTGGAAAGATATCTAGCTTGAAAACCCAAGTTTTATACAAACCTTCCACTTAATCGGAGGATTGGAATCGCATTACTTAAGCTTATTGATCGACTTATTCAAGAGTTGGGGATCAGTAATTCATGTTGGGTATCTATGATCCTAGGGTACCAACACCAGTACTGTTACATGTATCAATGTATTTACTCTGGGAATTAGGAAGAATTCTTAATTACAATATATTAGTGGAATCTGAATTACATAACCTTCTGAGTTGGTATCGTCATGTGATCATTTGCTGGTTGTAAAAGTAGATGACTGAACCACAGTTGTGGGTGATATGGATCTTACTGAATTACACCATGTAACTAATACGATAAATCTCAAATGATTAATAAAAATTGATTGACTTTACCTAACTTCTATCTAACTATGCAATCTCATGGTGACCAACTTGCTTTTCATATGAGTGACAAACCTGATGTGGTTGAATTGTGATATATAATACCAAACCTAATCCAAACTTCTTACCCCCCCTCGCCATTGTAAAACTTATGAACTATCATGAAGAATTTTGTTCAGATTCCTCGGGTCTTTTAGCACATATCGCATCAGAAATCTAGTAGAATTTCTTTAAGATGTTCTTAGGGAAGCCATTGTCTTCATTAACTTTAGCTTGAAATGACTATATCAAAACTTGATGAACAACCATTTGATAGTTGATTCTTATTATTTGACTAAGATCTATTATCATGGGAAAAGCATCTCACATAATGATTGTTGTAAGGAAAAACTCAGGAAATAAGTAACACCAATTAAAGCATGCACTTGAATATTGCTGAAGAGCATCCATTGCCATATTCTTTTTTTTTCATTCTTAGATTGGTATCGAAGGAGCAGCTTAGCTTAATTACTCTTTATATCACAGAATAAAATGCATGTCAGGTCTGGCTGTTTACATTAATATATTTCTCGATTCCTGATCGAGAAAGTTGTTGATGCTCAAACTCAGGGCTGTCAGCTTTTTTTAAACTATAACTCATTTCAGTGATTTTCTTCAAGTGAGAAATTATGATTATTACGTCTGCAATACAATCAAGTAACATCCAGTAATTGGTTCCTTAATTACAGCTGTTTTTCTGTGTTCTGTTTGTCCTATGTTTGTAGTGGCGAAATTATTAGTTTTGAAGTGATTGATGGAGGAATGATATGCTCAAGTGGTGTTTGTGTCTGGAAGCAATGTGAGATAAAAATGACGATTGTTACATAGTTAATGCTGCAGTGTATGTTGGTTATTAGTATTTCTATATGCATTTGCAGTGAAAACGTTACAGTCACCAAAATTAAATAGTGCATATGTAGACATGCACCAAAATGAGGAAACTTGTGTCCGTGTATTGAGCGCCACCAATGGTATGCTTCAAATCATATGTTGGGCAGGATGCCACTTTCTGGGACGAAGCCATTGTCTAACATTTTGCTTAGTACAATTTAATTGTTCCATTGCCTCCAAGGGAGTAATAAAAGCAATTGAACCTATCTGGACATGATTCGCATAACTAATATGTAATTCCATTGTTTAGATTGGTGTGGCTAGGAGATTTCCCGGTAGCCAATGAGGATCAAGTTGTTATGCAATTGTACATGGCAGACTGGGAGAAATTGTGCTGCTTGTAAAGAATTTAGATCAAATTTTTGTTGCCTTACGTCGTGCTCAGCCATCAAGTGGTTACTGAAGATTATTCAGGTTAACCTGAATAATAGATGAAGTCATAACTCTTACATTCCGTCGAAATCGTTTGTACTTTGTATTGTTATTATGAGTGGAACACCCTTCAGTAGTTTTGCTAGCTAGAGTAAGGCGAGGCTTGACTAAGGATACATGCATATGATTGAATGTAGAGATTCCCTTTTCCCTAGATATCCTGAATTTCCTGATATCCATTGTGACAGGGTCATTCAGTGAATATCTACGTTTCTTAAACCCATGTGTTATCATCCTGATGCTTGTATTGTTATCATCCTATGCTAGAATGTGTACTCTAAACATTAACTTACACACATAAAGTAATCAACCTGAAATATCAGCGCTGACAAGATACCAAGTTGCCTGCTGCTATTATATGCCTTTCGAGTTTCGACATACTTTTTATCGCTTGTACATATCCCTTTTACTAGGCCATTTGATTTTATGCGCTGAATTAGATCGAGAGTTACATCTCCATACTGCTTGCTTATAACCTAGCCTCTGTTGCACTGGTTGCAGCCAAGATTTGTATCTCATTTATGATTGATACCATGAGTTTACTCAATCGTGGTTCTTTTGCTTGATAACATTCTGCTCATATATCTATTCACAGGATGCATGAGATAAAAATGACGATTGTTACAAATTTATTTTTTTATGATTTGAAATTTTGATTCGTTTGTTATTAGACAAGATATCACTGTTGCTGCTATGAGGGCTTGCAAGGATGCCATCTCTTCTAATTCCATTCCTGATTTTTGAAGAGGTAGAGAACCCCCCCCCTCCCGCCCACAAATTCTATATCCATGTCTATTTTTATCAAAACAGTAAGCTCCTCTATATTGGTTGGATCATTAAACTATGCTTAAGATGCCCATTAACAAGAGATAATAATGCGAAGCTGTTGAAGCAGATTAATGAAAAAAATGGTTGATATAATGGATGTAAGTTATCTTCTTTTCTTACATTTTGTATTTGTTGAATTATTATACCAGGTCTTTATTTTTCCTTTCCCAGTGTCCGAAGCTAATGTAACATCCTTTTTTACTTCCCCCTATCCTTTTATTAGAAATAAATTTGATATTAAAATCATGTCCTCCAATGCCCATAATGTGTATTGTAAATATAAATCACAACATTCCAATGCATGATCTATTGACCTGTGTGATTTTTTGTGAGAGTTGTGGTCTAAGTCTCCAATAGGAAATGGTTCAACATCAAAGCTCAGGATTTTCATGATGTTATTGGCAGAGAGCTTTTAATCTTTTCCTGTTTAATTTGATGCAATTTTGGGACTTTAAGTTGTTTGAATTCATTGGCTAGACTAGAATTTGTTCATGGAAATTTTGTTGTCTTCTTTTTTCTAGTACTGATTTACTTTTTGGTTCTAGGATGAAACAGTAGCTCATTGGTCCTGTATAGAATCCAAAAAGTGCTATAGTAAACTGTCCTTTTTTGTAATTTAATGCATATTGGGTTGGATACAATCCATCCAATTTGTTGGTAAGGATTTTGACTTTAGGATTGTACCATTTGAATTCATGAGACTGATAAACAAGGTGCATATGTTCTAGCACAAAACCTCTCCAACTCACTTTTCTGGTAATGGAGAATGGAGAACAGCTTCTCAGAGTGGGAGGCATCCACAGTCAAGAAAGAGAAGACATGTTACTGTTGCCTTTGTTTAGACCATTTCCTGATTAATCCAATAAAATCATCTGAATGAAAATCCTGAGCTTTGTCTTTGATATTGAACCATTTCCGGATTAGAGACATGAGAGTTTCTCCCACCACAGGTCAGCAGATATACACGAACTGCAATGCTGGATGAGAATTTGTGCGCGCTTTCTTGCATATTGCTGAAAATTTGATTGTCTACATCGTTAAACTGCATCATCTTTATATACTTCAACATTAAATCCACTTATGGCAAAAAAGATACAGAAGGTTCTTACCAACAATTATCTGCACTTAAGTCATATTTGAACAGAACTGCATGTTCACTGTGGGGCTGTGAGAGGTCTCATACCCAATTTTTTGCTAATTTAGTAAAATGAATTACTTTCTCGTGTACCTTTATTGGATTAATGTTCTTGATTGTTAACATCACTTTTTTAATTTGCAGTATGGGTTTTCTGGCATGTTATGAAGTTTTTAGTTACATGCGGTGGCCTTCGTTCTGGTGTTAGTTTCTACAGGTATCCAAGAATCTTAAGAAAATGCTATGGCTTTTATGCATGCTATCTTTATTATTTAGAGTGTGAACCATAGAAAAGGCCGGCTCAGAAGATTTCACTTTCTCATAGTCACAGGTTTTCCATTTGCACAGTGAACGGTTGAAGATACTACATTAAAGACTGAATTACTTTTTGGTGGATACAAGGGCAAGAAGATATTTTTTGGTGAATGCTTGTATTTTTTTTTGAAAAATAATGTTGGAACTATTTTGATTAAGAGAATGTTTGCATAATGCAAGTAATGAATACTCTCTACTTTCATTTATCCATTTTATTGTATCGTTTTTATTTATGAATATTGATTTGAAAAAATATGAATTTGAAATTGCCTAGCTTCGGAAATTAGCTTTTGCGTAAACAGGTTTTTTGTGTCGACAAACTGGGAACTAGTGTCAATAATCAGTTATCACGAATCTATTTTTTTGTGTCAGTTTTTGTGGACACTAAATGGCATATGCTCTAGTGTCGATTTATTCCCACACAAGAATACTTGTTCTAGTGTCTATTTCTTACGTCACTAGAACCTTACTCTAGTGTCGACTTGTTTCGTCACTAGAACCTAGCTCTAGTGTCGACTTGTTCCATCACTAAAACAGTACTATAGTGTCGACTTATTTCGACACTAGAACAGTACTCTACTGTCGACATTATCCGTCACTATAATGTTACTTTAGTGTCGACTTAATTTGTCACAAAAACCTATGTTGTTGTGTCGGTCCCAATGTCGACGCTAAAACCCGATTTTACTTCTAGAGACGCCCCTTTAGGTGACGGTCCGTCACTAGAAAAAACCCGACACTAGAACCCTATAGTGTCGGTTTTTTGCCCTTTTAGTGTCGAAATTGTTGGACACTAGAAACGCCTTTTTTGTAGTGTTTGTATGGTAGAGACCCGACAGGAGTCCCTCGAGACGCTCAACGATGGTTTTAGCACCGTTTTAAAGAGTCGTTACATACAAGAATTCGTTGTTTTGTTTGTTCATCGTTTCTAGGTGGTATCTGTTTAGACGGATATCTTTGAAACTTAACAAGTTTCTATGTGAGCTTGGAGAGAAAAGAGCATATTTTATTAATAGTTGTGTTTTATTGTGGAGCAGAAAATGTGCTTCCCTCGATCCTTCTATTATTCCTGACGGACCGAAAATGGTACTCACGGTTCCATCATATTTGTGTATGCTTTGAAAAAAGCAAATACTTGGACGATCGTGTGCGTAGAAGCACTGTCCACTAGGCATTTATAATCCATCTCTAGATCCTACCCTTCGGATCTAGCGACGTCGGTGAAGGAAGCTCTTTTGCGTCGCGATTCGTCCGTCGACGCAGGTTTGGCTCAGCTTTGAGCGTGCTGATAACGTGTTGTAAGCTTGACGTCTACGGAAACACGTAGCCTTGTATTTATAGAACTAGGGTTACATAATGGGTGGATACCCAATACATTCATGGGCCTACAAAAGCCCGCTCATAACACCTTTTTTATTATCCCTTATTATATATGTCTCTACTTATGAAATGTAAACTACCACATTTTGATTCTCGTATATGTAATAGCATAAAATAGTTCCTTTTTAGTTTCCGAATTATCCAAAAAAATAGTTCCTTTTTTATTATCCCTTAAAATGTAACAATTATCCACACCATCCCTTTCTTTTCTTAATATATCATGGGGTAAAATTAAAACTTTACAACCTTTCTCCCGCGGAAGTACAAACCTAATTAGCAAAAAGTTGGGGGTCGGTAGAACCATTTTATTTTTTCCTAATGGAAATAGTATAGATAATACCATCTAAGCTCTTAAACAAGGTCACGAAAGAAATCCAAAAATATAATGAACAACGTAGTCAATGTTATGAATCAACTGCTGGGGGGAGGAACCCCCAGACCTTTATTTATAGGCATGGTAGGAGAGTAGAAAGATAGAATACATAGATATTGGCGTATCTCTAAGATACCCACAATCCTAACCGACTCTGGTTATTTCCATTCACAACACTCCTCCTTATCCAGCCATAGGTGTGGACTCTGCTCAAGAGTACTTCGGGATTCTGAGCGTAATAAGAGTCTCACATGGGGTGGATACTTCAGGATCCTGAGTTGGTGAGGTTTGCCTCGTTAAAACCTTTAGCTATGGAAAACCCTGTGGGAGAAACCATAGTTAAGGAAAAAGAGTACAAACGCTCTTTAACTCCCCCCGATTCGTACAAGTGACTCTGCTCATGAATACTTCTGGATTCTGAGCGTCACAGAGGGGTGGATACTTCAGGATCCAGAGTTGATGTGATTTGCCTCGTTAAAACCTTTGGCTATGGAAAACCTAGTGGGAAAAACCATAGCTAAGGGAAAAGAGTACAAATTCCCTCAACTCCCCCTGATCTATAAAAGCTCTTAGGCTTTCAAATCTATTAGGCTTATCTCATCACTCCTATTTACAACATTCCGAAAATATACACAGATTACAAAGATATCACAATTAAGCTGCTGCTGAATCCAGAAACTCTGGAGAGGTATGCCAAGTATCGTCGCCTCTGATGTGGTCTTCAGACTATGTGGTCAGCTCCACAATACCAGCCTCTATCCCAATCGTCACTGGGATGTGATGTACCAGCAGGCGCCCTCAAATACACCATTGGTGTGGTGAGGATCTCGGAATGATAGGATGATGTCGCCTTCATAAATTGCTTTGCAGATCTACAGTAGATGGCCATCCCACTGTGGGTACCCGTTCTGTGATTTCTCAGTATAGAACTGGACCTGAAACTGCATTTGCATGAACATTGGAGGATGATACTTCATTTTGTAAGTCCGAATCTTTTGACCCTTGGAGGAAGCGCAGAAGGCTTAACTCCGGTCTAATAGCCCTTTTATGTGCCAACTATCTCTGGCTAATGAGTTTATTGCAACTGCTATATCGGGACGCGTGCAGTTAGCCAGGAGTGCCTGATTGCACTGAGATAAGGGACTTTAGGACCAGTTATATCCTCCCCCTCTTCCAGCGATCGGAAGGGTTGTTTTTGTACATCCATTAAGTATACTACCATAGGTGTAATTTGGATGACAATGGTCCCTTTAATTTTTCAAACGCACTTCTGGGCGTATGTAACAGGATTCTTATGAGCCATGACTCTATATTTGCCTAGGTCTTTTTTTATTTCATGTTTAAAAGTTAGGCTTGAGCAGATGTTTTGGTTTTCTCTTCCGGAGATCCGATGAGATTTTAGTTGTTTTCAACTATGATCTCAAATCCTACTCTTTGCTCAGATGCAAAGACAACCTTCAGTAGGAATCATTGCTTTGTCAAGCGATTCTCTTGGTTGTACGTTATTTTCATTGTTTTTCTTCTATAGAATAGACGTCCCGAGGTCTATTCAGGCTTTTAAGGAAATGTGGAAATTATCTTTACCAAGGTATCCACGAAGGTATGCTGTCACAACATCCAATAACAGCGTATCCAAAGTTTTCCTTTGCCAAATCGTAAGGTATTCGCTTTTGATAACTAAGGGAGACTTGATGCATCATTTATGAGACATGCTCATTTTGATTTGTTCGATCCCTAGTTTCAGCGAAATTTTCCCTTGGGCTATAGGTTGTACCTTATAGCATACGATTTTGTATTTATTTTTCTTATATGTGCAATACTTTATTTTATCCACAGGTTTGACACCATTTAGTGTCTGGACTTCAGGTCCGAACATTTCACGTTTCATAAGTGAGTCCAGCTCATCTTTTATTGTCCCGTTCCACATTTGGCCAATCTCTACGTTTGCATTCAAGCAACGGAGTATGGAACAATAATTTATATACATCATCGCTTTTGCGATGTATATGGCAATATGATACGTGAATATTTTGTCGACAATTTATGTTCTATCTGTCTAACACCCCCCAGTACGTACAACATTTACTTTAAATTTCAAATTTTCCCGGCAGTTCCTCTGCAGTGGATTCCGAGAAGGGTGAGGGTGTGGACATGAGCTCATTGTCCTGTGGTAGTATTGTCTTAAGGTCTTCAGGAGTTTCTGTCCTTGGAGCCAGGTGGTCTGCCTCTTTTCTGTTGAGGATCAGCCACTTCTGCTGCTGGTGGGTTGCATCCATTCTCGGGGATGTCAATCCTAGATGGAGTTTTTACAGCAGGGATGTGTGATCTGACAATCTTCTGGTTGTCAGTAAACGAATCCGGTAATCTATGAACTGTGTTCTGGATGTGTAAGATCTTCAGGATCTTATCATCACATTGTTTTGTTACCGGATCGTAGTGGGTCAGACTTTTTGTATCCCACTTTAACATTTGCTTCGCACCAGATTTTCCAGTATTTAGGCCTATTTTGGGGAAACTCGTCTCATCGAAATCACAGTCTTCAAGATGCGCCTTAAATGCGTCCCCTGTTTGGGGTTCTAGGTATCTTATAAGTGAGGGTGAGTCAAACCGTGTATGGATACCTAGTCGACGTTGAGTACCGTTTTGGTCCTCTTTGGTGGTGCAATGGGGATTTAAAACTGCGCGACTGAAGATTCTCAGATGAGAAATGTTCGGTGGCATTCCATATGCAAGTTGCATTAGAGAGTCTGACCTCCAGAGGGTCTTATTTTCATTTACGATGCAGCATGCAGAATTTGCATGTCCCCATGCATCCATAGGCAATCGGGATTTAATGGACGTTCAATCCATTGGAGTCTACTTTTCATTGACTCTGCCGACCCATTTTGGGTATGAACATGCTGCACTTCTATGTTCATTTTCTATTCCTGTTGCTTGACAGTACTCTTGAATTGACCGGGAGGTATATTTCCCAACATTAACCAGACTTATTTTCTACATTTAATTGTCTGGGAAATGTGCCCGCAACATGTTTGTTTTTGTGCCAATAGCTTTGGAAATGCTGAGTTGCGGGTCTGTAGTAGATACACATACGAGTGTTCTGAGGATGCATTTGTTAGTACAATGAAGTATCGAAATAGCCTACTAGGGGTGGTGGATTTTATCCACATCTATCTCCTTATATTCTTTTTGAGGAAGCGTTGAGATTCTTTTTCAACTTTTCGTGGAGATGGCCTAGCAATTAGTTTTTCCTTATAATAAGGGATGCGAGGGAATTCTCCCTTCTGAAGAATCTTCTTGTTCTTCAAGTCATACCCATAGGATAAGATGCGGTGCATCATCATAAATCCAGGGTGGCCAAGTCCATCATGCCAGAGTAAAAACTTGGCTGATGTCGGGCACTTCAGGTGCTCCGTTTAATTCCGCTTCCTTTCTCCGAATCTTCGTATGGTAGAGGCCTATAATGCTCTCAAAGCGTTCAAGTATGGATTTTACTCCTCTTTCTTGAGACGTTGCATACGGTAATTTTTTTTGTATTCATTTACATTTGCTGTTTCCAAATGGAATCCGTTGAAACGGATGTCCTTGAAACTTTAGAAAGTTTCTTTTGAAATTCGGAGGGATTAGAGCATCCTTTTATTTTTGTTTCTGTGTCATTTGGGGGCAACAGAGTTGCATTCCCTGGATCTTCAATATGGCGCTGATATTGGGCTTTGTATTGGAAAATCGTACGTGTTTATTGTCTACTAAACATTTATGAGACCAGTTTCATCTAAAAGATGAATCGTATAGGCATATGCATATTCAGATAAACATTTATTGTCTACTAAAACATTTTTATTCAAAACAGATTGCGTAATTCAAATGCTCTCATAACCTGAAATGTTCTAAACAATTTTGCTAAGATAAAAAGAAAAGGCTAATCAAGCAGGTCATCATTTTCGAAGTCGTTAGCTGAGAACTTGACTGGATCATCAGATGTCACCAGGTTTGTTTCAGCTTTATTTTTCTTGCTTTGTTTGTAAAGCTCCTGGAGATGCGCTGGGGTCCTGCACACTCTGGACCAGTGGCATGTCATGCCAAAGTTGTGGCACTGGTCTTCCCAATCCCTCTTGGGTGGGGGTGCATCATTTTTCTTGTTGTCATTTCTACGCCAGGTGAACTTGCGCTTCCCTTCATTCTTTCGATGTTGTACTTGGCCCTTGGCTCTTTTCGGTTGTCCCCCTTTCTGTGGTCTTTCTTTTCTTTTATTATCTCTCTTCTTTTTGAAGGAAGAGGAATGGTGAGCTTCTGGTAAGGGGGCAGTGCCGGGAGGGCGCATATTGTGAGTGGCGAGAAGAAGCTCTCTGTTTTGCTCGGTCATGAGTAAACATGACAGCAGCTCCGAATACTTGGTGAACTTTCGTTCACGGTATTGCTGCATGAGTATCGCATCTTTTTCATGGAAAGACGTATACATCTTTTCAAGCATGCGATCTTCTGAGACTTTCTCACCACACAACTTCAGGCGTGAGGTGATGCTAAAAAGTGCTGAGTTGTACTCAGTAATGGACTTAAAGTCCTGCAGTCTCAGGTTCTCCCACTCGTATCGTGCCCTTGGGAGTATAACATCTTTCTGATGTTTATACTTGTCCGCAAGGGCAGTCCATAGCTCAAGTGGATCTTCGACCGTAAGGTATTCAGCCTTTAAGGTCTTGTCCACATGGCAGCGAATATAGATGATGGCTTGCACCTTCTCTATATCGCTAACATTTTCTTTTTCTGTCACAACAGCAATAAGAGACTTTGCCCGCAGGTGAAACTTTACATCTAGCTGCCAGCTTAGATAGTTTCTACCTGATGCATCCAGCACTTCGAAATCAACACTTGCAATTTTAGCCATTTATCTAGCAGAGCACAAACATGCATGAATTAAATTTTAATCAAAGAAAACATTTTCATGCAGAGGCAATATTTAACGAAAAGCTAAATGTGTGGATCGGCCAGTCCAACAAGAAAGAGTCCAAAGTCCAAAGTCCAAATTATACAAATTTGCAGCTTAAAAAGGAAAATACAACTTTGGAAACCCCGTGGGTCCCATAAGATATCTCCAACTTTAAGCGTAGCCTCAGTCTCCATGGAAGTTGGTCTTCTTTCTTTGACATTTACATAAATTCCTCACTACAATTTCTCTCAAAAATAAAAGAAAAGTGCGGGAAATAAATTGTGGGACTTAAACAGCCGATCCAAAAACCAAATTTAGCCATTCATGCAGAAATTTTGTGCTCATCAACATTTTCATCAGACATTTTCATCACACGCATCACAGGCATTTAATATTCACAGATATGGATAAACAATTTAATCACTTAATAATTATTGGACCATTGGGCAACGTCATACACCGTTAGGTTAGGTGACTAACGACAGAGCGGTCGCAGGATCTTCCTAATTATTAAGTTTTAAATATAATGCACAATCACACATATAATATCCACAGAATAAGCCTAGTGATGTAAAGCATCTATAAATGATTTTTACAGAAAAATCATTACGATGCAAGGGTTGTAATGAGTGGGTTTAATCAGTAAAATTGAATAAGAGCCCAAAATTAACATTTTCGTTGTTCAAGGAAAAATGTTTTTCCTTTTGAATCATCCTAAATATCCCCCAAAAATCCCCAATAAGCCCTGATATGCTAGGTAATCGCCCCATAATTTACCGTGATTTTTCACGAATTTATTTGCCCTCAGACGACCTTTTAAAAATTGATTTTTAGCCCAAAAAATGCCTTTTAAGGCTTATTTATGGACTTTGCCCCTATTTATCCCCTCTCCCACCTCTTTTTTTTGTTTGTAAAAATATAAGGCATGCGGGCCTGAAGCCCGCGGGCCGGCTGCGGGCTTCAGGCCCGCTGCCGTTTTTTCTCTTTTTTTTCCTTAAAACGGCCTCTGGGCTTCGGGCCCGCAGGAAAAAAAAGATTTTTTTTGTAAAACGGCCTGGAGGCCCAAGCCCGCAGCCGGCCTGCGGGCTTCGGGCCCGCAGGAAAAAAAAGATTTTTTTTTGGTGGTGGGCCTGCATTCAGGCCAACTAGGGTTTTTCAGAGGGGGGGGTGGCGGCCGCCCCCCTGCGCCGGGGGGGGGGGGGGGGGGTGGCGGCAGGGGCCGCCGCCCCCCCTTCAGGGGGGACAGCGTGGGCGAGGGCCGCCGCCCCCCCTGCAGGGGGGCACGGCGGCGGGGGCCGCCGGCCCCTCTGCAGGGGGGACGACAGGGGCCGCCGCCCCCCCCCCCCCCCTCTGCAGGTGGGGGCGCGACAGGGGCCGCCGCCCCCCTTCTCTGTGGGGGAAGCGGCGCGGAGGGGGGAAGGCCGGCGGCAGAGCCGCCGGCGGGCAAAATCTAGGGTTTGACCCTAAAAATTGGATTTTTTGATAAAAAAATACGTCGTTTTCAAGGCGACAATCGATCCCTATAACGATCTTTCGAGATCTAGGGATAGAGCAATCATACGTATGATTGAAAACATCGTTTTTAATGTTTTTACAACTATATCCGTCCTCCGGATATAGCGACGGTTGCACGAAGCCCTTACGCGGATGACGAAGCTCGACTGAGGAAGCCTTGTACCGCGCTCGTGGATCTCCCGTCTCCTCTCGCCTTCGCCTTCGCAACGAACCCACAGCCCTTTATTTATTGCCATGGTAGGAGAGTAGAAAGATAGAATACGTAGATATGGACGTATCTCTAAGATACCCGCAATTCTAACCGACTCTGGTTATTTCCATTCACAACAGTCAACTAATTTTAAGCTAGCTTCCTTTCAGGTTTAAAAAAATTGCCAGTTTATTTCGTGTGTGACAAATAATTGAGATGAGATATGAATGCAGGGGAGAAAGGTCTCTTCTCATTTGCACCTCCACACCAAGGGGTTGATGGGGAATGGAGCGATAAAAGTGGCGTGATTGTCTACAAGTGGAACGAGAAAGACAACAGGCCCAACACCGGGAGTGCAAACTGGAAGAAGAGATGGAGCTGCTGTGCAGAATATGAAGAGAATGCCCCTCCTTGTCGACGTGGATGCCATGTTTCCTACGATGATGGTTTCACACTTCATTAGCGGATTGATAGTTATGCCCACTCTTATGGGTTAGCCCCAAAACCTAATTAGGAATGAACATTTTCTCCTGAATCATGAACTTGTGGTGGGTTCTAAACCTATCATCTTTTTATCCATTATATATAAAAGACCCAATCCACTTATTGAAAACTGGTAGTTTCTACATGAACTTGCAACTTTTGGCTCCCTGTTTGTTTTTGAAGGCCAGTTTTTGTCATGGGATGATAGTTTAGTTGTGGTGGAGGACTATAAACCGATCCGTTGTAAATTAAATTACTTAGATGAAAACAAATTTGTATTCTTTTATAGGAATAAAAGATGATGGACTTTTTACACATTCCAGAAGATAGTGGATTTTTGCGGCATGTGTTCGACGCAAGTCGAAGTCTTCTAGCGCTCTCGAATTATGTGAGATGCAGAAAACCCGGTCTAAGTTTTAACAAAACAAACACCCTAATTCACCCCTCTTTCTAAAGCATTCCACGACATCACAGTGTGGACACATCAGTCGTAATGTTATAGTACATGCTATTAAACAATATGTTCAACAAAAATTTAATTTTGAAGTGGTACATTGGCTGGTCAACTGCTATTTAACGACAAATAGCCCAGATTTAAGTACTTAAGGGAGATACAAGGCTATCTCTAACTGAGTTTTTTGTCCGGGATAAATAAAGCACGTATGTTTCTGTTAAGATAGATGAAAGGGAAAAATAGTTTGTATTATTGAATGATGCTTGGTTACAAAGGAAGATCACATATAAATAATACATGACACGTTATTGGGCATAGAAGCCTAAGAGACACATGCACTAGACTCTAAGAGACACAACACAACGCCCCAAGAAACACGATAACCAAAGAATCACACCTATATATTTCCAAGACACATTAAGAATTATCTTAACACACCGCCTCAAACTCATGGTGTAACTTTGAGTTTGGAGAGGAATTGCAACCACTCAGAAGTAGATCTAGGAGATGGCGACAATGGATGGTCGCGGAGTGCAAGATGCATAGGTTGGAGAGTGCAAAGCGCAAAGGCCACAGGAGGCCGAGGAGGTGCCACAGGGGGCAGAGGCCACAGTGGACCGAGGCCGCATTGGGCAGAGGTCGGAGTGGACCGATGCTGCATATGGCCAATGAGGGGTCGCAGTGGATCGAGGCCGCTGGGGGGCCGATGAGAGGTCGCACTGGACCGAGGCCGCAGGGGGCCAAGGCCGCATGTGGCCGATGATGTGCCGTTGAGGGCAAGGCCGCTGTGGCCGAGGCTGCATGTGGCCGATGATGTGCCGCTGGGGGCGAGGACGCTTGGGGCCGATGATGCTGTGCTCCGATGATGTGCCGCTGGGAGCGAGGCCTCGGGGGGCCGAGGCCGCATGTGCCCGATGATGTGCCGCTGGGAACGAGGCCGCTTGGGACCGAGGAGGATGTGCTCCGATGATGTGCAACAAGAGGTACATTCCTTAACAACTTCATCACCTTTATAGACGATGTCTCACGGTTTGGATATGTGTTCTTGATGATATAAGTCTGAATGTTTAGCGAAATCCAAAGAGTACAAGAATGAAGTAGATAATAAGACATGAAAAAGTATTATAATACTTCGATCAGATCGAGGAGGATAATACTTAATTCTAGAATTTTTTGCTTACCAAATAGAGAATGTGATTCTCTCTCAAGTTACTCCTTACACACCACAACATAATGGTGTGTCCGAGAGAAGGTATTGCACTCTACTGGATTGGGTACGATCAGTAAGTAATGCTAAGCTAACACTTTCCATCTGGTGCTACGCCCTAGAGATGGCAGTGCGCATATTTAACATGGTCTCTCTAGTGTCATGTCTATCACTCCATATGAGATATGAAGGTAAGAAACTCAATTTTAAGTTTGTTAAGATATGTGGATGTACAACTTATGTTAAAAAGGCATAATCCAGGCAAACTAAATGTAAAATCCATATTGTGCAGGTTTGTGAGATATTCAAAGAACTCTTATTGATATCAATTCTATCAACATACGGAATACATGATTATTGTTTCCAATCAAGTGAATATCAGGACGAGACATTTATATTCCATACAGACTAATGTGTATTAATCATTACCGATGAGTTGGTACTGCTTGGTCTCAGATCATTAGATGTGAAGACATCATGAGATAATGTACATATGCTTGTTGGAGAACAAATACACAAAACGACTGATCGAAAAGCTTCTACATGGTAGGATACTTTCATTGTCAATAGAAGCTCGCAAGTAAAGGCTGGTGTATGTTAATATTTAGACTTGAGAGGCGCAAACGGATCGTACACATGGGAGAATTACACTTTTCCTTTTACTAGTAAATGAGAACACAGTCATTGCTAGCTACTCACTAAGTGCAATACTAAGCATAAGAAGGGAGGCGGCGGTTAAAATAGAATTTTATCTCCTCCTTACGGGAGGTGAGTTTCGCAAGAAGTTGGTGCATATCTATAGTAAATTTTTGTCCAATATAGAATGGATAGACTTATTAGAGTAATAAGTTTTATCAATGGTAACTATATCATCAAATACTCGACTTATGATGTAAAGGTATTATTAGGGTTTGACATATTTTTATACCATATATACCTAAGTAACATAGTTATGATGAAAACACCAGACTACACGATAGCGGTTGATGACATTCCCGATTTGCATTTAAAGAGTGTCGAGTCTTACACCAACTAGATAATTTTGATTCTGAAACATGTGATATTTATGCGCTACTAATCACTATCTTACCCATGACTTGATCGTACAGTATGACCGATTGCTACCAAAGTAAAATCAGGCTTTTAAAGCCTCACACATAAGTTGGAGTAATCATGATACATGATGTAGAAAATAGAATGCATATAAGATATTCATAAGTCAAGTACTCACAAAAAGTTGTGATCGTTTTGATTGAGAGAGAAAAACTTGTCACAAAGTGTTATGGAGCAAGCACAAATGATGCTAGCACTGCATAAAGTCTCTCTCTCCTTCTCTTAAAGGCATCAATAAATTTTCAAAGAAAAGAATAACCTTAAAGCTTTGGCTCTAACGTAGAATTTATCTCTCTTAGTAAAAAAGTTTTTTCTCTCTCTTTAATGCAAATGTTCTGAAACCGAGTTCTTGTTTCATTTGGCAGCAGAAGGATTGTGAAGGGTTCCATCATCAAGTTGAAAACTCTATCATGTTGATTGATAAAGAAATCAGACATCTTCAATAAATTTAAAGAGTTGATATTGCGTAAGCATATTCTCGTAAAGATATGTGTTTTAACTATTAGTATTAATTTATACAAGTATTAGTAAACCATCCTTTATACAAATGATGAATGGTGGTAAAGTATGACTAGGACAAAGGTGGGCGCCTCACATCACCCCCCTCCGCCTCACTCTCCACCTCACTCAAAAGCACACAACCCAAGACACTTATTTACATGTTTGCCATCCCCTCAAAAAAAAACCCACCCAAACTCACTTATTTACATATTTGTCATTTACCCCAAAAAAAACCAAAATAAACATCCACTAATTTACATGCTTTCCACCCCAAGGTTTTTTTGCATTTTAACCCCCTGACATTGCACTTTTTACCCACAGACGATACCGGCATGCACACCGACATTTTTCACTCCTTTTCGGTTGCGCGCGTGCATCGCATCATCTTTGCGTGGGCGTTTTTTTTTGCTCCGTACACTGTGTGCACTGGTTATTTCAAGTAATTTAACAATGTGTAAATATAACAAACTCTTAACCCACACTATTTAAACAAATTTATCCAAAAAAATTATTTGGCAGCTTTAAACGAGTTACACCCTTCTCACCTCTTGTTTAATCGGGTGCCAAATAGAGCCCCTTATATATTCATTTCTAGTACTGTATGGTAGTTTGGCCAAATAGAGCCTTATAAATCTCAAAACCCCCCGAACCCGTGCTGCTTTCGTTTGAATCCCAACACGTGCATTTGGATTTGAGCCGTCAGCGAAACCTGATAACTGTATGAACAGAAGGGAGATGCAATGGGATTCATTCAGAAGTTCGCATTGATGGATTGATTTACATATGTTAAACACACAATGATACATAAATATGTGACTACACGTAGCATAATTTTACACAACTAATTAACAGCTTTAGAGGACGCATGAGAGGTCGTTGTGATACAGTTTCAAGCGGTTGGGTAAGAAGCTTGCATGGCAATTCCACAAAGACCTTCCTCCGCGTCGACATCCCTCTGCATCTTTATGTAACCTTTCTCGCCCCAGGAAGTCCCCCATGAGTTCTTGACAAGCCAGTACTTGGTACCGTCCGTATCCGTCCCGTAGCCGACCGCAGTGACACCATGGTCAAGCTCGGTTCCACAGTCACCGGTGAACACGCCACTCGAATAATGCTGGAAATCGGCGCCACCGGCGTCAATGGCAACAGAAACGGGCTGTTTGGCGACCGCCTTCTTCAGCGATGACTCGCTATTGGGAGGCACATCTTCATAGCCAGTTATGGTTGCGGATGGCTTCTTGGTATTGCAAGTCCCATCCGTTGCCTTGTATGGGTAGCTAGCTTCAGTCGCGAGGCCTCCGTTGTTGATAATGAAGTCAAATGCATCGTCCATTAGTCCCCCATTGCATCCTTGGTCCATTCCATCAACATCACAGTCAACCAGTTCTTGCTCTGACAGGGAGATCAGCTTGCCCGTGGTCAGCTTCGTGATTCCCTCGGTTGCTGCCACAGCCGAGAATGCCCAGCAACATCCTGAACATTACAGATTTTTGGGTTCGTATATTTTCGTAAGTTTGTAGTCATAAAACCTGTACATATAGAAATTTTCCAATTTTCTTACCGCATTGGCCTTGATCCTTGATGGGCGTTACGGCCCCCTTAGTCCTCCAATCGATGCTAGCAGGCACAGCCGACACATTGGCATACCTAAATGACTTTGTTGCTCTCCCGACAGCAACCGACGGATTTGGCTTAAAACCATTGTGGGATGCCGTGAACTCCTCATTTGTTAGGTCTGCGAATTGGTTGATGCCGAGACTGTACTTGCGATTCCCAGCTCTGTTTACGGATTCGATGTATTCGACGTTGTCCTTGAATATATTGAAGCGGTGCTCTTTCTCGGCTGCATCCTTGTAAACTCTCCCGTAACGAGCCATCCATTGAGCGTGCCTGACAGACATGGGCACATGACTTACAGTGCGAGAAGATGCGGCAATGGAAGCAGAGACAGCTAAGATGGAAACCAACAATAGGAGGCATTGGGGGTGTTTTGAAGCCATGGTCTTTGTAGTGAATGTGTGTGTATGGATCAGCCAAATGGGCGGAGTTTATATACAGCTTGATCTGCCTCTGCGATGCTTTCTACGTGCCGTGGCGTTTCAAATAATTAGTGAATTAAGCTTAAAACAGAGTGGACTGATTTAAGTATACAATACATAATAACTACGAGGAGGTGCCGTGAAGCTTTCCCTGCTTATTTGTGTCGTTCATCTCATCCAGATCCCTTTGGAGCTACCTTTCATTTCTTTATTGCTATTTCGGATTCCCACGTAATCTGTTTAGTTTTAGCAGTGTTGGCCTGTGGTTACTACGGCAATATAATATTTCCTTCCGGCTATTAACCGAAAACCTTAAGCATATGGATAGCAGCCCATTTAGAGGAGGTCCCAAATAATGGCATTTGAACAAGCCATTAATCGGTAAATTTCAAGTCTTAATTTAAATAGTGGCTCAATTGTTGATTTTTTTAGACATTACCTTCTTTCAAATCTTCCAATGTGAGGCTATTATTATCATCATATCCCTTCCCCTTACCTCAAACTCAAGGCAAGAACCGTCCTTCAAATTCATGGTGGTAAGTAGGGGTGGGCATCGGGTAAACCCGAATTTTTTAGACAAACCCGGTTCCGAATCCGATTTAATTCGGACAGTGAAAACACATCCGAAATCCGATTCCGCTAAATCGGATCCATTCTGAACAGATCCGAATTCCTAATCGGACGCACACTCAAAACCCGATTCCGATCCGAACTACATGAGAGGCGCTGACTGACAACGGGACCTGGGCTAGGGCCAACGCCAATTACGTCCAAAGCTCACACACCCACTTACTTATAGAACACTTCGCTCCCAAATTTGGCCGATGTGGCACTATTACACTATGCCTATTCCCCACGCGCTGTCAGCTGGTGCCCATGTCCGTTCTTTCAGCGGGTGCCCATGTCTGTTCTTTAGTCCCACATCGGTGGGAAACAATACTTTCTCAAAGTTTAAGTGGGTAGGACTTAACAACCCCACAGAGCCAAAGCCCAATTGCGAAAGCCTCTGGTGACTCTTAAATTTATAGTATGCATACAGCTATATGTTGTCCGATGTGGGACAATTACCTTCACTCCCATGCAGCGTCAGAGAAAGTGAATGTTGGCCCGTTCTCATTTGGGGGTTTAGTCCCACATCGGTGGGAGAAAGAGATTTAACATTATTTAAATAGGTTATTTTAGCTACAGCATTCGAAGTTCACATTCGGAATCGGATCGGACTGACGCTGGAGATGGCGATCCGGTTTCCGTTTCCGATTTAATTTGGTTGGGTACTTTTTACCCGAATCCGATTCCGATTTCGAATTTACCGAATATTCGGAATCGGATTCGGGTACGGAACCGGGTTCGGAATCGGAATCTGGTTTTCTGCCCACCCCTAGTGGTAAGTATCTGTCTGGAACTTTTCCA
Organism: Scilla litardierei; assembly: GCA_030789695.1. NCBI lineage: Eukaryota > Viridiplantae > Streptophyta > Magnoliopsida > Asparagales > Asparagaceae > Scilla > Scilla litardierei. The sequence goes on along the minus strand of CM061136.1, from coordinate 53,042,682 downwards.
TTACTTTACGGGATCATGGGATGACACAAATGGATAGGATGAACCATATGAAAAAACAGGATAAAAACATGTGATAGGGGGTTGGTTCTGATAACATGTTAGAAATATTTGTGATACGGCCCTTTCAGGATTGGGCCAAGATCGAACGGCCCAAGTCCGCATCGCAAGCCCACAGGCCTGGGGAGAACGAGGCCCCCACGAAGACTCAGAGTCGGGCCGGCCTCGGACCGAAGTGGGCGCAATCGCTGACCCACGACCAGCAGGAGTCAACCGCTCCCTTTAAAGCACCCCCATTAATCACCATTAAGTGGCCCCATTACGTCCACCTTCATGACCCATGATGGCGCCATCAAAGTGGCGGATGATCAGTGCGAGATAGGGGGACGTCGAGGAGACGTGGCCGGGGAAGGCTCCTATAAAGCGACCCGAAGAACAACGTGCAAAAGATCACTTTCTGGATACCAAAAACCTGAGGTATTCTTCTTGAACGAACTTACCTTCCACCTTATAATTCTCCTCCACAGCTTGGCCCGAGGACTCGTGTATCGGCCTCCCCGTGAGCCACACCGATCCCATCGAGTATCCTTCAGATCCGTTCTGACTTAAGCATCAGAAGGGACTTGGTCGGAACCAAGGTCCGACCCCCCCGGGGACGAACTTTCTCTTCTGTTCAGGTCAAGAAGATCCAGCCGCGTCGAGGCTACCTTTCGACGCCCAACCAGTCCGGAGTCAAACGCGCTCGCCCCCCGTGCATGTTCATCTCTCCCCTACGGAGGCTGTCTCTTTTCCGAGAATCCCATTCGGCACATCGACACTCGGACTCGTGCGCTCTTAGCCGAGCCGAACCAGCTGCACCCGTCTCCTGGAGGCCACTCGTGCCATGCGTGATCGCGTTGACCTTCAGCCACCCAGTCAACCAATCCGTGGTGAGAAAACACCCCGAAACATCCGGCACCGTCTATGGAAAATGAAGAAGCACCCCACGTCAAACAACCACATCACCGATATGGAATCAGCTTACAATGGGATATGACGCATGCCCCCATCCATGAGGAGGACGACTATGTCCCGTCTGAAAACGGGCACAGCCACACCACCGAGGGCACCAGTGATTCATGCTCGGTGACCCAAGAACGACTCCACCTCTTCGAACAAGAGAAGAACACCCACTTTCGAACCCTGGCAGCTGCCATCCAACAACTTGCGGGCCACCCACGCCACCTGGAGGGGGGCTCAGCGGCCATCCCTGACCATCAGGAGCTCTACCCCCCGCTACGGTCGGCCGTGGTCGCTGACCATTGATCACGCCTGGATATACACCTGAAAAATGACTGTAGTCTTACCGCAAGCTCACGGCGTAGTGCCAAGCGGGTATCGAACTCAGGGAGGACAATTCACAGTACTCTATTTTGATCACCTAGCTATCAAAGGAATAATAGGATGGTTTTGATGATGATGTCACAATCGTTCAAATAGCAAATAGAATTCCATATAATAAAGTTTCTAGGGATAGGAAATCCCCACTACGGACCGTTTCTTATCCTTGTGAATCATGAATGTCGATGTTACAAAGCTTGATTGTAGGTGGACTAGTCGCAACTTAATGTAGAACCAAGCTCACGCTCTCGCGCTATTGCAGGTCTATAGCAACTTAGATTAGGGCCCACTCTCGTGTAAACCCTAACCTAAGCCACTAGTGTGAAGATCGACATCATCATCCAGTCGTAATTCGAGCCCACTCTCGTGCAAACTCGAGCTGCGATCTAGGTTATGATAGTTCGTATTCATCCAATCTCTTGCAAACGAATATTAGTATAGATTTATAATAAAAATACTAGATTTGGTCCAATCTCTTGCAAACCAACCCTAGAGAATCTCAATTATAAACCTAAATCGAATATCTAGGCCGTCCCATTAATTGAGATCCAATCTCTTGCAAATCCCAATTGATGGAAATTCCTAGCTACTTGTAATAAATCAATCACAACCTAACATTTCTTCAATCCTAGCAACAATTCTATTCATTCATCACAATTCAAAGATCGGGTCCATAGGGTTCATCCCCATGTCCTAGAACGAATAAACTACTCACAAATCATCATGGAAATCACAGAAATAAAGCAAATAGATCATAACACAATTCATTGTAGAGAAGAAACAATTCATAAAAATAAGAGTTTTGGCAAGAAAGAACAAACCAAAATTGTCGCCTATGATCTCCAGCTGAGATTTACAAAAGAAAAGGCCGTCAAAAAATAATAGAAGTCTCTCCTAAAACTAGGGATAAAACTAGGTTTAAATACCAGCTAAAATCGTCCAAAAAATTCCTGACAGATTTGCCGCTACGCAGCCCAGAAATCCCAATTTACGTAGCAGTCGGACTGTGTCACTCGGCCGAGTAACAATGTCACTCGGCCGAGTGACAGACCCAATAATAAAACAGAGAATCTGGGAAAATTGGGGGTCTGTCCATCTGACTGACTCGGGCGAGTAGGCTTCTCTACTCGGCCGAGTGAGCAATCCTGCTCGGCCGAGTAGGCTTCCCAAAATTTCCAGTAACTTGGCTGCTTCTCGGAAGAAAATCCCTGCACCACTCGGGCGAGCAGACTTCTCCATTCGGCCGAGTAGACTTTCTTGCTCGGCCGAGTGAACTTTGAAAATTCAGCAGTACGTATCCGTTTCACTCGGTCGAACGCAGCTCATTACTCGGCCGAGTGAACTCTCTGTTCGGCCGAGTAAGCTGCTTCTGGGCTCTTTTATTCTCCTCCTCGCCTCCTCGTCGATTCTATTGAATTTCTTCCTCCTCCGCTCATCCTCTAGCACTGCTAACTCCTCAAATAAGCTGTGGGCGACGCTCTGGAATGCGCGAAAGTCACTTGATCTCATTTTTGCTCCAGATAGCTCCATATCTCCTGAAATACGACAAAAACAAAAAATAGTGAAAAGCAACGCGATATCATCGAATAATCGTGGAAAATGCAATATGGGCGATCGAAATGACATGAAAACATGCAGAAAAAGGTGTAAAATAAGGAGCGATCAAAATCCCCCAAGCTTACCTCTTACTCGTCCTCGAGGAAGATGAGTAAAATGTAATGCCCTACTAAGCTACTGCACAAGTATTAGAGGGGGGGGGGGGGGTTGAATAGTACTTTAAAATAATTAAGAAGATAATTCCTAATTATCTTGCAAACTCTACCAATTAATGCGGAAATAAGGAAATGCGGAAGTGTAAATATTGACAACAAAGAAACAATCGTAAACAAGCAATTTAACGGGTTCGGATCCACCCAAGTCTCTCCGACTTGTTCCCGGTGATCCTACGTCCCAACCACCCGGATCCCCTCCGGATACTTGAGTTAGAAACCCTAACACAAGATTTGCACTATGAAATTCTTGTAGAAAACCTCTACAAGATCAAATCATACACAAATCGAAATGTGACTCCCACAACCCGGGATCACAAACAAACTCTTACAACCGAGAGTGAAACACTTACAATATCAATATAAATTGAAATAGAAATTCTTGCCGACAAAATCCTATGCCTTGAGTAAACTTACGATTTAGGGTAAAACGGATTTTGGGGAAGATGAAGAGGCACCAAACCCTAGCTCCAAGTAGATGACCAGCAATGGAGTCCTAGGTGGATGTTGGTGACCTAGAATCAAGCACTTGGCTTGGAAGGCTCACAATCAATGAATCTCTCTTTTGAAATAAGAGTGAGGGAGAGATTCAAGATTGGAAATGAATGAGCTTTGAGTGAGACTGAATGCTTCTTTTTTGATCTCTAAACTTCTCTTAAAATCAGCCTTGAGTGCAATGAATCCAGCACTCCAAGTATATATATGATAGAGGAAAGAGAGAGCAAAAATCGTGGCATTTAATGCTCCAACGGCTCTATTCTGAACCAATCTAGTCGGTCAAAGAACAACCACTGACCGACTAGTTCATCAACTATTCGGTCGGTGAAACAACATGAACCGACTAAGAGGTGAACAGTGAATAGATGAAGTTCAGACTTACAGAACTAGTCTGTCCAAGAAGACTTGCCAACCGACTAGTTTCACAACTAGTCGGTCGGTGAGTGAACTTAGACCGACTAAGAGATAAAACAAATAGTCTGAGTATAAATTGATTTAGTCGGTCCAAGAACAAATGTTGATCGACTAGTTCATCAACTAGTCGGTCGCCAAATGTACATAGACCGACTAACGATAAACAATAACTAGGCATGTACATGGAAAGCTCAACTAGTCGGTCTAAGAAGGATCACTGACCGACTAGTTCACCAACTAGTCGGTCGGTGAGTCAACATAGACCGACTAACTGTAAACAGTAAAGAGCTTAGAATTGAGAAGGCAAACTAGTCGGTCCAAGAAGCTTTGTCGACCGACTAGATCACCATCTAGTCGGTTGGTTCTTCTTCTTGAACCAACTTACATGCACAAGAAGTCGCGAATCGAAGCGCGAAGCTTCGGGAAAGTTCGTGTGGACTTCTACTAAGATCCTAGCTCTAAGATAGGAGCGTTATGAAGATTAAAACGTAAGACCTACTCAAGGCTTAACATTTACGGAACGAAGCTAAAAGACTATAAATAAAACTTGACGAACCGTCTTCGAAAGCTTCGATCCGAATCTTCATGACTTCTAAAATGGTCCTTGAGCTTCAACAAAGCTTTAGGCACACGATCATGCGTATTAGAGAAGTCTTGAGACGTCGCTTTGTATGTTCAAAGAAGTTTGGCGACGATCTCCATAACTGCGCTCACAAAGAGTTAGTTCACGATATATTTATGTTTGTTCATCATCCAAAACCAAATCCAGGGAGTCCAATATCCAACATTCTCCCCCATTTTGGTGATGACAAACCAACATAAATAATAATCAAAAATAATGATTCAAATGAAATTTACTTACTCCCCCTACATTGATGACACGTTAATTCCAAAATTAAATATTAATCATACGCATCAAGCAGACGAGTAAAGTATAAAATGAGAATCCATTATTGAAATATCGGATTTGAAATCCATTTTTATATCTTAACTTTCCCTGAATCTAACATATCAAATTAGATTCTTGGAAAAATGCTTTAAATTATCATTTAGCTCATCGTCATTATTATATCTCTCCCCCTTTGGCATTAGCAAAAAGAGCGGGAGGAGATTAACGACAACAATGGCTAAAAACTAAAAGCACGGTAGTCGTAGAATACGACCACGGTCCAAATGACACCAAAGGAAAATACGAGGGAAATCAAGGCGTGTCAATGAGACCTTAGTTGAAAATCGATAAATAAAATCATCAAAACTCAAATTAATTTTACGAATTGAGTTATGGAATATACTCTCCAATATCAACATTCTTGGTTAATTTAGTGCATGGAAAATAATTCTATGTTTTCATAAAAATAATTTCTATTTAACCAAGTTATTATTGTCGAGCGACGAAAATAATCAAACATCAGAGACATAGAAAGAATATAATGTGCACAACATAATAAATGTCAACATCAATGTATATATATAAATGAACCATGAGTACATCAAAATGATACATCGTCAACATACATAAACGATCCTCAGATCGAAGCACAAAATACAACATCATATCACACAGCTGATATCAGAGTACCACAAAACCTACAAAAATCTCAAAACATCATAGGAGATACATCAAAATACATCCAAAAGTATCAAAAATCATAACCACTATCTATCCTACCCAACTCTCTCTCTCACTCACTACATATACCATCCAAAGTGCTCTAAGCGAGTCCTCAGAGAAGCTCAGGAGGCAGCTGGAGGATCTGCAGCAGCAACAGGCTCTGCAGCAGGAGTGGTGGTCACCGGATCAGCAGAAGTGTCCACGGGAGTGACAGGAGTGGCCTCGGGAGCACCAGTCGTAGTATCCATCGCAAGAACGGTGGCAACAGGTGTGCTCTCGGGGTCAACGGTAGAAGTAGCAACGGCACCAGAAGTGCCCTCAGGGGCACGAGCAGCAGTAGATCGAACAAGCTCCTTGATCTCATCCTCATCCAACTCATCCTCGTCAGAAACTGACGGAGGGATGTCAATACCCAAACGAGAAGCGATACGAGCAAGTATCTCCTCAGATCGAGCACAGCGAGACTCCACACGTTTCAACGAACATGCAAGGTCAGCAAGAGTAGGAGAGGGAGCAGCTGAAGCAGAGGTTGAGGCTGAAGCTGAAGGGGTCGATATCTGAACGTGACGAAGCGCCGCAAGAGACTTCTTGACGGCCGTCGCATTCAGAGGGGGACCGAGAGGACGCTCATCATCAGGTGGCAGGGGGACACGAAAGTGAGGAAAAACAAGTGTCAGAAGGCATGGATATGGGATATGAGCAGACTTCGTGGACTTTCGGATACACTCGAAAGAATCTATCTTATCGAGAATGATCCTAGCCTAGTTAATCTCGCTCCCCATGAAGATGGCGTATATGAGTTTCAGGAAAGGCTGTGATGACAAGCAGGATGAGCCATTGTCACGCCCCGCTTCCCTAAAATGGAGGCGAGACGCGAAAAGGTCCGCACGGGAGTGGAGCTGTGAAGCCCCAAACCCGATAAGCGTCAATAAAACATAAGCAGGTCCCTGTAACCACAAACGGAACAACAATAATAACACAAGGAGAGACAGAAATAAAATCTCAAATCTCAGAATTTGTCCAACATTAAAATTTAGTTCAACATCCAGAAAAGCCACCAGGCTAAAAGAAAGAGTCTAAAGGCCCAGAACAAGGCCAACAAAAGGGACAACATAACAAAGTATTGGTGCCACGCACCGACAACAAAACAGCCTAAACAACAACACAAACAGTCTCTACGACTGATCGTCCGTGTCCACGAAGTCCTCGTCAAACACAGGCTCAGGCTCGGCGTCCGTAAACACCTAATCCTCAACAATGAACTCAGGCTCAGGATCTAACATGTGTCACCCAAAAGAGTAAAGGGGCACATGTCAGCAAGTCTAAAAGGCTTGGGCAAGGAAACTGAAAGGAAGGTAAACTAACAACCTAGCAGTTATAGTATGCATGACATGGCAGTTATGGTATGAGTGCACAAGTAAGACATGGTGAAACAATAAGTGCAAGAGAACAATTTATCAGGGCATGTCAAGAGTAGCCAAGCTACTAACAATCTCAATCTTTTCACTATTCACGTTTCAAGTTGTTTGTAGATGTTTACGCCTTACAGCTGAACTGTTTGACATTCACACTGATTGGCCGTTTAACACTACCCCAAAACCCAGAGTTTACGCCTTACAACTGCAGTTGCTGATCGGGCAGACTCCCAGTTGAATGGCCGCTTAACTCTTACCCCAAAACCCACGTGTAAACGAGCCAGGGTCCCTGTACACGAGCTCAGTAAATGAGCCAGGGTTGCCCCGCACAAGAGCTCGTTTCCTGGATCACAAACCAGGAGCGTATTTCATTTGGCATAGGGGTGCACCTAGCCTCAATCATTTCACAAGGTGTAGCGGAGCTATGCAATCACGGGAACACTTAAAGAATGCAATGACATGACAATTAATTCGCGTACCGTTAATGGAAATTAAAAATGACATGGTAGTTGTGCAACATGATAATGCCGGATCTAGCTTCGTTGTCAAGCTAGTTCCTAAAATTGCGCCTAGGCGAGTATCATTTCGTCGCCTAGTCTCTTTTACGCCTACAACAAGCAAATGGCCTAAGACATGGCCTAAAACCCTAAGTGGCAAGTTTCACTTGCCTAGTACCGAGGATGACGATCAACGAGGCTGTCACACAAATGCTAACTACGGAGATGAGATCGCTGCCAAGGCAAAACAATATTAGAACAACATCCAACCTAGTTTTATTAGGGTTTCACAAAAACACAAATGGGTTATGAGGATATTAAGAGATCGATTTATTACCGAATCGTTAGCGGAAGAACGATGCCGAGCAAGCACGGCGACGGAAGAAACGATCCGGGGAACCTACGGTTCAGATCTGGAAATGGATGGAGAAATTTGGAGAAATGGGGTTTTGGGGATTTTTGGGGTTTTCCGGCGACCTAGAGGAGGTGGCCGGCCAAAATGGAGAGGGAGAGGAGCTCTTGATGAAGGAGGAGGGCTAGGGTTATGTGGATGATGATTTGGGGAAGAAAGAGGCTCAGGAGAAATGAAAGAAGAAAAGAAAAACGTTTGGGGGGTTTAAATAGGAAGAGCTGGCGGCTGCCCAGAAATTAGGGTTTCGACACTGATTAGTCGGTCAAAGAACAACATCTGACCGACTAGTTCGGGAACTAGTCGGTCGGTTGACCAACGCAGACCGACTAAGTGTAAACAGTAACTCCTATACAAAAATAGGATTTAGATTTAGTCGGTCAAAGAACAACTACTGACCGACTAGTTTCTCATCTAGTCGGTCGACGAACGTTCTTAGACCGACTAAGAATGAATAGTACTTGGTATCAAAATGATCATAGAGCTAGTCGGTTAAAGAACGATTGCTGACCGACTAGTTTGCAACCTAGTCGGTCGACAAATGTTCTTAGACCGACTAACGATAAACAGTAACTCCTGAGTAATTAACAAAGCCCACTAGTCGGTCCATGAAGGTTTGCCGACTGACTAAATCTTCATCTAGTCGGTCGGTTCCCCTTCTTATACCGGCTAACGTGCACAGAAAGTTCCAAAATGGAGCGCGAAGCTCTGGGATCGATTCCTAAGACTCCTAGGCGTGATCTAACAACAAGATATGACCGATATGAAGCCCGTCACGAATGACTTACTCCAAAATCGACGATTTCAAGGAAGAAGCTTGAAAATCACGACAAAACGATCGAAAATGAAAGCTACGGAGACGAAAACCACACATGAGGAGAAAATCCACCAAAACATATATATATAATAAAATAATCCAGATACATGAAAACCAGTCGTTACATCCTCCCCAACTTAAGAAAAATTCCGTCCTCGGAATTTCCCAACACTCACGTGTCCGGGAACAAAAGTGGGAAACGCTCTCGCATCTCATCCTCATTCTCCCAAGTAGACTCTCCTGGCGAGCCGTGTCGCCACATTACCCTCACAAGATTGACAACATTGTTCCGAAGTGACTTCTGACGCCTGTCCAGAATCAGCACTGGCTGCTGGTCATACGTCATATCAGGGCGAACGGTAATCTCCGAGAAATCCACAGCATGAGATGGATCGCTAATGTATCGACGAAGCTGCGACACATGGAAAACATTGTGAACTCCTTCCAAAGACGGTGGCAAGGCTAAGCGGTAGGCTACCTCGCCAACTTTCTCCAGAATGTCAAACGGTCCAATGTATCGCGTGCTCAACTTCCCTCGCTTCCCAAAGCGAATCACACCACGATTCGGGGAAATCTTCAAGAACACATGGTCGCCCGGTTGAAACTCCAAAGGACGGCGTTTAGCATCCGCCCAATGCTTAAAACGGTCCTGAGCAATCCTCAACCTCTCCCGAATGTTCCTGACAACATCCACGGCCTCCACAACCATCTCAGGTCCCAACAGCTCCCGATCACCAACGTCATCCCAACTCAATGGCGATCGACATTTCCTCCCATAAAGAGCGGCGAAAGGCACCATGCCAATACTCGCCTGGAAGCTGTTGTTGTAGGAAAAATCTACCAGATGTAGATGGTCCTCCCACGAACCCTTGAAATCCAACATGCACGCCCTCAGCATGTCCTCCAAGATCTGAATCGTCCTCTCAGACTGGCCATCCGTCTGCGGATGGTACGCCGTGCTGAAACTCAGACGCATACCCAAACTCTTCTGCAAACTCTGCCAGAACTGAGATATGAACCTCGTGTCTCTGTCCGACACGATACTCACGGGGACTCCGTGAAGTCATACGACCTCCTGCACGATTCACGTTACATCACTATCTAAACTAGGAAAAGGAAATAAAAACGGAGAGTAAAAGAATTTACCTCCATATATCTCCTCGCTAGTGCCTCAGTGGACTGTCCCACTTGGAATGGAATAAAGTGCGCGGATTTGGTCAATCGATCTACGATCACCCAAATTGCATCATTCTGCTTCGGACTCCGAGGTAGTCCAGTCACGAAATCCATAGTGATGTGTTGCCACTTCCACTCCGGAATCGGAAGCGGTTGTAGCAACCTTGCCGTACGCTGATGCTCCGCCTTCACTTGATGGAAAACCAAACACTTGGCTACACTCCGAGCCACACTCCTCTTCATACCATGCCACCAATAGTTCAGGCGAAGATCCTGGTACATCTTGGTCCCACCAGGATGCACAGAATACGGCGAACTGTGTGCCTCCACCATCAACTCCTCTCTAATATCCCTAGCTGGCACGCAAAACTTGGCTTCAAACCTCAGCGAGCCATCCTCATGAATCAAAAATTCAGTTCGCAGACCGGCTTCCACCTGCTCTCGAATCTTCACCAGCTTCGGATCCTCAGCCTGGCCAGCCTTGATCCGATCCACAATCGTCGACTGAATCTGCATAGTCATCAACGAAGAAGCCTCTCCAGGAAGAACAACATCAACACCAGATTCGCAAAAATCCTGCTGTAATCTCCACTGCGAAGTCAAAATCATCACCACTGGAAGCCTACTCAGCGCATCAGGAACCACATTCACCTTGCCAGGGTGATACTGCAAATCAATCTCATAATCCGCCATGAGCTCCAACCATCGACGCTGTCACATGTTGAGCTCCTTCTGAGTAAAAATATACTTCAAGCTTTTGTGATCGGTGAAGATCTTCACTTTCTCACTCAGCAAGAAGTGCCTCCAAATCTTAAGAGCAAACACAACAGCAGCCAACTCCAAGTCATGCATCGGGTAATTCTTCTCATGAGTCTTGAGATGACGTGAAGCATACGCCACAACGTGCCCGTGCTGATGCAACACACAACCGAGACCCTTGCCAGAAGCATCGCAAAAGATCTCAAATCCACCACTGCGATCAGGCACAATAAGAATAGGGGTAGTCGTCAATCTCTCCCTCAGAACACCAAAAGCATTCTCACAATCACACGACCAAACAAAAGGTACATCCTTCCGCGTCAATCTGTTCATCGGCTCAGCAATACGGGAAAAGTCCTTAATGAAACGCCGATATTAACCAGCAAGCCCAAGGAAACTCCGGATCTCAGACGCTGACTGCGGAACATGCCACTCTCTGATGGCCATGATCTTCTTGGGATCCACTGAAATACCATCTCCAGTCACCACATGCCCGAGAAAAGCAACTCTGTCTAGCCAAAACTCGCACTTCGAAAACTTAGCATATAGCCGATGCTTCCTCAAAATCTCCAACACCGTCCTCAAGTGCGAGGCATGCTCCTCCTCCGACTTTGAATAGATCAGAATGTCGTCAATAAAGATAAGGACAAACTTATCTAAAAAGTCGTAGAAAATCTGGTTCATCAGATTCATGAAAACTGCGGGTGCATTGGTTACACCGAAAGGCATAACCACAAACTCGTAGTGTCCATACTTCGTCCTGAACACTGTCTTCAGAACATCTCCCTTCTTCACCTTCAACTGATGATAACCACTCCTCAGATCCAACTTCGAAAACACCCTCGAACCTCCAAGCTGATCAAAAATATCATCGATGCGAGGCAACGGGTATTTATTCTTGATGGTCACCGCATTCAACTCCCGATAGTCCACGCACATGCGATGCAAACCATCCTTCTTTCTCACCAGCAGCACCGGTGCTCCCCACGGAGACACACTAGGATTGATATAACCCTTCTGCAAAAGCTCATCCAGCTACTTCCGCAATTCCTCCAACTCAGCGGGTGCCATACGATAAGGCGCCTTCGAAATCGGTTGTGCTCCCAGAATAAGATCAATAGAAAATTCCAGAGCTCGATCAGGTGGCAATCCAGACATATCCTCGGGGAAGACGTCATCAAAATCTCGTACCACAGCTGGCCTCTCCAGCTCCATCTGCATAGCCATAATCTCCACCGGCCTGGCCCGAAATCTGACAGGACCAAGCGAGATGCTACCCCGGCTGAACTCAAATACTGGATGTCCGGGAATCTCGAACACCACCTTCTTCCTCCGACAGTCGATTGTAGCATAGAAGCTCGCAAGCCAATCCATCCCAAGGATAGCATCATAGTTGAAGATGTCGTGGACAATGAAATCAGCGTAAAGCTCATGTCCACAAACCACCAACGAGCAAGAATTGCAACCACGAGGCACCGAGACCACGCCATTCCTTGTAACGATATTCCAACTCTTGGAAAGAGGGGACGTTGACAAGGAATGCTTCTCCACGAAGCTCCGAGAAATAATGCACATCGATGCACCGGAGTCAAAGAGGACTTGTGCAGGAAATGTGCACACCAAAATCACACCTACAAACAGTCTAACAATCAAGACCTAGTCTAGCAAACAACCATATGCAAGCAAACAACATAATCTAACAAACAGGGCCAAATAAGAAAGGAACAGCTAGAAGGAGAGTTACCTGTGATAACCTCATCCACAGCCTCGCTCTCCACAGCGGTCATCAGAAATGACTGCCTCCTCGACGGAAAAGCCTGCTGAAAGGCCTGCCTCTGTGGAACAAGAGCTGCTCCACGTCCAACAGGAACAGGCACTCTCTGCTGCAACGGCTGTGCTGCAACAGGTGCCCTCCGCAGCTGATTCGCATGCCTACAATCCTTCGCGATATGAGAAGCATCACCACAAACCAAACATTGACCCAGAAACTTCCTACACTGATCCTTGATGTGGCCAGGCTTGCCGCAGAAATGGCAAGTCTTCTAATTAGGCCCTCCTGGCCTCTTGAACTGCATCGGATGATTAGGCTTGAAACCAGGCCTAACCACCGCCCTGGCCTGCTCCATAGGCCTCTTCCCAGCACCAGAAATATGTCCTCTCCTCTGACTCAGGTTCAGCTCCTGCCTCCCCGTAGCGACCACAACCTTCTGATAAGAGTCCAGATCAGATGAAGACACAAAACTCTGAAGCTCCAAAGCAAGTCCCAGCAGGAACCTCTGAGCCCTCTCATCAGCATCCTGCACCATCTTCGGCGCGAACCGACTCATCCTAGTGAACTCTTGGTGGTACAGGTCCACCGTCAAGCTCCCTTGCTTCAGATCAATAAAGCACTGTAGCATCTCCTTCCTAACAGCCTTCGGAAAGAACTCCTCATCAAAACTGGACTTAAAGGTAGCCCAAGCTATCGGCTCCACCAGCATCTTCTCTTTCGCATCCCACCAGTTCCGAGCATTATCCTTGAGTTGCCTCTTCGCCAAATCAACCCATCCAGCCGGGGTGATCTTGGCCATCTTCAAGTTATCCTCAATGTTTCGAATCCACTCATCGACAGCCAGAGGACCCTCAGACCCATCAAAATATGCGGGACCCAGCTCCCGAAATTGCTTCGCTCCCGACTCGGAGCGAGGGGCATCCTGGATTGCCCGACCATCTCGAACAACTGGAGCATTCTGGACTTACAGGAGCACGCCCTACTGCACTTGCATCATCTGAAGCATCATCCGCATCATCTCTCCATTGGTGGGTTCCCGCTCAGGCTCCTCGTCATGAGGGGGCGCACCACTATCACCACCACGGGTGAATCGCCTTCCCGCCATCTAATGACATAGAAAACGAAACAAATTAGACTCATAGCTTATGACTCGGATGTCGAACTTAGTTTATTGGACATTCTAATATCATTATCGTTATTCCGATAATCGCAGTTACAGAAAAGGACCTGCATGGGCCACCAACAAAACCTGTCATGCCCCGCTTCCCTAAAATGGAGGCGAGACGCGAAAAGGTCCGCACGGGAGTGGAGCTGTGAAGCCCCAAACCCGATAAGCGTCAATAAAACATAAGCAGGTCCCTGTAACCACAAACGGAACAACAATAATAACACAAGGAGAGACAGAAATAAAATCTCAAATCTCAGAATTTGTCCAACATGGAAATTAAGTTCAACATCCAGAAAAGCCACCAGGCTAAAAGAAAGAGTCTAAAGGCCCAGAACAAGACCAACAAAAGGGACAACATAACAAAGTATTGGTGCCATGCACCGACAACAAAACAGCCTAAACAACAACACAAACAGTCTCTACGACTGATCGCCCGTGTCCACGAAGTCCTCGTCAAACACAGGCTCGGGCTTGGCGTCCGCAAACACCTCGTCCTCAACAATGAACTCAAGCTCAGGATCTAAAAGACTTGGGCACATGTCAGCAAGTCTAAAAGACTTGGGCAAGGAAACTGAAAGTAAGGCAAACTAACAACCTATCAGTTATAGTATGCATGACATGGCAGTTATGGTATGAGTACACAAGTAAGACATGGTGAAACAATAAGTGCAAGAGAACAATTTATCAGGGCATGTCAAGAGTAGCCAAGCTACCAACAATCTCAATCTTTTCACTAGTCACGTTTCAAGTTGTTTGTAGATGTTTACGCTGTAATGCCCTGCTAAGCTACTGCACAAGTACTAGAGGGGGGGGGGGGTGAATAGTACTTTAAAATAATTAAGAGGCTAATTCCTAATTACTTGCAAACTCTACCAAACAATGCAGAAAAGTAAATGTTAGACAACAAAGAAACAATCGCAAACAACGATATTACTGGGTTCGGATCCACCCAAGTCTCCACGACTTGTTCCCAGTGATCCTACGTACCAAACACCCGGATCCCCTCCGGATACTTGAGTTAGAAACCCTAACTCAAGATTTCCACTATGAAATACTTGTGAAGAACCTTCACCAAGTCCAATCATACACAAAGTAATTTGTGACTCCCACAACCCGGGATCACAATCACAACTCTCACAACCGAGAGATAAACACTTACAAAATGAAAGTAAATGAAATAGAATAACTTACCACAAAATACATATGCCTTGAGTATACTTACGAATTAGGGCAAGGATGATTTTGAGGAAGAAGAAGGCACCAAACCCTAGCTCCAAGATGTAGATCAGTGATGGAGAGCTATGAGGTTGTTGGTGAGCTAGTATCAAGCACTTGGCTTGGAAGGCTTCACACTCAATGAATCTCTCTTTGGAAGTAAGAGTGAGGAGAGATTATTGAATGGAATGAAAGAGTTTTGAATGAGCTTGGAATGATTTCTTTTGATCTCTAAACTTGCAATAATATCAGCCTTGAGTGCAATGAATGCAGCTCAACAAGTATTTATAGGATAGAGGAGAGAGAGAGAGAGAGAGAAAAACGTTTCAATTAAAGCTCTAACGGATCTATTCTGATCACAACTAGTCGGTCAAAGAACAACCACCGACCGACTAGTTCATCAACTAGTCGGTTGGTCATTTAACGTAGACCGACTAATGGAAGAACAGCCAAAAGGTCGAAGCACAGACAAAAGGAACTAGTCGGTCCAAGAAGAGTAGCTGACCGACTAGTTTCACAACTAGTCGGTCGGTTACTCAACAGAGACCGACTAAGAGATAAAACTGAAGTCTGAGCACAAATTGATTTAGTCGGTCCAAGAACAGATGTTGACCGACTAGTTCATCAACTAGTCAGTCGCCAAGTGTGCATAGACCGACTAACGATAAACAGTAAGTCAGGAGAAAATTGGCATGTACAGTAAAGCTAAACTAGTCGGTCTAAGAAGGAAAGTTGACCGACTAGTTTATCAACTAGTCGGTCGATCAATGAACACAGACCAACTAATTATAAACAGTTGCTCAGGCTCAAATGTGCATGTACAGGGAAAGCTCAACTAGTCGGTCACAGAAGCATCACTGACCGACTAGTTCACAAACTAGTCGGTCGGTGATTCAACTTAGACCGACTAACTGTAAACATTAAAGAGCTTAGAATTAACTGACAGAAACTAGTCGGTCCAAGAAGCTTTGCCGACCGACTAGATCACCATCTAGTCGGTCAGTTCTTCTTCTTGAACCAACTAACATGCACAAGAAGTCGCGAATCGAAGCTTCAGGAAAGTTTGTATGGACTTCTACTAAGATCCTAGAGGTAAGATATGAGCGTTATGAAGATTTAAACCGTAAGACCTACTCAAGGCTTAACATTCTACGAAAGAAGCTTAAAGACAATAAATATAACTTGACGATACCGTCTTCAAAAGCTTCAATCGAATCTTCATGACTTCTAAAATGGTCCATAAGCTTCAACGAAGCTTTAGGCATATGATCACGTGCTTTGAGAAGTCTCGAGACGTCGTAATTGATATTCATATGAATTTGGCGACGATCTCCATAACTGCGCTCACAAGTTAGTTCACGATATATTTATGTTTGTTCATCATCCAAAACCAAATCCGGGGAGTCCAATATCCAACATTCTCCCCCTTTTTGGTGATGACAAACCAACATAAATAATAATAAATAATAATAATTCAAATGAAATTTACTTACTCCCCCTGCATTGATGACACGTTAATTCCAAATTAAACAATAATAATACGCATCAAGCAGACGAGTAAAGTATTTAAATGAGAATCGATTATTGAAATATCGAATAACAAATGTTGGTTATTGAAATATCGGATTTGAAAATCCATTTATATATCTTAACTCCCCCTGAATCTAACATATCAAATTAGATTCTTGGAATATTGCGTTAAATTATCATTTAGCACATCGTTATTATTATATCTCTCCCCCTTTGGCATAAGTAAAAAGAGCGGGAGGAGATCAACGACAACAACAATGGCTTCAAATAAAAGCTCGGGAGTCGAAGAATACGACCATGGTTCAAATGACACCAAAGGAGAATACGAAATTAAATCAAGTTGTGCCAATGAAACCAAAGTCGAAAAACGATAAAGAAAATCATCAAAACTCAAATCAATTTTATGAATTGAGTTATGGAATATACTCTCCAATATCAACATTCTTGGTTAATTTAGTGAATGGAAAACAATTCTATGTTTTCATAAAGTGAAATCAATTTAACCAAGTTAATATCGTCGAGCGATGAAATCAAACATCAGAGACATAAAAAAATTATAAATTGTGCACAATAGAATGAAATGTCAACTGCGATGTATATATATAAAAGTATGAACCAGAGTACATCAAAAATATACATCACTGATATCCAAAAAGGTGATCCAATGATCGGCGATCAAAATACAACATCATATATTTCAGAACACAGCATATATGGAAGTATCACAAAAACATATCGACATCCATCCAACGTACATCAAAATACATCAAAACATCAAAATCATCCAGAATCACACTCTATCCTACCCAAACTCACACACACTAGATGTATCATCCAAGGAGCATCGGAGAGTCCTCAAAGAAGCTCAAGAGGAAGCGGCAGGATCTGCAGCAGTAACAGGCTCTGCAGGAGTGGAGGTGGTCACTGGGTCATCAGTAGTGTCCACGGGAGCAGCAGAAGTGGCAATCTCTGGAGCAGCAACAGCAGTGGCCTCAGGAGCACCAGTCGGAGCATCCACCGCAGGAGCGGTGGCAACATGTGTGCTCTCGGGGGCACCAGCAGACGAAGCAGCAGCAGCATCACCAGAAGTGCCCTCGGGGGCACGAGTAGAAGCACGATCAAGCTCCTCAATGTCCTCCTCATCCAACTCATCCTCGTCAGAAAAAGACGGATGGACCTCAATATCAAGGTGACGAGCTATACGGCAGAGAATCTCCTCAGAACGAGCCTGACGAGACTCCAAACGACGCACAGAACGAACGAGCTCGGCAAGAGTGGAAGAGGGAGCAGCTGAGGCAGAGGCAGAGGCTGACACTGAAGGTGTCGTCCTCTGAACGTGACGGAGTGCCGTAAGAGATTTCTTGATGGCCGTCGCGTTCAGGGGAGGACCAAGTGGACCCTCATCGTCAGGAGGCAATGTGACATGGAAGTGACGGAATACCAGAGTCAACAAGCACGGGAAGGGGATATGAGCCGACTTCGTGGACTTGCGAATACACTGGAAAGAGTCCATCTTATCGAGTATAATGCGAGCCCAGTTAATCGAGCTCCCCATGAAAATGGCATATATCAACTTCAAGAAAGGCTGGGACGGTAGAGAGGAGGAGCCGTACTTGGGAAGCAAGCACGACTTCAGAATCAAATTGAGGACCCAGGCGATAGGCTTGAAGGATTTGGAGGGAACGCCAATCATGGCGGGGGGAATCTCATGGAAGATCTGAGAGAGAACGACCTGATCAAGAGAGGATATGTCATCAACAGAAATATCGGAGGGAAGGAGGCCAGACGAGGAGATACCCAAAATCTCTCCTAATATTTCTACCGTGAGGACTATAGGAGTCCCCAAGACAGTTGTCTCAATCGAGTGGGTCGCATCGTACTGACCCCGGACGCGGTTGGCATAGAATAGTTTCACTAAACGAGGGTAAGGGTGAGGGTTCACCTTCGGGTCATATCGAAGGTAATCGAGAAGACCGGAGGATGAAAGAAGATCGGCGAGGCCTAGGAAGTCACTAAACTGGACGAAATGCTCCAGAAGCAGTGGGCAGTGTTCGATACGGTTGTAAGCCGTGAGACACATAGGGTCGTCGCGACACAACGAGATATCGACACCGCCAACCAGCATCGGAGCCTTTCCCTTAGGCTGACGGGTACGGGGACGTGAGCTAGACTCATGCTTCCTAGGAGGAGGTGAGGGGTCCCTATGAGTCTCAGTCTCGGGTCTGTATTCCTCATCGAAATCAGAAGGAGGTGTAGGGGCACGGAATGCAGCTGGCTTGGGCTTGGGCTGAGATTGGGCACGTGGTTTCGAAGTCGCCGTCCTCTTACGCTTAAGAGGAGGTGAAGACGAAGAGGGTTGGGTGGTTTTCGAACGGCGTCTAAGAGGGGTTCGCGTAGGTTGATTGGGATCCGTAGGGGATGGTTCTACGGTCATCGGCAAAGGTCAAGAGGGAGTGATCGGAATACGTGTACGAGCCATAAGCGCGGCACGACACGTCGCAATCAAGATCGAAAATCACAAACCCTAAGCAAGCTAAAACCCTAGCTGAAATGAGCTAAACCCTAACCTAAGCACATGAGCTAAAGAATCTAACCCTAGATAGGGATAGGATAGAGTGTAGAGGACAAACCCTAGAGAGATCGGCCGGAGATCGACGGAGGAGAGGGGAAGACCAAACGGCACGAGGGAGATTGTGAGCTGGAGAGGATTTTCGATCGACTAGAAGTGAGAGAAGTCGGTCGAAACGAGGTATAAGACGATCGGAAGTCGAAAAGACACTTCAGTCCCCGTCACAACTAGTCGGTCACAGTTCAAGCACTGACCGACTAGATCACGATCTAGTCGGTCGGTCAATGAGCTTGAACCGACTAGTTGTAAACAGTAACTGAAAGCAAATTTCATGACAAGAATTAGTCGGTCTAAGCTCATTTGCTGACCGACTAGAACTGAATCTAGTCGGTCGGCCAATGAACTTGGACCGACTAAGAGAGTTCAAAAATTGAAAAACTATGAAATTTGATTTCTCTCCTAATCACACTTCGACGAAACATCAAAATACTCTCATTAATCATTATACTACCCCATTAAACATCGAAAATCTGAAATTTGACGATTACGCACAAATCGAGCGAAAATTCCGAAAATTCAACAAAAATCCAGAAGATTTCAATACTTCAAGCATGAGCAAATATAACAAATAGAATAGCATGCAAGAATATTGAATAAAAATGAATCCTATATCTCGGATTCACCCATAATCCCCAATTCTCGACGCAACCACACAAATGAGTCTTCCTTTAGGGGTTTCGTGAAAATATCGGCGATTTGCTTCTGGGTTTCAACGTACACTAATATGATGTCCTTTTTAGCAACATGATCATCTAAGAAATGGTGTCGGACATCTATGTGTTTCGAACGGGAATGGTGTACCGGGTTCTTGGAAAGACATATTGCACTTTGGTTGTCAACCATGATAGGGCAAGTATCACAGTTTATACCAAAGTCTTTAAGTGTGTGTCTCATCCAAAGAACTTGAGCACACGTGGCACCGACATCAATATATTCCGCCTCGGTTTCTATTTTCCCAAAGTGATACGGAATTCTGCTTCTTGGAAAACCAAGAGACAAGAGAATTTCCTATAAAATGGCAAGTGCCACTAGTACTTTTCCTGTCGGATTTGCATCCCGCATAATCGGCATCACTATATGAGATTAACTCATATGTGCTAGATTTTGCATAAAGTAAACCAAAATCAAGTGTATAACTTAAATAACGGAAAATACGCTTTACCGCTACTAAGTGAGACTCCTTAGGTTGAGACTGATAACAAGCACATACGCATACGTCAAACATAATATCGGGCCTACTTGCGGTAAGATAAAGTAAACTACCAATCATACCTCGCTATAGACGAATGTCTACATCTTTACCGCTCGTATCCTTATCAAGATGCGTAGTCGTGCTCATTGGAGTCTTTTTCCCGGAGGCATTATCCATTCCAAATCGCTTAAGCAACTCCACCGTATACTTCGTTTGGTGGATGCAGATTGCATTGTCCATTTGGCGAATTTGGAGACCTAAGAAATATTTGAGCTCACCCATGTGGCTCATCTCAAATTGATCCTTCATCACATTAGAAAACTCTTCGCAAAGACCAAAGTTAGTAGCACCGAAAATGATATCATCAACATAGATTTGAACTAAAATTATATCATTATTCGAATACTTAACAAATAATGTGGAATCAACTTCTCCCATTTTAAAACCTAAATCCAAAAGAAAATTCTTTAGACGGTCATACCAAGCTCGAGGAGCTTGTCTCAAACCGTAAAGAGCTTTCTTAAGTTTAAAAACATGATGTGGAAATTTTTCATTTATAAAACCCGGAGGTTGAGAAACATAAACTTCCTCAACAACATCTCAGTTTAAAAATGCACTTTTTACATCCATTTAAAATAATTTAAAATCCTTATGGCTTGCAAAAGATAATAGTAATCTAATTGATTCTAATCTAGCTACCGGAGCGAAGGATTCTTCGAAATCAATACCTTCCTCTTGACGGTAGCCTTGAGCAACTAACCGAGCTTTGTTCCGGACGACGACTTGGTTTTCGTCGGTTTTGTTCTTGAAGATCCACTTAGTCCCTATGACGGTGTGGTTCTTCGATGGCAATGGAACAAGCTCCCAAACTTCATTCCTCTCGAATTGAATGAGTTCCTCCTCCATGGCTAAGATCCAAGCACTATCTTCGCACGCTTCATTAACATTCTTTGGCTCTATCGAGGAGGCAAAGGCACAATGAGCGAAGTAGTTCACTTGCGATCTCGTCTTGACACTATCATGGATATTACCAATGACTTGCTCATGAGGATGGTCACGAACGGTATGAAGCCGTTTGGGAATACCTTGATCACTAGGAACATTCTCAACAACTTCATTAGTCGAGTTAGTATCAATAGAATCAATAGAATTAATAGAGTTAGAATTACCAATTGAATCACATAAGACATCCATAGAGTCATCATCATTAGTAATTCTCGTTGGAACAAATCCTTCATTAAATGAAACATGAAGTGATTCCTCGATCGTTGAGGTTCGTTTGTTGTATATCCGGTAGGCGTTGCTACGTGAGGAATACCCAACAAAAATCCCCTCATCGGATCTTGGATCGAATTTGTCCAAACTACCATACGTGTTCTTAATAAAAAATTTCGAACCAAAAATACGAAAATGTTTAACTTGAGGCAACCTACCAAACAACAATTCATAACAAGTTTGTTTAGTGCCGGGCCTCAAAAGTATTCTATTAAACACATAGCAAGCGGTGTGTACCGCTTCCGCCCAAAATTGATGGCCAAGTTGGCTATCATCAAGCATAGTGCGAGCACACTCCACTAGCGTCCTATTCTTTCTCTCAACTACACCATTTTAAGGAGGTGCGCGAGGGAATGAAAAGGTGCTTGTAATACCAACTTCATCACAAAATGTCTCAAAAGACTCATTCTCAAATTCACCTCCATGATCACTACGAATAGTGACAATGGTGGTTCCTAAGAGATTTTGTACTTTCTTAACAAAAATTGTGAAGTTTTCAAAAGCTTCATTTTTATTACATAATGAAAATACCCAAGTAAACCTAGAAAAGTCATCAACGATGACAAGTCCATATCTAGCATTACCTAATGAAGCAACTCTAGTTGGCCCAAATAAATCTAGATGTAATAGCTCTAGAGGCCGCTTAGAGGAAATGCTTTTCTTAGGTTTAAATGAAGATTTTGGAAGCTTGCCTCGTTGACACGAGTCACAAAAGATTTTATTTTGAAAGACAAGCTTAGGGAAGCCTCTAATAGAATTTAACTTGGAAAGCTTAAAAAGTGTTCCAAAGTTCACATGACCAAAACGTCGATGCCATAAGTGTTGTTCACTTGTGTTGGCAATGAGACATTGTTCATGTGATCTTGGAAGATCTAGGATATATATATCCTTATGGCGTGTGCCGGAAAACAATAATTCATTATTATCTTTTCTTAAAATATGGCACATTCCTTTCGCAAAGCTAACTTTGTAACCTTTGTCACAAAGTTGGCTTATTGAAATGAGATTGTGGTTTAATCCTTTAACAAGGTAAACATCACATATAAGGGGTTTAGAAGGATTACCCACTTTACCAACACCTATGATGGTTCCGCTCTCGTTGCCTCCAAATACGACGCGGTTCCCATTTGCGATGGGCACCACTCCGGAGAGCAATTGAGCGTCACCCGTCATGTGTTTTGAACACCCGCTATCGAGTATCCAATTCCACTTGGAGCTAAATTTAAATTTGTTGCTCCGTTTCTTTTTCTTTTCCTTGAGTACCTAAAGATAGAAAATTTCATATCATGGTACCCAAGGTCATTGGGTCCAAAAGATTAGACCTTTGGAAGTCAAGTCCAATTGGACTTAGACTTCTCCACATAATTAACATTGTCCACAACATCCAAAAAATAAGCATTCATGTAAACTTGTTTTTCATTCATGCTTGTGTCCTTTGGGCTCCAAATTGTGAATATTTTGGGAGCCCTCATCCTATTGGGTGCATGCATGCGTTGTTGGTTTCTACGTGATGCATGACGTGGATAGGCATAAGGAACATGATGGAATGGTGCATTATGAGAATGATTCATACGATGATGTGGGTGTATATATGCATGTGGAGGAACACGTGCGTGAGGGTGTCTCACATGGTGTGCATGTGCCCGTGGACGTGTAGCATAGAAATCATCATATGTGTGTGCCGGTGGAGTAGGACGTGTGTTCATACGTGGCATAGTATTGGTGTACATATAAGCATGACCCTTCTTTGGAGGTCCACCCAAAGTGGGTTTCTTTCCGAAAGAGGGTGTGGACGAGGTGGAAGCACCATTGGTAGATGAACTACCAATAGAGTGTTTGCTACCACTCGTTGAGTCACCGGAAGTTGGCCTAACAAAAGTAGTGGCCGATTTGGATGAACATCCCATCGTATACCCCAAGCCAATGTGGTGATTGGCCGGAAGTAAATCACTTAGGATTTTATCCAAATGGTCCTTACCCTTATTGAATTTATTAATTCGGCCTAATGTGTTCTCATATTTCTCGGTGAGAGAACACATAGAAGCATCCAAAGTGGATACTTGCGATGTGAGCACATAAACACGAGATTTAAGATTCTCATTCTCAATACTCAAGGTCGAGTTTTGAGAAGTCAAATCCACTATCTTGTGTTCCTCCGGATCTTCAATGCTAACATGTTCAAGTTGAGTCTTGAGATTAACAATCTCATTCTTCAACCCTTCAACAACGGTGTCGTTATTGGTGATGATAGTTTTAGGCAAGGTTTGAATGCTAGCTAAGTCATCTTTTACTTTAGTATACCTATTTACTAATTTAGTATACTGTGACCACAATTGAGAATTAGCATTCCTAAGGTCATCCATAGTTACCTCATCGCCTTCGTTGTCGCTATCATCGGAAGAGGAAGATCCTTGATCATGCTCCTCTCTTGCCATGAAGCACATGTGTGCTTGCTCCACTTGCTCATCGTCCGACTCTCCGCTAGATGAATCATCGGAGTCGGTGAATGTCCCGACAAGCCCCTTTTTGTTCTCTTTCTTGTACTTCTTGGACTTGTCGTACTTCGACGCCTTCCACTTCTCCTTTTGCTTGTTTAGAGGACACTCCGCTTTCATGTGTCCTGGCTTGTTGCATTTAAAGCACAAAGAAGAGGAGGCGTTAGAAGAAATGAACTTTGACTTGTTTTTGAAGTTACCTTTCCGGAAGAACCGGTTGAACTTCTTGGCCATGAGTGCCATGGACTCCAAGTCCAACTCATTTTCTGAGTTCTCATCATCGGTTGATGTGGAAGTAGATGGAGCGGCCTTGAAAGCAATAGCTTTCTTCTTTGGCTCTTCTTGTTGTAGGTAAGACTTCATCTTTTCCTGCAACTTCAACTTGCTATCCTTGCGTACCTCGTATGACATTAAAGTACCCATTAATTGAACTACGGTATACTTGTTCATATCGTTACCTTCCTCGATGGCGAAGGTACGCTTTTCCCAACTAGAATGAAGTCCTTCGATAAGCTTCGAACATTTCTCCTTTTGGGTGTAGGTTTTGCCGAGAGCCTCTAACTCGTTTATGATGTCGACGAAGCGAGCATAATACTCCTTCATCTTCTCACACTGTTGCATATGAAACATCTCGTAATCTTTATTAACTACAACGAGTTTAGAGTCTCTTACCCTACTCGTCCCTTCATGTAATATGAGGAGGGAGTTCCATATTTGATATGCACTCTTACATGTGCATATCTTGTTGAAATCCTCGGGCTCCAAATCACATTGCAATGCGTTCATTGCCTTGGCATTGATTACCTCCGCGGCGACCTCCGCGGGAGTCCATTTCTCGAAATCTTCTTCGGTGGGCTCGACATATTCCTTCATCGTGGTCCTCCATAGTGAAGCACTCCGGAGTAAAGTTTCCATCCGGCATTTCCAGTACCCGTAGTTGGTACCGTTGAAGAAGGGAGGCCTCGTTGAGGAATGTCCTTCCATTACCGAAGACGCTCCTTCACGGTTCTTGAAGGTGCTATAGTCGGAAGGTGGACGAACGGTCTTGTTGTCGTTGGCAGACATAGCTATAGACTTGGCTTTGATACCAAATGTAATGCACTGCTAAGCTACTGCACAAGTACTAGAGGGGGGGGGGGGTGAATAGTACTTTAAAATAATTTAGAGGCTAATTCCTAATTACTTGCAAACTCTACCAAACAATGCGGAAAAGTAAATGTTAGACAACAAAGAAACAATCGTAAACAACAATATTACTGGGTTCGGATCCACCTAAGTCTCCCCGACTTGTTCCCGGTGATCCTATGTCCCAAACACCCGGATCCCCTCCGGATACTTGAGTTAGAAACCCTAACTCAAGATTTCCACTATGAAATACTTGTGAAGAACCTTCACCAAGTCAAATCATATACAAAGTAATTTGTGACTCCCACAACCCGGGATCACAATCACAACTCTCACAACCGAGAGATAAACACTTACAAAATGAAAGTAAATGAAATAGAATAACTTACCACAAAATACCTATGCCTTGAGTATACTTACGAATTAGGGCAAGGATGATTTTGAGGAAGAAGAAGGCACCAAACCCTAGCTCCAAGATGTAGATCAGCGATGGAGAGCTATGGGGTTGTTGGTGACCTAGGATCAAGCACTTGGCTTGGAAGGCTTCACACTCAATGAATCTCTCTTTGGAAGTAAGAGTGAGGAGAGATTATTGAATGGAATGAAAGAGCTTTGAATGAGCTTGGAATGATTTCTCTTGATCTCTAAACTTGCAATAATATCAGCCTTGAGTGCAATGAATGCAGCTCAACAAGTATTTATAGGATAGAGGAGAGAGAGAGAGAGAAAAACGTTTCAATTAAAGCTCCAACGGATCTATTCTGATCGCAACTAGTCGGTCAAAGAACAACCACCGAACGACTAGTTCATCAACTAGTCGGTTGGTCATTTAACGTAGATCGACTAATGGAAGAACATCCAAAAGTTCGAAGCACAGACAAAAGGAACTAGTCGGTCCAAGAAGAGTAGCTGACCGACTAGTTTCACAACTAGTCGGTCGGTTACTCAACAGAGACCGACTAATAGATAAAACTGAAGTCTGAGCACAAATTGATTTAGTCGGTCCAAGAACAGATGTTGACCGACTAGTTCATCAACTAGTCGGTCGCCAAGTGTGCATAGACCGACTAACGATAAACAGTAAGTCAGGAGAAAATTGGCATGTACAGTAAAGCTAAACTAGTCGGTCCAAGAAGGAAAGTTGACCGACTAGTTTATCAACTAGTCGGTCGATTAATGAACACAGACCGACTAATTATAAACAGTAGCTCAGTCTCAAATGTGCATGTACAGGGAAAGCTCAACTAGTCGGTCACAGAAGCATCACTGACCGACTAGTTCACAAACTAGTCGGTCGGTGAGTCAACTTAGACCGACTAACTGTAAACAGTAAAGAGCTTAGAATTAAATGACAGAAACTAGTCGGTCCAAGAAGCTTTGCCGACCGACTAGATCACCATCTAGTCGGTCAGTTCTTCTTCTTGAACCAACTAACATGCATAAGAAGTCGCGAATCGAAGCTTCGGAAAAGTTTGTATGGACTTCTACTAAGATCCTAGAGCTAAGATATGAGCGTTATGAAGATTTAAACCGTAAGACCTACTCAAGGCTTAACATTCTACGAAAGAAGCTTAAAGACAATAAATATAACTTAAC
Source organism: Scilla litardierei (assembly GCA_030789695.1). Taxonomy (NCBI): domain Eukaryota; kingdom Viridiplantae; phylum Streptophyta; class Magnoliopsida; order Asparagales; family Asparagaceae; genus Scilla; species Scilla litardierei. Next base: position 53,015,943 of record CM061136.1, on the reverse strand, counting down.
GATACCGTCTTCAAAAGCTTCAATCGAATCTTCATGACTTCTAAAATGGTCCATAAGCTTCAACGAAGCTTTATGCATACGATCACGTTCTTTGAGAAGTCTCGAGACATCGTAATTGATATTCATATGAATTTGGCGACGATCTCCATAACTGCGCTCACAAGTTGTTAGTTCACGATATATTTATGTTTGTTCATCATCCAAAACCAAATCCGGGGAGTCCAATATCCAACATACGCCTTACAGCTGAACTGTTGGACATTCACACTGATTGGACGCTTAACACTACCCCAGAACCCAGAGTTTACGCCTTACAACTGCAGTTGCTGATCGGGCAGACTCCCAGTTGAATGGCCGCTTAACTCTTACCCCAAAACCCACGTGTAAACGAGCCAGGGTCCCTGTACACGATGCTCAGTAAATGAGCCAGGGTTGCCCCGCACAAGAGCTCGTTTCCTGGATCACAAACCAGGAGCGTATTTCATTTGGCATAGGGGTGCACCTAGCCTCAATCATTTCACAAGGTGTAGCGGAGCTACGTAATCATGGGAACACTTAAAAAATGCAATGACATGACAATTAATTCGCGTACCGTTAATGGAAATTAAACATGACATGGTAGTTGTGCAACATGATAATACCTGATCTAGCTTCGTTGTCAAGCTAGTTCCTAAAATTGCACCTAGGCGAGTATCATTTCGTCGCCTAGTCTCTTTTACGCCTACAACAAGCAAATGTCCTAAGACATGGCCCAAAACCCTAAGTGGCAAGTTTCACTTGCCTAGTACCGAGGATGACGATCAACGAGGCCGTCACACAAATGCTAACTGCGGAGATGAGATCGCTGCCATGGCAAAACAATATTAGAACAACATCCAACCTAGTTTTATTAGGGTTTCACAAAAACACAATGGGTTATGAGGATATTAAGAGATCGATTTATTACCGAATCGTTAGCGGAAGAACGATGCCGAGCAAGCACGGTGACGGAAGAAATGATCCGGGGAACCTAGGGTTCAGATCTGGAAATGGATGGAGAAATTTGGAGAAATGGGGTTTTGGGGATTTTTGGGGTTTTCTGGCGACCTAGAGGAGGTGGCCGGCCAAAATGGAGAGGGAGATGAGCTCTTGATGAAGGAGGAGGGCTAAGGTTATGTGGATGATAATTTGGGGAAGAAAGAGGCTCAGGAGAAATGAAAGAAGAAAATAAAAATGTTTGGGGGGTTTAAATAGGAAGAGCTGGCGGCTGCCCAGAAATTAGGGTTTCGACACTGATTAGTCGGTCAAAGAACAACCTCTGACCAACTAGTTCAGGTACTAGTCGGTCGGTTGACCAACGCAGACCGACTAAGTGTAAACAGTAACTCCTGTACAAAAATAAGATTTAGATTTAGTCGGTCAAAGAACAACTACTGACCGACTAGTTTCTCATCTAGTCGGTCGACGAACGTTCTTAGACCGTCTAAGAATGAATAGTACTTGGTATCAAAATGATCATAGAGCTAGTCGGTTAAAGAACGATTGCTGACCGACTAGTTTGCAACCTAGTCGGTCGACAAATGTTCTTAGACCGACTAACGATAAACAGTAACTCCTGAGTAATTAACAAAGCCCACTAGTCGGTCCATGATGGTTTACCGACCGACTAAATCGTCATCTAGTCGGTCGATTCCCCTTCTTATACCGGCTAACGTGCACAGAAAGTTCCGAAATGGAGCGCGAAGCTCCGGGATCGATTCCTAAGACTCCTAGGCTTGATCTAACAACAAGATATGACCGATATGAAGCCCGTCACCAATGACTTACTCCAAAATCGACGATTTCAAGGAAGAAGCTAGAAAATCACGACGAAACGATCGAAAATGAAAGCTACGGAGACGAAAACCACACATGAGGAGAAAATCCACCAAAACATATATATATAATAATTAATCCAGATACATGAAAACCAGTCATTACAGCCATACTTCGGAAGGAGGCACGACTTCAAGATCAGATTTAGGACCCAGCCATTCGGCTTAAATGACTTCGAGGGGACGCCAATCATGGCAGGAGGGATGACGTGGAAGATCTCAGAAAGCATGACCTGGTCAAGGGAAGAGATGTCATTGACGGAGATATCGGAAGGGAGGAGGCCAGACGAGGAGCAACCAATCAACTCCCCCAAGATTTCTGCTGTGAGGACAATCGGTGTCCCTAAGACAGTCGTCTCAATGGAGTGGGTCTCGTCATACTGTCCCCGGACGCGGTTTGCGTAAAATAGCTTGACCAGACGAGGGTAAGGATGTGGATTCGCCTTAGGGTCATATCGAAGATAATCGATAAGACAGCTAGACGAAAGGAGATCAGCTAGGCCTGGGAAGTCAGAGAACTGTACGAAATGCTCCAACAGCAGCGGACAGTGTTCGATACGGTTATATGTCGCGAGACACAACGGGTCGTCGCGACATAAAGAGATATCGACACCGCCAACTGGCATCGGACCCTTTCCCTTAGGCTGACGTGTGGAAGTACGGGGTGGAGGAGTAGGATCCCGAGCGGTGTGCTCAGTCTCCGGAATGTATTCTGTGTCGGAATTAGGAGGTGTTGGGGCACAGAATGAAGCTGGTGAAACGGTTTCCTTCCTAGGCTTGGATCTAGGCTTCGCTACCACTGTCCTCTTGTTCTTAAGAGGAGGCGAAGACGACGAAGGATGGGTGGATTTCGATTGGCGTTTGAATTGCGAGGGTTCCCTAGGAGGTGACTCTACGGTCATAGGGGATGGTCGAGAGGGGTCGATTGGAATGCGAGTCTTTGCCATAAGCGAGACAAGACAACGCAGGAAGACACACTAGAAATCGAAATCTAACAACCCTAGAACAACCCTAGGCCGAAATGAAATCACTAGAAACCCTAATCCTAGAAGCTGAAATCTAGCCCTAGAATAGAGAGAGATACATAGGAGGAGGAGAGGGGTCGATGGCACGGGCAGAGATGGCCGGAGAGATGGCCGGAATCGACGGAGGAGGAGGGAGGAATATGAACGGGCTCGGGGGTTTTTGAGCTGAAAAGGAGATTTCGATCGACTAGAATAGGATTTAGTCGGATAGAATGAGTTTAAGTCGATCGGAATGCGAAAAGACCAAGCAGTCCCCGATGCAATTAGTCGGTCACAGTTCAAGCACTGACCGACTAGATGATGATCTAGTCGGTCGGTCAATGAGCTTGAACCGACTAATTGCAAACAGTAACTGAAGCCAAAATTTAGGGCTTGAGTTAGTCGGTCTGAGTTCATTCACTGACCGACCTGATGATGATCTAGTCGGTCGGTCAATGAACATGAACCGACTAACAGAGTTCAAAAATTTTAGAATTTGAAATTTTAAGTTCTCTCCTAATCGCACTTGGACGAAACATCGAAATAATCTCACTAATCATTATACTATCCCATTAAACATCGAAAATCTTAAATTTGACGTTTATGAACAAATCGAGCAAAAATTCCGAAAATTCAACGAAAAATCCAGAAAATTCCAATAAGTCTAGCATGTGCAAATATAATGAAATTGAATAGCATGCAAGATTATTGAACAAAAATGAATCCTAAATCTCGGATTCACCCATAATCCCAAATTCTCGACGCAACCGCACAAAGGAGTCTTCCTTTAGGGGTTTCGTGAAAATATCGGTGATTTGCTTCTGGGTTTCAACGTACACTAATATGATGTCCTTTTTAGCAACATGATCATCTAAGAAATGGTGACGGACATCTATGTGTTCAGAACGGGAATGGTGTACCGGATTCTTAGAGAGACATATTGCACTTTGGTTGTCCACCATGATAGGGCAAGTATCACAGTTTATACCAAAGTCTTTAAGTGTGTGTCTCATCCAAAGAACCTGAGCACACGCGACACCGGCTGCAATATATTCCGCCTCGGTGGTTGAAAGTGATACAGAATTCTGTTTCTTGGAAAACCAAGAGACAAGAGAATTTCCTATAAAATGGCAAGTGCCACTAGTACTTTTCCTGTCGGATTTGCATCCCGCATAATCTGCGTCACTATATGAGATTAACTCATATGTGCTAGATTTTGGATAAAGTAATCCAAAATCAAGTGTGTAACTTAAATAACGGAAAATACGTTTTACCGCTACTAAGTGAGATTTCTTAGGTTGAGACTGATAACGAGCACATACACATACGACAAACATAATATCGGGCCTACTTGCGGTAAGATATAGTAAACTACCTATCATACCTTGATATAGACGAATGTCTACATCTTCTCCGCCCGTATCTTTATCAAGATGCGTAGTAGTGCTCATTGGAGTCTTCTTCCCGGAAGCATTCTCCATTCCAAATCGCTTTAGCAACTCCACCATATACTTCGTTTGGTGGATGAAGATTGCATCGTTCATTTGGCGAATTTGGAGACCTAAGAAATATTTGAGCTCACCCATGTGGCTCATCTCAAATTGATCATTCATCACATTAGAAAACTCTTCGCAAAGAGTGAAGTTAGTAGCACCGAAAATGATATCATCAACATAAATTTGAACTAAAATTATATCATTATTCGAATACTTAACAAATAATGTGGAATCAACTTCTCCCATTTTAAAACCTAAATCCAAAAGAAAATTCTTTAAACGGTCATACCAAGCTCGAGGAGCTTGTCTCAAACCGTAAAGTGCTTTCTTAAGGTTGAAAACATGGTTTGGGAATTTTTCATTTATAAAACCCGGAGGTTGATAAACATAAACTTCCTCAACAACATCTCCGTTTAAAAACGCACTTTTAACATCCATCTGAAAAAGTTTAAAATCTTTATGGCATGCAAAAGATAACAATAATCTAATAGATTCTAATCTAGCTACCTGAGCAAAGGATTCTTCGAAATCAATACATTTCTCTTGCCGATAGCCTTGAGCTACTAACCGAGCTTTGTTTCAGACGACGACTTGGTTTTCGTCGGTCTTGTTCTTGAAAATCCACTTCGTCCCTATGACGGTGTGGTTCTTCGATGGCAATGGAACACGCTCCCAAACCTCATTCCACTCGAATTGAATGAGTTCCTCTTCCATGGCAAGGATCCAAGCACTATCTTCGCATGTTTCGTTAATATTCTTTGGCTCTATCGAGGAGGCAAAGGCACAATGAGTGAAGTAGTCCACTTGCGATCTCGTCTTGACACTATCATGGATATTGCCAATGACTTGCTCATGAGGATGGTCACGAACGGTATGAAGCCGTTTGGGAATGTCCTGATCACTAGGAACATTCTCAAAAACTTAATTAGTCGGGTTAGTATCAATAGAATCAATAGAATTAGAATTACTAATTGAATCACATAAGACATCCATGGAGTCATCATCATTAGTAATTCTAGTAGGAACAAAATCTTCATTAAATGAAACATGAAGTGATTCCTCGATCGTTGAGGTTCATTTGTTGTATATCCGGTAGGCTTTGCTACGGGAGGAATATCCAACAAATATCCCCTCATCGGATCTTGGATCAAATTTGTCCAAACTACCATACGTGTTTTTAATAAAACATTTTGCACCGAAAACACGAAAATTTTTAACTTGAGGCAACCTACCAAACAACAATTCATAGAAAGTTTGTTTAGTGCCGGGCCTCAAAAGTATTCTATTAAACACATAGCAAGTGGTATGTACCGCTTCCGTCCAAAATTGATGGCCAAGTTGGCTATCATCAAGCATAGTGCGAGCACATTCCACTAGCGTCCTATTCTTTCTCTCAACAACACCATTTTGAGGAGGTGCGCGAGGGAATGAAAAGGTGTGTGTAATACCAACTTCATCACAAAACGTTGAGAAAGATTCATTCTCAAATTCCCCTCCATGATCACTACGAATAGTGACAATGGTGGTTCCAATGAGATTTTGTACTTTCTTAACAAAAATTATGAAGTTTTCAAAAGCATCATTTTTATTACTTAAGGAAAATACCCAAGTAAATCTAGAAAAGTCATCAATGATGACAAGTCCATAACGTGCATTTCCTAATGAAGAAACTCTAGTTGGCCCAAATAAATCTAGATGTAATAGCTCTAGAGGCCGCTTAGAAGAAATGCTTTTCTTAGGTTTAAATGACGATTTTGGAAGCTTGCCTCGTTGACACGAGTCACAAAAGCTTTTCTTTTGAAAGACAAGCTTAGGGAAGCCTCTAATAGAATTTAACTTGAAAAGCTTAAAGAGTGTTCCAAAGTTCACATGACCAAAACGTCGATGCCATAAGTGTTGTTCACTTGTGTTGGTAATGAGACATTGTTCATGTGATCTTGGAAGATCTAGGATATATATATCCTTATGGCGTGTGCCGGAAAACAATACATCATTAGTATTTTTATTCAAAATATGGCACATTCCTTTCGCAAAGCTAACTTTGTAATCTTTGTCACAAAGTTGGCTTATTGAAATAAGATTGTGGTTTAATCCTTTAACAAGGTAAACATCACTTATAAGTGGTTTAGAAGGATTACCCACTTTTCCAACACCTATGATGGTTCCGCTCTCGTTGCCTCCAAAGACTACCCGGTTTCCATTTGCAATGGGCACCACTCCGGAGAGCAATTGAGCGTCACCCGTCATGTGTTTTGAACACCCGCTATCGAGTATCCAATTATTCTTGGAGCCAAATTTTGATTTGTTGTTCCTTTTCTTTCTCTTGAGTACCTAAAGATAGAAAATATCGTATCATGGTACCCAAGGTCATTGGGTCCAAAAGATTAGACCTTTGGAAGCCAAGTCCAATTGGACTTAGACTTCCCCACATAATTATCACTATGCACAACATTCACGAAATACGAATTCATATAAACTTGCTTTTCATTCATGCTTGTGCCCTTTGGGCTCCAAATAGTGAAGATTTTGGGAGCCCTCATCCTATTGGGAGCATGCATGCGTTGTTGATTTCTACGTGATGCATGTCGTGGATAGGCATAAGGAACATGATGAAATGGTGCATTATGATATTTATTCATATGATGATGTGGGTGAACATATGCATGTGGGGGAACACGTGCATGAGGGTGTCTCACTTGGTGTGCACGTGCCCGTGGATGTTTAACATAGAAATCATCATATGTGTGAGCATGTGGAGTAGGACGTGTGTTCCTACGTGGCATGGTATTTGTGTACATATAAGCATGACACTTCTTTGGAGATCCACCCAAAGTGGGTTTCTTTCCAAAAGAGGGTGTGTACGAGGTGGAAGCACCATTGGTAGATGAAATACCAATAAAGTGTTTGCTACCACTCGTTGAGTCACCGGAAGTTGGGTGGCAATTTTCGGCCCGGCACGATAATAAAGGTAGTGGCCGATTTGGATGAACTTTTCCCATCTTATACCCACAAGCCAATGTGGGTGATTGGCCGGAAGTAAGTCATCTCAGTTTTCGAGAAGAGACAAAGAACCACCAAACATGTTACTTCATCTTGACAAATAAATGAAAACAATGTAGGACACATCAACTTATGCAACCCACTTAATCCTCTTCTTTCGTGCTCCATTTCAATGCATCTTTAAACATATGAGACAAGTTTGTGTTTAAAAATATGATAAAATATTGTCACAATACATAATTCATTCAACCCTATCGGACCGGGCCGGGCGGCCCGAATTTTTATCGGACCGTGCCCGGGCCTCTCCGAAATGGCCCGAAGTCTTATCGGGCCGGGCCGGCCCAGTCCTTTAAGAAAACCGGACCGGGCCGGCACGGCCCGATAAGACCGGGCCGGCCCGAATTGCCACCCCTACCGGAAGTTGGCCTAATAAAGGTAGTGGCCGATTTGGATGAACTTCCCATCTTATACCCCAAGCCAATGTGGTGATTGGCCGGAAGTAAGTCATTTAGGATTTTATCCAAATGGTCCTTACCCTTATTGAATTTATTAATTCGGCCTAATGCGCACTCATATTTCTCGGTGAGAGAACGCATAGAAGTATCCAAAGTGGATACTTGCAATGTGAGCACATAAATACGAGATTTGAGATTTTCATTCTCAATACTCAAAGTCGAGTTTTGAGAAGTCAAATCCGCTATCTTGTGTTCCTCCGGATCCTCAATACTAACATGTTCAAGTGAGACTTGAGATTTACAATCTCATTTTTCAACTCTTCAACAACGGTGTCTTGTTGGTGATGATAGTTTTAGGCGAGGTTTGGATGCTAGCTAAATCATCTTTTACTTTAGTATATCTATTTACTAATTTAGTGTATTTAGACCATAATTGCTCAGTAGCATTTCTAAGGTCATCCATGGTTACCTCATCGCCTTCGTTATCGCTATCATCGGAGGAGGAATCTTTATCTTGCTCCTCTCGTGCCATGAAGCACATGTGTGCTTGCTCCACTTTCTCATCGTCTGACTCTCCGCTTGAGGAATCATCGGAGTCGGTGAATGTCCTGACAAGCCCCTTTTGTACCCTTTCTTGTACTTCTTGGACTTGTCGAACTTCGGCGCCTTCCACTTCTCCTTTTGCTTATTTTGAGGACAATCCGCTTTCATGTGTCCTAGCTTATTGCATTTAAAGCACAAAGAAGAGGAGGCGTTAGTAGAACTAAACTTCGATTTGTTTTTGAAGTTACCTTTTCGGAAGAACCGGTTGAACTTCTTTTCCATGAGGGCAATAGATTCCAAGTCCAACTCTTCTTCCGATTCTTCATCATCGGTAGATGTGGTTGTAGATGGAGCGGCCTTGAAAGCAATAGCCTTTTTCTTTGGCTCGTCTTGCTTCAAGTAGGACTTCATCTTGTCCTGCAACTTCATCTTGCTATCCTTGCATACCTCATATGGCATTAGGGTACCCATTAGTTGAACAACGGTATAAGTTTTCACGTCATTACCTTCCTCGATGGCGAAGGTACGTTTCTCCTAACAAGAAGGAAGTCCATCGATGATCTTTGAGACTTTCTCCGTTTGGGTGTAGGTCTTACCGAGAGCCTCCAACTCGTTTGTGATGTCGACGAAGCGAGCATAGTACACCTTCATCTTCTCACCCTGTAGCATATGAAATAATTCGTAGTCTTTATTTACTACTATGAGTTTGGAGTCCCTTACCCTACTCGTCCCTTCATACAAGATGAGGAGGGAGTTCCATATTATATATGCACTCTTACATGTGCATATCTTATTGAAGTCCTCGGGCTCCAAAGCGCATTGCAAGGCGTTCATTGCCTTTGCATTGCTTACCTCCGCGGTGACCTCCACGGTAGTCCACTTCTCGAAATCTTCTTCGACGGGCTCGACATACTCCTTCATCGTGGCCCTCCATAGTGAAGCACTCCGGAGGAAAGTTTCCATCAGGTATTTCCAGTACCCGTAGTTGGTACCGTTGAAGAATGGAGGCATCGTCGAGGAGTGTCCTTCCATCACCGAAGACTCTCCTTCACGGTTCCTGAAGGTGCTGTAATCTGAAGGTGGACGAACGGTTTTGTTGTCGTTGGCAGACATAGCTGTAGACTTGGCTTTGATACCAAATGTAATGCCCTGCTAAGCTACTGCACAAGTACTAGAGGGGGGGTGAATAGTACTTTAAAATAATTAAGAAGATAATTCCTAATCATCTTGCAAACTCTACCAATTAATGCGGAAATGCGGAAATGTAAATATTGACAACAAAGAAACAATCGCTAACAAGCAATTTAACGGGTTCGGATCCACCCAAGTCTCCCCGACTTGTTCCCGGTGATCCTACGTCCCAACCACCCGGATCCCCTCCGGATACTTGAGTTAGAAACCCTAACTCAAGATTTGCACTATGAAATTCTTGTAGAAAACCTCTACAAGATCAAATCATACACAAATCGAAATGTGACTCCCACAACCCGGGATCACAAACAAACTCTCACAATCGAGAGTGAAACACTTACAATATCAAAATAAATTGAAATAGAAATTCTTACTAACAAAATCCTATGCCTTGAGTAAACATACGATTTAGGGCAAAACGGATTTTGGGGAAGATGAAGATGCACCAAACCCTAGCTCCAAGTAGATGACCAGCAATGGAGTCCTAGGTGGATATTGGTGACCTAGAATCAAGCACTTGGCTTGGAAGGCTCACAATCAATGAATCTCTCTTTTGAAATAAGAGTGAGGGAGAGATTCAAGATTGGAAATGAATGAGCTTTGAGTGAGATTGAATGCTTCTCTTTTGATCTCTAAACTTCTCTTAAAATCAGCCTTGAGTGCAATGAATGCAGCACTCCAAGTATATATAGGATAGAGGAAAGAGAGAGCAAAAATCGTGGCATTTAATGCTCCAACGGCTCTATTCTGAACCAAACTAGTCGGTCAAAGAACAACCACTGACCGACTAGTTCATCAACTATTCGGTCGGTGAAACAACATGAACCGACTAAGAGGTGAACAGTGAATAGATAAAGTTCAGACTTACAGAACTAGTCGGTCCAAGAAGACTTGCCAACCGACTAGTTTCACAACTAGTCGATCGGTGAGTGAACTTAGACCGACTAAGAGATAAAACAAATAGTCTGAGTACAAATTGATTTAGTCGGTCCAAGAACAAATGTTGACCGACTAGTTCATCAACTAGTCGGTCGCCAAATGTACATAGACCGACTAACGATAAACAGTAACTAGGCATGTACAGGGAAAGGTCAACTAGTCGGTTTAAGAAGGATCACTGACCGACTAGTTCACCAACTAGTCGGTCGGTGAGTCAACATAGACCGACTAACTGTAAACAGTAAAGAGTTTAGAATTGAGAAGGAAACCTAGTCGGTCCAAGAAGCTTTGTCGACCGACTAGATCACCATCTAGTCGGTTGGTTCTTCTTCTTGAACCAACTAACATGCACAAGAAGTCGCAAATCGAAGCGCGAAGCTTCGGGAAAGTTCGTATGGACTTCTACTAAGATCCTAGCTCTAAGATAGGAGCGTTATGAAGATTAAAACGTAAGACCTACTCAAGGCTTAACATTCTACGGAACGAAGCTAAAAGACTATAAATAAAACTTGACGAACCGTCTTCGAAAGCTTCGATCCGAATCTTCATGACTTCTAAAATGGTCCTTGAGCTTCAACGAAGCTTTAGGCATACGATCATGCGTATTAGAGAAGTCTTGAGACGTCGCTTTGGATGTTCAAAGAAGTTTGGCGACGATCTCCATAATTGCTTTCACAAAGAGTTAGTTCACGATATATTTATGTTTGTTCATCATCCAAAACCAAATCCGGGGAGTCCAATATCCAACATAAAAGGCGAACCCGACGGGAAAAAATAAGGAAAAAGAAAAAAGAAGATTGAAAAGAAAACAAAGAGGGAGGTGCTAGATCATTTTCTCAGGACGTGGACTTGCTTACTCATATAGCATACGGCAAGTTAAAAACATGCCAAAGATTTTTATCTCGATATCTTGATCATAAAGGGATGCATTCAATATAGAAACCCAAGAATATCATAACAATATGAAATGTGAAATCATTCTAGAATTAACATCGTCTGAAGCACTAAAGTAATATACATAATCATAGACCACACACTTTTCAATTAATCGCTTTCTATTTGGAGTATAAGAGGTATCACACAATACGAAACAAATAGAATGGAATGGTTTTCATGAAATGCATGCCAAGTCTCAATTCCTGGGTTTCGTAATACTTCTAGTAATCTCACTGAGTATCGAAAATTACCTAGATTAGGTTGTCATGCACAAACAAGTGGTCACTCTCTCACACATCATTGGATCCTCTCCCCCAAGCTTATCTACAAGCGTGGTGGCATCAAATTTAGCAATAAGTCTTTCCCCATTTTTGAAGCTCCAATAGCAAAAGAAAAAAGAAATGAAATGGGATCATATATGTACTTCTTTTCTCTTTTTTCCCTTTTTTCTCACTTTTTTTCTTTTTGTCAATCAATATATACAATAAGGATCCCAAATCAAAAGATAGAGAGATATACATGTATTTTTTTCTTTTTGATTTTGGGTTGTTGGAGCATGGATTTTTATAGCAAGGGGGATATGCCAATGTAAGATTCGCTAAAGGGAGATTCACGAATGATTTTAAGTATAGAAATAATGCTCAAGATATGTGAGAATGAAAAATATATAACACTCAGTTCACTATTTGGAATGTGCACGACAACCTTCAGCAGAGTAATGTAATCTACTCAGTTTGATTTTAGAAAGTAAACTAATCCAGTTATATCAACACAACATACATCCAATCAACCTGAAAGTGAAGCGTACAATTTTCATGCAATAAGAGGTGATATAAGACAACAAAGTAGTACTCCAAATATGTGCAATCAATACGTGAAGCTTGGTGTGTTTTCTACGAAAAGTATACAATATAAATCATCAGACTCAGCTAATAGTAGAATTTCATTCACATTCATATAATGGAAGTGAAGGTTACTATTTTGAATGCACATCAAAGCATATCATATGATATCTGAAATAAAAACGATGGCATGATAAGATAATATGCATATATAGATAAGCTAATACCACGTCATCATCATCACAGAAAATTCATCGTGCTAAAGGAAATAAGGATAAAAGAAAAGTAAGAACTACTATACATATGCAGCACACACAAGAAGTAAGAAAACGTGATGCATGGAAAAAATGAAAAAGTGGAAGAAAATAAGTGTAAAATAAAGACAGGTGGAAAAATAAAAGTAAACCCGAACAAAATGAAAAGTGCCTGAGACACTCACTCTCCCAAGCTAAACGGCACAGTGTCCTCAATGTGCAAAGTGTGGCACACCGAGAAAAATGATATGGGTGGGGCGAGTGAGGATGCATGCATGATAAAGATGCAAATAAAAGAAAATGAGATGGGTATGCAAATGATGTATGCAGAGATGCAAGTGGTGCATGTAGAGATCAAGATGGCGCAATATAAGTGTCCCCAAAAATACCTCCTCTCTCCCAAAATGATATAGACAAGTATGAGCAAAATGTGACCAAAATGTGTGTGGAGGAGAGGTGCAAAATCAGCAGGCAAAAGATATCCAGCATAACATCAGCAAAAGTGTGAGAGGCATCCAGTGTGTGCCTAAGTGGGTGGAGGAGGAGGTGGTGGGAGGTCTACTCCATACAATGGAGCTAGAAGAGTAATCAGACCGCCACAATAGATAGGCGTCCTAGCACCGACAGAAATAACAATGCGGTCCAAGTACCAACTAGCTATGTCAATTTGAATGGCAGGGAGTAAGACGTCACTACCTCTCTCAAAGGCTCACGCATGAGTCATCCCATAGACATGTAAAGCTCAGGGGTCGACATCGTCCCTGGCTCATATCTCGCTAAGAAAGTGGTCGCCATAAGACGCTGTGCAATGCGAAGGCATGGGGGGAGGATAGTGAAGGCCTTGGCCCGGCTAGGGTCAAAGGCGAGGGGTGATCTGGTGATATGTGTCCAGAAGGCGTAAGAGTCGAATGAGGGTGATGGGATGTGTGTGGGACTGTAGGTTCGGTCTGGGTCCGAGACTGGGGGCCACAGAAAGTAGGCTCAAAGCATGTCTAGAGTGACCTCGCGCTCATGATCCATCAGTCGGAAAGAGCAACCCCAGGCGTCCTAGCTATAGAACGTAGAACCTCTAGTGTCGGACGGATATAGGTATCCGTCGACACCGACAAAAGTCACGCCATCGCACATTGTCATACAACTGGAGCAGCCCCTCAAATACCCCTAGGCGATCAAAGTTTGCTATGTGCACGAACCTAAAGGGTATGATCGAGCGATGGGAGATACACTCAAATCTGGCGCGGTGTGCCTCATCTCTGAACGTAATCCCCATCGTGTCGAACGCGGGGGCAGGCTGTACCGGTGGTGGTGGGATAGGTGTGGTAGGAGGCAGAAGTGTGGGTGGTGACGGGCTAGGTGGAGGGGAGTCTGCTCTAGCAGAAGAGGAGCCAGGCTCACTGGTCCTCTTCCGCTTCGAGGCTGTGCGCGACCTAGTGCAGGGCGGTATGTGAGTCGCAAAAAGTGCCAATCCAAACGCGAAGTGCTATAAATGAGGAACGAGTGTACTTGATCACGACACGAGTACAAGCGGTGGATGCGTGCAGAGAATTGCCTCCTCCTAGAAGCTCCAAATCGGCTCTTGTATCTCCCCCAAGCTAGCCTGAAACACAAATAGTCAAATCAACAATGAATATCAATATATATAGGAGAAGATTGGAGATAATAGATATATATAGAGATTAATTTTGATTCGGGGCTTAATGGGGTTTACGGATCGGAGATTGGGAGAAAACGGGCGAAATATGGTTCAATGGAGGAGGAACAGCGGCGAGGAACGTAGAGTAGGCAGCGACGACTGGCGTGGGTCGGCGATGCAGGGGTGACGACTCGGCCGGCAGGTCAGGGTGGCTCGGGCGAAGGAGGGATTGGCTCAGGCGAAGCTTGGGGAAGTCGAAGAGCTCAGGGAAGAAATTTGGAAATTTTTGAGTTTCGGGATTTGACCCCACGACGTTTCATATATAAAGGATAAGTCACTCGGTCGAGCGACGCGTTCACTCGGCCGAGGAGCACAGTTTTTAGAAAAATTTTAAAATTTCCTGCAAAAGTTGCGACTCGTACGAGTACATCTTCTTACTCGGCCGAGTAGACAATGGTCATTCGGCCGAGTAGCAAGGCCACTCAGAGTTTTTAAGTGCTAGAAAGTGTCTGATTCACTCGGGCGAGTGACTAAGTCACTCGGCCAAGTGGCATATAAATTACAGAGAGTGGTTTTAGAGTCTTTCCTGATCAGTACTCTACTCGGTCGAGTAGGGTCTTCACTCCGAGTGGGCTGCAAATATCAGCTCCAGCTTTCTGTTTTTCTTCTACTTTCTGTTTTCTTCTCCCCGTCAGTTCCTTCCTTCTCCTGAGGTCTAAGCGCATTCCTGGAGCGCTCTTCTTTGCCATGGTCATCCTCCATTCAAATGGTTACTTGTTCTCTATCTCCTGTCATGAAAATAGAACCCATTGTCAGGATTTTCATCGACTCTTGACTCTAAACACTAACAAAGATCTAAAACAAAACTAAAATGAAAAATTCAATTAAAAATAAGATAAAACTATCGGGCTGCCTCGCGACAAGCTCTCGTTTAAGGTTTTGAGCTCGACCCCTTAAGATGCTCGTTTAGTGCTCGATATTCGGCGCACGTGAGATGCGCGCGTCAAACTTGCCGGGAAGCCCACATGGATTTGGTTGTTGATGTTCATAGGTGTTCCTCGGCTCCCCTTCATCATGGGTGGTGATGGGGAATGAGTCCCCAAGCTTGAGCTTTTACCGTCTTTTTTCTTTGCCGGATGCGATAATTTCTTGTCCGGCGGAGCTTTCTTCAAATTCTTTGCTGTGGAGAGTTTGCATAGCTCTCTAATTCTTGCGACATCAGCGCCGTCTTTGTCATCAACCATAGAATGATCTGGCGGGTATTCCAACATTTTTCCAACCTTAGAAGATTGGCCTTCTTTAAAGCCGTCATCGTGCGTAGCTCCAATGGCGAATGGCATAGCATCATCATGGACTTCATCGAGGAGGTCCATGTAATCGACGTCCTCTTGCCAAGGCATATGCTTCATCGCCTTAGAAATATGGAGCTCAACTTCAATTTTCCGACGTTTAAAGACAAGGTACCCTCTCTCACGTTAACTATCACGCCGACGGTGGCCATGAAGGGGCATCCAAGAATTAGCGACGTATCACCCTCCTCCTTGATATCCATTACCACGAAGTCGCATAGTAAGCAAATTCCACCCGGTACTTGGAGCGGTATTTTCTCCGCAATTCCCACCGGCCTAGTGACCCGACCGTCCGCGAGTTGTATTCTCATGTCCGTCGGTTTTAGGTCGGTCCCCGTATTCAATTTCTTAAACATTGTTAGGGGCATTAGACTCACGCTTGCTCCCAATTCTACCAAAGCTTTTTGTAGCGGGACTCCTCCAAGCATGCAAGGAATGGATAAGCTTCAGGGATCTTTAAATTTGTAGGCTCCTTCTCCTTCCGGGTAAACCATGTACCTTGCTCGATGAGCATGATCTTTTCCTTCTGCTTCTTTCCTGCAATCAAGTCTTTTAGGAACTTAGCATATGACGGGATCTCTTCAATAGCGTCCAAGAAAGGAATATTCAAGCTCACTCCTCGCAAATACTCCAGAAATTTGGCGAGCCGTTTCTCAATCTTTGCCTTTGCCAACTGTTGTGGGAAGGTACTGGTGGCATGTAAGTGCGCTCCACTTGTGGATTATCAATTTCAGATTTTTCACCGTCTCTTGGCTCTTTTGGGCACTCCTCCTCATAGGCCGGCTCCTTGTCATCCAAAATTTCTTCCCTCGGCTCCTCGGTTTGAACCATGGCGGGAGTAGTGTCCTTACCGTCCCTTGTAGTTATCGCCACAACCACATTGATGTGGTCGGTATTACTCTGTGGGTTTTGTTCCAGTTGAGCCGGCAATTTTTGAGTGTTCTTATTGAGCAATGCTAGTTGCTCCGATAATTGTGCCACGACGGTGTTGAGAGAGTCTTGTTGGGCCATCAATCTAGCATTTATCTTCTTTTGTTCGGCCATAAATTCTTTGACCCTTACTTCATGTTCCGACCTCAACGGTGCTTGTGGCGGGTTAGATGCCCTCCACCCTTGATTGTACCCCGGAGGTCTATATGGCCCCGCTTGTTGCCTTGGTTGAAAGTTTTGTTGTCGGGGTCCTCTCGGTGGATATTGCGGTTGTTGTGGAGGTCGGGCTTGTGGTTGTTGCGGTGGCGGATTCAAGGCTCCATCATTATTAGCAAATGAAAATCCCGGGTGATTTCTCGTAGCCGGGTTTGCCCAATAACCGGTGCTTCCCGCAACATATTGAACTTGCTCTGTAGCTCCTTCTCCTTGCTCCCCTCCAACAAACATAACATGGGCTTGGTCTTGCCAATCGCCCGTGCTTCCTCCCCGTGTAGATACGGTGGGGGCTCCATGCGGTTCACTTATCAACTTCTCCAGTCTCTCCACGGCCTTGTGGAGAGAAGCAAACTTTGTAGAGAGCTCAGCTACGGCCTTTGCCACATAAATACTTGTCGGCTTTAAGGATGACGAAGAATGTCCCCTCTCCTCGCCCCATTGTTGATTATTTGAGGCAATCTCCTCAAGTAGGGCCGTAGCATCATCCGACGTCTTAGACAAAATAGCTCCATTGGCGGTTGCATCTATTATTTGCTTGGTTCCCGATTACAATCCGTTGTAAAAGCTATGCACAAATTCCCATGCTTCAATACTATGATGTGGGCATTGGTTTTGGAGATCTTTGAAACGCTCCCAAGCCTCAAATAGAGTTTCCTGAGGTCCTTGCTTGAAGGACATGAGCACGCTTCTTATCTTAACAGTCTTGGATGGTGGGTAGAATTTATTTACAAATTCGCTCGCCAACTCATCCCATGTAGTGAAGATCCCATCGGCTTGCGTCCTCAACCAATATAATGCTTTGTCTCGGAGAGTAAATGGGAAGAGGCGTAGTCGAATAGCGTCGGCCGGCACGCCGGGCATCTGAAAAGTAGCGCATTTAGACAAGAACAAATGTAAATGGTAGTGTGGGTTTTCGTGGGAATTCCCATGAAATGGGTCTTGTTGCATCAACACCACAAGTCCCGTTTTAAGCTCGAAGTCCTTGTCCGCCGCTAACTCCGGCATCACAATAGACGAGGTAGTAGAAGTGGTCTTAGGCCGTAACCTATCTGGGATAGAGACAAGCCTAGCATGCATGTCCCTAACTCCTCTGGTGACATTTGGGAGCAGTCATATGATCTTCCTCTATAGAAAGTCTCCTCTTGGCTCTAAGCCTCCTTACCGTACGCTCGATCTCGGGATCAAATAATATATCTTCTTGATGTGCCTTCGATCTCGTGTACATGCACAGAAAAAGAGTCTTGATGGAATTGTTAGCACGATAGAGGAATAAAACGATAAAAATAAAAAAATAAAAAGAAATAACTAAGTAAAGAAAATAAAATACTGTCGCCTCCCCGGCAACGGCGCCAAAAACTTGATTGCGCCCGGATATACACCCGAAAAACGACTGTTGACGTCCCCCACGTTCTTGGCGTGTGTGTTTTGATCATGCGGGTGTGCAATAAGATGGGGGGGGGGGCGTGAGATTTAACTATTTATAACCGCAAGCGCACGGTGTTGTAGTGTAGCTGGGGGTCGAAAACAGGGAGGCGTGGTTGTGCTTGTGTCAGAAGGGACCGAATTCACCCTATGGGTGAGCTAGCCCGAATCGATGGATGGGTTGTCACGGAATGTAAATACGAGGCTAAACAATATAAAGGGAAACCCGGGACTTCGGTTTCCACCCTATCATGTGTTCTCGCTATCACGACTGGCGGACAGGATAACGATCGGAATTAGGGTTTAGTGGTGAGACGTTGCCTCTAAGAGTGATACCAGCGTCCCATGGGCCCGATATTCCGGTCGGTGCCCAGGATGATACGCCGGACTACCTGGGTTCGGTCAGTGGGCATTCCCATGTCCATTAACACTGACCGACTCCAGGAGCACTAAGCTCGCAACGATAACTCCCAACATCTCATCCTGCTGCTCCCGTGTGCTAGGATTCGATGTCTACGCTAAGGGCATGAGCTATGGCTAGGGAGTCAACCGCCAAGTTTATTCCCCGTTGGCTCAACGGTCAAAGGCGATCTTTTTCCCGTCGATGATAATAAAACACCACGCGTAACCAATAGATTCCTATTCCCTATCGATATCCTAGTCCTATGGACGCATTAGGGAGAACCCACGAAGGGGTTTCCACCAAAATCCCAGATTAGGGAACTACTCACGCATTATAGCTAAAAAGCGATCTAAATGAAAATCGACCGTTAAAAACATAATCAGGCAATTGAAATGCGGTAGTAGTAATGCAATTAAGATAATATCAAAGTTTGACAAAGATCTGAACACTTACAAATAACCAAAAAATTCCAGCCGTCACAACAGGGAAAAAAGAGAGAAAAATAATCAGCCTCATTTCTGAAAACCTAGGGCTTATATATATAGAAAACAACGTCACCCGATCGGTTGAAGTATCAACCGATCGGGTGACCTGCTTCGTTCTTCGGCAGCGCTCTTTAGAAACTTCACTCGGTCAGGCGACACGATCGGTTGGCGGAAGCGGCTAGTCGTTCGGATCATGCGGTCACCGGGTGAACCGATCGGTAAATCAACCGATCGGTTGAAAAACGTCGCCCAAAAGACAGTAACTTGCGACATTTTGGCACGGTCTGCTGGCCGTCGGGTGAGCTCTCCGGGTCGTGTCTTGGGGGGAAACGGCTATAGATGAACCGATCTGGTGAAGGTCACCAGATCGGTTGGAGTTCAGCTTCGATTTCCCGAGAAGACAGCGGGGCTGAACCGGTCGTCGACCCGGTCAGTTGATGCTCTCTTGCTTCAGCGGCTGTTTAGGTCGTGCACGCGTACATCACCCGATCGGTTGGCTGTATCCAACCGATCGGGTGAGGGCTAAAAGATAGTAATCTTCGTCATTTGACCCCCTGGATCACGCGTGACTCCTCCCGTTGCTCCGGGGACTTATGATATCCTCGTTATGTGTCTCCTACGATGGCAAACTCCTGCAAACATGCAAAAACACGGAGAAGTGAAAGAAAACTAGAAAATACGAGAAAACGGATACGGGACGACAGAAAATAACGGAAAAACACAAAAGAATACGTGCGTAAATATATGAAATATAAACGCACGTCATAGTCTTACCGCAAGCGCATGGCGTAGTGGCGAGTGGGTATCGAACTCAAGGAGGACAATTGACAGTACTCTATTTTGATCACCTAGCTATCAAAGAAATAATAGGATGGTTTTGATGATAATGTCACAATCGTTAGACTAGAAAATAGAATTCAATATAATAAAGCATCTAGGGATAGGAAATCCACACTACGGACCGTTTCTTATCCTTGTGAATCATGAGTATCAATGTTGCAAAGCTTGAATGTAGGTGGACTAGTCGCAACTTAATGTAGAACCAAGCTCACGCTCTCGCGCTATTGCCGGTCTATAGCAACCTAGATTAGAGCCCACTCTCATGCAAACCCTAACCTAAGCCACTAGCGTGAAGATCGACATCATCGTCCAATCGCAACTCGAGCCCACTCTCGTGCAAACTCGAGCTACGATCTAGGTTATGATAGTTCGTATTCATCCATTCTCTTGCAAACGAATATTAGTATAGATTTATAATAAAAATACTAGATTTGGTCCAATCTCTTGCAAACCAATCCTAGAGAATCTCAATTATAAACCGAAATCAAATATCTAGGCCTTCCCATCAATTGAGATCCAATCTCTTGCAAATCCCAATTGATGGAAATTCCTAGCTACTCGTAATAAATCAATCACAACCTAACCTTTCTTCAATCCTAGCAGCAATTCTATTCATTCATCACAAGTCAAAGATCGGGTCCATAGGGTTCATCCCCATGCCCTAGAATGAATAAACTACTCACAAATCATCATGTAAATCTCAGAAATAAAGCAATAGATCATAGCACAATTCATTGTAGAGAAGAAACAATTCATAAAAATAAGAGTTTTGGCAAGAAAGAACAAACCAAAATTGTTGCATATGATCTCCAGCTGAGATTTACAAAAGGAATAACCGTCAAAAAATAATAGAAGTCTATCCTAAAACTAGGGATACAACTAGGTTTAAATACAAGCCAAAATCGTCCAAAAAAATCCTGACAGATTTGCCCCTGCGCAGCCCAGAAATCCCAATTTGCGTAGCAGTCGGACTGCGTCACTTGGCCGAGTAACAATGGCACTCGGCCGAGTGACAGACCTAATAATAAAACAAAGAATCTGGGAAAATTGGGGGTCTATCGCTCTGACTGACTTGGGCGAGTAGGCTTCTCTACTCGGCCGAGTGAGCAATCCTGCTCGGCTGAGTAGGCTTCCCAAAATTTCCAGTAACTTGGCCGCTTCTCGGAAGAAAATCCCTGTACCACTCGGGCAAGTAGACTTCTCCATTCGGTCGAGTAGACTTTCTTGCTCGGTCGAGTGAACTTTGAAAATTCAGCAGTACGTATCTGTTTCACTCTGCCGAACGCAGCTCGTTACACGGCTGAGTGAACTCGCTGTTCCGTCGAGTAAGATGCTTCTGGGCTCTTTTCTTCTCTTTCTCGTCTCTTCGTCGATTCTATTGAATTTCGTCCTCCTTCGCTCATCCTCTAGCACTGCTAACTCCTCAAATAAGCTATAGGCGACGCTCCGGGATACGCGAAAGTCCATTGATCTCATTTTTGCTCCAGATCGCTCCATATCTCCTGAAATACGACAACAACAATAAATAGTGAAAAGCAACGTGATATCATCGAATAATCGTGGAAAATGCAATATGGGCGATCGAAATGACATGAAAACAGGCAAAAAAGGTGTAAAATAAGGAGCGATCAAGCACGGTGGTGAGGGTGCCAACCCGGAGCGACGGTTCACCAAGCTGAACTTTGTCCCAGTGAGATCCATCACCCCCACCACACTCCAGGACGAGGTAGATGGAAGGGCTGAGTGGACCAGGGACTAGTCAACTACGGCCTCATCCATGCGACCTCGCTCAACGCATCGACAGTCACCCAGATGTCGAATCGTTGAGGATCGACAAGGTCGAAGCGGAGCCCCCGTCGAAGGAGTCGTATAGATTGGGAAGATCGCCACGGAAGGAGGAGCGCTCGGAGACCAACGTCCATCTCAAGTCGGGATGACCGGCGAGCAGACTCTCCCTGAACTCCCGTCAGCCTGACGGGGCAAACCGGCCCCTGCGTCGAATCGCCTGCAGGCCAAAAAGACCTGGGAGGCCCCATAGATGACAGGTGCCCATTAGCAAGGAGCATCACCGATGCACAGATACCGTCTAAGTTCAAGGTGCCGACCTTAGAGAATACGACGGCACTGGAGATTCAGAGGATCACGTGATGGACTATGAAGGAGTCATGGCATTCCAGGGAGCCGACGACGCCCTACTTTGTCGCAGATTCTACTCCAACCTCCGAAAATCCGTAATAAATTGGTACAATAGCCTCCCCAACCGGTCAATTAGCAACTTCCAGGACCTCATCCAGAGATTTTGCAAGCAATTTATGGTCGACCGACAAATAAAGCCGGACTCAGTGCTTCTGTTCAATGTGATACAGAAGCCAGGAGAATCCTTAAGGATGCCACGCTTCAATGCCGAGTGCCTAATTGTGGAGAGCTGCCCCGAGATGGTCGTGAAAACGGCACTGAAGAAAGGGCTCCGACATCGAGGTCTAAAGAAGTCGTTGCACAACAAACGCGTGAAGGACATTGCTGATGTGATAGCCCGGGCAGAGCATTACATGCTGACAGAAGAGGCGTTAGTAGCGGAGGAAGGAGGTCTTCCCACAGGAGCCAAGTGGGGCTCCAAACGGGACGAAAGTGAGCGTCGTGAGCCAAAAGACCATCGGCGGGAGAAGAAGGCAAGGGGAAAGCAGCACAAGGAGGAAGTGCGACCCCCCAGGCTGAACGTGACTTAAGAGGCCATCCTAACGTAGGCTCAGAAAGAGGGCCACATCGACAAGCCGCCCCCGAAAATTAAGGGTGGCAGAAGGGACGAAGAAAAATATTGCAGGTACCACAAGGACAATGCTCACAACACTGACGAATGCTGGCACATGAAGAAAGACATCGACCAGCTGATCAGTCGCGATCACCTGAAGAACTTTGTCGACACCCCAAAGGCGATCCCCTGGAGAAGGGACGTCCAAACAGATAGACAAAGGGAAGAAGGTGAATGTAATCCAGATGGCTATGTGCATTATCAAGTGAAAATGCATGGCAATCAGCTGCAACTCCTCGCCCAGGCGAGGCTAGCTCGTCATTATCATCGCAACTTTTTTGCTTTCGAATGTTTTCCTAGTTCAGAAAATGAAATGCAAGCTCGTATAGAGTAACCATGTTTCTTCCTGTTCTACCAAGCTAAACCTCATGATCCACCGTAAGGCTTGGGGCTATTCCCACAGCAAGCCGATCATTACGAACGTCCGTAAGGTTGGGGCAACTCCTCCAGCAGGCCGATCACCACAATCGTCCATAAGCATGGGGGCAACTCCCCCAACAGGCTGAACGCTTCGATCGCCCATAAGGCTCGGGGTAACTCCCCCAGCAGGCCGATCGCAACGGTCGTCTGTAAAACTGTGGGCAACTCCCCCAGTAGGTCGACTACAACGATCGTCCGTAAGGCTTGTTGGATATTGGACTCCCCGGATTTGGTTTTGGATGATGAACAAACATAAATATAACGTGAAATAACATTTTGTGAGCGCAGTTATGGAGATCGTCGCCAAATTCATATGAATATCAATTACGACGTCTCAAGACTTCTCAAAGCACGTGATCGTATGCCTAAAGCCTCGTTGAAGCTTATGGACCATTTTAGAAGTCATGAAGATTCGATTGAAGCTATTGAAGACGGTATCGTCAAGTTTTATTTATAGTCTTTAAGCTTCTTTCATAGAATGTTAAGCCTTGAGTAGGTCTTACGGTTTAAATCTTCATAACGCTTATATCTTAGCTTTAGGATCTTAGTAGAAGTCCATACAATCCTTCCCGAAGCTTCGCGCTCCGATTCGCGACTTCTTGTGCATGTTAGTTGGTTCAAGAAGAAGAACTGATCGACTAGATGGTGATCTAGTCGGTCGGCAAAGCTTCTTGGACCGACTAGTTTCAGTCAGTCATTTCCAAGCTCTTTACTGTTTATAGTTAGTCGGTCTAAATTGACTCACCGACCGACTAGTTTGTGAACTAGTCGGTCAGTGATGCTTCTGTGACCGACTAGTTGAGCTTTCCCTGTACATGCACATTTGAGCCTAAGCTACTGTTTATCTTTAGTCGGTCTGTGTTTATTGATCGACCGACTAGTTGATGAACTAGTCGGTCAACTTTCCTTCTTGGACCGACTAGTTTACTTTTACTGTACATGCCAATTTTTCACCTAACTTACTGTTTATCGTTAGTCGGTCTAAGCTCATTTGGCGACCGACTAGTTGGTGAACTAGTCGGTCAACATTTGTTCTTGGACCGACTAAGTCTATTTAAGCTCAGACTTCAGTTTTATCTGTTAGTCGGTCTCAGTTGAGTAACCGACCGACTAGTTGTGAAACTAGTCGGTCAGCTATTCTTCTTGGACCGACTAGTTCCTTGTGTCTGTGCTTTGATCTTTTCTCTGTTCACTCATTAGTCGGTATACGTTAATTGACCGACCGACTAGTTGATGAACTAGTCGGTCGGTGGTTGTTCTTTGACCGACTAGTTGGGTTCAGAAAAGAGCCGTTGGAGCATTTAATGACTCGAATTTCTTTCTTTCTCTCCTCTATCCTATAAATACTTGTTGATCTGCATTCATTGCACTCAAGGCTGATATTATTGCAAGTTTAGAGATCAAGAGAAATCATTCCAAGCTCATTCAAAGCTCATTCTTTCCATTCAATAATCTCTCCTCACTCTTACTTCCAAAGAGAGATTCATTGAGTGTGAAACCTTCCAAGCCAAGTGCTTGATTCTAGGTCACCAACATCCCCAAAGTTCTCCATCGTTGATCTACATCTTGGAGCTAGGGTTTGGTGCCACTTCTTCTTCCTCAAAATCATCCTTGGCCTAATTCGTAAGCAATACTCAAGGCATAGGTATTTTGTCGGCAAGAAGTTTCTTATTTCATTTCATATTTGAATTGTAAGTTTCACTCTCGGTTGTGAGAGTGTGGTTGTGATCCCGGGTTGTGGGAGTCACAAATTACATTTTGTATGATTTGACTTGTGGAGGTTTTTCACAAGTATTTCATAGTGGAAATCTTGAGTTAGGGTTTCTAACTCAAGTATCCGGAGGGGATCCGGGTGGTTGGGACGTAGGATCACTGGGAACAAGTCGCGGAGACTTGGGTGGATCCGAACCGAGTAACATTCTATTGTTAGCATTGTTAATTTATTTGTTGTCTTCAATTTAAGCTTCCGCAAATTGATTTGGTAGTTGTTTGCACTATAATTAGGAATTATACTCCTTGTTATTTTTAAAGTACTATTCACCCCCCTCTAGTACTTGTTCAGTAGCTTGTAGGGCATTACATTTGGTATCAGAGCCAGACACTTAGCTATGTCTGCCAACGACAACAAGACCGTGCGTCCACCTTCCGACTATGGCTCCTTCAGGAACCGTGAAGGAGCATCTTCGGTGATGGAAGGACATTCCTCAACGAGGCCTCTATTCTTCAACGGTACCAACTACGGGTACTGGAAATGCCGGATGGAAACTTTCCTCCGGAGTGCATCTCTATGGAGGACCACGATGAAGGAATACGTCGAGCCCGCCGAAGAAGACTTCGAGAAATGGACAACCGCGGAGGTCGTCGCGGAGGTAAGCAATGCCAAGGCAATGAACGCCTTGCAATGCGCATTGGAGCCTGAGGACTTCAATAAGATATGCACATGTAAGAGTGCATATCAAATTTGGAACTCCCTCCTCATACTACATGAAGGGACGAGTATGGTAAGAAACTCTAAACTCGTAGTTGTTAACAAAGATTTCGAAATGTTTCATATGCAACAGGGCGAGAAGATGAAGGAGTATTACGCTCGCTTCGTCGACATCATAAACGAGTTGGAGGCTCTCGGCAAAACCTACACCCAAAAGGAGAAGTGTTCAAAGCTTATCGAAGGACTTCCTTCTTCTTGGGAAAAGCGTACCTTCGCCATTGAGGAAGGTAATGATATGAATAAGTACACCGTAGTTCAACTAATGGGTACTTTAATGTCATACGAGGTACGCAAGGATAGCATGCTAAAATTGCAGGAAAAGATGAAGTCCTACCTAAAGCAAGACGATCCAAAGAAGAAGGCTATTGCTTTTAAGGCCGCTCCATCCACATCCACCTCAACCGATGATGAAGACTCGAAAAACGAGTTGGACTTGGAGTCCATGGCACTCATGGCCAAGAAGTCCAATCGTTTCTTCCGAAAAGGTAACTATAAGAACAAAGCTAAATTTGGTTCTTCTAACGCCTCCTCCTCTCCTTTGTGTTTCAAGTGCAATAAGCCAAGACACATGAAAGCGGAGTGTCCTCTCAACAAGCAAAAGGAGAAGTGGAAGGCATCGAAATTCGATAAGTCCAAGAAGTACAAGAAAGGGAACAAAAAGGGACCTGTCGGAGCAACATTCACCGACTCCGAGGATTCCTCAAGCGGAGAGTCGGACGATGAGCAAGTGGAGCAAGCGCACATGTGCTTCATGGCAAGAGAGGAGCATGATCAAGGAGCCTCCTCTTCCGATGATAGTGACGACGAAGGCGATGAGGTAACTATGGATGACCTTAGGAATGCTAATTCTCAATTATGGTCTAAGTATACTAAATTAGTAAATAGGTATACTAAAGTAAAAGATGACCTAGCTAGCATTCAAACCTCGCCTAAGACTATCATCACCAACAACGACACCGTTGTTGAAGAGTTAAGAAATGAGATTGTTAATCTCAAATCTAGACTTGAACATGTTAGCATTGATGATCCGGAAGAACATAGGATAGCGGATTTGACTTCTCAAAACTCGACTTTGAGTATTGAGGATGAGAATCTTAAATCTCGTGTTTATGTGCTCACATCGCAAGTATCCAATTTGGATACTTCTATGCGTTCTCTCACTGATAAATATGAGAACACATTAGGCCGAATTAATAAATTCAATAAGGGTAAGGACCATTTGGATAAAATCCTAAGTGACTTACTTCCGGCCAATCACCACATTGGTTTGGGGTATACGATGGGATGTTCATCCAAATCGGCCACTACTTTTGTTAGGCCAACTTCCGGTGACTCTACGAGTGGTAGCAAACACTCTATTGGTAGTTCATCTACCAATGGTGCTTCCACCTCGTCCACACCCTCTTTCGGAAAGAAACCCACTTTGGGTGGACCTCCAAAGAAGGGGCATGCTTATATGTACACCAATACTATGCCACGTAGGAACACACGTCCTACTCCACCGGCTCACACATATGATGATTTCTATGCTACACGTTCACGGGCACGTGCACACAATGTGAGACACCCTCATGCACGTGTTCCCACACATGCATATGTCCACCCACAACATCATATGAATAATTATCCACATGCACCATTCCATCATGTTCCTTATGCCTATCCACAACATGCATCACGTAGAAATCAACGTCTCATGCATGCACCTAATAGGATGAGGGCTCCCAAGATTTTCACTATTTGGAGCCCAAAGGACACAAGCATGGATGAAAAACAAGTGTATATGAATGCTAATTTTTCGGATGTTGTGCATAGTAGAAATTATGTGGGGAAGTCTAAGTCCAATTGGACTTGGCTTCCAAAGGTCTAATCTTTTGGACCCAATGACCTTGGGTACCATGATATGAAATTTTCTATCTTTAGGTACTCAAGGAAAAGAAAAAGAAAAGGAGCAACAAATTTAAATTTAGCTCCAAGGGGAATTGGATACTCGATAGCGGGTGTTCAAAACACATGACGGGCGATGCTCAATTGCTTTCTGGAGTGGTGCCCATCGCTAATGGGAACCGGGTAGTCTTTGGAGGCAACGAGAGCGGAACTATCGTCGGTGTTGGTAAAGTGGGTAACCCATCTAAACCCTTAATTAGTGATGTTTATCTAGTTAATGGCTTAAATCATAATCTTATTTCAATAAGCCAACTTTGTGACAAAGGTTACAAAGTTAGCTTTGCGAAAGGATTGTGTAATATTTTGAGTGATAATAATAATTTATTATTTTCCGGCACTCGTCATAAAGATATTTATATTTTGGATCTTCCTAAGTCTTATGAACAATGTCTCGTTGCCAACACAAGTGAACAACACTTATGGTATCGACGCTTTGGACATGTGAACTTTGGAACACTTTATAAGCTTTCAAAATTAAATTCCATTAAAGGTTTTCCGAAGCTCGTTTTTTAAAAGAAAAGTTTTTGTGATTGTTGTCAACGTGGCAAGCTTCCTAAATCTTCATTTAAACCTAAGAAAAGCATTTCTACTAAACGGCCACTAGAGCTATTACATCTAGACTTATTTGGGCCAACTAGAGTTGCTTCCTTAGGAAATGCAAGATATGGACTTGTCATCGTAGATGATTATTCGAGATTTACATGGGTGTTTTCATTATGTAATAAAAATGAAGCTTTTGAAAACTTCACAATTTTTGTTAAGAAAGTACAAAATCTCTTAGGAACCACCGTTGTCACTATTCGTAGTGATCATGGATGTGAATTTGAGAATGAGTCTTTTGAGACATTTTGTGAGAAGTTGGTATTACACACACCTTCTCTTTCCCTCGTACACCTCCTCAAAATGGTGTAGTTGAGAGAAAGAATAGGACGCTAGTGGAGTGTGCTCGCACTATGCTTGATGATAGCCAACTTGGCCATCAATTTTGGGCGGAAGCGGTACACACCGCTTGCTATGTGTTTAATAGAATACTTTTGAGGCCCGGCACTAAACAAACTTGTTATGAATTGTTGTTTGGTAGGTTGCCTCAAGTTAAACATTTTCGTGTTTTTGGTTCGAAATGTTTTATTAAGAACATAAATGGTAGTTTGGACAAATTCGATCCAAGATTCGATGATGGGATTTTTGTTGGATATTCTTCGCGTAGCAAAGCCTACCAGATATTCAACAAACGAACCTCAACGATCGAGGAATCGCTTCATGTCTCATTTAATGAAGAATTTGTTCCAACTAGAATTTCAAATGATGATGATTCTATGGATGTTTTATGTGATTCGTTTGATAATTCTAACTCTAATGATTCTTTTGATACTATTGAGACTAACCCATCTAATGAAGTTGTTGAGAATGTTCCTTGTGACCAAGGTATTCCTAAACGGCTTCATACCGTTCGTGACCATCCTCATGAGCAAGTCATTGGCAATATTCATGATAGTGTCAAGACGAGATCGCAAGTGAACTACTTCGCTCATTGTGCTTTTGCCTCCTCGATAGAGCCAAAGAATGTTAATGAAGCATGCGAAGATAGCGCTTGGATCTTAGCCATGGAGGAGGAACTCATTCAATTCTAGAGGAATGAAGTTTGGGAGCTTGTTCCATTGCCATCGAAGAACCACACCGTCATAGGGACAAAGTGGATCTTCAAGAACAAAACCGACGAAAACCAAGTCGTCGTCCGGAACAAAGCTCGGTTAGTTGCTCAAGGCTACCGTCAAGAGGAAGGTATTGATTTCGAAGAATCCTTCGCTCCGGTAGCTAGATTAGAATCAATTAGATTATTATTGTCTTTTGCATGCCATAAGGATTTTAAATTATTTCAAATGGATGTTAAAAGTGCATTTTTAAATGGAGATGTTGTTGAGGAAGTTTACGTTTCTCAACCTCCGGGTTTTATTAATGAAAAATTTCCAAATCATGTTTTTAAACTAAAGAAAGCGCTTTACGGTTTGAGACAAGCTCCTCGAGCTTGGTATGATCGCCTAAAGAACTTTCTTTTGGATTTGAATTTTAAAATGGGAGAAGTCGATTCTACACTTTTTGTTAAGCATTCGAATAATGATATAATTTTAGTTCAAATTTATGTTGATGATATCATTTTCGGTGCTACTAACTTTGCTCTTTGCGAAGAGTTTTCTAATGTGATGAAGGAACAATTTGAGATGAGCCACATGGGTGAGCTCAAATATTTCTTAGGTCTCCAAATTCGCCAAATGGACGATGCAATCTTCATCCACCAAATGAAGTATACGGTGGAGTTGCTTAAGCGATTTGGAATGGAGAGTGCCTCCGGGAAAAAGACTCCAATGAGCACGACTACGCATCTTGATAAGGATACGGGCGGTAAGGATGTAGACATTCGTCTATATCGAGGTATGATAGATAGTTTACTTTATCTTACTGCAAGTAGGCCTGATATTATGTTTGCAGTATGCGTATGTGCTCGTTATCAGTCTCAACCTAAGGAATCTCACTTAGTAGCGGTAAAACGTATTTTTCGCTATCTAAGTCACACTTTAGATTTTGGATTACTTTATCCGAAATCTAGCACGTATGAGTTAATCTCATATAGTGATGCCGATTATGCGGGATGCAAATCCGACAGGAAAAGTACTAGTGGCACTTGCCATTTTATAGGAAATTCTCTTGTCTCTTGGTTTTCCAAGAAGCAAAATTCCGTATCACTTTCAACAACCGAGGCGGAATACATTGCCGCCGGTGCCGAGTGTGCTCACGTTCTTTGGATGAGACACACACTTAAAGACTTTGGTATAAATTGTGATACTTGCCCTATCATGGTTGACAACCAAAGTGCAATATGTCTTTCCAAGAACCCGGTACACCATTCCCGTTCGAAACACATAGATGTCCGACACCACTTTTTAGATGATCATGTTGCTAAAAAGGACATCATTTTAGTGTACGTTGAAACCCAAAAGCAAATCGTCGATATTTTCACAAAACCCCTAAAGGAGGACTCCTTTGTGCGGTTGCGTCGAGAATTGGGGATTATGGGTGAATCCGAGATATAGGATTCATGTTTCATTCAATAATCTTGCATGCTATTATATTTCGAAATATTTCGTTCATGCTAGACTTATTGGATTTTTCGGGATTTTATGTGATATTTTGAATTTTTGCTCGAATTCATGTTTTGAATGTCGTATTTGAGATTTCAATGTTTAATGGGGTAGTTTAGATGATTATTGAGAGAATTGCGATGTATCGTCCAAGTGTATTGAGGAGAGAACTTGATTATCAACTTTTGGACTCATTTAGTCGGTTTCAGTTCAACCACCAACCGACTAGATTCGTATCTAGTCGGTTAGTAGAAGAACTTAGACCGACTAACTCAAGCTTTTTGAGTTTCCTCTCCAGCTTAACTCTTTAGTCGGTTCATGTTCAGTGACCGACCGACTTGATTGAGATCTAGTCGGTCAGTAAATGAACACAGACCGACTAATTCTTGTCAGTTAACTTGGGTTCAGTTACTGTTTGCAACTAGTCGGTTCAAGCTCATTGACCGACCGACTAGATCGTGATCTAGTTGGTCAGTGCTTGAACTGTGACCGACTAGTTGTGCCAGGGACTATTTGGTCTTTTGAACTCTCGACTGACTTAAGTTCTTTTTAGTCGGTTCGTTTTCATTCTAGTCGATTGCTTTTTGATCTCCAGCTCTCAAAACCCCGACCCCCCTCGCTGACCCTTCGACTTCCGGCCCTTTTCCGACCTCCTCCGCCGTCGCCGGCCGTCGTCTTCCTCCTAGGGTAACCCCCTCTCACTCCCTCTCCTGTCTAGGGTTAGTTTCCTATTCCTAGGGTTAGGGTTAGTTAATTTTCAGATTAGGGCTTCTTTTGGTCTCGGATTTCGTAGGGTAGTGCTAGGGTTGCTTCTTTGATCTCTCCTGCGTCGTGTCGTGCCGAGATTATGGCTCGTACACGTATACCGATCACTCCCTCTAGCCCCTCGCCGATGAACGTAGAACCAAACCCTACGGAACCCGTTCAACCTTCGAGAACCCCTCCGAAACGCCGTGCCAAAACCACCCATCCCTCTTCGTCTTCGCTTCCTCTTAAGCGTAAGAGGACGGCGACTGCGAAACCCCGAGCCAAACCTCAGACCAAGCCCAAGCAAGTTATTTTCCGTGCTCCCACTCCTCCTGGTGCTTCGGATTCCGACACCGAGTACTCTCCCGAGACTGAGACTCATAGGGAACCCACTCCTCCTACCCATCCTGAGTCTAGCTCCCGACCTCGTACGTCTACCCGAAAGCCTAATGGAAAGGGTCCGATGCCGGTGGGCGGTGTCGATATATCGTTGTGTCGCGACGACCCTTTGTGTCTCGCGGCTTACAACCGTATCGAGCATTGCCCGCTGCTTCTGGAGCATTTCGTCCAGTTTAGCGATTTCCTAGGCCTCGCCGATCTTCTTTCGTCCTCCGGTCTACTCGATTACCTTCGATACGACCCGAAGGCGAATCCTCACCCCTACCCTCGCCTAGTAAAGCTATTCTACGCCAATAGGATCCGGGGTCAGTACGACGAGACCCACTCTGTTGAGACGACTGTTTTGGGGACTCCTATAGTCCTCACAGCAGAAATCTTAGGAGAGATTTTGGGTATCTCTTCGTCTGGCCTCCTCCCCTCTGATATCTCTGTTGACGATATTTCTTCCCTCGATCAGACCGTCCTCTCTCAGATTTTCCATCAGATTCCTCCCGCCATGATTGGCGTGCCTTCAAAATCCTTCAAGCCAAATGCATGGGTCCTCAATCTTATTCTGAAGTCGTGCTTGCTTCCCAAGTACGGCTCCTCATCTCTACCGTCCCAGCCTTTTCTGAAGCTGATTTATGCCATTTTCATGGGGAGCTCGATTAATTGGGCTCGCATTATACTCGATAAGATTGACTCTTTCGAGTGTATTCGCAAGTCCTCTAAATCGGCTCATATCCCATTTCCTTGCTTGTTGACCCTTGTGTTCCATCACTTCTGTGTCCCCTTGCCTCGTGACGATGAGCGTCCACTTGGTCCTCCCCTGAACGTGACAGCCGTCAAGAAATCTCTTGCGGTGCTCCGTCATGTTCAGAGGACGACACCTTCAGCGTCTGCCCCTGCCTCTGCCTCTGCTGCTCCTTCTGCCACCCTTGATGATGTCGTTCGATTACTTCGTCGCCACGAGTCTCGTTTGGCTCGTACCGAGGAGGTAGTTTTCCGTATGGCTAGTCTGATGGGTGTTCAGCTTCATCCTCCTGTTTCTGAGGATGAGGAGATGGATGAGTTGGCCGAGGAGGACATTGAGGAGCTTTGTCGTGCTTCCACTCGTGCCCCCGAGGGCCCTTCTGGTACTGCTGCTGGTGCTTCCTCTTCTGGTGCTGCTGTTGCTGCTTTGTCTGCTGGTGCCCCCGAGAGCACACCTGTTGCCACCACTCCTGCGGTGGATACTCCGACTGGTGCTCCCGAGGCCACTACTGTTGCTGCTCCAGAGATTGCCACTTCTGCCGTCGCGCCTGCTGATCTTCCTGACGTTCCTGCTGATCCAGTTTCCACCACTTCTACTGCAGAGCCTGCTGCTGCTGCAGATCCTGCCGGTTCCTCTTGAGCCTCTTTGAGGACTCTCCGATGCTCCTTAGATGATACATCTAGTGTGAGAGAGTTTGGTTAGGATAGAGTGGGGTTTTGGGTCATTCTGATGTATTTTGATACTTTTGATGATGTATTTTGATGTATTTTGATGATGTTGTATGTTTTATGCCACTCCGATATATGTGATATGATGATGTATTTTTGTGCACCGATCGGTGGATCGATGTATTGTATGTCAGTGATGTTCATTTTTGATGTACTCTGGTTCATATCTTTTATATATATACATCGCAGTTGACATTTCATTCTATTGTGCACAATTTATATTTTTTTTATGTCTCTGATGTTTGATTTCGTCGCTCGACGATATTAACTTGGTTTAATAGCAATTTCTTCTATGGAAACATAGAATCGTTTTCCATGCACTAAATTAACCAAGAATATTGATATTGGAGAGTATATTCCATAACTCAATCCGTAATATTGATTTGAGTTTTGATGATTTCGTTTTACGATTATTCGACTATGGTTTCATTGACACGCCTTGATTTTATTCGTATTCTTTTGGTGTCACTTGAACCGTCGTCGTATTCTACGACTCCCGTGCTTTTTTATTTGAGGCCATTGTTGTTGTCGTTGTTATCCTCCCGCTCTTTTTGCTTATGCCAAAGGGGGAGAGATATAATAAAAACAATGTGCTAAACGAAAATTTAAAGCATTATTCCAAAAATCTAACTTGATGTGTTAGATTCAGGGGGAGTTAAGATATATAAATGGATTTTCAAATCCGATATTTCAAATAACCTACTTTTGGTATTCGACAATTCAATAATCGATTCTCATTTATATACTTTACTCGTCTGCTTGATGCGTATTATTATTGTTTAATTTGGAATTAACGTGTCATCAATGCAGGGGGAGTAAGTAAATTTCATTTGAATTATTATTTTTGATTATTATTTATGTTGGTTTGTCATCACCAAAAAGGGGGAGAATGTTGGATATTGGACTCCCCGGATTTGGTTTTGGATGATGAACAAACATTAATATAACGTGAACTAACACTTTGTGAGCGCAGTTATGGAGATCGTCGCCAAATTCATATGAATATCAATTACGACGTCTAAAGACTTCTCAAAGCACGTGATCGTATGCCTAAAGCCTCGTTGAACCTTATGGACCATTTTAGAAGTCATGAAGATTCGATTGAAGCTATTGAAGACAGTATCGTCAAGTTTTATTTATTGTCTTTAAGCTTCTTTCGTAGAATGTTAAGCCTTGAGTAGGTCTTACGGTTTAAATCTTCATAACGCTCATATCTTAGCTCTAGGATCTTAGTAGAAGTCCATACAATCCTTCCCGAAGCTTCGCGCTCCGATTCGCGACTTCTTGTGCATGTTAGTTGGTTCAAGAAGAAGAACTGATCGACTAGATGGTGATCTAGTCGGTCGGCAAAGCTTCTTGGACCGACTAGTTTCAGTCAGTCATTTCCAAGCTCTTTACTGTTTACAGTTAGTCGGTCTAAATTGACTCACCGACCGACTAGTTTGTGAACTAGTCGGTCAGTGATGCTTCTGTGACCGACTAGTTGAGCTTTCCCTGTACATGCACATTTGAGCCTAAGCTACTGTTTATCTTTAGTCGGTCTGTGTTCATTGATCGACCGACTAGTTGATGAACTAGTCGGTCAACTTTCCTTCTTGGACCGACTAGTTTAATTTTACTGTACATGCCAATTTTTCACCTAACTTACTGTTTATCGTTAGTCGGTCTAAGATCATTTGGCGACCGACTAGTTGGTGAACTAGTCGGTCAACATTTGTTCTTGGACCGACTAAGTCTATTTAAGCTCAAACTTCAGTTTTATCTGTTAGTCGGTCTCAGTTGAGTAACCGACCGACTAGTTGTGAAACTAGTCGGTCAGCTATTCTTCTTGGACCGACTAGTTCCTTGTGTATGTGCTTTGATCTTTTCTCTGTTCACTCATTAGTCGGTATACGTTAATTGACCGACCGACTAGTTGATGAACTAGTCGGTCGGTGGTTGTTCTTTGACCGGCTAGTTGGGTTCAGAAAAGAGCCGTTGGAGCATTTAATGACTTGAATTTCTTTCTCTCTCTCCTCTATCCTATAAATACTTGTTGAGCTGCATTCATTGCACTCAAGGCTGATATTATTGCAAGTTTAGAGATCAAGAGAAATCATTCCAAGCTCATTCAAAGCTCATTCTTTACATTCAATAATCTCTCCTCACTCTTACTTCCAAAGAGAGATTCATTGAGTGTGAAACCTTCCAAGCCAAGTGCTTGATTCTAGGTCACCAACATCCCCAAAGCTCTCCATCTCTGATCTACATCTTGGAGCTAGGGTTTGGTGCCACTTCTTCTTCCTCAAAATCATCCTTGGCCTAATTCGTAAGCAATACTCAAGGCATAGGTATTTTGTCGGTAAGAAGTTTTTTATTTCATTTCATATTTGAATTGTAAGTTTCACTCTCGGTTGTGAGAGTGTGGTTGTGATCCCGGGTTGTGGGAGTCACAAATTACATTTTGTATGATTGACTTGTGGAGGTTTTTCACAAGTATTTCATAGTGGAAATCTTGAGTTAGGGTTTCTAACTCAAGTATCCGGAGGGGATCCGGGTGGTTGGGACGTAGGATCACCGGGAACAAGTCGGGGAGACTTGGGTGGATCCGAACCCAGTAACATTCTATTGTTAGCATTGTTAATTTTGTTGTTGTCTTCAATTTAAGCTTCCGCAAATTGATTTGGTAGTTGTTTGCACTATAATTAGGAATTATACTCCTTGTTATTTTTAAAGTACTATTCACCCCCCTCTAGTACTTGTGCAGTAGCTTGTAGGGCATTACAAGCTGGGGGCAACTCCCCCAGCAGGCCGATCACCACGATCTTCCGTAAGGCTCGGGGCAGCTCCCCTAGCAGGCCGAACACTCCGATCGACCGTAAGGCTGGAAGCAACTCCCCCAGCAGGCCGATCACAACGATCGTCCCTAAGGCTGGGGCAACTCCCCCAGTATGCTGATCACAACGATCGTCCTTAAGGCTGGGGCAACTCCCCCAGTAGGCCGATCGCCACGATCGTCTAAAAGGCTAGGGCAACTCTCCCAGCAGGCCAAACGCTTTGATCGACCGTAAGGCTAGGGGCAACTCCCACAGTGGGCCAATCGCAACGATCATCCATAAAGCTGTGGCAACTCCCCCAGTAGGTCGACTACAACGAGCGTTCGTAAGGCTGAGGGCAACTTTCCCAGCAGGCCAATCACCACGATCGTCCGTAAGGCTGGGGGCAACTCCCCCAGCAGGTCGAACGCTCCAATCGACCATAAGGCTGGAAGCAACTCCCCCAGCAGGCCGATCACAACTATCATCCGTAAGGCTGGGGGCAACTCCACTAGTAGGCCGACCACTACGATCGTCCATAAGGCTGGGGGCAACTTCCCCAGCAGGCCGAACGCTCTGATTGACCGTAAGGCTGGGGGCAACTCCCCGAGCAGGCCAAATGCTCTGATCGATCGTAAGGCTGGGGGCAACTCCCCCAGTGGGCCACAACGATCATCCATAAGGCTGGGGCAACTCCCACAGCAGGTCGACCACCACGATCGTCCATAAGGCTGGGGGCGACTCCCCCAGTAGGTCAATCACCATGATTGTCCATAAAGCTGGGGCAACTCCTCCATCAGGTCGAACGCTCTGATCGATTGTAAGGCGGGGGGCAACTCTCCCATCAGTCTAATCACAATGATCGTCCATAAGGATGGGGCAACTCCCCCAGCAGGTTGAGCACCACGATCGTTTGTAAGGCTGGGGGCAACTGCCCCCCCCACAGGTTGATCACCACATTCGTCTGTAAGGCTAGGGCAACTCCCCCAGCAGACAGAATGCTCCGATTGACCATAATGCTGAGGGCAACTCCCCCAGCAGGCCGATGGCAACTCCCCCAGCAGGCCGATCATAACGATCGTCTGTAAGTCTGGGGGTAACTCCCCCAGCAGGCCGATCACACCGACCGACCGTAAGGCTGGGGTCAGCTCCCCCAGCAGGCAGATCACAACGATCGTCCGTAAGGCTGGGGCAACTCCCCCAGCAGGTGACCACCGTGATCGTCTGTAAGGCTGGGGGCAATGCCCCCAGCAGGCCGACCACTGCGATCGTCCGTAAGGTTGGGGCAACTCCTTCAGTAGGCCGATCACCATGACCAATCATGAGGCTGGGGCACCCCCCAGCTGGCCAATCACAACGACTGACCATGAGGCTGGGATCACCCCCAGTAGACCGATCCCCTCGATAGGCCAATGCCTCCATTGACAAAAACAAAACCTCCTACTACTCAAACCAGCAAACTACCTCGGCATGAACAACGGGAGGGGGGCAACACCGATTCAGAGGTGTAATCCCAGAAAACACTTGACAAAAGTACAGCAGCGCACAAAAAGGTAAAAGATTCAAAGAAAAGGAATTATCTCTTTCATTCAAAAAAGTTCTTTTTTATAAAGGAGGTGGACAAAAAAGAGGATACATCGCTACGGTGTTGGGGCCCGGGAAGAGGCATCCCCGGGGGCCTCACCTTGCCCCGATCGAATGGGCTCCTCGGGACCAGCTAGACGATGGGGGAGCATCTGCTACACCCGCTCCTCGAACCTCAGGAACCTGTCCTGATAAGCCCACACGATCCTCGTGGCTAGGATGTCCTTATTTACCTGGAATGCCCCCGGAGGGATTCTGTGATCCTCAATGCCAGGACCTCCTCGTAACCCCTCTCCACCTCCTCAACGAGCCAGGCAGGGTCCACTTGTCACAGGGTGCCCAGCTCGGCCCAGAGACCGTTCCTCTCCTGGCAGAACGCCTTCTCCGCCTCATGAGCGGACCTCTTGGTGGCCTCCAGAGCCTCCCTCAAGCTCCTCACCTCTTAGGTGAGCTCGTCGACCCGACATTGAGAATGACGAGCCTTTGAACGGGCCTCTTTGGTTGCCTTCTCGACTGCTTCTGCCCTCAGGCACTCCTGTGCCAGGGTCGCCTCGACCATCCACCCGCTCAGAGCGACGCTGTGCCTCTACCGCCATCATGGCAGCCTGCAGGACATAAAGGATAAGCAAAGACCGCAGTAAAATGGAGTTGGAGGTAAGGAAAGGACCGACCTGCTGGATCTACCACACCAGGGAGCCCACTAAGTGATCGGAGTGGACCTTCTCCAACAAAGACCGGTCCCTCGGAAGGACGGAGCCCTACGCCAGCTGAACGGCCACTTCTTGGTCGGTGAAGACCGATCATCCAATGGGACCTCCGGGTCGGCCTCAAGCATGGACAGGGTGCCTCAAGCACTGACCAGAGTCTGCTCAGTATGGCAGGGAGAGGTGGTTGCCTCTACCATCGGGTGGATAGCCCAAGAGACAATCGGTGAGTCAGGCACCACCGAGATCCTGCTCTCCCCCATCTTCTTCTTCTTATTCTTCTCTTCCAGCCTTCCAGACTCCGAACGAGGGCGCTTCTTCTCCCTCCACGTGGTTCCCGGTCGGTGCTCAGGAGCCCTACCTGGTGTCCCCTATGGTCCCCTCGACACGGGCAGGACCCGGGTTACCGCCAGTCAAGTTCCCCACCACGGGGGAATCGACGACACCCTGGGGTAGTGGCATAGGGACGACTGTCTGCTCCTGTGTCCTCATCGCAACATCAGTCACGCAGATCTCTTCTTCCACTGTGCACCAAGGCGCATGGCCAGAAGGATTTCCACGCCCGCTAGAGGCTCCCTGGCAAATGAGCTCGTGCACGTGGGGCTTAACTGTTGGCCCGCCATCTCTGCATACAGAAGGAAGATCTGGGTAAGCAAAGGAGAAGGGCAGAAGGAAAAAAAGC
The DNA here is from genome assembly GCA_030789695.1 of Scilla litardierei. Classification (NCBI taxonomy): domain Eukaryota; kingdom Viridiplantae; phylum Streptophyta; class Magnoliopsida; order Asparagales; family Asparagaceae; genus Scilla; species Scilla litardierei. The sequence goes on along the minus strand of CM061136.1, from coordinate 52,976,979 downwards.
ACCTACCAGGGGACCACTTGACGCTCTTGAGGAGAAGGTCGTCCAGCAAGGGCCAGACCGACTTCTCCACCAGTGACAACACCGATAAAAGCCTGACCGCAGCCTGATCGGCCTCGGAGAGGGACAGTGTCAAGTCATATCGACCCAGACTCTCCTAGCCGGTCAGAATCATGACGTCTCCTGGAAGGTGACAAAGATGTAGTCTCTACTCCAATCGCCAACCCAGTGAGCAGACCCAACAAACACTCCCTCCCCGCCTGGGTGCGGATGTGCTGCCATGACCCCTGGCCAACCAGCTGAACCCGTAAGTAATAGAAGAAGAGGGGCAGTGTCGGCTCCAACCTGTGCGCATTGTAGATCATGATGAATCCAAACAATGCCACGATCGAGTAGGGGGTCAGCTGACACAGGTCTACCACCAAAAACTCCAGAACCTGGATAACGAAAGGGTGGAGAGGGAAGCAGAGCCCCATGTGGAACATTTCGACGTACACGCCGACTTCGCGACTCACTGGAAAACAAATCCTTTGGTCGACAAAGGGAACCCAAACGTCATATGGGTGGCAGATGTACTTCGCCCTGATCTCCTCTGTCGTGGAATAAGTGACGGAGGACGACGACCCAAGGATCACCGGAGGGACATCAAACTCCTCTGTCATATGGGCATCATCCCGATGAGTCGGGTCCTTGAACAACAGACCCTTCTCTTTATCGAGGGCCGGCCAAGGCTCTGGAGGATTACCCGGCCGAGGCTCAGGAGGATTACCTGACCCAGGAGCAGGAGGATCACCGGACCCTGGAGCGGAATTTCCTATCCTCAAAGCAGCCATGGGACAAATCGAATAGCAGAGAAGGAAGAAGGAGATCACCTTGAAAAGGATTGGAAGAGGGAATACGAAGAGAAATTAGTTAGCACTCGGACAAGCAAAAGCAGATTAGGAAGCACGAAGGGAAAATCTTAAAGGGAGGCGATTTTATATGAAACACACTCTCGAAATATAGGTCGTTTAAAGAAGGACGTGTGGCGACATCCGGCAACCGACGACACTTCGAATTCTGCTCCCAAGGGCAGGAGAAGTCCAACCAGGCATCGTCATGATGACTTTCATTCAATGCCACTACCTCGACTGACGCACCTGTCAAGTCCACACGGACCACATCACTCGAACCGAACCGTCAGAATCCGAACGACCCGAGCGATGGTGGAAATTGATATGGCCCTTCCAGAATGGGCCAAGACCGAACGGCCCAAGCCCGCGTCGCAAGCCCATGGGCTTGGGGAGAATGAGACCCCCACAAAGACTCAAAGTCGGGCCGGCCTCGGACCGAAGCGGGGGCAACCGCTGACCCCCGACCGACAGTAGTCAACCACTACCCTTAAAGCACCACTCCTTAATCACCATTAAAGAGCCCCATTACGTCCACCTCCATGACCCATGAAGGTGCCATCAAAGTGGCGGATGATCGGGGCATGAGAAAGGGACATCGAGGAGACGAGGCCGGGGAAGGCTCCTATAAAGCGACACAAAGAACAACATGCAAAAGATCACTTTCTGGATACCAAAAACCTTGAGGTATTCTTCTTGAACGACCTTTTCTTCCACCTTATAATTCTCCTACATAGATCTGCCCGAGGACTCGCATATCGACCTCCCCGTGAGCCATACCGATCCCACCGAGCATCCTTCAGATCTATTCTGACTTAGGCATCGGAGTGGACTTGGTCGAAACCAAGGTCCGACCCTCCGATGAGCTTTCTCGTCTATTCAGGCCATGAAGTTCCAGTCGCACCGATGCTACCCTTCGGTGTCCAACCAGTTCGGAGTCGAACGTGCTCGCCCCCGAGCCCGTTCATCTCCACCCCTACGGAGGCTGTAGCTTTGCCGAGGATCCCATTCGATACGTCGATGATTGGACTCGTGCGCTCTTAGCCGAGCCGAACCAGCTGCGCCCATCTCCCGGAGGCCTCGCGTGTCCCGCGTGATCGCATTGACATCCAGCCCCCAGTCAACCAATCAGTGGTGAGAAAACACCATGGAACAATTTGGATCCTATCAAAGCAACACACCTCCTTGAAAACAAACAACAACTAACATGGTAAACACAAAATTTTTATGTGATTCTGCAATTTTCCTACATTCATGGAAATGAGGGGATCAGTTTTACTAATATCGTTACGTAAAGAATTACTACTTTTTCCTAGAAAATCTCTCACAAGAGTGCTTACATGATTGCCACACATTACAAGACTCAGGGGACATACGAACAGATAAGATGAAACTTACAAATGAACATGATAGAACATGTGAACGAACATGATGGAAACAAGTAATACAAGATTAACCATGATACCATATAACAAGGTCGGGTTGGGTCTTTCGTGCATTAGACAATTTGCGCATTATGAGCCATCAGATTTAATCCTATTAATTATACTCTTTTCCCCCTCTTAAGCCCTCTTTTCCCCTAATTAACCCATCTCTATGGCATTAACCCTAATTAACCCATCTTAATGGCATTAACCCCACCCAGCCTTACTGCTTTTCCCCAGTGACTTCTCCCCTCCCACTCTGCAACTACTCCCCTCCCAGCTCCGCCAACCCAACCTCTGCCCCACCGCACACCCTTCTTTTACCAGCGCTCCTCCCACCTCCGACTCAACCCTGCCCCTATATCCATGCGCCTACCCCCTTCCCACCCCATTCCCGCCCCCACCTCTGCCCCACCCCCCTCCACTATTTCCCTGCGCCTACCCCCCTCGTACCCCCGCCCCACCCCCACTTCCACCCCACCCCATCCCCTATTTCCCTGTGCCCACCCCCACCTCCCAACCCCACCCCAACCCCGTCCCACACCCACCTCCACCCCTACCCTTATTTCCCTGCACCCACCTCCCTCACGACCCCGTCTCCACACCACCCCTACCTCTACCTAACCCCCTCCCCTATGTCCATGCAGCCACCCCACTCCCACCTTCATCACACCCCCACCCCTCTATTCCCCTCCCACCTCCCACCTCCCACCCCCACCCTACCCCACCCCCACCACCTCCCCTATTTCCATGCGTCCACCCCAAAACCACCCCACCTGTAACGACCACTTTTCGTCGTACGTTGTTCGTGCACGTGCTTTTGGCCGTGCACGTGTTTGCGTTAGACTTTATTTGTTTGTGAACACTTTTGTGTGATATGCCGTTGCGAACGTCTCTGAGAGTATTAAATGGTGGCACTATATTGGAACGACGTTCTCGAGTCGTTTTTCCACAATTTGATCTTACTCGATGAGACGTGACGATTCTCACTCTTGACGAGAGACGTTTCTATTTTTAGTTCCGTCGTCCGACGTCGAAACTGAGATCCGTCTTCTTAGTGAGCTCACATTCGTCGCCACGATCACAACGATATTTATTTTATAATTTTTGGAGTTTATTTGACCACTTTTATAATTTTTACAAGTTTTATATTATTTTTAATAATTTATTTTTCAATTAATTTCGGCCAAATAAAATTTAATTGAGTTTAAAACGTTTTAAAGAATTTTTGAGCCAATTTCCAGCTCATTTGGACCAGGTCAAATCCTAGATTGGGTTGGAGAAGTTTAAATTCAAATTTTAAATCTTTTTGAACTTCTAATCCTATTAGATTTAGCCCTAGACCAAGTCAACCCACCTATACTATATAAGCAACCCCTAGCAAGTCCTATTTTCCAAAGAAATTAGCCCTAGCCTCTTCCAAACTCATTTTGGACGTTGCGACGAATCGTCGCAACGTTGCGACGTTCAGCACCCCGTACGACCGAAGAAAACCCCCGCATCCGCCTGCTCTGACCGGCCGCCTCGCCCGCATTCTCGCCGCTCCGCACCGCTGCAGCCAACCCCTGCCCGTTCCCCGCTTGACCGAGAGGAGCTCTCGGTCTGACCGAGGCCCCGATCCGCACCGACCCCCGCACAGCGCTCCGCTTCGTTCCCCCGCTCCGCTCCGTGCCCGACCGAAGGAAACGCCCGCAGCGACCGACGTTGCAAGCGTTGCAACGTTGCAACGCTGTCCCGCCCGCATCCAAGCGCACGACCGAAGCTCTCCATCGACCAGACCGAGGAGAAACCCCGCACCCAAGCATCGCCCGCAGCCGCTGTGCACCCCAACGTCGCAGCCCCCGCATTTTGAGCGCACGACCGAGAAATTCTTCCGCATTGGCTGTGTCTGACCGACGGCCACTCGTCGCAACCCCGCATCCGTCGCACCACTTGCCTCCGTGGGCCCCCCAAGTTCTCCAGAGTTATTGTGGGTTCCCCAAAGGCCCCTAGGACTACTGTGGGCCCCACCTAGGTGCTTGCTCTTCAAGGATCCGTCGCGTACGACGTCGTCGCACGTCGTAGCCCGTCGTCGCACGTGCGAGCTTTGGAATCGGGAACCGTCGCTCCGGTTGAAGCTCTGAACTTTCCAGCGAGGAAACTATATTGGAATCAGGACTTGGAGCGCGTTCTATTATTCCAACCCCCGGTGTCGCTACCCGACGCCGGTGTAGCTTTCGCGTCGTGTTGAGGTAACGCTTTGCACCCCTAGGACCCCCAACCCAATTGCATGCTAATAAAGACTAAAAATCAGTATTTTAAAGTATTTTTAAATGTTTTAGAATCACTAATCAAGATTAATAATATGGACTTTAGGCCGGTGGACTTGTGCACGTAGGATAATTGTGATTTTTGGACTCATTGGACGGTGTGCTCAGACGTCGAATTTGCAGGCAAGTGAAACTTGCCAACTCTTGTGTAAGGCCATGTTTTTAGGCCACTTACTTGTTTTTAGCGTAAAAGAGACTAGTCAGTGAAATGATAGCTGGCTAGACGCCTACTTGATCTAGTTTGACAACGAAACTAGATCCGTCACCTAAATGATCTAGCTTGACAACGAAGCTAGATCCAACCCTTAAACTTGTCATTCATGCATGCTAAACTGTCACGTTTACCTTTCTTACTTGTACGCTTTACTACTTGCCATGCCATGTCATCCATGTATTGATTGTTGCATCGTAGCACACGCTACATTACTTGTACCCCTTGAATACTACTTCCGGGGGAAACGGGCCTCATGTGTTGGTCAAAAGCCAATGCCCGGGTTCCCTGGACCGGCTAGGTGCACCCCTACGCCATACTTATTTACACACTTCCTGGCTCGTGGACCAGAAGCGGGCCTCATGTGTTGGCTAGAAACCAATGCCCGATACACGTGGAGGGGTAGGGATAAACGGTCACTTGAGCTTAGGAGTGGCTTGATCAGCCCTCTAGCCAAAAGGCGGAATCTCTGTGCACGAGGTGCTTACTTTCCTTGTCTTGTACTTGTCTTGTGAATGCCATGTCATGCTCGTACTGTACTTTACTTTACTTTACCTGTTGCACTCATACTTTAAACTGCCATGTCATTGCATCATGCTAGAACTGCTAGGTTGCTCTTACTTGTACTTTCAGTTTCACTTGCACAAGTCTTCCAGACTTGCTGACATGTGCCCCTTTCTCTTTGGGTGTCACATGTTAGACCCTGAGCCAGAGATAGTTGTAGCGGACGAGGTGTTTGCTGACGCTGAGACTGAGCCTACGTTCGTTGAGGAGTACGAGGACACCGGTGACCTTCCTTTGAGTCTTTGTTGAGCTTTATTTTGTTTAGGCCTTTTGTTAGTTGTTGGTGCGTAGCACCGTTGTTTTGTACTTTGTACTTTTGTTGGCCATGTTTGGGCCTTTAGACTTTTTCTTTTAGCCTGGTGGCTTTTCTGCGATGTTGGAAACTTATTTTATGGATATTCTGAGATAATTCTTTTGTCTCATTTAATTATTATTATCTTTGTTTCGTTAGCGTTGCAAGGACCTGCAGTTTTAAACTTGATCGACGCTTATCGGACTTGCAGCTTTGTAGCTTCAAGTCTGAGCGGACCTTCTCACGCTTCGCCTCCATATTTTTGGGAAGCGGGGCGTGACAGGTTTTGTTGGTGGCCCATGCAGGTCCAATCTTGCAATTGCGAATTAACGGAACAACGATAATAACGGAATGTCCATTAAATAAATTGCAACATCCGAGTCATAAGCCCTGAGTCTAGTTGTTTTCTTAGGACACTAGGTGATAAGAGGGCTTAGTTAGACGTCTGTGCTTGCTAGTTAGAGGCCTCTGATTGATAGTTAGACCCCCTTTCTGGCAATTGATTTAATCGTCGTAGGAGTTACCTTAGTGGTTCATGTCTACCCCTGACCATATTAGACTTCTAGATTTTCCTTCGGTCGTTCGCTTTTGGGTTCATCGATTTCGGATCAAGCTGAACGCATTTCCTTACCGTCTAACCTTTAGAAGTCTTAGCGCTTAGTTTTTAATTTTTAGTTGGTCGACCGTAGGAGTTTCTCCGTCGCCTCTTCTGATTTATATCCTAGGCGTATGTACGTTTGGATCACCTGACCAATTTCCTTGCCTCGATTCACGAGATCGCCCCATGACGATCGTCGTCAATTTTCAAACCTTTCCGTTACAATCTTGAATCTTCCAAAAGTATCTTTCGATTTCCTCTTTCCCTAGGTTTAAACTTGTTCAAAATTTTAAAATACTTCTACTTCATACTTCTTCATTGATTTAATTTTTTTAAAAAAAAACGTTGTCGGAATTTTGAACTCTAGCTTATAATAATTTTCCCGCCTATGTTTTCGTACTCATGTCGTCTTTCCATATATTAATTTTATTCTGAACCATTTGTCCAATTTGATTTATAATTTTCCTTTCTTATTTATGTTATTTGAATAATACATCGTGTTTACTTTTAATATACTTTTCAAGTCACATAGAACTTCAGATTTCAGAAAGTTGGTTTTTGCTCGTCGTTCTCACTATTTCAGATTTTTGCAAAATTACTATTTTCATAAACCTCTTCCTGCTTTAGACCCTCCCTGATTTGATTTTAAAGATTTGTTATTCGATCCTGATAATTATTATGCTAAGTTATAATTATTATCTTTCCACTCACCCTACGTGCTTTTAGAAAAATTTCTAGACTAAAATGAATTTTAATTATTTTATCCGTACCAGGTTCGTTGAGCTCGTATATTAAGAACCTTGTGTAAATCGGTTTTTCCATTTTTGGCAAACCTTGGTTTTCTAAAAGTAGTTTCAAATTGACTATCTTCAATTTTCCATAGCTCAAAGCTTTGAAAGCATTTAACCTGATTTTAAATTCTTCCGTTGTTTGATTCCATTCGTTGACATTCAAAAATTTTTGGCAACATTATATTAAATTATTGACGTATAAATTTTCTAAACCATGTCCTTAATATTTGTGTAAATGATTTTAATTCCTTTTAAAATGATTTTTAAAACCAGTAGGCCATTCTCTATTATTTTGAATATTCGACTCAGATTTATTTTGAACAACTCGTTTTATCGATCCCCAAACATTTCTTCTCAGACGAGGATTTTAAAGTACAACAGTTTTCAGATTTCACGTATTTTAGCATGTGCTACTTACCCTATCTTCTTTTCTATACCCTATGTATGTATCACTACATCTCCACCTCCTTTTCCCTCAACCTAAACATCACCATTGAGCCAATGTTCGTCCAACCAAGCTGTCTCCTTGCATTCGCCCTATCTGAACACGTGCTTATCGATCCTTCCCTCGTCACGCTTTCGACCTCCCTCTATTGCTTAGGTATTAGTGCCCGTCAATGTCTATGTCCACCCTAAGTTTTTAGTAGGCCCTTGGACCCTGTGAGGTGTCGTAGTGCACATACCTAAGTTGGGTACGTGAGCTTGAATGAGAATTCCCATAGTATATCGATGCTTGCCTATTGTGTGATATATATATATATGTACTCGGAGTTATTCGTAATGTTAGGATGTTGTTGTGTGTTAGAATGTATAGACTTGTGAGTGGTTAGATACACTATACTAGGGATGCTTGTGTATATTTGAATTAGCGTTGGAATATCTAAGTTGTGTATGTGGTAAGAGATACTTATAATGGTTGGAATAAAATGATTGGTAAAGCTAGGTATATGCTAGGTGTGATGATAATGTGTGAACTTATAGATAAGTAAGTAGGCCTATTGAGTGATCTATATATTATTACGTGTGAGTATGTGCTCGTAGGTAGATATATATAGTGTTTAGACGTAAGTAGTTATGTTTTGTTGCCTGAGTATATATGTGATATACATATAGTATTAGGGTTATAATTTTGATTGGTATTGTTGCTTTTACGGGATGTTGCATGCGTGCATACCGTGAGGTATACACGACTATTGCACATCTTAATTATGTACGTGTGGATGTGTTAGAACACTAATTATAGGTAGTAGGCTACGGTGTGAATATATACACTACTTATGTGTGACTATACGGTGAATGTTTGTACTAAGGAGTATATTACAATTATACGTGTGTTGATGTCTGTATTATTATTATGGTATATAGAGTGATTGAACTATGTAAGTATTACCTGACTAAATATTAAGTGTGATTGACCTATGGTATGCATATGGTTGTATTGGTAGATATATATATATATATATCTATTCTATAAAATAGGGATGTTATCATGGGTTATTGGATAAGAGTTTTTGGATAAGAGTTGAGAAATTGAATAAAAATGAGGGATGTTATTGGATAAGACAAGAGAAATTGGATAAGATAAGAGAAATTGGATAAGTGAAGAGAAATTGAGTTTGAAATTTGAAGTTTGAAACAAAATTTGGAGGGGAATTAAATTTTGGGGGGACAGAAAAAAACCCAGCACTCAAAAAAGCCCTCGCAAGCACCCAGCTCGAAAGACGATGGAGAGCTTCAATCTGGGAAGAAAACAACCCAGTCTGAGGGAGAGCTTTAATCTGGGAAAGACGAGGCCTTTGGATTGGAGGTCGGCCCAGCTCGAAAGCATGCTACGTATGATGGAGGAGAGAGAGGCCGACATGCTGCTCCCTATGCTGATCTCGCCAAGCCCCAGATGGAATCTTTTCTTCACGAGGTCGACTCTTCTTCTTCTTCTTCTTCTTCTTCTTCTTCTTCTTTTGGTTTTTTTATCGTGCCCAGTTGATGGGTTTGTTGATTCCCGCTATTTTTGGTATAAAGAGAAAGCCTTCCAGATTTCAGGGGATCAATGAGCCGGAGTAAGAGATCACGAGCAAGAATATTCGCCCAAGATTTCAGGGGAGCAAGGGATCAACGATCTGTCTCTAGCAATTTTTTAAGCAAGCCAAGTCGTTGGTTGATGCGAGCAAGAATCTTTGCAGTAAAGTCAAAAAATAATTTGATATTCTGTCTCTAACATTTCTGCAAATTATAATAATCTCATAGGCTTTATTAATTTCTTCATCATTCCATAGATTCTGAAGATTCTTCGGGTCATCTATTAATTTCTTCATCATTCTACTCTTTAGTTCTTTTTGTCCCAGTAAAAAGGTGTTGCATTTGAAGGTTTCATTAAAGCAGAGGTGAGATATATTTGCTGACTGTAATTGTTTCTTAGGTTTTTTTATTTTGCATATTACATGTTTGATGTTTTGTTTCAATAAGCATAGTTGGGGAAACAACTTTTTGAAGGTGATGTGTTATGGTGCTAGGATATGTAGTATGGTGCTAGGATATTGCCTCATTGCTTCTTTGTTTGCTTTTTTCTATTGAATTAATCCAACAACTTTTTTCTATTGAATTAATCCAACAATCTTCAGATGCATCTGCATGAATTAATCCAACAATCTTCTTTCGTAGTAATATGTTATTGCTTTTTGTTTCTATTGAAGTTGGATGTAGGCTCAATGCTAGGAAATGTAGGACGTTTTCCCAATAAAAGTTACGGTGTTTGACCTATTTGGACATTATATACATGTCCGTCCATGTCCGACTTGAAATGGATCCTGCTGGGATTAGATTTAGTCTTTTTTTAGTTTGAATCAATTTCGACAGTTTAATCTTTGAGTTTTTAATATATTTTTATTGAGTCCATTTAGTATCTCAGTTTGTGGCATGCAATTTTCCGAAAAATTAGAAAATTGATTAAAAATTTTGGAAAGCAGCTCGCAATGGTGCATATATGATGATGGTGCGGATGAAAAACAAATGCGGCAGGAAAAATTTGTGCATTTTTGCTCATATTCAGGTAAAATTTATATTTATCAGTACTATTATGTTCTTGCAAGATGTTGATCCAAACTACATGGTTGTTTGTGGAAGACTCAAACACAAATTGGAAATGACAGAGTTCAAATTTGTTGATGCTTGGTTGATCTGTGATATAAATGGCAGGAATTTCGCTTGGTATATGTTTCCAATTCTTGCATAATTGGAAACAAACATCAAATATGACTCAGAATCTTTGAAGAACTAATCATATTGTTTTGGAATCACAATATTTAGAGCATTTATAATTATTTTTCACTGCTATTTAGACCATTTATAACTATTCTTCCCTGCTATTTAGAGCACATTTAGAGCATTTAGCTGCAATTATAACTATTCTTCCCTGCTATTTAGAGCATATAGTAGTTAGCAGATCAATGAAAATTTGTATAGATAAATAAACTGCAGGATTGAAGACATATGCTTGGTGGTTTGTGCAAATTATAGGTTCTTTCATATATTTGTTACAACCAAATTACAAATCTATATTATCTAAACAAACATTCAGAAATGTTGTTCATGAAATTAATAGGGATATGTGAGCAACCAGTTCTTAACTCTTGGTGTAAGTTCAACCCCATGCTCTTCATTTGTATCTGTTTTGTGTGATTTGAATCAATTTGTTGCAAACCAGTTCTTAACTCTCAGTTTGTGGCATGCAATTTTCCGAAAAATTAGAAAATTGATTAAAATTTTTGGAAAGCAGCTCGCAATGGTGCATATATGATGATGGTGCGGATGAAAAACAAATGCGGTAGGAAAATTTTGTGCATTTTTGCTCATATTCATGTAAAATTTATATTTATCAATACTATTATGTCCTTGCAAGATGTTGATCCAAGCTACATGGTTGTTTGTGGAGGACTCAAACACAAATTGGAAATGACAGAGTTCAAATTTGTTAATGCTTGGTTGATCTGTGATATAAATGGCATGAATTTCGCTTGGTATATGTTTCCAATTCTTGCATAATTGGAAACAAACAGAAAACATGACTCAGAATCTTTGAAGAACTAATCATATTGTTTTGGAATCACAATATTTAGAGCATTTATAACTATTCTTCACTGCTATTTAGAGCATTTATATCTATTCTTCCCTGCTATTTAGAGCATACAGTAGTTTGCAGATCAATGAAATTTTTTATGGATAAATAAACTGCAGGATTGAAGACATATGTTGGTGGTTTGTGCAAATTATAGGTTCTTTCATATATTTATTACAACCAAATTACAAATCTATATTATCTAAACAAACATCCAGAAATGTTGTTCATGAAATTAATAGGGATATGTGAGCAACCAGTTCTTAACTCTTGGTGTAAGTTCAACCCCATGCTCTTCATTTGTATCTGTTTTGTGTGATTTGACTCAATTTGTTGCAAACCAGTTCTTAACTCTCGGTTTGTGGCATGCAATTTTCTGAAAAATTAGAAAATTGATTAAAATTTTTGGAAAGCAGCTTGCAATGGTGCATATATGATGATGGTGCAGATGAAAAACAAATGCGGTAGTAAAAATTTGTGCAATTTTGCTCATATTCAGGTAAAATTTATATTTATCAGTACTATTATGTTCTTGCAAGATGTTGATCCAAGCTACATGGTTGTTTATGGAGGACTCAAACACAACTTGGAAATGACAGAGTTCAAATTTATTGATGCTTGGTTGATCTGTGATATAAATGGCAGGAATTTCGCTTGGTATATGTTTCCAATTCTTGCATAATTGGAAACAAACAGCAAACATGACTCAGAATCTTTGAAGAACTAATCATATTGTTTTGGAATCACAATATTTAGAGCATTTATAATTATTCTTCACTGCTATTTAGAGCATTTATAACTATTTTGATAAGAAACATGCTTATTTCTTAGCGATATATGTGAACTTTTTTTCAACATAAAGAACGGATTTTGATGTTGACCATACCTATTTCAGTAATTTAAGAAGCCACATCTAATTTAGATGCTTTCTTTTTTTTCAAATATATGTTTTATGTTCTTGATTCGTGTATAAATTATTTCTTCCTGAGAAACTTATATGATAGTTTGTTATTTTGGGGATGAACTTTTAGGTTTGTTTGAAAATTTTAACTAAGAAAAATATGATGTTTTTGAATGTGTTTGTTTATTATACAATTGAATATGTTTTGCAGAGTAGCAATGGTGGTGGTGTTAGTTGGATCTCCTCATCTTGCTCTTCTTCTTCCTATAAGAGCTCCACAAATCAGCCACCAAGGTATCTGGCTGTTGAATTCTTGGGTCCTGCTGAGTTCTATTTTGAGTTAATAACAGTTCATTTGTGATAGACACAAAACCATCAGCTTCGACGTGTATACAAGCCAAGAGCACATCAACATGGCATCTCAAATGACAGCAAGCCCCTCTAATTTTAGCTTTCAGAGCACCCCTTTTCTGTCTTTGCTCTTCAGCCTTGCAAGGTCCTCTCCTGCATAGGTCAGGAATATGAGAAAAATAAATGAGAAATTGTAGTTTCCAAATGGAAGAAGACATTAAGAAAGTACACGATTATATCTTTGAGTTTTCCAACAGTTTTTTTGAAGGGAATAAAATTTCCAGTTTTGTAACAGAATTTGAGGCTCCATTAGCCTGCAATCTGTTTTTTGTTAGGGATTATGCTTTGACGTAATCCTTTACTAATTCAACAGTCACCCATGATGCTAACATATGTGATTGGGCTTTTCTTCCATTCAAAGTAGGTTAGAAGAACAACTTGACAATGTTTCATGCAATGGGATTTAGTCTGTAAGTTTGTTTTCGCAGGTGCTAAAACTATAGCAATATTAAACATATGAAAGAAGTGTCCTGGGGTTTGATCATTGGGGTCACAGTTGGTTTGGTCATTGGGGTGCTATTAGCTACATCAGTTTTGTTCTGCATTAGATTCCGAAAGAGGCGATCTTAGATAAAGAGCAGCAGTTCAAGGATGGCTTCCAGAATCCCAATCCGAACAAATGGTGTTGATGCTTGCATGTTTTTTTAGACTCAACTATTGGTCAGGAATCACCAAGAGCTTCAGAAGCGAGTGAGGGTTCGTTGTGGTGTGAGGGACCTATAAGAAAGAATGACATTTATGTTTCCGGTATACCCAGATATTCATACAGGTAAAGTTCTTTTCTTTAGGTTCTTTTTGGGTTAAATTATGATCAAATATTCTGAGTTTTAGCATTTTATTATCAGGGATTTACAGAAAGCTACGTGTAATTTTACAACAATGATTGGTCAAGGAGCATTCGGTCCTGTCTATAAAGCATGAATGTCAATTGGTGAAACTGTTGCTATCAAAGTGCTTGCTACTGATTCTAAGAGAATGAGTTCCAAACAGAGGTAGTTCTTCCTGATATTAATACCAATTGCAACGATCAAAATACTCACCAATTTTTATTTTTTTCAAATTCCAAGCTCGGCTCTATTCTCAAGCTCAGTTAATCATTGGGGTATCTTGATTAATCTCTCAAAAATCCAAGCTCGGTTAATCTCTCAATGAGTGAGAACCATAATCTCATTATCTGCACCTGTAAACCATGGCAGCTCAAAAAGCAATAATTGTGTTTGCATTCTAAATTTGCAACCATTTTCCAATTTCCTTGATCTTTGAGATGGTAAGGATGAGATACAAATAATGGATTCAGAATTTTATGCTTAGAATTTTGTCTATATTATGGCTGAGACATCATAACTTTTTGTCTAAATTCACACAAAAATTTGTCTACATTCATCAATGTTCAGAACTTTCTTCACAACATGCATTTTTCCCAAAAAAATTCTATGAAATGTGTTCACAACAAAATTTTGTCTAAATTCAGACCTTCCATGTGTGTGTGTGAGACTAAATTCAGACCTTTCATGTGTTCAAAATTCTGAATCAGTGTAGTCGTGTTCACAAATTTTTTCATGTGTTCAGAATTTCGTCTATATTATGGCTGAGACATCATAACTTTTTTCATGTGTTCATAATTTTTTTCCCCATGTCGAAATTTTTCAGGGTTCTTAACCTTTTTCAGGGTTCATAACTTTCACGGTTCATAGCGTTCAGAACTTCTATTCTCACTGCAAATGCTATTAGTTCTGAACTTTCCAAACTTTCCCCCTGCAAATGCTACTTTTTTCCTCTGCCAGTTGTGTTAGTGTTATATTAGTGTTATCTCCCCTACAAATGTTATATTAGTGTTATGTATGTTCTAATTCCCCCCCCCCCAAAAGTCCTCCATGCACATGCTATAATTACCCCCCTGCAAATGTTATATTAGTATTAATTTCCCTCCTGCAACATATTAGTGTTAAATTTTCCCACATGCAACCTGTCTCTCTACACTGCTACACTGATTCTGTGTACACTGCTACACTCATTTAAGATAAGTTATTGTTAACATTTCTTCTGCGTTCATAACAGAATTTTTGTTCAACCTACATAACAACATTTATATGTTCAGAACTATTGGTTGTTAACTATTAGGGTGTTTTCATATAACATTTATTGTTCAACCTGCATAATAACATGGATTCAGGTCGTTAACTATTGGTTGTTCAACCGGCATAATAACATTGATTCTATGTTCATATAACATTTATATGGTATATGACGCTGACAAAAAAATTTAGCGTGTTTTGTTAATTATTAGTTACAAAATTTCAGAATTTTCATGTTTTGTAGGGTGTTTTGTTAACTATTTGTGACAAATTTCAGGTTTGTTAAAAGTTTAATCAGTTTGCTGGTTACAAAAGGTTCATTTATCAGGACTTTCAGGGCTTTCTAGACCATCATTTTGCTGGTTACAAAATGTTTGTTTACTTTCAGAACTTTCATTTTGCAGTTTAGAAAAGCTTCCATTTCTCTCTTAAAAACCCCACCATTCGCTCTCAAAAACCCCACAAATATTATTGTCGGTTTTGGTTACACAATTTCATGTATAAATATTATCTGTCTTTGCTGGTCATTCTCTCTCAAAATTAGCTATGTTTGCCAGGCATACAACTGTGGGTTCAGGGTTCAGGTGATCACATGTGGGTTCAATTTTCATTTCTGTCATATGTTTTGCTTACAAAAATTGTTATAAATGTTATATGAAAGCATTTTGCCGCCAAAAATTGGTACACACTTTCATAAATTTCATGTTTTGTAAGGTGGTTTGTTATGTAATAAAATTTTAACTTTGAAGGGAAAATGGCTGATGCATAGAAATTTTTTGCTAAGAATAGAAAATTTCATGTTTTGTTATGAAGAGAAATTTCAATGAAGAGAAAATTTTAAGTTATATATCTACCTAAATTTTAAAACACCCACCAGATTCTCATGCATGGGTAAAAAGCTTAACATTTTAATTTTCTCTCTTGAATTCAAAACACCCACCAATTTTTATTCTCTCCCAAATCCCAAGCTCTGTTCTCTCTCAAATCCAATGCTCTGTTAATCTCTCAAAGCCCACGCCCACACTCTGTTAATCTCTCAAGCTTGAAGCTTGGTTAATTTCCCCTTCAGTTTCTGGTGGGTTAAGAGATTTTGTACACATTAATCTCAAGGAGTTGGCTCAACGAGGTGCACATATCTGTTTATATGGCCAAAATTCTGTTATATATAGATATGTTCTATAAATTCTGTTCTATAAATTTTATTGTATAAATCTATATATATACATGTATAAATTCTGTTCTATAAATGTCATACAAGATTTTGGCCATGTTATATATATATATATATTGATACTTATAAAATGCAACATTTTGTTCTATAAATGTCAGTCTTAAAATGCATGTAGGTTGTGACCATGGTATTATCAGCATTGGTTTTGTTAAATGTGTTCATCAGGAGGTGAGCACATATATATGTATTTATGGCCAAAATTCAGTATAAATTTGTTCTATAAATTCTGTTTTACAAATTTCAGGCTTGAAGTGCATGGTAAGCACATATTTTGCATTATATAAATTCTTTTCTTTAAATTTCTATGTATATATAGATATGTATGCATGTGTAAATCCTGTCCATATTATATATATTATATATATTTCCCATTTGCAGCCTCCTAAAGCCGAACGCTTCTTTTGGTTTGATGTTTTGTTTCAAAAAATTCTAACAAGTGTTTGATGTTTTGTTTCAATGAAAAATTCTCACAAGTTACTTATGCAGGATCATCACATATTCAATCAGCACATGTTACTTGCCACTTACTGACTTCATGCACAATAATTTCTCAAGTGTTGCAAAGAGCTTGAATCTTGGGACATTTGGTTTGGAAATTAAGCTTCCCAAGCTTTACATGCATTATTTTCTGATAGATTATTTATATGATCAAAGGGGCCCTGTTGCAATTGTTTTCCCAATGTCCTACATTTTACAAATTGAAACTGTGAATAAAATTTAAATTCAAGATTTTAGCAAATCAAATGGAGAGATTGTGATGTGGTAGTTAGAGAATTTTGCTTGCATAGTTGACTTTTTCCTTCATATTTTTAAATTCTGCAATTTTTTTGTTCATATTTTCAACCTTATACCCACCCAGCCAACAAATCCTGAAAAACAAAATGCTTGTGGATGCCCTATGCTATATATGGGGATCTACTGAGAAATTTAAATTAGTAGAATATGAAGTTTGATTTATCTAGCTAAATCTTCAATAAAGATGGAAGCAGATAATGTCTTTGGACGTGGCCCTTGAATTTGTAATAACAATTTGATCTTCGTAAAGAAAAGCAAACTGATGACTATATCATCAAGCTAAAACTTCAAAACTGTTGATTTCTGGCTACCACGTCCCAAGTTCCATTCAATGTGCTAAACGAAGAAATATTTATGTGTTTGCTTCTCATTAGACCCATTCAGTCAGTCTCAGATGTCAATATCAAAAAATGGATGAATTGTATGAGGATTTGAGTTTTGGTTCATGTATCAAGGCCTTTCATATACAAGATTGCTCCTTCTATTTTAGAAGATCCTAATCATTTTGCCAATGAGTGGCATGATAAACTGCCCAACATGTTCAAAGTTACCATTTAATTTATCATTTCTAATCCTTCATGTATAGAAGATCCATCATTTTTAGAAGATCATATTTTAGAAGATCCTTATATTTTCAAAGTTACCATTTAATTTATCATTTCTAATAGCACCAACATGTGTCCATATATTCAATCATTCATGTTTGCTTACTGTTGTTCAGACTTTAAAGTCATAGTTTACATGGGTCAATGCAAACATGCAACTTTATTATATGTATTGAACCTTGATTAGCTACTTATAGTTTAATCTGATTTTGTTATATGTTATTCACGTTATCGAAATTAGGCTTGCTAGACAAGGTCAGGGTGCACTACCAGGGTATCAATATCATGCTATCTATGTATGCTACCTGTTAATTTTTTTTTAAATGAGAATCATCACAATGGACAAAAAATTCCTGTAGACTCTAAAATTTTAAAATCAACTTTCTACTTGAATGAGTTGTAAATGAAAGGCAGAGAAATTCCTGCAGTCTAAAGTCTGGGAAAACAATCTGAGTTGTTCGATTAGATAACAGAAAACAAATATATTATTCATAGAAATGTATCTTAGAGGAAGACATATAAATCCAAGAAGATGGCCTTTTATGAGCATGACGATCCACTATTTGAAGTCGGTTATTTATCCTATTTGTCCAAGTCTGAAAATGCTTGAAGTCAGTCATTTATTTGTTTCTAATCCTGAGTTGCGACACAATTACAATGAAACACTTCATTCTCATTAGTTTTGCAACAATTCTCGAAGGTGAAAGGAAGATACTTCTATTCAAATTTAGTATTACAAAGTCTGAAAAGGCAATATATTATTTCACACCTAATACACAAAACAAAGTTACATCCAGAGCAAGTTGCAGTATCCAGAATCTACTGTCGCGATATATCAATTAAAAGATGTGCAAGTTTTATTTTTCCATTCACCAATACCACTTTACACAAGGGCACATGAGCTAGAACAAAAAACAAGCAAAAGGAGCAACTTCTAGGTTACTATCTGAATGCATACTTTCAATTTTGAGTAAAAATCTGGATTTGGTGACTCCAACTTAACCATACTTGATTTCAGCCTACCCGAAGTTAGTTCATTCATAATGGCAACTTATAGGCTACTATCAGAATGCATACTTTCAATTTTGAGAGGCATACTTCGACTGTCTTCACTATTTAAAATAAAACCAACAGGATGTACTTTGGTATTTGCTATCTCTGTTATTTGAGTTTTTGCAGTCCTTAGCAACAAAATCCAGTTTTTGTTAACAAAATTTTTTTGCTTTTTTAGTTGTCTGTTTATTTTGTTGTATGTTATATTGCATTTGTGTTTAATCATCTTCAACACAAAGGTTTGGTTGATTTCTTTTTTCATTATTTTTCAAGTATTCATTTGACAGCATTCCCTCAACATCAAAAGTCAGGTAGCCATTAAACTTGGTGTTATTCTTTATTTTATTTCTTTGTTCTTCCTCTAATTATTCTGTTCCAAGTTTTGGTATTATAATTTTTTTCACATGGTTTATTGTTTTGGTGATTCAGATAATTGTTTTAGTGTTGAAATAGTAGAATTGTTGTCACTCATTATTTTATTAAAAGTGTCCTGCAAGAACTTATATCCCATATTATACAACAGTTAATGCCAAAAGTTATATCCCTTATTATACAACAGTTACTGCCAAAAGTGCACGAAGTGTTATATATGGCATGCCACTAATCCGTGACTCTAATTTGATGCAACGAGTATTGCCAAAAGTGTTATGTATGGCAAGAAATTATATCACTGACTCTAATTGCAGGCAATATTCTTGCAGGCAATATCATGCCAATATTGTGCATGCAAAAAATAAAAGTGACCTGCAAGAATTAGGGTCAGGCAGGTTTCACAGCTTCACTAGGAACAGATTGAGAAATTTTATCCCTTATTTTTGGTGTTTGTAGTGTCTCATTTGGGGTTAATCCTCTGTAACACAAATTTTAATTCTTCGCTATTCCTTTATTTATTCTGTTCCACGTTATGGTAGGTTCCAAGATGATTTTTTCACATTGTTTTATAGTTGAAATCCCATTTTTGGTGTCTTGCCATATGTGAAAGTTATGGTATCCCTTTTTTGGTGTCTTGCCATACCAGAAACCATTAATTAAGTTATGATATTTATCCATTTTGGAATGCCTGAATTAGCTTGAGTTCCTGAATTAGCTTGAGTTAATGGCATCACTTCTTTTTCTTATTAGTATGGTACAATTGTTATATAGCTCCTTCTTGGATGGTAAAGCCATGCATGCCGCCTGCTTGATGGATTTCGACAATGAACCTTGAATTTTCGTAAGCTTCTCTCTCCCTTAATTTTTTACATCATTGTGTTGCTATTTCAATGTGATTTAATTATTTATATGAAATGATTCTCTATCTTATTTATTCTTAATTTTTGCTATCAATTTTACTGTTATTGAAGATTGGTGGTTTGTATTTATTCTTGAATTATTTTGTTATATTAGTTTATGCCTTAAGCTTGATTTAGAGTGTTATTATGTAAGATGAAGATTCATTCTATACTGGTCTTAAATTTGGAGGATATTGAATTGCTTCTTTCCCCTTAGGAGTATTGATACAAAACTAACATAACTAACATTAAGCCGGAGTTCTGCATTACTATAACATGCCTTAATGTTGTCTCGGAACCCACTGAAAAGTCCATATGACAATTATTTTAGTATTTTAGCTTTGATTCGGAGTGCATGGTACTGTGTAAAAAGCACATATATTCTTGCTCATATCTGCTACTTTTTTTACTTTGTGATTTTCTTAGTTCGACATTGCGCTCTTTAAAAAAATAATTTGATGAATTGTTTAGAACGATAGATCTTATTAGTGATTTTTATGCATGAGTATGATTATATGGGTTTTACCCTTGCATTTTATTGGTGAGTGATGTAATAGGAGAATGGAATGGGTTGAATTTATTTATTTATCTATTTATCTTGGCATGGGTTGAAGTTTTTGACAGACTAATACACCTTTGATAATTTGTAGGCTATATTGATGACAAGAAATATGTAAAAACCTTTATGTTGCAGCCAAAGCAATTATTGGAATTTACATGGGTTTCTAATTTGGGTTCTATTTTTTTCTAAATTAATTGCCTTGAAGGAATTTACATGGGTTTTTTATTTTGGGTTAACTTTATTGATTTTTATATGGATTTTAGATTGATAGGTTGCCACTGATAATCATGAGATACAAATGTACAAGTCTTTCCTTTTTACCTTGCAAAATATTTGATTTTGATATCACAAAGGGGCGGTTTTGTAGCCGTTTCATTACCATTTATCATCCAAAACAACACATTGTTCAACGTAATTGATAGTGCATATCAAATTCACTGCCTTTTCAAAGATTTTCTCATGTTTTCATCACATTTCAAAATTTTAATTGCTGATGAGAATCATTTAGAGTAACATGGACCTTATTTCAATTCTCACTGCTTTATTCTGGAAAATAGAGATAAATGCATTTATCTTGGGTATCCAAATAGAGATAAATGCATTTTGTGTCAGAAATCATGGAATGATGATTCTAACGATATGCTCTGTGTAGAAAGTTACACGTGTGGCTTTTGATATGTGCACTTTTCGTTTGTTGGAATCGAATTCATATTCAATTTGGAAACTCTTAAGCAATATCATCTATTTTGAATTCTAGGGCTGACTAGGACAAAATAAAGAGCGGTTAGGATTTGTTCTTGAAGAATGGAAGGTTAAGATGAGTTTTGAGAAAGTTTTGGGGGAATCAATTTGTTTGGAAAAGTCAAAAATATGAAATTTTTATGAAAAAATGTAACATCCAATGGCACCTCACTCATTATCCAATGGAATTTGTAATTATGGAAAAACGCAGCATCCAATGGCAGGGAAAAATGTTGGGGATTTGAGTTAGTTGGAGCCGAACCAATCCAGATCCTAATCACACTTAAGTGGGTCACAGGTTAGGACCAAACAAGAAGCAAAACAACATTAATTTGGATTAACATACAAAGTTTAAACATAACTTTAATACAAATTTAGCTTTTGTTCGTTTGTATGATGACATAACATACAAAGTTCAATGTTTTTGTTATGGCAAGATATATCTTCTCATTAACCGTTACATAACTTTTTTGGATAAAAATTTAATACAAAGTTTAGACATATATTTTTTGTTCGTTTGCATGTCATCATAACTTTAATAATTTTTTGGTGCGGCGAAGGCGTTTTTTATGCTAATTTGTTATTCCGTCCCGAAGACACCCGCGCCGAAATTGTTCTACGTCGAATTTGTTGTTCCGCGCCGAAGGCGTCCACATCGAATTTGTTGTTCTGTATTGAATGCACCTGCGCCGAATTTGTTATTCTGCAATGAAGGCGCCTGAGCCGCTAAATAGTTTTACGCTAATTTATTGTTCTTTTAAATTTTGGCCGTTGAAATAATTTTTGGGGGAACAAAGATTTTGCGGGTGAAAATCCTAAATGAACCGTGCCCGCGGGCACGGGTTATGACTAGTACATATATATAATGGAGTGGTAAGGGTATATGTATGAATGCCGTGTTACGTATATAGAATATTCTGATATATGTATTGAGTCTCACTCAAGCCTGAGTGGGTATACTCTAAGTATATTGAATGTATGTCTGAAGTTTGAATATAGCGATGTTTGATGTATGTATAGTGATAGGAGTGTTTGTGCCTGGTTGTGTTACGCACATGATTGTGGGTCGCTACACCAGTATATAGTTATATGTGATGGCCTTGAG
Source organism: Scilla litardierei (assembly GCA_030789695.1). Classification (NCBI taxonomy): domain Eukaryota; kingdom Viridiplantae; phylum Streptophyta; class Magnoliopsida; order Asparagales; family Asparagaceae; genus Scilla; species Scilla litardierei. The sequence goes on along the minus strand of CM061136.1, from coordinate 52,955,042 downwards.
ATATAGCTATTTACTAAGGACTTGCCTGTATGAACGTATGTGTACTAGCTAAAACTAGGTGTGTATGTGTGCTAGCTATATAATGGTATGATTGGTGTATGTAAATGAGATGTTAGCGTGTATGGGAGTGCACCATGCACGGGTAAGTATGTGCTTAGTTATAGGTATGGGTGACTATGGTATATGTGGCGTGTCGTGAATATAGTTATAGGATCGTACGTGATGTGGATATATGGTGAACTATTCGCATGTATTGAATGACTATATATTGTGAAATTATAGTAGTGGTGAATGTATATTAGATATAGTGAACTTGATTCAATAATAGTATGGTGTGACTATATGTGTTGAGATGCTTGGTATTGGATGAATATTAGCGGGTAGTATACCCTTGATGTTTGTGCATAGGTAGCTACATATAGGTAGAGCGATGATTGTGATGGCTAAGCGTGAAACTATCATTATATAAGTACCTGAAGTATTGTTTTGTGATTAGGTAGGTAGTAGCTATATAAGGGATGCATGCTTATATATATGATTGAAATACGTGTATGAGTCTGACTGACTATAATAGGTATAAGAGTATATGTACGTGAATGTATATATATATATACACGTATTGGTAGTATAAATGTTTGACTACCTAGTGCATACATGAGCACTTGAAATGACCATACCTGGTTAAATTATTATATGGCTTGATTGGGGTAGTTACTAGAGCGACTAGTTATATTAGAAAGTCCGAGGACGGACTTTATTCTAAGGTGGGGAGGATGTAACGACCACTTTTCGTCGTACGTTGTTCGTGCACGTGCTTTTGGCCGTGCACGTGTTTGCGTTAGACTTTATTTGTTTGTGAACACTTTTGTGTGATATGCCGTTGCGAACGTCTCTGAGAGTATTAAATGATGGCACTATATTGGAACGACGTTCTCGAGTCGTTTTTCCACAATTTGATCTTACTCGATGAGACGTGACGATTCTCACTCTTGACGAGAGACGTTTCTATTTTTAGTTCCGTCGTCCGACGTCGAAACTGAGATCCGTCTTCTTAGTGAGCTCACATTCGTCGCCACGATCACAACGATATTTATTTTATAATTTTTGGAGTTTATTTGACCACTTTTATAATTTTTACAAGTTTTATATTATTTTTAATAATTTATTTTTCAATTAATTTCGGCCAAATAAAATTTAATTGAGTTTAAAACGTTTTAAAGAATTTTTGAGCCAATTTCCAGCTCATTTGGACCAGGTCAAATCCTAGATTGGGTTGGAGAAGTTTAAATTCAAATTTTAAATCTTTTTGAACTTCTAATCCTATTAGATTTAGCCCTAGACCAAGTCAACCCACCTATACTATATAAGCAACCCCTAGCAAGTCCTATTTTCCAAAGAAATTAGCCCTAGCCTCTTCCAAACTCATTTTGGACGTTGCGACGAATCGTCGCAACGTTGCGACGTTCAGCACCCCGTACGACCGAAGAAAACCCCCGCATCCGCCTGCTCTGACCGGCCGCCTCGCCCGCATTCTCGCCGCTCCGCACCGCTGCAGCCAACCCCTGCCCGTTCCCCGCTTGACCGAGAGGAGCTCTCGGTCTGACCGAGGCCCCGCTCCGCACCGACCCCCGCACAGCGCTCCGCTTCGTTCCCCCGCTCCGCTCCGTGCCCGACCGAAGGAAACGCCCGCAGTGACCGACGTTGCAAGCGTTGCAACGTTGCAACGCTGTCCCGCCCGCATCCAAGCGCACGACCGAAGCTCTCCATCGACCAGACCGAGGAGAAACCCCGCACGCAAGCATCGCCCGCAGCCGCTGTGCACCCCAACGTCGCAGCCCCCGCATTTTGAGCGCACGACCGAGAAATTCTTCCGCATTGGCTGTGTCTGACCGACGGCCACTCGTCGCAACCCCGCATCCGTCACACCACTTGCCTCCGTGGGCCCCCCAAGTTCTCCAGAGTTATTGTGGGTTCCCCAAAGGCCCCTAGGACTACTGTGGGCCCCACCTAGGTGCTTGCTCTTCAAGGATCCGTCGCGTACGACGTCGTCGCACGTCGTAGCCCGTCGTCGCACGTGCGAGCTTTGGAATCGGGAACCGTCGCTCCGGTTGAAGCTCTGAACTTTCCAGCGAGGAAACTATATTGGAATCAGGACTTGGAGCGCGTTCTATTATTCCAACCCCCGGTGTCGCTACCCGACGCCGGTGTAGCTTTCGCGTCGTGTTGAGGTAACGCTTTGCACCCCTAGGACCCCCAACCCAATTGCATGCTAATAAAGACTAAAAATCAGTATTTTAAAGTATTTTTAAATGTTTTAGAATCACTAATCAAGATTAATAATATGGACTTTAGGCCGGTGGACTTGTGCACGTAGGATAATTGTGATTTTTGGACTCATTGGACGGTGTGCTCAGACGTCGAATTTGCAGGCAAGTGAAACTTGCCAACTCTTGTGTAGGGCCATGTTTTTAGGCCACTTACTTGTTTTTAGCGTAAAAGAGACTAGTCAGTGAAATGATAGCTGGCTAGACGCCTACTTGATCTAGTTTGACAACGAAACTAGATCCGTCACCTAAATGATCTAGCTTGACAACGAAGCTAGATCCAACCCTTAAACTTGTCATTCATGCATGCTAAACTGTCACGTTTACCTTTCTTACTTGTACGCTTTACTACTTGCCATGCCATGTCATCCATGTATTGATTGTTGCATCGTAGCACACGCTACATTACTTGTACCCCTTGAATACTACTTCCGGGGGAAACGGGCCTCATGTGTTGGTCAAAAGCCAATGCCCGGGTTCCCTGGACCGGCTAGGTGCACCCCTACGCCATACTTGTTTACACACTTCCTGGCTCGTGGACCAGAAGCGGGCCTCATGTGTTGGCTAGAAACCAATGCCCGATACACGTGGAGGGGTAGGGATAAACGGTCACTTGAGCTTAGGAGTGGCTTGATCAGCCCTCTAGCCAAAAGGCGGAATCTCTGTGCACGAGGTGCTTACTTTCCTTGTCTTGTACTTGTCTTGTGAATGCCATGTCATGCTCGTACTGTACTTTACTTTACTTTACCTGTTGCACTCATACTTTAAACTGCCATGTCATTGCATCATGCTAGAACTGCTAGGTTGCTCTTACTTGTACTTTCAGTTTCACTTGCACAAGTCTTCCAGACTTGCTGACATGTGCCCCTTTCTCTTTGGGTGTCACATGTTAGACCCTGAGCCAGAGATAGTTGTAGCGGACGAGGTGTTTGCTGACGCTGAGACTGAGCCTACGTTCGTTGAGGAGTACGAGGACACCGGTGACCTTCCTTTGAGTCTTTGTTGAGCTTTATTTTGTTTAGGCCTTTTGTTAGTTGTTGGTGCGTAGCACCGTTGTTTTGTACTTTGTACTTTTGTTGGCCATGTTTGGGCCTTTAGACTTTTTCTTTTAGCCTGGTGGCTTTTCTGCGATGTTGGAAACTTATTTTATGGATATTCTGAGATAATTCTTTTGTCTCATTTAATTATTATTATCTTTGTTTCGTTAGCGTTGCAAGGACCTGCAGTTTTAAACTTGATCGACGCTTATCGGACTTGCAGCTTTGTAGCTTCAAGTCTGAGCGGACCTTCTCACGCTTCGCCTCCATATTTTTGGGAAGCGGGGCGTGACACCACCACACACCCACCTGCCACGCGGTCGTCAACAAGCACAACTTCAAGACCAATGTACAAAGCTCGCATTTTTTAACCAAATTATCTTTGTGCGCGCAAAATTATAGGGTTTTGCTAATATTATATTGGGGGAAATTAGGTCGGCTTGGATGATGGCGTGGAAAGCACTCATCAAGCATCTTCATCATCCTGCTAACTCTCCCTCGTTCAGCCCAAAAACGGGTTCTTCATTTTAACATTGTTCTTAATTTCATTTACTTAAAAACATCAGCACAAACAAAAGAAGGAAGATGATTTAAAAAAACAGTGGCATCCTTATTATTAAATTATGGAAAAAGAGAGAAAATTAAAATAATTAAATGAATACAATATTATATTAATTTTATATATTTGTTCTTTTATATTAATCGTCTTATTATTAACTTAATACCTAATTACATTTTTATTAATATTTATGTAGAGATGAGCAAAATATGCCAACTTTCGTTGAATATAGCTCTTCATTGGAAGTTGAGCAAATCAAAAGATAGGTGCAATACCTCAGATTGGATGTAGCATATAAATTCTACAATTAATATGCAAGTTTGAAAGGGTTTAGCATTCGTAAAAATCATGTCAGAATAAATGCCAAAAATGTTGTTATTTATCGAAGCTTTACTTGTAACAAAGATGGTCACTCCAGACAGAAAAACCCACTTGATCATCCCAAATACCAACGGTTAGATGAAAGAACAGGTTGTCAAGTTCATATGTCGATTAAGCTTTGTGAAAAAGGTACATATACTGTGGTTTCTTTTGAACCTGAACAAAATCACCCATAGGTCACCCCATCAAAACGACATTTACTGAAGTCGCATAGACAAATCACTTCTGCACAAAAATCATTGGCTGATATGGCAAATGAGGTTTGAATAGTGCAAAAGATACTTACAATCTTATGGCTAAACAAGTTGGTGGACGTCGACAACTATGTTTTCTCCCAGATGACTACAAAAATTATCTTAGAGCAAAACACGATATGTCTTTGGGAGATGCTGGAGCTATAATGGAATACCTTCAAAACATCAAAGAGAGAATCCATCATTTTACTATGCAGTACAATTAGATGAGGATGATTAGATTACAAATATTTTTTGGACAGATGCAAGATCAATATTAGATTATGATTTCTTTGGTGAAGTTGTATGTTTTGACAAGACCTAAAAGACCAACTCATATCGTAGGCCCTTCGCACCTTTTGTTGGGGGTAAATCATTATAAAGAAACAATATTATTTGGTGCGGCACTACTTTATGAAGAAAAAATATCTTCTTTCAAATGGGTATTTGATATTTTTACACATGCTATGAGTGGAAAATCCCCAAAAGTAATATTAACTGATCAAGATGCGGCTAAGAGTAAAGCTATATCTGATGTATGGAAAGAGACTGTTCATAGAATATGTGTTGGGAATATGTACCAGAATGCTGCGAAACACTTAAGTCATGTATTCGGTGGATCATCAAGTTTTGAGCATGATTTTAGTCATTGTGAATATGACTGTGACGAAGAAGAAGACTTTTTAAAAACATGGGAAGAAATGATAGAAAAATATAACATTTCTGAAAACGAATGGTTGCAAAATTTTGTTCACAGACAGCGAGAGATGGGCATTGGTGTATGGATGTGAATCATTTTGTGCAAATATGAAGAGTACTCAAAGAAGTGAAAGTTTGAACAGTGTCATTAAAAGATATTTGCATCCTAGATAGAGGCAACTTGATTTTTTAGGCATTATGAATGGCTTATCGAAGAAAGACGTCACACAGAGCTTATTTCAGATTTTTGAGCAAATTAAGGTATTCCAAAAGTTCCTTTCTCAGATTTGCTAAAGCAAGATGCATCATCGTACACTCCAAAAATTTATAAGTGGGTGGAAGATGAGTATAGAGTGTTTTTAAATTGTATTTTACAAGAGAAATTTGTAGATGGGCCGATTCATGAATATAAGGTTATCAATAAAATAGTGAGGAGAGGGAAAGAAATTAAAAAGGAACACAATGTCAGGTATAATTATGCAGATGACACTATAACTTGTACTTGTAAGAAGTTTGAATTTGCTGGTATTTAGTGCTACCACGTTTTGAAAGTTTTTGATAACATGAATGTTAAATTGTTGCCTCAAAAGTATTACTTGAAAAGGTGTCATAAGGATGCTAAAGCTGGGATGGTTGTCAAGAGTAACGAGTATACCGAGATAAATACAAGTGTTTGTGTGGCTAATCGATATTCTTCATTGATGCGTACATACAATTATATCCTTGCGAGAGCTTCACTAAATAAAGAAGCATATGATTTTATGATTGGTATGGCAAAATAGCTTATGGATAAGGTAGAAGAATCTGTCCAAGAGCAAGAAGATGAAGCGAATCCACGTATTGTACATGCTCAAGATCAAAATAAACAAAGAGCTGTTAGTAAAAACATCAGTGATGAATATCTAATAAGTTTAAAGTATCAAAAATATTAGTTAAGGACATAACAAAGGAAAGAAGGCTGACACTAGCACAAATGCAAAAGGATTCAAAAAAGGATGGTGGACATGGGTTAATGTAATACTCCATGTTCATTTATACGTGTATACGTAAGCATTTTTGGACGTATTTGTACGTATGAAATTTTTAGGTATTTCTATGAATTTTTCGTAATTTTTGTAATGGTAAAATAATCTTTAAATAATTTTTAAACACTATTTGAATTTAAAATGAATAAGGTAATTGGATGAATACTTGTATATAAGGGAGTATATTGTATAAATGTGTGTATACTTATTTTTCTTAAATGAAAATTTTCAAAAATCTTAATGAAGACACATCTCCTTAATATGTGTCATTCCCTCCTTAAACCCCACCTACCCTTGGGACACATGGCTTAATTAGAGATGAAGGAGATGATGACAAGGATTAAAAGAGAGATAATACAAAAGGAATTAAAAAAGAAAGGAAAATTTTTTCCAAAGAATTTCATCCTCTCTCTCTCCTCCCATGCTCCACCACCCCACAACCCTATCCTCCACTTCCACCACCCAACACCACCACCTACTCCTCCTTTCCCACCACCAAATCAAACTTCCATTAAAATTCTTCCATAAAATACTCCAAATTACTACAAAATCTCTCATTCACCAATGCCAAATATCACCATACTCAAAATATTTGAAGAGTGGGCTTGAAGAGAAGAAAGCTTAAAGTCTTCTAGGAGAAGAAGGACCAAAGAATTGAAAGGAGGAGTTAATTAAGGTAAGATTTCTAACACTTATGGTAGGATTAGTTTTGGGGTTTCTTGTAGAATTTCTAACTTTTTTGTAGGATTTGAGACATTAGCTCTCCATTTTGATGTTGCTGAAATTTGAGACAGATTATCATGCTCCTTGTTTTGCTTTTATGTCTTAAACTAGAGCTGAGATTGAACTAAAATTTTTATAGCAAGGGTATTAGGTTATTAGCTACAACTATCATGTTGAAATATTGTTCAAATTCGATCTGTAATTATGGATAAAAATTATATTTTTACTGCATGTCAATTCAATCAGTTTTAGACCCAAGTTACTACAGGGGCCACAGTTTTCTTTGTAGTTTTGAAAATTGAGTGTTCTTGGTCAATCTGGAAATATAACATCTCAATTTACAACTTTCACCTAGGTCACAATTTCGTAAATCTACTTGCAATATGTCTTAAAACTTTGATGTTTAAAGTACACAGATTCTGCCTAAAACAGATTTGACATGTTTCACCAAATAAATCACCATAAATCACACTATTTATATTTATGCTTAAAAGTTTGTCAGGGAAACCCCAACACCTATATCTACACCTTTCACTCGGATGAAAATGTCATTTTATATGTAAAATTTGTGACATATCTGCTCTTTGTGACTATCAACTGTCAAAAACAGAGACTAGACTATTGAGTGATTACGATATTAGTGTTCATTTTCATGTTACATGTTAGGTTAGTAAGGTACCATGTTTATGTGTTATGTTAGTTGATTTGTCATGTTAGAACTTGCCATGGTATGTTAATAAAATTTCCATATTACAAATTGACAGTATGCTAGTAAATTGCTATATTACAAGGTACCATGTTATGTTAGTAAGTTGACATGTCACAACTTGCCATGTTATACTAAGTAAGTTTCCACATCACAAGTTTTGCTAGTATATTTACTAATTTTACATAAATATGCTAAGTTCCTTGTTAACATTAGTATGCTAATGCGCTAATGTCCATGTTAGTATGAATATGCTTCAAACATCCATATTAATGTGTTATGAATTCATATTATGTTGAGTTTGCTTTTATGCCATAGAAAACCCATCATATGTTAGTTAGTCAAGCTAAGGAAATCATGTTGTGTGGTATGCCTCTATGTGCATATATCTTGTTTATGTTTCAAGTACTCATATTAATATTCTTCCATGTTAAGTCACGTCCAAGATCTATGTTGGTGTACCATGACTATATTAATTTTATATCATTTTGCTTGTTCTATGTTCAATACTCCATAAGTTACGTTCCAAGCTTTATGTTAGAATCTCGTGGTATTTCCCTCATGCTTTATGTTCATGTGATGTGCCATGTACAATACATGGTTGAACTTATGTCTCATTCATTTCGAAATTTCCCTTATATATTGAAATGGATGAAATTGGATTATATTGCGAAAACTTGTACAATGCACTTTTGGTGGAAATTGTGATGCAATGGTCGTTGTTGAAACACGACATCGGCATAATGATGAAAGAATGGAAATGTGAATGTGGTAATTGAGACCGTCAAAATGATAGAAATGAGAAATTGATTCATAAACTAAGAGTGAGGCTGAGAGATAATGTCTGGAGCTCTCGATCCATTCCAAATGGGTGAGACTCCAGATACGGGTTTGGGGGAAACACGGGTAAATTATAGGAGTTAAGGAGCGGACAGATGATTGATTTCTCACTCGCTTTGTCACTCTCAGAAGGGGGAGTTGACTAAAGTTAGAGAGGCCGGTGATGTACTCGTGATGCACCATGCAGTAATTGATGGGTTGCTCTGTTTGTCCCAATAAAAACCAAGATGATAAATTTGTCTCGCTCCCATACCTTGCCCTATTCGGGTAGGGAGTTATGAGATGTCCCTCTAGTGTCCGTGTCGCTGGTTGATGTACCACTTTTCACCCACCTTGGGTGAAGTCCGGCTCCTTAGTGTCCTACGATTTACCTGGGTTTCTGAATCACATTTATAACTGAAAAGTCGATGGAGAATAATGTTCAAAAGAAATTCCCTAAATTATTATCTGTGGTTGTGCATTTATGCGCGTCTATTTCCTTTATGCATATCAGTTATGTAGTATTTTCATTTATGCTCAGTACATGAAGTATTACCTATTTTACGTTATGCAGTTCTTTCCTTCAGTACATGCTTATGAAGACTTGCCTTACTTTATAAATTAGTATGTAGTTATGATTACCACCAGTAGTTATACCTTCGTAGTGTAAAGCAACACTGAGACTGGTCCCTACCTAGAGTAGTTAGATTTCCTACTGGGTCACGCTGTGACGTGTCCCACATTGTGGTTTCAGGTCTGGTTTAATAGCAGGAGATGTGTCAGGGAAATGGAGTAATGAAGTTTACGTGAAGGTTGTGTACTTGAGAATGGGGTTGGTGAGTGAGATGAGAGTGTGAGTGCGTTGTACCTTTTGGGTTTTGTTTGGTGAGAGTGGTAAGGTGATGTATATGAGGTTTTGTACATAAGGATACTATATAGAAAGGTATGATGTAATATTGATGATGTATAAATAAAATCAATCAGTTTCCATTGCTGTCTTTTGATTATTTCTTTGTTGTTCATGTGTTATCTGTGTTGTTTGTTTGGTTGGAGCATAGTCTATACTTCCCAACATGTCGTAGTGGCCTGCGGAGTTTTCTGTTCCGAGCAGTACTTATCTTTTCTCTCCTCATTTTTCTTCTTCACATCCTTTGTTTTGGGAATATCTGATACAGATTCGTACTTATCAGGTATCCTGAGAAACGGGTCGTGACATTTAAAGTGATACGTCGGTGCATTAGAGAACACCAAAAAGAAAAGAAGCAATAGAGGTTTGCACTATTATTTTGTTAAAAGTTAGCTTATAATTTTTACTTTTCAATAATTATATTTTTTACTTTACCACTTAGGTCCATCAAACAGTGCTGGTTTCTCAACGAATAGTGTGCCACATGTACCATCAAACTATAATTTGGAAAGTCAATTTGGCCCTATCAGATATGCTCTGTCATATGAAATGCATCTATATAACTTTATGCAAGTATGTGCAATTTTTATGTAATTATCCAATGTATTTTTATTAAATTTTATAAAGTACTAACAACTTTTACTATTTGTTTTACAATTCACAGGTATCATATTCCTTTGGATCAGATTCTCATCTTTTAGATTCTATGCATAATAATGATGTACCACAAGTATTTCATGGGATGAGTATTGCTACACAGGTGTTTGTTTTGTTTAGTGGGTGTTTTAAAAATAATTTGAATTTATTTTTAGTAATTTTTTATGCAGGAATCAACACTATTTAATTCATTCCAGACATTGTCTCATGAGAGAACACAATCAAGTCAAAATGGATCTGCCTCTCTTCTTTTACGTTGTTTGATGATAGAAGGGTGTTATATGGTACTAAACGCCGCCCATATTCAATCACTTAACCCAACCGTTAATATGAGACACTATAGTTGAAAGTGAATATCATAATTCTACATGTTTCTGCGATCTATCATGCTATAATTTACGAATTGTAACGATTAATTCAATGCCCCCCTAAATAGATGAAGTCATCATGATTCATGTATAATTCATTACTAAACAATTTGAAAAATTCATGAACAATTGACGTATTATTTAAAAATTGTTAACTGGTTCGTTTTGTTTAAAACACTAATAATACATGAATTACTTGAAAATACACAAATAATTTGTCAAGAAAATACTATCTCCAAGAATGCCCTGAAACATTTTAGCATCCAATACTCTATTCATTTGTTCTTGAACTGGTTTAAACAAAACATTTGTTCACAAGATAAATGATGCACTCCAGCAAGGAAAATTAAATTTGAATATGTGACTTACAAACTCACTATATTTAATAAAGTTCCATTTATATAAATCGAATGTTGTTGCATATTGAGGAGCATTGATATTACCTATTTATCAGTTGGTACAGAATTTTGCATCTGACTTTGTTTACTATTATTTTTCATATTTATCAACCTGTAACTAATAATCTTTGCCATTGCATGTTTGATTTTTGTTCTCCTTGTGGCTATTTAGAACTCTGGTCCTTTCTTCATTCAGTTTTTGAAATATTCTTACTTTTAAATTCATTTATTCTAGGTTCAAAATGTGTTTCTAAATATTGACTGAGGGATTGTTTTTAACTATAATTTTATATTACTTTGGCTAAGGTAATGCAGTTGTGCTAAGAAAAAGGTGACATTTGGATATGTGGATGAGCAATCTGCGAATCAAGTGGAAGAGAGTTTGCAAATATGCTATTGTGAACAGTAGCCAAATGTAAGCAGATCGACTCTTGGTGATCAGATATTTGGCATTCAGCAGCAACACGTTTCTCCAAGTGGAATTTCATGTCTTACATAAAAAGAACGATTTGGACTCTGTTTTGTCGTACGTAATGTGACTATTTTGTGATTAGTGGCACTTAGATATTCTGTAGTTCTTAATTATCCTAGTTTGAAAGATCTCGTGTTTGGTCATGTTGAATGTCATTTTGCAACATTAGATCCAACATGCGGTTCTGAGGCTTTGGAAAGAATGACTGTTATCAGAAGATCGAAGGTGGTTTACTCCAGATGTTGTGTTTTCTCTACAAGGTATTCTGACAGCTAAGGGGAAGAACGATTGTAGGTGCATTAGGAAGCTATTATCTCACAGATATGATTGGCAGATCTGTTGGTGATATATTTGGCCCGCAAATGTTTGTTGAAAGATTGGTTGAGATATTGCAGGATCACTTGCTCTAAGTGATTCCTGAAATTGCGGGCTACCGATCTGCATGGGATTCTATTGAGCGACCTGCCTTAACTATTCTGAGATTGAGGGGGAGCATAGTATCTAAGAGGCATGTAAATTACGGCTAGGGTTTTACGTCTTTTGAAAAATTTGTTTGAAGAACTCCGGGAGGGAGGCTGACGGCTACACACGTAGGGGAGCAGGGGAGTTGATTCTAGTCATTTCTGCAAGTGGATCTTGCATTCTAGGGGAGCTTGCATAGATTACTCCATGGGGTTAGTAGAGGCCACCCATCACGGTTTGTATTGAGGGGGAGTTTGTTCCTCCTAGTAGAAATCCGGTATTAGTGATTGTATTCATTGATATTTTAGTGGAGTAATCTGGTTTTTCTGGGCGTGTCCCCGCAGATGTAGGTGTGCACACCGAACTGCATTACCAAGTCTTGCGTGTCGTTGCTTGGTTTTAAGTTTAATCATTATGCTTAATTGATTAATATCTACGTATTGAAATTCAATTAGTATCAGAGCATGTCTTCCGTGCTGCTTTGTTGTCGTCAAAGTGGGTGTCATCTTGGTTTTACTGTATGTGAATCATGAATACAAAAGACGGTGCTTCAGTTACTCGTACATCGCTGCTCATTGGTACAAACTATAATTACTGGAAGTCCCAGATGCGTGCCTTCATCAAGTCTATTGATGAGAAGGCATGGATTGCTACCATTGAAGGATGGACTCTGCCGTTTGAAGTAGACAAAGATGGCAAAGATTACCTTAAGCCGGCAAGAGATTGGAGCCATGAAGAATATCGGGCGGCGCTAGGAAACTCTAAGGTTGTGAATGCCATCTTTACAACTGTTGATGAAGAACAGTTTAAACTGATCTCTACTTGTGAGTATGCCAAAGAAGCGTGGGATATTCTTCAAAATATCCATGAAGGCACAAGTACGGTAAAAATTTCTAAACACCAAATACTTGCTTCTCTCTTTGAAAATCTAAGGATAATTGATGATGATGAGACCATAGCTGAATTCAATGGAAGGTTGAGAGACATAACTAATCAGGCCTTCCAACTTGGGGAAAAATACTCACAAAAGAAACTGGTTCAAAAAACGTTGAGATCTCTTCTAGACAAATTCTATGCCAAAATTACTACCATCGAAGAAGCCAGAAATACTTCCACCATGAGATTGAATGAACTTATGGGATCCTTACAAACTTACGAAATGAATCTAAAGCAGAATAAAAGGGACAAAGCAGTTGTGCTAAAGGTAGAAGCTTGTGAAGTCTATAAAACAGATGATGAGTCGTGGCTTAATGAAGACATTGTTAATTACGCCCCGGATACACACCTGGGACGAGCGATTCGTAGTCTTACAGCAAGCGCACGGTGTAGCGGCGAGCGGGTATCGAACTCAGGGAGGAACAATTGACAGTGTCTCTTTCCGATCACCTAGCTATTAAGAGGGTCGAGAATCGTTTGGGTAAACGATCACAATCGTTCAAATGTCGATAGAAATATCAATAAAATAAAGCGCCTAGGGATAGGGAATCCCCGCTACGGACCGTATCTCATCGTTGTGATTCATAGGTTTCATCATTGCTAGACTTGAATTTTAGGTGCAGTAGTCGCAACTAAATGTAGAACCAAGCTCACACTCTCTCGCTATTGCCGGTCGCAACTAGTCAAAAAGGCTGCCAAAAAGCTCTAAAAAGTCCTCTCTAACTAGGGCAAAAACTGGGTTTAAATACCCTTCAAAATCGCCCAGAAAATCGTGACCAAAATGCCACTGCGCGGCCCAGAAATCGCAACTTACGCAGCAGGCGGAGCGGCTCACTCGGCCGAGTGACAAATGTCACTCGGCCGAGTGACAAATCCTGTAGATTTCCAGTAAGTCGGGGGTTTTCGGGGGTCTGTCTTCGGAGGTGACTCGGCCGAATGGCTTTACTCACTCGGCCGAGGGGCATTCCACGCTCGGCCGAGTCAGAACTCTCAGGTCGACTGTAGAATTCCAGTGAGTCGGCCTCTTTTTGGATGGATTTTCCCGTGCCACTCGGGCGAGGGGATCTCCATACTCGGCCAAGTGATCTATCGTCACTTGGCCGAGGGCAAACTGATATTCTTCTGTTGTGTGTGTCCGGTCTGGTCGGCCGAGTGAGCTTCTCTGCTCGGCCGAGTGAGTGCTTCACTCGACCGAGTGACATGCTGTAGATGCCCAATCTTCTTCGTTTCTCCTCCTCTTCGCTCCTACGAAGTTCCTTCTTCTTCCACGCATCTTCCATCGCTGAATGGCCCTCAAAAGAGCCGTGGGTGACACTTCGGAGTGGGTGCAAATCCTCTTGATCTCAAAATCACTCCAAATCGCTCCATATCTGACGTGCGTTTATATTTCATATATTCACACATGTTTTCTTTTATGTTTCTCCGTGTTTTTCCGCCGTCTCTTACTCGTTTTCGTATATTTTCCCGTTTTCTTTCACTTTTCTTTGTTTATCCATGATTGCAGGGGATCGACCACATAGGGGACGTTTAACGATGATATCCCAAGTCCCCGGAGCAACGGGAGAAGTCACGCGTGATCCAGGGGGTCAAACGCCAAAGAATTCATCTTTCAGTCCCTCACCCGGTCGGTTGGTCATCTCCAACCGATCGGGTGATGCACGCGTGCACCACCCGGTCTCTGCCGCAGCTCACAAAGAAGTCACCCGACCGGTTCGCAGACCGGTTCAGCGGGGGGCTGTTCTCTGTCTTCTCGAAGCAAAACGCTAACCGATCGGGTGACTCTCACCCGATCGGTTCATCTGTAGCTGAGAAAGAAGAGCTGAAGACACGGACGTCGAACCGGTCGATTCACCCGACTGCTCCAAGATCCAACCGGTCACTCGAGAACTCACCCGACCGGTTCATGTGATCGGGTGAAAGCTCGCCGTTTTCTGTTATTAATTTGTAACGGATCAACCGATCGGTTGACTTGTCAACCGATCGGTTGATGCGACGGTCTATAAATAGAACCCCTAGGGTTCCAGAAACGGGAGCTGTTCTTTTTTCTACTGTTTTATTTCCTTGTGACGGCTGTAATTGTTACTCTTTTGTAAGTTTTCAGATCTTTCTAAAATTTTAGTATTGTCTTTATTACTCCATTACTTCCGCATTGCAATTGTCCGATTATGATTTCAACGGTTAAATTTCATTTAGATCGCTTTTTCATGAATTTTTGTGAGTAGTTCCCAAATCTGGGATTTTGGTGGAAACCCCTTCGGGGGCTCTTCCCGATGCGTCCATAGGGTTAGGAAATCGATAGGGAGTAGGAATCTAACGGTTACACTGGGTGTTTCATTGTCATTGGCGAGAAAAAGACCGCCTTTGACCGTTGGGCCAAGGGGGAATAAACTTGGCGGTTGACTCCCTAGCCATAGCTCACGCCCTTAGCGTAGACGCCGAATCCTAGCACGCGGGAGCGGCAGGATGAGACGTTGGGAGATATCGTTGCGGTCTTAGTGCTCCCGTGATCGATCAGTGTTAATGGACACAGGAGTGCCCACTGATCGAATCCGGGAAGTCCTGTGTATCATCCTGGGCACCGACCGGAATATCGGGCCCATGGGACGCCGGTACCACTTTCAGAGGCAACGTCTCACCATTGGACCCTAATCCCGATCGCTATCCATACCCATAGGCCGTATCGACGAGAGTCTCTCGTCGGGTTGGAAACCAAAGTCCCGGGTTTTCTTTCTTGTTGTTCATACCCTTTTATTTCCTTTCGTGACAACCATTCACCGATTCGGGCTAGCTCGCCCCCTCGTGGTGATTTAGGTCCTACCTGACCCAAGCACAACCTCGCCTCCCTGAGTTCGATATTCCCGCACCCTACACTAACCGTGAAACTTGCGGTAAACGACACCGCGCCGCCGCGATGCAACCGGGGCGCCGGTCAAGTTTATGGCGCCGTTGCCGGGGAGGCAACGTGCTTGTTATTTTAGGATCTCTTGAACCCTCGTGTCTAGCTCACATCCCTACCTTGCGATAATTTTCGCATTCTCCTTTTTCCTTTTCTTTTTGTTCTTCCTTATTTTTATTTCTTATTTTATCTGTTTCTTTCCCACTTGTCGCTTCACGGGTGTTTGTTGTTTTTCATGCGCAGGAGTTCAAGGAGTCTTGACGACTTGATTCCCCTCGATCCAGAGATTAACGCCACCCTTAGGCGTTTGGCCACCGAGAAGCAAAGAAGAGAAGATCCCGAATCCATGGAGGAGAACACCCCACCTCACAAGTCTCTGCTGGAGTACTCGATGCCATCCATCGAGTCCACTTCCGCCATCCGATCTCCAGCTATTGCGGCCCAAAGCTTTGAGCTGAAGCCGTCTCTAGTGACATGGATCCAGCAGGACCAGTTTGCGGGTGCACCCATGGAGAGCCCGATCGAGCACCTGGACTCCTTCTTGGAGAAGTGTGACACCTTCCGGATTAATGGTGTCACGACAGAGGCTATCCGTCTGAAGCTGTTCCCCTTCTCTTTGCGAGACAAAGCCAAGCAATGGCTAAGGGGGAAGGACCCCAACACTTTCAACACCTGGGAGAAGCTCTCCAACGCTTTTCTGACGAAGTTCTTTCCTTCGGGGAATACCATGAAGTTGAGGAGTGAGATCTCCTCCTTCTCCCAGGCCAGCCACGAGTCCTTGCATGAAGCTTGGACGAGATATAAAGAAATGCAAAGAAGATGCCCTCACCATGAGCTTCCGAAGTGGCAGATTATTAATCTGTTCAACAATGGGTTGAGGGATGACCTGAAATCTTCTATGGATGCCGCGGCTGGGGGTTTCTTCATGTCTAGAAGCGAGGAGGATGCCGGGCATATTCTGGAAAATATGGCATCCAACAATGAGCGGTGGTGTGACGAGAGAGCCACACCAAGATCCGGGGGTATACACAGAGTCGAGGACGTCGACAAACTTTCAAGCAAGTTCGACTTGCTTTCGACCCAGATCTCTGCACTAATGGTAGGAGCCGGTGGGGCCGGTACACAGCAAATTTCTGCGGTAGAGTCCGAATTCTTTGGGGAATTCGACGGTGGTGACATCTCACCACCGTTGGATCAGGCGAGCGCACTATTTTACAACCCTACGGGAAATACGTCGTATCCGCCAAGGATAAATTCCAACCCGGCCTACTCTCCAAACAACCGGAACCACCCGAACTTCAGTTACCGGCCACCATTTCAGCCCTCACCGCCTCAGCAGTCGCAGCAACAATCTTATCAGCCGGCTAGGCCACAGCAGCAACCATCTCAGCAACAATCTTACGCCCCCAGGAATCAGCAGCCGTTCCAGCAGCAGCAGCAGTATGGCCAACAGAGGGCCGTCTCTCCGGTTGAGTCTCTCTTGACTCAATATATTACCAACTAGGAGAGGATCAACCAAAAGCTGGAAATGGGTCAGCAGACCCTCACGGACCAAGTAACCCAGCTGGGGTTACAAGTGGCGAACCTTGCAAGGTCACAAAACCAATTACCGCCACAACCGGAGGTGAACCCGAGGGGAGCAACCCAAACATCGGCACTCGTGCACGAGCACACAAATGTGTCCGCTATCGTTCTGAGAAGCGGGACACAAATTCCTACTAGAGTGCCCCCTAGCAACCCGGAAGCACCATCGGTCGTTGAGAAATCGATCGAAAAATCAAACGACGCCGGTGCTTCGTCATCAAATCCTATGACTCCGGAGGGAGTCTCTGAAGAAGAGAATAAGAAGAAGGAGGAAGAGAGCCCGAAAGTGTATAAACCCGTTGTGCCATTTCCACAATGGTTGGCTCAGGCAAAAATTGATGAGAAATATGGCAAGTTCTTCGCCATGGTCAAGGACCTAAGCCTGCAAATCCCCTTCCTAGAAGTAATCGAAACAATCCCCTCCTATGCAAAATTCTTGAAATATTTGGTGACGAGAGGATCTAGAAAAGAGAAAGTAGTGTTGACGACGGAGTGTAGCGCTCTTATCCAGAGGGCAAATCCGCCGAAACTTAAAGACCCGGGGAGCTTCTCAATTCCTTGCACGATCGGGGCAGTAAAGATTCATGGTGCACTCATCAATCTCGGAGCGAGTGTAAGTTTGATGCCCTTGTCGATGTACAAAAGGATAGGAATGGGTGATTTGGAGCCCACCGGCATGACCCTACAACTAGCTGACCGGTCAGTCAAATATCCGGTGGGAATTGTGGATGACCTCCCCGTGAATGTGAGAGGGGTGCATGTGCCCGTGGACTTTGTAGTCATGGACATGCCTGAAGACGCACACACCCCCATCATCCTGGGACGACCTTTCATGGCCACTGCTGGCGTTCTAATAGATGTGAAGAACGGAAAACTTTCTCTAAACGTCGGTGGAGAAAAAGTCGAATTTGATCTGGGGTTATCCATGAAGTACCCCGATCCCCCAGACGACCCTCGGTGTAATCTGCTGGAGATGGAAGAAGAAAAGGCTGTTGAAGAGAGCTCCTGGGAGATTCTCTTAAGAAACCCCCCCGATGACTTGGGGGATTCAGAAGATGGAGACGGCCCCGAGAACAAAGAAGCTTGGAGAACCGAGTGCAGCAAGAATGACCCCTCCCGGGTTCCCCAAGGCTCCTCCTGCGAGGAGAGCGGGGAAAGAGCCCATGGACCTCACTAAAGACGAGGTCCGGATCCTGAAGAAGATGGCGGGAATCGCCAACACCAAGGAAAAGCCCCCGGATCCCAAGAACAAGGGGAGGATAGTTGAGCAAGTATTTTTCCAGCCGCTGACTACTCCAAGTGCCTTCAGCTCCAATGAAGAAGAGATGCCGAACTTCGGGCATCACCCGTATCAACCACCATGAGCATCTCTTGCGGGCGTCGAGCCAACGACGTTAAACAAGTGCGCTTCATGGGAGGCAACCCATGTTCTAAACTTTTTCCCCACTCTTCAACGTTATTTTTGACTTTATTTTGTCTATTTTTATAAATAAAATCAGCCGTGAGAACATCCGTTCGGGGACTTAAATAAATCTATTGGTTTTTAAAGGAAACAAGCCCCAACCGATCGGATGACAACTCACCCGATCGGTTGGGATGTATCTGATGCATGCCGAGATCTGCCGCCATATGACCCGATCAGTTGAGTAATGAAGAGACCGGGTGGAAGACCGGGTGAGCTGGGGAGAACTCTTGGAAATTTTTGGGGAGTGTCAACCGATCGGTTGAGTTCGAGCGCGACCGGTTGACGCGACCGGGTGAGCAGCCCTAAGTTCTCAGGAAAATGAATGGAGCGGCCAACCGATCGGTTGAAAAGTCAACCGACCGGTTCGCCTGTAGCATTTCTTCGGCAAGAATTTCGACCTAACCGTCAACCGATCGGGTCACAAGTCACCCGATCGGTTCGACTTAAAACCCTATATAAACCCCCCCGACGTCCGTTCATTTCCATCCTCGCCCGATCGCCCAAGCCGTCGTCGTTTCGACTCCTCTCATGCGCCTTCCTATTTTCTTCCCCAAAATCAACCTCGATCGTCTTCCCCTGCCATCTCCCTACCCGTCAACCATCGATTCCCCTCCATTCCCCCCCCGCCATCTCCCTACACACAAAACCCTAAATTTCACCCATCCTCCCCAAACATCGAAACTTGTTGAAGAGATCGCTGCGGCTTCACAGAGTGCTCCAATCGAGTAGCATCGGGGCGTCTACGAGCAACTATCTTCACCTAATTTGGGTAAACTCGCTCCTTTGCTTAATTTTATTTTTTACCCCAGATATTCCATTTGCTCGTCGGTCGTATTTCGTGTTTGTGTTGATTCATTGTACTTTTACATACTCGCGCACACACAAGACACCCGCACAATGCCTCCCCGCCGTGTTAAACCCACCGACGCCAGCTCTTCGAACCCTAGGCCCAACCGTCGCGCTCGTCGCGCACACCCCCCCCGCTCAGCCCACCACCTCCAACCCATCTGCCCCCGATCAAGACCAAGCCGATCGATTCATGGCCATGATCCTCCTAGCTGGGCAGGGTGGTCGGATAACCGAGGAGTCCGTCGACCGAGACCTCCCCTTTCTTCAAAGCTTCATTCGCCACATCCGTGAAGACCCACCCGACGTCTCCGAGCTCCACATTCCACCCCCCACGACCCCTGGTCCACAGCGCAGGCCCCCGTCACCACCTCCGGAGGGTGGTGCCCCTGCTTGATCTTTCTTTCTACCTTTTTTCCCCCCCCATATTTGTGCCCATCTGTCTTTTGGGGGCCCTGCTTTGTCTCTGTCGGAGGGGGGGCCATTCGCGCCCCGCTTTTTGATTTCACCTCTTTTGTTTTTGACTCCCCCTTGCACATCTCTACATTTCATTGATCACATCATTTCGCTAGCACTTTCTGGTCTAGCTTGGGGGACGTCTATTTTGGTGTGCTGTCGTGTTTTTCTTGTTTTTCTCATTTTTTGTGTGTGTGCTTGTTTTTCATTTTTTGAGTGTCATGTCGTGTGGTTTTATTTTTATTTTCGTATTGTTTGATTTTGATTTTGATCTTTCTTTCTTTTTCAGTTTTATCTATGTGTTTTCCTCGTTTTCATTTCTTTTTGTGTCAGTGCGTATTCCCCCCCATTTTCATTGCCCTCCCGTACTCACTCATATTGCATTGAGGGCAATGCAAACTTCAGCTTGGGGGAGTCGCACTCTGTGCGTCGTTTGAGTCCTTCTTTTTTCGTTTTTTGTGTCGTTTTCATCGTGTTTTTATTTTTTTATTTTCTTCTTTTTTAGCTCTTTCTCCTAGAGATGAATCCTATGATGAATCGCCACAAAGTCACACACACCTAGCATTGCATCGATAATCACACTCACTAACCCTAGGATTTCGAGTCCTCTTGCATTTCACGCATCGCGGGTCCACTTAGCTTTTTGTGAGTCGTGTGTCGTGACTAGCATTTGGTGTGCTTCTGCCTTGTGATTTTACTTTATATACCTGTCCAGGAATGACCCCTAGATTGTCATGCTCCGATTCAAATATGCGGTATTTGTTTCCACTATATGCATACTATATTTGTATCGTATACTTCAATTCGCATGCGTCGGGATTCCACAACTAAGGACTAGGATAACCCATTTAGCCTATGCTCTATTTAGCGAGAATAGTTTCCTTTGCCCGAGTGTTTAGATTTCGACTTCTATTTTTGTTTTACTTGGTGCAAATCCTCTCGTCGTGTACCGTTCTCCCACTTGGGAGAGTAAACACGTGTATAGCCAAAAATCCAAAAAAAAGGAGAAAAGAAAAGAAAAACCCAAAAAGAAAAGAAAAGAAAAATTGTGTATAGCCCAAAAATCCAAAAAAAAATACAAATGCCCATAACCCAAAAAAATTTCCGTGTGAATATTTTTTCATACTTGCCAAGAATAAAGGGAAGGCGAGAATTTGCACCGAGTGTTCTTCTCCACGTCATCTCAACCCCCGTCGTTATCGAAAACACTTGGCTTGGGAACTTTTTAGCTAGTATCTAGGCTATAGTGGCATGATTTCCTTAACCCTAGTTGTGGAGTCCCCGATGCATGATACGCTTCTATTCTAACTCTTCTCATGCATGCTTGAACTTATATTCGCCGCTTAATTCAATTCGGATCGATATTTTGGGTCATATCTTGGATTTGTGTATATCGAGCCTCATATCACATCGTAGAAAGCATCACCATTTGCTAGCACATGACCACGCTCACTCGCGCTTCACTGCTTGGACCCACGACACTTATTTGGACTCGCTTTCCTAGGTTTAGTGGTGTGATTTGGCGTTTGCTTGCTTGGTGTGTCGTTTTTGATTTTGGTGGCTCTGATGGACGATCTAGGGTTTAGAGTTTTCTTTTTCTTTCTTCCTCTCTATTTTTTCCTTCCGAGCTCCTACTCTCACTCGTCTTCCTCGAGGACGAGGAAGAGTTCAGCTTGGGGAATTTTGACGTGCGTTTATATTTCATATATTCACACACGTTTTCTTTTGTGTTTCTCCGTGTTTTTACGCCGTCTCTTACTCGTTTTCGTATATTTTCCCGTTTTCTTTCACTTTTCTTTGTTTATCCATGATTGCAGGGGATCGACCACGTAGGGGACGTTTAACGATGATATCCCAAGTCCCCGGAGCAACGGGAGAAGTCACGCGTGATCCAGGGGGTCAAACACCAAAGAATTCATCTTTCAGCCCCTCACCCGGTCGGTTGGTCATCTCCAACCAATCGGGTGATGCACGCGTGCACCACCCGGTCTCTGCCGCAGCTCACAAAGAAGTCACCCGACCGGTTCGCAGACCGGTTCAGCGGGGGCTGTTCTCTGTCTTCTCGAAGCAAAACGCCAACCGATCGGGTGACTCTCACCCGATCGGTTCATCTGTAGCTGAGAAAGAAGAGCTGAAGACACGGACGTCGAACCGGTCGATTCACCCGACTGCTCCAAGATCCAACCGGTTACTCGAGAACTCACCCGACCGGTTCATGTGATCGGGTGAAAGCTCGCCGTTTTCTGTTATTAATTTGTAACGGATCAACCGATCGGTTGACTTGTCAACCGATCGGTTGATGCGACGGTCTATAAATAGAACCCCTAGGGTTCCAGAAACGGGAGCTGTTCTTTTTTCTACTGTTTTATTTCCTTGTGACGGCTGTAATTGTTACTCTTTTGTAAGTTTTCAGATCTTTCTAAAATTTTAGTATTGTCTTTATTACTCCATTACTTCCGCATTGCAATTTTCCGATTATGATTTCAACGGTTAAATTTCATTTAGATCGCTTGTTCATGAATTTTTGTGAGTAGTTCCCAAATCTGGGATTTTGGTGGAAACCCCTTCGGGGGCTCTTCCCGATGCGTCCATAGGGTTAGGAAATCGATATGGAGTAGGAATCTAACGGTTACGCGGGGTGTTTCATTGTCATTGGCGGGAAAAAGACCGCCTTTGACCGTTGGGCCAAGGGGGAATAAACTTGGCGGTTGACTCCCTAGCCATAGCTCACGCCCTTAGCGTAGACGCCGAATCCTAGCACGCGGGAGCGGCAGGATGAGACGTTGGGAGATATCGTTGCGGGCTTAGTGCTCCCGGGATCGATCAGTGTTAATGGACACGGGAGTGCCCACTGATCGAATCCGGGAAGTCCGGTGTATCATCCTGAGCACCGACCGGAATATCGGGCCCATGGGATGCCGGTACCACTTTCAGAGGCAACGTCTCACCATTGGACCCTAATCCCGATCTCTATCCATACCCGTAGGCCGTATCGGCGAGAGTCTCTCGTCGGGTTGGAAACCAAAGTCCCGGGGTTTTCTTTCTTGTTGTTCATACCCTTTTATTTCCTTTCGTGACAACCATTCACCGATTCGGGCTAGCTCGCCCCCTCGGGGTGATTTAGGTCCTACCTGACCCAAGCACAACCTCGCCTCCCTGAGTTCGATATTCCCGCACCCTACACTAACCGTGAAACTTGCGGTAAACGACACCGCGACGCCGCGACGCAAGCGGGGCGCCGGTCAATATCTCCTGAAATACGACAAAAACAAGAAATAGTGAAAAGCATCGCAATATTGTCGAATAATCGTGGAAAACACGATATGAGCGATCAAAGTGGCATGGAAACATGCAGAAAAAGGGTGTAAAATATAGAGTGATTAAAATCCCCCTAGCTTACCTCTTACTCGTCCTCGAGAAAGATGAGTAAAAAGAAAACCTGACGGGTAAAACCATGGAAAAGAAGGGAAAAGAAAAGAATGAAAAAAATAGAATAGAAAGCGAAGAAGGAGGTGCTAGATCATTTTTCTCAGGACGTGGATTTTGCTTACTCATATAGCATACATCAAATATATAACACATGCCAAAGACTTTTATCACGATATCATAGTATAATGATGCATTCGAAATAGAAAACCCAAGAGTATCAAAACATCATGAAATATGGAATCATTCTAGGATTAACATCGTCTGAAGCATCTAAAGCGGTATACATAATCATAGATCACACACTTTTCAATTGAATGCTTTCTATAAGGAGTATAAGAGATATCACACAGTATGGAGTAGTAAGAATAGAAAAGTATGGTTTTCATGAAATGCATGCTAAGCGTCGATTTCTGGATTTCGTAAAACTTTAGCAATCTCACCGAGTATAGAAGATTACTTAGCTTAGGTTGTCATGCACTGTCAAGTAGTCACTCTCTCACACATCATTGGATCCTCTCCCCCAAGCTTATCCATAAGCGTGGTGGCATGAACAAATTAGTATGTACATTCCCCATTTCTTTTGAAGCTCCAAAAAAATAAAAAAAACGAAATAGGGAAGAAAGAGAGAAAGAGTGTGAGATGGGATCATTTAAAAGTTTCTTTTCTCTTTTATTTTCTTTTTCTATATATTTTTTCTCTTTTTTTAAAACATATATACATAAGCGATCCCAAATCAAAAGAGAGAAGGATATACATGTGTGTATATATATATATATATATATATATACACTAGTCATAACCCGTGCCCGCGGGCACGGTTCATTTAAGATTTTCCCTCGCAAAATCTTTATTCCCCAAAAAATTATTTCCACATCCAAAATTGCACGGAACAACAAATTAGTGTAAAAATATTTAGCGTCAAGGGTGCATTCGGCGTGGGCGCATTCGATGCGAAACAACAAATTCGGCGCATGCGCCTTCGACACGGAACAACACTTTTGGCGCGAACACGTTTGGCGCGGAACAACAATTTCGGCGCTGAATAACAAATTCGGCGCTGGCGGCTTTGGTGCGGAACAACAAATTCGACGTAGAAGAACAAATTATTTTCCCCTGCGAAATCTTTGTTCCCCAAAAAATTATTTCCAAAAAATTATTAGCGTAAAATTATTTAGCAGCACGGGTGCCTTCGGCGCAGGCGAGGGCGCCTTCGGCGTAGAACAACAAATTCGGCGCGGGCGCCTTTGGCAAAGAACAACAAATTAGCGTAAACAAATTTAGTGAGCGCCTTCAGCCATGGTTTATTTAAGATATCCGCTCAAATTTTTTGTTCTCCCTAGAAATTATTTCCCCCTCCAAAATTTAAACGAACAAAAATTTAGAACCAATCCAAATAAATTATAATCTCTTCAAAATTTAATATGAAGACATCAGTAAGATATCAGTTAAGAGATGTAAAATACATTCTGGAGGGTTCATAGCCAATAACCTTCAATAACATTAAACGCACAACCTGCTCATTATAGGTAACCGTAGTAAAAATCAGAACTTTTCAAGCATAGTTAATACATTTTCATTAGCGTGCCTGGCTACTGAGAACTCTTACACACAAAGCCCCTAAATATTATACTAAGCACACTATCAGTGCTGAAAAATTACAAAAAAGCAATGAATAAATTGACTAATTACTCACAAAGCCTTTAAATAGCACTACAACAAAAATGGACTTTGCATATCAGCATTGTAACCGTCAAGAGAATTTGCATATCCATCAAATTCATCTCAAATATTCCCCCCTTAAAATATGAAAGGGATACCAGAAATTTTATGCCAATAATGATCTAAAAACTTTTTGCATAGTTCCTACAATAGAGTACACCCAAAGATCTCCAAAATCTGTGAGAGATTGGTAATTTGGAAGGCACTGTATGTGCTAAAGCTTGGTGCGCAAGTTCCTGTCCAATCTTGGAGTGAGGTGTGATTGGCGAACCAACTCTCTAGATCTTTTGGCAAACGAATGCATGTAAGCTGATGTTATCAGTTTAGAGTTTTCAAGAGCCGATAATATCGCATCTTCAGCTGACTATGGATCATCAATATGCACTGAGGTTTATATCAGTAGAATCCAGCAAACTATGCATATCTGCTACTTTGCAACCACAAAAAAATTACAAAAAAGATTTCAATTGACACATTTATATTTCCCAGTTTGTGACGCTACATATATTTCCGAAAAAACATCCAACCAAATAATCCAGTAAGTGAATAAACAACAAACCCATCGGTTCTCCATGCCAAAAAAAATTACCATTCACAGCTCATAGCTAGATCATTTAATGAATCAAGATTTAAATGAGTTCATAATATATTCTCCCATTTACACAAAAAACACATAGGTCTCAACAATTCTACTGAAAATTACACTTGCCAAAAAATTACAATTCACTTCAATTTATGCTGAAACACCTGTGGGTGAACTGAACTCTGAACTCTACCCTAATAGGTAGAATTGAACTCAGAACTTTGAACCTACCCCCAAAAAATCTACCCCTAGCCTGTAGGTGACACACACAATTCCTTGGTTGAAGTGAGACCAATTGGGGTAGAGTTCAGTTAAATTCTACTTGGGGAAGCATATGGGTGACGTTCAAGCCACCACAATTCTACTGAAACACCTGTGTGAGACAAAAAAATCAAGAAATGTTGTCAACAAAAATCAAGAAATGGTGTAATCTGAATCTGCAGTAAATAAGATAAAAATGAAGTAAATAAAAAAGAGTGTAGAAATGGGCAAAAAACTCTTACTGCAGCTATACCAAGGAAGTTGTATTCAATAGCTTCTATAAATTCTGCAATCAGAGACTTGTTGTCAAATATAACACATCAAAATAACGACACTTCCAATCAATGTATAATAACAAAATCAATACAAAGATCAATCAATACATTAAACCCGAAGGAAATTAAAGCAACCCAATTAAAACATTAGAAACAAACCAATGTCCAAAAGGAATATCAACTCAAGAAATAAACAAACATCCATGCCGTTTAAATTTTTGCTTGTATATGCAAGTAATATGTAAGACAAATTGCACTAAGAAAACAACGATGAACCGAAAGAAATAGACCAAACCCGTGTAATAATAGAGTATAACAATCCTCAATTTTTTGCTTGTCTAAATCTTTGGTTCTTTTAAAAAGAAACTAATCATATTTGATGATTGTGTCTTTTGTGTTTTTATATCAGACAAACTTCCATAGCAAATTGGGTGGATATCTCTAATATAAAGGTCAAGAAAGCACTTTGTAAGGCTGCAGCTATTAAAACCCCTGAAATTTTGGATACATTCACTTCTCTTGTGCTTGATCTTGAACCTTTAGAGTGTCTAATCTACAATTTTATGACTGGAACATTTTTGTAGTCATTCTATCTTTAACACGACAAATTAGGCCTGTATATGGCTACATGTAGACCCCAAACAAATACTTCTTGATACAGAAAATGAGGAGATAGGAATTGCTTACTGACAGAAAAACGATTAATGCAGTCAAATAACAATTTTGAGGAATAGTTGTGGGTATTTGTAATTACATATTAATGGAAGGAGGCATGCAGACGTTCTACATGAAAATATTTTACCACCAAAACTTGACAATGTCCAATAGTGGATGCTAGATGCAAACATAATATACAAAGTGTTAGAAACTAATGGTTAGACAGACATGTAGGCATGCACATACACAGGCGTGTGCCCACGCATATGCACCAATTGAATTTTCCAGTAATTACTTGCAATCAAATTCCAGGGCGTTTTATTATGCAAATGCCATGTAATTTCCTGCAATTTCCTGTAATTTCCAGCTTAGAGGTATGTCATTATAAAATGTAGTTGTGAAAATATTGAAATGACTTGGACAATGTGCATAATTCTCTATAGGATCATGGTTATGACATGATAACAGGAAGCAGATGATTCTCCCATATATCGTAGACATCATAAATATAATAAGCTGCAAACATGGACCTATGCATGCTAAAGATTTTCAGCTCAGTTTTTATATTTTCTCCTTCAGCCAAACATTGACCAATGCAGCAACCAGACCTTAAATTAGATGTGTGATAGTATAAATCTAAAGGCCTATTCATAACCATGTTTATCATTATGCTTTTGGAAATATAAACAACTATGAAATTAGCATATACCTGCAGTTGCATACTTACAGTTCTTTTAATTTCTTTAAGAGTTTGCCAGATTGGAAATATAAAATTTTAAATTCATTGCTTCAATAACCATTGCATTCCTCAACATCCTGGTTTTGAATGCATTGAATATTGGATGTTTATTTCATAATTTGTAA
Organism: Scilla litardierei; assembly: GCA_030789695.1. Taxonomy (NCBI): domain Eukaryota; kingdom Viridiplantae; phylum Streptophyta; class Magnoliopsida; order Asparagales; family Asparagaceae; genus Scilla; species Scilla litardierei. Next base: position 52,927,301 of record CM061136.1, on the reverse strand, counting down.
CCATGCATAATCAAATGTGCAACAATGGTGGCCTTGTTATATTTTCATGACATTGAGCATGCTGGCGGTAATTCTTCAAGATATGAATCTTATATCAGCCATGTTTTCTCAGTATATAATAAACTCATAATTTCCATCATTTATACACCTCCATACCTGAATATTGCTGGTGATTGAGTTCTTTTCCATGGGTGAATATGACTTGAAAGAACCTCTTGTTTTCTTCTCACTTCCATTAATCTGCAAAAAAAGATAAGCACATGCTTTTATCTAAGAGATGCCCCAATCTGTCGAAGGAAAATATTCAACATGTTCATGCACTCTCAAAGAAAAAGCCAAAATCTCAAAGAGTTTGATCAACGTAAACTTCTCTATTTTCTTCCAAATATGTTCAAAAATATCTCAAGTAGCTCATGACTCATAACATGATATTCACAAGCTTAATAATCCATATAAAGAGAAAGAAAACAAATAAGAAACTAACCTTGATTTCAACCTCTTCAACATTAGCCAATGATGAGGCTTTCATCCCTGATCTTGGCCTTTTTGGCACTAAAATCAGATATTGGACAGATGAAGTTTTACAATATTATTCATTTATGTAAGATATTCATCAACTTACAGCAAGAGGAATAGGCTGTGGAAACGGGTTGTTGGTCCCAAGCAAATTATCGTATGTTACATTACAGATGCATCCCGAAAAAGTAAATAGTTGAATTTTAGATCTTAATGCCACCAGGAATGATACAACAGGCAGGTAGCCTAGCACTACATTGGGGATCCTACCATCAGGGTTGGTTATACTCAACACTTAATAGTTTGCAAATCTCGAAAATTCAAGCAGTCACACGAAATACACCAAAATTCTAGCTTAATCATATAATATATATCATGATTCAATGAAAATATGAATCTTATATCAGGCATGTTTTCTCAGTATATAATAAACTCATAATTTCCATCATTTATGCACCTCCATACCTGAATATTGCTGGTGATTGAGTCCTTTTCCATGGGCGAAGATGACTTGAAAGAACCTCTTGTTTTCTTCTCACTTCCATTAATCTGCAAAAAAAGATAAGCACATACTTTTATCTAAGAGATGCCCCAATCTGCCCAAGGAAAATATTCAACATGTTCATGTTCTCTCAAAGAAAAAGCCAAAATCTCAAAGAGTTTGATCAACGTAAACTTCTCTATTTTCTTCCAAATATGTTCAAAAATATCTCACGTAGCTCATGACTCATAACATGATATTCACAAGCATAATAATCCAAATAAAGAGAAAGAAAACAAATAAGAAACCAACCTTGATTTCAACCTCTTCAACATTAGCCAATGATGATGCTTTCATCCCTGATCTTGGCCTTTTTGGCACCACCTCCATGTAATTTGAAACTGAAAAAGGATGTGTGCTTTTTGCTACTAAGTTTCGTTCTTTCTCTTCTCCCTTTTTGTCCTTGAACTCATCTCTACAGCTTGTTTATAATGGGCAAGCCTCCTCCTTCCAAAAGCTTTGTTTATACAAATTCAAACCCCATTGGACAATATCTATAGGCATCCATTTCCATCAAAATGTCAACACGCCAGCCCACTGCAAGAAGCTAAATCAATGAAAGGAAATTATATTGTTGTTGTTGTTGTTGTTATCATTATTGTTATGAGTTTTCCAATGTGTATATGAGAGAGTGCATGTCATTTGTGAGGGCTTGTAGCTGCACTCTCCGGGGCCTCCCCTTTGAACTTTCTGCCTCACACCAACTTAAATTAAAATGAAACTGAAAAAGCAAAAGAGGAAACAGGTCATATATGACACAATTGATGTCTATAGGTTACTTTGTCATTTGGGCTTAATTAAAAGAAAATGAACTTCTTGTCCATAAAGGAACCTAGTGAAGCTGGAACCTTGGATCTATATCACAAATAAGAACATCAATACAAAATTTGATAGAATCCAGCAAGTGATAAATGCCTTTTCTTTGTTTATTGCAAGAAACAAAAACACAACTACTCTGAACATACACATTACAGATTAGTTGCTATCGTAAATTCCCAATAGCTGCCAAGGTGTCCACGTAGATAGCCATGGCAAAATTTGATATCCAGGATCATGGAAAACATGTATATGAAGCATAGTTATTAGAAACAGTTGCTAAAGAACACAAATAGTCAAATGAAAGTAATTATTGAAGTGCAGTATGGCAAATTAAAATGAAACTGAAAAGTAAAAGAGGAAACAGGTCATATATGACACAATTGATTTCTATAGGTTACTTTGTCATTTGGGCTTAATTAAAAGAAAATGAACTTCTTGTCCATAAAGGAACCTAGTGAAGCTGGAACCTAGGATCTATATCACAAATAAGAACATCAATACAAAATTTGATAGAATCCAGCAAGTGATAAATGCCTTTTCTTTGTTTATTGCAAGAAACAAAAACACAACTACTCTGAACATACACATTACAGATTAGTTGCTATCGTAAATTCCCAATAGCTACCAAGGTGTCCACGTAGATAGCCATGGCCATCTGAGTTACCTTGTTCCATAATTTCAAGTTCGGCAAACACTTAATTACATAGGATAACTGCAGTTATCCTGTGTTCTTTATTCAAAATAGGATAAATGCTGATACAAACATGAATACCAACAATTACTCAAAATGAAGCAATTTGAATTCTTTTTAAAAAACATGAATACCAATAATTATTGATGGCCATGACAGTGATTCATTCAAAGAAGATGCAAATTAACAGGATATGAATACATCAACAGCAAAATCCAAGAGGCAAGATGCAAATTAACAGGATAAAAAACCACCTAAAAATTAACAGCAAAAAAACCATGAGTTACCTGCGAGGAAAATCAAATATGAATGCAAATAAATTCAAAGAAGATCAAGATTAAATATGAATACTAATAGCTAGGAGAACCATTTCCTGAGTAATCCTCCAGTAAAGGATTGACACAAATCTAAATCAATTTGAATTATCCAAGCGAGCGATCCTCCTGCAAAGGCCTATTCTAGATCCAGATCAATATGAATGTTCCAAAATCACGATCATCTCTCACAATGGTCTAATTTGGATCCCAGTTATCTGTCAGAGTGTGATTCCAATCTGCAAATTCAAAAGTTTTCACATTAAGGTTAGAGGATGTGCTGAGAATTATGTCAAATTAACCCTACATGCAAAATATAAAGAATGTTATAATCATACAAATTGAATAAATTTTTTAGATTAGATATAATTACAACAATCATTTTTATTACTTCACCAATATCATTAATCATGTATTCCCTATCAATTTATCTTGTCCTAATATGCGTTAAATATTGATCATAGATATAATTTTTTATATTAATTATATTACAGAATTATAAACAGTACATGGAATTAATTTTTTGTGCTGTCAAACACTTCAAGTTATGCTTCCAATGCTGATTACCTGCATAGTGGTCAATGATTAAAAAATTGCATGCTGATGTATCAATATGAATCAACTCATATGTCAATCAGAATATAATGGATACATGTTTATTATCTAATTAGCATGGACAAAAGATGGTAGTATGACATTGTATTGAAAAAATTAATGTTCAGCATTGGAATTCATTATTCCTTTATTTCTAATATGGATTAGAAAAGGTGGAGATGTGATGCATTGCCATCAAACCTCCTGCATGAGAAAGCCAGTAACAGCTTGCCTCAAGAATTTGGTAACTCCTTCAGTTGATGCATGGGTACGGTGAGCAGTGCCGAAGGCATCGTTCACATGTAGATCAGCAAGAGACGCTAGTTTCTTTGTAAACTCTGGATCATTCTTATATTCTTCTTCGTAGAACCTGACATTTTCAAGAAGCAACACACCTCCATTTTGTAATGCAGCTACTTTTTTCTCGACTTCCTCACCAATACAATCATCTGCCATCTCAACCTATATCATGTGGAGAAAAAGTTTAGAATGGTGAAAATATAAACTATCAGGATATGGATACACTTAGGAAGACAATTGCACAATTGCAGATAGAAGCCTGACTGTAATTTTCCATTTTGATATAAATTTTATAGCATGTTACTTCAGCTAGCAATAATATATTGCTCTGCAATCCAAGACTGCCCAGGCTCTAGCTGGACATTTCCTATCTACAAAAGAACGTAGTGAAGTAAGATATACAGATCAAGTTCTCAGGAGACAAAGGCAGTGAAATGATTCCCATACCCTCATAATACACAGAATGTTTCATTTTTCAGCATATGTAACATTTCAGAGGTATGTTATGAAACTTCATTTATGTTTCAGCACGAAATGTTTCAGCATATGTAAAAATTTTCATAGAAGGCAAAATTCATGAATAACAGACCTTTGTGAAATTTTCATGTGCAAATTTCTCATTAAGAAAGTCATCCAATTTCATGGGCAAATTTCTTATAAAATGAGAAAGATTTTTTAATAATGAGACTTTCATATAAAATAACTTTCATGGTAAAAATCTTATACAATAACTTTCACATCTGTGCAAATTCCTCATTATGAAAGTCATCCAATTTCAAGAAAATCTCTAATTAAGAAAATCATCAATTAAAAAGTCATATTATGAAATGAGCCGTCTTATAAAAAGTAATTATGAAAATCTTTTTGTGAAATTTCATCAAGTAGCAGCAGAACTTTTTTAACGATCCCATGCGGGTAAATGCAGAAGATACAATCCAAGTAAATGCAAAATTTAAGAGACCACCAAAATGAGCAGAAATTGATTTCCTTGTAAAGCTCAACTGAAAGGTAGAGCAACAAAAATAGTCAAGTATCAAACAAATATAATTGATCAAGAGGAAAATAGAATTTGACAAAAAAATAATCAATTTCAATAATTCCCACCAAAAATGGCAACTTTACAAACCTTTTATCATTTAAAGGAAGAAGAAAATCATCCAGATGACTAAAGATGATACCATGTTTAACCAGATTAACTCTCTAATTTTATAATAGCATGTTTTTATATAATAATAATAATAATATATGAGTCAATTTCACATCTATAATGTTTTCTATAGTTTTAACATTAAATACATATATAATAGATAGATATTCCAATCTAGCATTGGCATTTCAGTAGTTTTTGGGTGTACATAGTCAATCTAGACGAAATTTTTTCTCTAGTCATGATACCATATATTGTCATAGTAGAATGTAAAACCAAATTTAATACCAAAGAGTACTAATCATTGTACAACAAACAACAACACCTAAAATAAAGCATGCTTCAAAAAATTACCAGGTTAAGCACATCCAAAAAATTACATGTATGCATCGATGTCAAATTCCTGCATCAATCCCGTTAGCTGGCCCTCGTCCCTGAAGCTCCTCCCATTTATACACATCTGTTTTTCAAGGCATGGCACAGAGAAGAGGGAAAGCAAACAAAGCATCAAGTATTAAGGTGCTGATCCATTTGGATATGGCCAAGTGAACATATACAATACCAGAGAAGTTCATAATAAAAAGTCAAATAGCCCTTTGCAATAAAAAGCTGTTGCATCCTCCAGTTTGAAGAGCGTTCACAGAAGTTTGAAACACGTCATAAATATTTATCTGCAAGCTTGTTGGTTGAACATACCATAAAAATTACAATCACAACATCAAGAACAGATTGAAAGTATCCTCTGTGTAATTTAGCATTGAAAGACACGAATTAAATTCCTAAATAAAGCAGTGAACAACATGCAAATCTTGCAACCCATCCAACATTAAAAATCAAAAAATTACTCATCATACTGTATTCTCTACTGCTAGAATCTCATCGTTCATCCACATGTTGCAGCTACAAATCTGATATGAGCAGCTACAAATCTGATACGAAGGGTCCTAAGAAAACTAATATCTCTCATATTTATATCCATGATAGCAAAATGCAGGACTATAACATACTAATCCCTAATGACATTAGCGATCACATCAACACATAGTACCAAAAGTGAAAAAAGGAAACGTAGAAATTGTTTGTTTCCTCTTCTTCCTCAATTAAAAAAAATAGAAAAACTATCATCTAATGGAGATTTGCCTGATTGACCATCTAATATTATGTGAAAATAAAAATACTGGCAAAAATCAATGATAACTCCCATGTGAGGCACATATATATCCATCTTTGATGCCATTAAAAATGGCGGATTCCTAAGTATCAAGAAAAATATGGTAGATTCCTAATACATGTTAGAAATTAAAATTCTCCAAAATAAAAATTATAAAAATCAAATCTTGCCTCCATCCCACCATAATTAGTTTAAATAATAAAATAAACACTTTCCTCCTTTGGCCCGTGGAGACTTCATCTTTGATCTTCATAACAACTCTGTCCTTCCCCGCAATAATCACCTGCCATTGAAAATATGACAGATTCCTAATACATGTAAGAAATTATAATTTCCCAAAATAAAAATGAAAAAAAGTAAATCTTTCATCCACCATACCATAATTAGTTAAAAAATAAAAAGTTGCCGCCTTTAGCCTGCAGAGACTTCATCTTTGATTTTCGTAACAAATCTGTCATTCCACGCATTATTGTATAACTGGAATGCAGAATTGTATAACTTTCAAACTATAATTTATATTTTGCAACAACAGAATTTTGCATGATATCATTTTCAATTTGGATTTCATGTCTTGACATGCAACAACAGAATTTTGCAACAGGATTTGTATCACTTATTCCAACAAAAGAGCTAGCTAAAATAGAGCAGAATCCGGTTGCAATCATTAATTCCAACATGATTCTATTGTTGGATGATTACAACAAAAGAGCAGCATTTTGTTGCAAAAGAGCTGGCCATAATCACTTATTCCAACAGGATTCTGCTCTATTTCAATCTGGATTGCTTGGAATAATGAATATGGAAAGACATGAAGGATTTTAATTAAAGAAATAAAAACAAAAAAGGTATTAAAAATTCATTGTTGAAATAAGACCCACTTAATATTTTGAAGGAAGTAGCCATTTTAAGATGTCCACAAAAAAAGACCCATTGTTCATAATAACAAATTGCTGAAAGTTGCAATATAGTTCTTATGCAACATGATGGTATTAAAAATGCATACATATACTCAACAACAATATAAATTTGATGATATTAAAACATGATGGTATTAAAAATGCATACATATACTCAACAGCAATATAAATTTGATGGTATTAAAACACATGGTGACAACAGAGACAATTTAGTTCCGTATTTGATCCAATTGCATTATATTATTAGTTGATCTTCATCAGGATAAGTTTATTGTCTTCCTAAATATTTATGGGATTTGTCCTTCACTCTATAGCGAGAACATCACGTGTTCACGCTAGTTACATACAAACCATCTCAACAATCCATATAAAGCATGCCGCAAAGCATATGTTTACCCCGTTATTTGGCTGAATCAATATCGTTAAAAATAAGGGGCTGAAGTACAAACCATGGACCATCGGGCAATTGCATCTTTTCAATGAACTTAGTCGCTTTCGTGATGCAATTCTCTATCTCTTTTCTTCGGTCCCCTGGATAAATTTTTTAAATAATGCAAGTGATTGGATCACTGCCGATGTACATTCAACTTATCTGCAATTGCATTTTTCTTGATGGAAACAAATTAACAAAACTTGGACAAATGAAATCAATTAAAAAAAGTTTAAAGTGACTAAATCTTACGAAGTCTCAATCATTAGGCCCTCAATCATTTGTTCAGGATTGATGACCTGAATAGAAAAATATTGCATTAGAATTTGGAAACATTAGAATTTTGGTTAGAATGATTTTATGTTAAAAATTACTACAATGATATACAGAATTATACATGATCACATCTCGTGAAAGCGTTGCCATCCATGGCGCTGGTGGGTTCGCCTTCGATGAAACTCCCCTTTTGATCATCTGAAAAGGACCCGTCATCAAATTTTATCAAAAATGTATACATAACAAAATTACAAAATCATGACATGAAATGAAGTCAGTATCTAGTTTCTATTTAAAAAAAATTAATAAGCAATAATATTGTTCAAGATAAACAACCCCAATCATACACAACAAAGTTCCACCCTCTACCTCAAATGACCAGCAAGCAGGCTAATTGGCATAAACCAATCCAAATTCCCAAGCAGTGATGGATAAAAAGAAATAGACACATTTATTAGACGAACCAAAAACGTAAGTGTACGTACTGAAAAGGAACCATATTGCATAAAAACACTCAAAAAATGAGACATGAAATGAAATCCATTGAGATGTTGGAAGAATTCCCTCTAAGAAAGAAGTCACATGTAGTCATAATGCTTTAAATTAATTGAAATAAAATAAAATAAAATAAATCCATGTAAAAAATTGTCCCAGGCAGACTGAAAGAGCTCTTTGCAATTCTAAAGAGAATATCACATGCAGTCATAATGCTTTACATTAATTGACTGTAAAATTTCCTTATAGGAAAACTTGGGTCAAGAGTTTCAAGATCACCGATGGAGAAAACAGTCCAGGTCATGCCAATAACTTCTTGCGTTTTGTCTTATAAATTTGTCAAACAAATCAATACTATAGCATGCTCGAATCACATTGATTCTAAAGAAACCCTAAGCAAGCAACCCAAACCAAAATACAAACTGAATTGCAACAATAAAGCCCCATTCCACAAAAGATTACTGGGTAGGGAATCAAATTGCATCGTCTTAAATAAAGGAGTGAAAATCTCACAGCAATGAGAAGCGATTCTTTAGCAGAGAGCCTCTCCATCTCCCACACTCTTCTTGGGGTTGAGGTTGAGGACGAAGAATGGGTTGGGGTTGAGGACGACGGGAGAGGGAACCCCCACACTCTTCTTCTCCCTCTCACTTATCCCTATCACTTCTCCCTCTTTCCTTTTCCCTGCCTCCAAATCGTCTGAAGGCGTCGAGGGCCGTGAGATCTCAGGCAGTGGGCTTTTGGGGCAGGGGCTGAGAGAGAGAGAGAGAGAGAGAGAGAGAGAGAGAGAGAGAGAGAGAGAGAGAGAGAGAGAGAGAGCATCCAAATTGAAATTCTTTTTGTTTTCAACAACAAATTTCAAATTGAAATTTTCAAACAACCCAAGTTTCCCCCCCAAACTTATAACCCTTATCCAATTTCTCTTATCCAATATCTCTTATCCAATATCTCTTATCCAAAAACTCATCATAACATCTCTCATTTTTATACCCCAAATACAATTCAAACCCTTATCCAAAATCTCTTATACAAAAACTCTTATCCAAAAACCCATGATAACATCCCTGTTTTATAATATAGATATATATATATATATATATATATATATATATATATATATATATATATATATATATATATATATATATATATATATATATTGATTTTGGGGAATTGGAGCATGGAAATTAATAGCGGGGGATACGCCAATAATAGACTTGCTAAAGGGAAATTCACCAATGAATTTTAAGTAGAGAAATAATGCTCAAGATATGTGGAGAAAGAAATAAATGTATCACTCGGTTCACTCTATAAGACGTGCACGACAACTTTCAGCAGAGCAATGTAATCTACTCAGTTTAATCTCAAAAAGTAAACTAGTCCAGATATGTCATCCTAGCAGACATTCAATCAACCTGAAAGTGAAGAGTACAATTCATGCAATAAGAAGTGATATGAGAAAGGAAAGCAGTACTCCAGATATAGGCAATCAATGCGTGAAGCTTGGTGTGTTTTCTACGAAAAGCATACATACGAATCACCAGACATCAGCTAATAACAGAATTTTATCCATATTCATACAGAAAAAGAGTGGGTTACTATTTCAAATGCAAAGCAGGACATATCATATGATATCTGAAACGAAAGCTATGACATGAAAAAATAGCATGCATATAGAGATAAGCTAACACCACGTCATCATCATCACAGAAAAGAAAATATGAAACTACTATGTACAATGCAGCACACAAAGAAAATAAGAAAACGTGATTCATGTCAAGAAAAAAACGAAAAAGTGGTGAAAATAAGTGCAAAAGCGGAAAAAGTGTGAGAAAACAAAAACAAAGGGCGGCAAAAAGTAAAAAAGTGTGAGAACTCACTCCCCCAAGCTAAAATGCACAGTGTCCTCAATGTGCGAAGTGTAGCACACCGAGAGACGTGAAATGGGTGGGGTGGGTGAGGATGCATGCATGATGAAAAAGAAAGAAAAAGAAAATATGATGTGAATGTGAATGATGCATGCAGAGATCAGAATGAAGCAGATAAAGGTGTCCCCAAAAAAAAGGACTCTCCCTCACTCCCAAAAAGAGATAAAAAGATATGACCAAATAGGTACCAAAATAGTATGTGGAGGAGGGGGACAAAAATCATCAGGCTCCAAAAACAACCAGCAAAACAACAGAAATATAGAAGGCATCCAGTGTGTGCCTAGGCTGGTGGTGGTGCACCAGCATCGTCCTGTGGTGGAGGAGGTGGAGGAGGTGGTGGGCGTGGTAGCTGTAGGGGGTGTCAGTGGTGGAGGCAGACGCACCAGAATCTGGTTCAGGCAAGCCTGAATACTGGGGAGAATGGCGACGCGAGTCTGCACGGCACTGACCGTGGCGGAGAGAGCCCTAAAGTCCCCTATAAGTCCACTAATAGCCCCCTCAAGAGCACGAATTCTCTAAACTAGAGTTTCTGGGTGAGGTGGAGCAGAGGGACTCACAGGTCTAACCGGTGAAGTGCGGGGCTGTCTCTGGCAGGCGGTGTAGTGAATGGGTGCAGCAAGGAAGGGTGGGAGTGGTGCTGTGCTCTCTACGTGATGCCCAGCCTCGGTGTGAGGCTGGGACGCAGGCTGTGTCAAAGCGGAAGCAGCAGCAGAAGTAGACGAAGTGGATGTGAAAATAGGCGACGAGGCGGCGGGAGAGGTCAGTGACGCAGACGTGGGGACAGATGTCACGACGCTCTCGGTAAAGACAGGGGTGGTGGAGACCGAAAGGTCGACGACTGGGGAGGCAGTGAAGGGCACAAAAGATGACTCCCCAGGAGTCGAGAACAGCAATCGGGAGAGGGTCTTCACGGCAGCGGTAAAGGAAGACTCGCTGCTTTCAAGAATGGTGGGTGGACGCTCGGGGCTCAGTGTGGTAATGGGCCCGACAGAAATAGGCGCAGTGGTGGTGGTGGTGGACAACTCAGCTAAAGTGCTCCTGACACTAACAGACATGTGGACAGAGGTGTCGGGAGGTGCAGACAGTGCAGGTGCAGGCTGAGGAATCACAGGGTCGACAGGTGGTGCAGGGGGTGCCTACTCAGCATCCTCGAGCTCAAGCACATAGGCAGCAGCGATAAGTAGATCCATCACTGGAATCCAGTCCCTGTGAGCCGGTCCAATATGTGTCCGAGCAGGGCTCGGGAGAACCATGTAATCAGCGCTGAAGGGACCGTGCAACCACACTCAGTGCTGACGACCGTGGGGACGAAGCATCTTCATCTGGGCCATAACATCTATAGAAAGTGTAGTGGGGCCCGATGGTCGATGCAAGTCGTCAGGTAGGTCCACGCCGGTCATAAGGGCCAAGAGAGTGATCAGACCGCCACAACAGATAGGCGTACGGGCACCGACAGAAATGATAATGTGGTCCAAAAACCAACTGGCAATGTCGATCTCGACGGCGGGGACCAAATCCTCACTACCCCTATCTAGAACCCTAGGGCGTGTCATCGCATAGAGCATGTAGAGCTCTAGCGTAGATAGCGTCCCGGGCTCGTACCTCACAAGGAAAGTAGTCGCCAAAAGGCGCTGTGCAATGCGGAGGCAGGGGTGGAGGATAGCTGAGGCCTTGGCCCTACTAGGGTTAAAGGCGAGAGGGGATCCCGTGATCCGTGTCCAGAAGGTGTGGGTGTCGAATGACGGGGGTGGGATGTGCGTGGGAGCGTAGGCGCGGTCAGGGTCAGGGACGTCGGGCCACTGGAAAAATGCTCTAAGCATGTCGAGAGTGATCTCGCACTCTCGATCCATCAAATGGAAGGAGCATCCTCTAGGGGTCCGGTCAATGGAACTAAGGACCTCTAGTGTCGGACGGATGTAAGTATCCGCCGACACTGACAAAAAATCACGCCATCCCACGTTGTCGTACAACGTGAGAAGCCCCTCTAGTACCCCTAGGCGGTCTAGGTCAGCTAGGTGTGCAAACCTAGAGGGTACTATCGAGCGATGGCAGATACGCTCGAATCTGGCGCGGTGTGCATCATTTCGAAACATAATCCCCATCAGCCAGACGGCGGGAGCGGGTGGTGGAACAGGATCGGTAGGAAGCGGCTGTGTAGGTGGTGGTGGGCTAGGTGAAGGGGAGTCCTCCCTAGCGAAAGAGGGACCAGGATCATCGGTCCTCTTCCGCTTGGCAGCGGATCCCCGTGTACGTGGCCTAGTGCGCGGTGGCATATGTGCCGCGAGACGTGCTCACCCAAATAAGTAATGTGACGTTCAAAGTAATGGAACGAGTGTTCCTGAACACGCCGTGAGAGCAATCAGTAGTGTGTGCAAAGAGATGCCTCGTCCGCGAAGCTCAGTATGCGTCCTAAAAATCCCCAAAGCTCCCCCAAGCTAGCCTGAAATACAAATGACAAAATCATTGAATAATAATCAATACGTATGTGGGAGATAAGGGATAATAGATAGATATGGAAATTAATTTGAATTTGGGGCACAACGGGCGTATAAATCAAGAGAAATGAGGAGAAATGGGGATTTCGGGGCGAAAAAGGGGTGATCGGCGGCTAGGGAGGTCGGTGTCGGTGGTGGGCGGCTGCAAGGCAGCGGCGGCGATCGTCGTCGACGGTGAGTCGGCGGTGTCGACGTCGATTTGGGCCAGGGAGGGTCGATCACAGTGGGCGAGGGGAGATGAAGCGGCAGCGGCTCGGGCATGAGTTTGGGGATTTTTCTTTTCGAAAACCGCGCCGCTGTCGCTGCTACTTATATAAGATTGTTACGACTCGGCCGACTGACAACTCAACTCGGCCGAGTGGCGTAAACTAAAAAATTTGAAAATATCCTTCGCCACTTACGACTCGGCCGAGTGGCATTGCTTTACTCGGACGAATGGAGAAACTCCACTCGGCCGAGTGGCTCTGCCACTCAGCAATTTTATAGAACTGGGAGTGTATCTGTTTCACTCGGCCGAGTGACAAGTCACTCGCCCAAGTGGAAATTAAGACTAAAACTTACAGAAAGTGACATCGAGTTGGTCTGCAGAAACTTCCCTGATTGGTGCTCCACTCGACCGAGTGGAGTCTTTGCTCGGCCGAGTGGCAACTGATACTCGGCCGAGTGACGTGTTGTTTTCTGCAACGGCTCTTCGTTTTCGCTCCAGTCTCTGTTTTTCTTCCTCCAGTCAGTTTCTTCCTCCTCCTAAGGCCTGAGCGCGTTCCTAAAGCGCTCTCCCTTGCCTCGGTCATCCTCCATATGAGTGGTCTCTCTTTCTCCATCTCCTGTCATGAAAATTAGGACCCGTTGTCACGATTTTCATAGACACTAGACTCTAAACACTAATAAAAATCTAAACCAAAAATGAAAATCAAATAAAAAAATGCAAAAACCGTCGGGTTGCCTCCCGACAAGCGCTTGTTTAAGGTCATGAGCTCGACCCCTTTAGATATTCGTTTAGCTCGTGATGTTGGGCGCATACGAGATACGCCCGTCAAATTTGTCGGGAAGGCCACTTGGATTTGGGTCTTGATGATCATTGGTTTTACTCGGCGCCCCCTCATCATGGGTAATATTGGGGGATAAGTCCCCCAAGCTAGAGCTCATTCCTATCTTCTTCTTGGCTGGTGACACCGATCTTCCATTCGGTGGAGCTTTCTTTGGATTCTTGGCCGTTGAGAGCTTGCAAAGCTCCCGTATTCTTGCGACATTAGCGTCGCCTTCATCATCGGCCATGGAGCTATCTGGAGGGTCCTCCAACTTCTCTTCTTCACTACTAGGTTGGCCTTCCTCAAAGCCATCGTCATGGAGGGCGCTAATAGAGTGGGGGATAGCTTCTTCGATCACCTCATCGAGGAGATCCACATAGTCCAACTCCTCGTGATAGGGCATATGCTTCATGGCTTTGGGTATGTGAAGCTCGACCTCGATGTTCCCGACATTCAAGGATAGAGTTCCTTCCCGCACGTCGACTATAACACCGGCGGTGGCGAGGAACGGGCGTCCAAGTATAAGTGAAGTGTCGCCCTCTTCCTTGATGTCCATGATAATGAAATCGCAAGGTAAGCATATTCCTCTCAGAACTTGAAGTGGAATGTTCTCCGCAATCCCTACCGGCCTAGTAATCCGACCATCCGTAAGTTGAATTCTCAAGTCGGTCGGCTTCAAGTCGGTGCCCGTGTTCAATTTCTGGAACATGCTAATGGGCATTAGGCTCACACTCGTGCCCAAGTCAACTAATTCTTTTTGCAACGGGACGCCTCCAAGTGTGCTAGGGATGCGGAAACTCACGGGATCCTTGAATTTTGCGAGCTCCTTTTCCTTCCAGGTAAACCAAGTTCCTTGTTCGGCAAGCATGATTTTCTCCTTCCTTTTGTTTCCCGATATCAAGTCCTTCAAGAACTTTGCATACGACGGGATCTCCACTATAGCATCTAGGAAAGGAATATTGAGGCTTACTCCCCTCAAATATTCAAGGAACTTGGCGAGCCTTTTCTCTATCTTGGCTCTAGCTAGCCGTTGTGGAAATGGCACCGGTGGCAAGTAGCGGCGCTCGTCATTAGGCTTCGCCACTTCAGAATTTCCTCCTCCTAGCGGCTCCTTTTGGCTCTCCTCCTCAATCGCCGGCTCTTTTTCTTCCAAGATCTCTACCACGGGTTACTTGTTTTGGGTCATAGCAGGAGTGGTATCCTTTCCACCCCTTGTTGTAACCACCACCACCGCATTGATGTGTCCGGTGTTGCTCTGTGGATTGGGCTCGGGTTGAGCCGGCAATTGTTGGGTGTTCTTGTTTAGCAACGCAAGTTGCTCTTCAAGTTGAGCGACGACGGTATTTAGTGAATCTTGTCCTGCCGTCAACCTAGCATTCATCTTTCTTTGCTCCACCATGAATTCCTCCATCCTAGCTTCGTGGTCCAATCGTGGTTGAGCTTGGGTGTGTTGGGAGCTCTCCAACCTTGGTTGTAACCGGACGGTCTATACGGTCCTGCTTGTTGCCTAGGCGGGTAATTTTGTTGCGGTGGCCCCCTCGGTTGATACTGATGTTGTGGTAGTGGAGGCCGAGCTTGAGGAGGTTGTTGTGGCGGCGGGTTTAAAGCACCATCATTGTTTGCATACGAAAAGCCCGGATGGTTTCTTGCGACCGGGTTGGCCCAATATCCGGAGTTCCCCGCAACATGTTGCACTTGTTCCAAGGCCCCCTCTCCATGCTCTCCTCCTACATACATGACTTGAGATTGGTCTTGCCAATCACTCATATTGCTTATCGGCGTAGATGTAGAGGGTGCTCCATGTGGCTCGGTGATATACTTCTCCAATCTCTCCACTACCTTGTGGATAGAGTCAAATTTGTTCGAAAGCTCCGCTACGGCCTTGGCCTCATATATGCTAGCGGGCTTCAAGGAGGAAGAAGAATGACCTCACTTGTCCCCCCATTGTTGGTTATTAGAGGCCATCTCCTCTAATAAGGCAGTAGCTTCATCCAAGGTCTTCGATATTATGGCTCCATTGGCGGTTGCGTCTATAATTTGTTTCGTGCCTGGTTGGAGTCCATTATAAAAACTGTGAACAAGCTCCCAATCTTCTATACTGTGATGGGGGCACTGATGCAGTAAATCCTCGAAGCACTCACATGCCTCGTATAGGGTCTCCTGCGGTCCTTGCTTAAAGGACATGAGAGCACTCCGTATCTTCACCGTCTTGGATGGTGGGTAGAATTTGTCGACGAATGCGCTAGCCAACTCATCCCAAGTTGTCACGCCCCGCTTCCCAAAAGTATGTAGGCGATGCGTGAGGAGGTCCGCACAGACTTGAAGCTGCGAAGCTACAAGCTTGATAAGCGTCAATAAAACTTCAAATGGCAGGTCCTTGCAAATGCGATATGAAACAAAGATAATGAGACAAGACCAATCTCAGAATATCCATAAAATAAGTTCCAACATCACAGAAAAGCCACCAGGCTGAAAAGAAAAAGAGTCTAAGCCTCAAACATGGCCAACAAAAGTACAACGTACAAAGTAAAGGTGTCACGCACCGACAACTAACAGAAATCCTAAAACAAAAGGAAAACTCAGCAAGGTCACTAAGACTGGTCATCGGTGTCTACAAACTTCTCCTTGACAGACATGGGCTCAAGCTCAGCGTCAGCAAATACCC
Organism: Scilla litardierei; assembly: GCA_030789695.1. Taxonomy (NCBI): domain Eukaryota; kingdom Viridiplantae; phylum Streptophyta; class Magnoliopsida; order Asparagales; family Asparagaceae; genus Scilla; species Scilla litardierei. Next base: position 52,910,974 of record CM061136.1, on the reverse strand, counting down.
CGTCCTCAGCAACGGTCTCTGGCTCAGGGTCTAACATGTGACACCCAAAAGAGCAAGGGGCAAATGTCAGCAAGTCTACAAGAGACTTGTGCAAGGAAACTGAAAGTAAAGCAAGGCAACCTAGCAGTTCTAGCATGATGCAATGACATGACAGTTAAAGTATGAGTGCGACAGGTAAAGTAAAGTACAACAACAAGTACAAGAGGACAACTAGCATGGCATGGCAAGAGTAGCAACTACTAACAATCACAAGTCACGTTTTCATGTCGTGCACAGAGTTCACGCCTTACAGCTGAAGTGGCTGTATGGGCACACTTCTATGCTGAGTGGTCACTCAACCCTACCCCTCCACGTGTATCGAGCCAGGGCTTTACCCCCAAACATGAATGTTCGCTTTTGGATCACGAGCCAGGAAGTGTTTTTCAATATGGCATAGGGGTGCACCTAGCCTCAACAAGAAAGTACAAGTATAGTAGCGTGTGCTACGAATGCAACAATCAGACATGGATGGCATGACTTGGCAAACTGTAATTTAAATGCGTTCAGTTAAGGAATTTAAACATGGTAGTTACAAAGGCATGGATGACATTGCAGCATGAACAAAACAGGTAAAAGGGGTTGGATCTAGCTTCGTTGTCAAGCTAGATCAAGTGAGGTGACGGATCTAGTTTCGTTGTCAAACTAGATCAAATAGGCGTCTAGGCAGCTATCATTTCACTGCCTAGTCTCTTTTACGCTACGGTGCAAAGTGGCCTAAACAAGCAACGTACAAGTTTCACTTGCCTGCAACCCGACATCTGAATACACCTTCCAAAAGTCCAGTCTACCTACGTGCACAAGTCCACCAGTCTACAGTCCCAATTTAAGTTATCTTGATTAGTGAATGCAAACAATTATAAACACTAAATTTTATCTTGTTTAACAGGCAAGGGTTGGGGGTCCTAGGGATGCAAAACGTTACCTCAACACGACGCGAGAGCTAATCTGACGTCGGGTAGCGACGTCAGGGGTTTGATTCCGGTATCGTGTAAAGTAACGGCGTCGGCTTGGAACGGTAACGGGTCACGAAGAGTAACGTAGTATATATGCGGAATCGGGTTTGCATATTAAGCTAAAATCTCAACTTATTAAAATATTTCAATAATCAACTCAATACTAATATTACAGAAACTAACCTGTACTAGATATACATTATTCTACGCCTAACACTAGCTGTGTTACAAGCAATTTATCCACACCCATGATACAAGGCTAAACTGTTCTAACTTATTAACGTACCACCTAATATAATAACACTGTCAACTGCATAGGCTTAGGATGATTTGTTAGCATGGCAATTGACATATGAATTCACAGAAGTTCACATCCCCCATAATTATTCTATGAGCTAAGGTCCTATAGGGTACTGCACCTCTAGTACCCAGTTAATAAAAGTAACATTTTGTACAAGCACTCACATTTACTGTCTTCTCCCTTCATCTTCGTTTCTCTCTTCCGCAGAACAAGAGAGAAGAGCTAAACAACTGCAGGGCAGATCGGTGGACGCCTGAGGTCGGAGGTGATGGTTGACGGGGCCGGCGGTTTGGAGAGCAGCTGGGGTGCAGTGGCTCTTGGGGGTTTCGACATGGGCTGTGGGTGGCCAGAAGTAGGTGTTTGTAACGGCCGGTACTCGCTATTTGTCATACGGCTGTGCGTATAGCAATTTCGAGTACCTGATTGGTTTTATGCTTGGTATGTGCGTCGTGTCGTCGAGTCGATAGGGCCGTATCACCTTGGTTGCATCCTTAGCAAGCCAACCCCGACGTGTGCCCAACTTAGAATTACCGTCGACTTTGGACCCCGTATACTACGTACGCTTTTCGCGCACGTAGTCTTGTTCGTGCACTTAATTATTTTTTTGATCTTGTCTGTATCCGAACCCTATAGTGTGATATGCCGTTGTGACCCTCTCTGTGAGTATTAAAATTGTGGTGTAATTGGGGACGTCATTTCGCGGGTCGTTCTCCCACGATTTGACCTTATTTGATGAGACGTCAGGATTTTCACTTTTGTCGTAAGGTATTTCTATTTTTAATTTCGTTTCTCGTCGTCGAAATTGTGATCCGTCCTCTCTGTCTTCCTTCTCTCGTCGCCCCGGTCACCCCAGTATTTATCTTACGATTTTCGAGCTTCGTTTGACCCACTTTCACTATTTTGCCCAATCTCTTATATATTTAACCCTAAGTTTTAAGATGTATAACCCACTAATTGTCCTTATTATCTTAATCTATTTTGTTACTAGCCTTATCATGTTGACCTAGCCCACTTTTTAACCTTGGCCCAACACATTTTAACTCACGCACACTACATCTCTCACACACAGTTTTCATTTGGGCCTTCAAATCTTTTATATAAAAAAGTATGAAACACTTGTTATATATTAATAAACCCAAACTCTAGACTAGCACTATAGCCCATGTGAGAGCAGCCCTACCCACGTGAGCCTTCCTCTAGTGCTCACGTGCCTACCCTAATTTATAGCCTTAGGGTTAATAAATTATAAAACCTAGCCCTAAAAAGCTTTCACAGCAACAAAGAAACAAGCCGCCGCCTTCCTTCTTTCATCCACACGAGAGGCCCGAGCTGTGCTTTTCCCTTATCTCCGGCCACAGCCCACCGCCGGTGACCTCGTGCTCCGGTCAAGACCCTCGCCCACGGCCCCAACCTTCTTCTCCGTTCTCCACGGTCCGAACCCTAGGTTTGGGGTTATTTCGCCGTTTTCCGGCGACTGGGACCTCGCCTTGGAGATCCCTCGGTACCGTGAACCCTCGGTCGGCCTACTCTTCGATTCGGCACCAAGAACAGCGTCTACAAACCTCGTTTGAAGTTTCGTCGCAGTTCCGGGCATCGATCGACCATTTCACACTTCCCGAGGGCGATCCGGTGACTTCTGCCACTGACGATCACCTCTGGGTACCCTCAGTCGCTGATTGCGACAACGTGTAGCTGACGGATCGCTGATAGGAATCTGTGCACCAGGCCTTCCACCCTTGACCTACCGTCGGGTGACGCGGCGTTGTGTCAGAATCGTCATCGACGTGGGGCTTTTGCATCTGGCTAGGTAACGATTCTCTAAAGCCTTGTTGCTCTAGTAATTAGGGCCAACTTGCATGAAGTAACTCATATAGAACGAACTCATTAGAAAATCGCCTCGATCAATCCTTGGACTTACTCTGCTGTGCACATAGGATAGATGGAATGATCGATCGAACTAGGCAGCATATCATATGTCTGGTGACCCAAAGCGGGCCCAGTTAATCTGGCTTATCTTATGTCGTTGTTTGTGGATGTTAGAGTGCTTAATTGTGATGATAGGATTATCGTACAGGTTCCGTAGATCCGTTGGTTGACCCAGACCCTACTGGAGTACATCCTTGCCGGAATCTTTCAGGCAAGGAATGAGACTTTAGTTACTGCTCTTATGCTTTTCTAGAATTGATGTTAGAACTGCTAGATTTATTTCTGCAAAATACTTGAAAATGATCACATGTTACTTTCTGCTCGAACCCACTTTTAAGATGCAACTTAAACCTCACATGCTAACTAATAAGCCAGACATTATAATTGTGTGGATCTTTGTAGAAGATCACATGCGTGGGCCTCTCCTATACGGAGGTCGGCACTACTCTTGTGGAGCGTCTGCTGGCTAGCCCAGAGACGTCTCACTTACGGACTTATGGAGCGTTTGCTGGCTCGTCCAGGAATGTCTCGCTTACGGATGGTTAATCGACGACGGGGGTGACCATTGAGCACTGGTGCTCCCCAGCTTTGGCTCACTCGTGACTGGTGCGCTCCGGTATGATACGCCGTATCATTCGTGATCCTTGTCTTGTCTCGTGTCTAGATGGAGCATTTGTTGGCTCGTGTCCATAACACAAACGACTCGCAGGTGGGGTTGGACAAAAGAGTCTAGCTGGGCCTGGGGGGTAGCTCCCCTCTGCCTACGCAGCTTGAGTCCTTAGGCTTTATCTTTGTATCGCAGTTGGTGCACTCCTATTGCTTCGCAGGGATGCATTTCCGGTCGTTTGACCTTTTCTAGACTTGGACAATCTGACCAGATGGACACCCCTGGCAGATTGACAGAACTACATGAACAACTCTTAGACGATCTGACTAGATGGACACCCCTAGCAGATCGATTAGAATAACCATTACTTATTTCCTGCTTTCTAGGACTGCCTGTATAGTTGTCTTTTAAATTCCATTTAGAACTGCTAGAATTGTATAACTGCATTAACTTATGGTCTCATTAGTTCGTTGCTGACATGTGTTTTGCACATGTCACAGACTTGACCGAGCTGCCACACCCTGAGGACCCCGCAGACTCTTTCCTCTTTAGTTGCCTCCGGTACATACAGTTTTAGTCTTCATGTTAAACTCTTTGTTGGTTACCTTCTGCGTTTGAAAAATATCTTTTTACTGCTATTTCTATTGTTTCATGCTAAATCATTCAATCGGACCTTCCCCTCCGCATCATAACTTGCCATGGACGCTTATTGGACCCCGAGCCTCAACAGCTCTAGTCCATGCGGGCTGGCCATGCCTCGCTGCTCAACCTTTTGGGAAGCGGGGTGTGACAGTGTTTGCCGGAGCAAGGAGGTCGGGAGGGCGGTGCGTGGTCAGAGAGCGAGGCAAAGAAGGCATGAGCTTGCGATCTGCCGGTGATGCACGGTGGAGCGGTCGGAGATGGGGAGATGGCCGTGTGTTTGAGGAAGAGGAGGGCTGTCGCTGCGGTAGATCCCGAGATGGGGGGTGGTCACTGGGCGGCGCGGTCGCCGGAGATCGCACGGACCGGCGGGGTATTGGGCGGCGGTCACCGTCGGATGGCCAGGGAGAAGGTCCTACGGCCCAGGTCGATGGGGGACAGGCCGCCAGGGTTTTGGTTGGAGGATGTCGGGGTGAAGAATAGGAGGAAGAAAAAGAGATGTTGGCGGCTGCGTGAAGAGAATAACCATAGGGCTTGCTATGTTTGAAAGGGGTTTGGGTTGCTAAAGAGGGCTTGAGTTGGGTTATACTTAAGATGAGTAGAGAGAAGTGGAGTTAATGAAGTAATTGGGAATTGGTGGTGAATAGCCAAATCACAATTTGTTGTGATACGTATGGGAGATTCCCATTTTCCTATACAACAATGGGATTCGGGTAGTTTGAGGGTAAATGGGGGAGAGAATGTGAGAGGGCAGTGTACAGTTAAGGAGAAAAGAGGGTAAGACTAGCTTAGGGAAATATATCATGTGCAACTTAGGCCTAATTGCTGATTAATGGGGAAATTAGTGCGCAAGTGGGTCAAATGGAACCCGATAATTATGAGAAAAATACCGGGGTGACCGTGTCGACGAGAAAAATGAAACTAAGAAGGTCGACCACGAGTTTGGCGACGAGGAACGAAACTAAAAATAAAAACGTCTCACGACAAAAGTGAAAATCATGACGCCTCTTCAACCAAGATCAAATTGTGGGGGAATGACCCGTGAAATGACGTTCCAAAATATTTCCACAAATTAATACTCTTCGAGAGGGTCACAACGGCATATAACATCATAGGGTTCGGATACAAGAAAGGTCCAAAATAATTATGTGCACGAATAAGGCTACGTGCACGTGACACGTATAAAGGATACGGGGTCCAAAGGCGACGGTAATTCTAAGTTGGGCACACGTCGGGGTGGCTTGCTAGGGATGCAACCAAGGTGCTACGGCCCTATCAACTCAACAACACGGCTCACATACCAAGCACAATACCAATCAGGTACTCGAAATTGCTATACGCACAGCCGTATGAAGAATAGCGAGTATCGGCCGTTACACAAGTAGTGAATATACCTTCCGACTGCGTCCTCAACCAATATAAAGATTTGTCTTTGAGTGTAAAGGGGAAGAGCCGCAGTCTGATTGCATCAACAGAAACACCCGGCATTTGGAAGGTGGCGCACTTGGACAAGAAAAGCTGGATGTGATAATGCGGATTCTCATGGGAGTTCCCATGAAACGGGTCTTGTTGCATCAATACTACCAATCCCGTCTTTAGCTCAAAATTCTTGTCCGCCGCCAATTCTGGCATGGCGATGGATGAAGTGGTGGAAGAAATCTTACGGCGAAGCCTATCTCTGATGGATATGATCCTACCCGTCCAATCTCTTGCAAACGGATATTGGTATAGAAACACGATTAAAAATCCTTGCTTTGGTCCAATCTCTTGCAAACCAATTCTAGAGAAGTCCAATCGTAAATCTAAATCGAATTTCTATGGCTTCCTATCAATTGGGACCCAATCTCTTGCAAATCCCAATCGATATGAATCCCCAGCTATCCGTAATTAATCAATTCCAACCTAACCCTAATCAATTCTAGCAAGAATTTCACCAATTCATCGCAATTTAGAAATAGGGTCTATAGGGTTCATCCCTACGCCCTATGACGATGGCACTACTCACTAATCATCATGCAATACTTAGGAAAATCAATAATAAAATCAACACAATTCATTGCAATAGAGAAATTGTTAATAAAAATCAGGTTTTTGATAAGAGAATAGACAAACCAATGAGAATCCAATCGCATCCAACAAAAGTAGCCTTTTTAATCTCCAAAAGAAAAGCTAAATCTAATGATCTAAAAAGCTCTCAAAAAGGCTGCCAAAAAGCTCTAAAAAGTCCTCTCTAACTAGGGCAAAAACTGGGTTTAAATACCCTTCAAAATCGCCCAGAAAATCGTGACCAAAATGCCCCTGCGCAGCCCAGAAATCGCAACTTACGCAGCAGGCGGAGCGGCTCACTCGGCCGAGTGACAAATGTAACTTGGCCGAGTGACAAACCCCGTAGATTTCCAGTAAGTCGGTGGTTTTCGGGGGTCTGTCTTCGGAGGTGACTCGGCCGAGTGGCTTTACTCACTCGGCCGAGTGGCATTCCACGCTCGGCCGAGTCTGAACTCTCAGGTCGACTGTAGAATTCCAGTAAGTCGGCCTCTTTTTGGATGGATTTTCTCGTGCCACTCGGGCGAGGGGATCTCCATACTCGGCTGAGTGGTCTATCGTCACTTGGCTGAGGGCACGCTGATATTCTTCTGTTATGCGTGTCCAGTCTGGTCGGCCGAGTGAGCTTCTTTGCTTAGCCGAGTGAGTGCTTCACTCGGTCGAGTGACATGCTGTAGATGCCCAATCTTCTTCGTTTCTTCTCCTCGTTGCTCCTACGAAGTTTCTTCTTCTTCCACTCATCTTCCATCGCTGAATGGCCCTCAAAAGAGCTGTGGGTGACACTCCGGAGTGGGTGCAAATCCTCTTGATCTCAAAATCACTCCAAATTGCTCCATATCTCCTAAAATATGACAAAAATAAGAAATAGTGAAAAGCATCGCAATATTGTCGAATAATTGTGGAAAACACGATATGAGCGATCAAAGTGGCATGGAAACATGCAGAAAAAGGGTGTAAAATATGGAGTGGTCAATTGTCTTGTTGACCAATAACTTCAGCAGAGTGCTAAAAAAGATCAGCAACAAGGTGCAGAATTTTAGATCAGGTAATAATGTGCCACGACCATATCTTCCCACTGCAGGAAAGAATACCAGTCGCACTATGATCAGAAAAATAAAGGTAAAGGGATACAGTGTAGAGAATGTAAGGGTTTTGGTCACATACAAGCTGAATGTGCCAACACCTTGAAGAAGCAAAAAGGGAAGTCCTTACTGAGCACCTGGAGCAAAGATGAATCTGAAGGGAGTGCTGAAGATGAAGACATTACCAGTAACTATGTTGCCTTTACAGCTGTCATGAAAAGAGAATCTGACTGCGACACTCACGATTGTGTTGGATCTGATGTAACAACATCAGGTACAACATCTAGCAATAATCTATACAATGTCAGCCAAAATGTTGAAACATTAACTACATCCCTTATATAACTACTAAACACTTATTACATACCATGGTGCACACACCCACAACAATTTATATAGTTCACACCAGCAACCCAATCGTAATACTCTACGTTTAGATAACTACCTACGAACAAAACAATAAGGATACACTACTCCCTATAAATCCTAGTATACACCCAATGTCAACGTATTAACACAAGTAACCACACCGCTTAATATTAAATCATGTTATTATATCTAGGATACATTTACCACTACTAGAATATCACAAATATATAGTCATTCAAATACACGCAGACACTTCACCATATATTCACATCACATACGGTCCTATAACTATATTCACGACACGCCACACATACCATAGTCACCAATACCTATAACTAAGCACATACTTACCCGTGCATGGTGCACACCCACACACGCTAACATTTCATTCATTTTTACCAATCATACCACTATATACTCAGCACATCTACACCTAGTTTAGCTAGCACATACATTCACACAGGCAAGTCCTTAGTAAATAACTATACCACAAGACCAACCCGATAGCTATGTACTGGTATAGCGACCCACAATCATGTGCGTAACACAACCAGGCACAAACACTCCTATCACTATACATACATCATCCATCGCTATATTCATGGTACTGTACTACACACAGACCACAGACATATGTAACAATATACTAAGAGTATACCCACTCGAGCTTGAGTGAGACTCAAAACACGTATCAGAATACTCTATATACGTAACACGGTATTTATACCTATACCAATACCAACACCACTCCAATGTATACACATCTACCAACATAGCCACATACATACCATAATGTCAATCACATTTTATATTTAGTCAGGTAACACCCACGTAGTTCAATCACTTTATATACCATAATAATATTACAGACATCAGCACATGTATAATTATAATACCCTCCCTAATAAATGCATTCATCGTATAGTCACACACATGTAACATATATATTCACGATATATCCATCTACCTATAATTAGTATACTAATACATCTACTTCATACATAGTTAAGATATGCATTATTCGTGTATACCTCATGGTATACACGCATACAACATCTCGTAGCAGCAAGTAATACCAATCAAAATTATAATCCTACTACCATACGTATATCACATATATACTCATGCAGCTAATACATAACTACTTACGTCTAAGCACAATACATAACTACGTTCGAGCACATACTCGCGCGTACTAACATATAGGTCATATAAAAGGCCTACTCACTTAACTATATGTACACATATTATCATTAAACCTAACATTCACCTGACTTGCTAATATATATATATATACATATCAAGCATTCACAAGTATCTTCAAACTACAAATACTACCAGTCTATACTCCAATACAATTTCTAATATATATACGGACGTTCCTAAAGTGTTATAGCTACCCATGTAATGCCCTGATAAGCTACTGCACAAGTACTAGAGGGGGGGTGAATAGTACTTTAACATAATTAAGAGGCTAATTCCTAATTACCTTGCAAACTCTACCAATAAATGCGAAAATGCGGAATAGTAAATAATCGACAACAAATAAGACAATCACAAACAAGCAATATTACTGGGTTCGGATCCACCCAAGTCTCCCCGACTTGTTTCCGGTGATCCTACGTCCCAACCACCCGGATCACTTCCGGATACTTGAGTTAGAAACCCTAACTCAAGATTTCCACTATGAAATACTTGTGAAAAACCTTCACAAGTCAAATCATACACAAAAGAAATTGTGACTCCCACAACCTGGGATCACAAACACACTCTCACAACCGAGAGTGAATCACTTACAGTATCAAAGTAAATTGAAATAGAAATTGCTTACCGACAAAATCCTATGCCTTGAGTATAACTTATGATTTAGGGCAAAATGGATTTTGGGGAAGATGAAGAGGCACCAAACCCTAGCTCTAAGATGTAGATCAGCGATGGAGAGCTATGAGGTTGATGGTGACCTAGGATCAAGCACTTGGCTTGGAAGGCTCACAATCAATGAATCTCTCTTTTGAAATTAGAGTGAGGAGAGATTCAAGATTGGAATGAAAGATCTTTGAATGGGATTGAATGCTTTCTCTTTGATCTCTAAACTTCTCTTAATATCAGCCTTTTGTGCAATGAATGTAGCTCAACAAGTATATATAGGTTAGAGGAAAGAGAGAGAGAAAAACGTTTCAATTAATGCTCCAACGGCTCTATTCAGAACCAAACTAGTCGGTCAAAGAAGGTTGATTGACCGACTAGTTCACCAACTAGTCGGTCAGTCAATCAACATGAACCGACTAAAGGATGAACATGGAATAGGTCGAAGTTCAGACAAACAGAATTAGTCGGTCAAAGAACACTTGCCAACCGACTAGTTTCACAACTAGTCAGTCGGTGAGTCAACTTAGACCGACTAAGAGATAAAACAAGCAGTCTGAGTACAAATTGATTTAGTCGGTCCAAGAACAAAAGTTGACCGACTAGTTCATCAACTAGTCGGTCTCCAAATGTACATAGACCGACTAACGATAAATAGTAACTATGCATGTACAGGGAAAGCTCAACTAGTCGGTCTAAGAAGCATCACTGACCGACTAGTTCACAAACTAGTCAGTCGGTGAGTCAATGTAGACCGACTAACTGTAAACAGTAAAGAGCTTAGAATTGAGAAGGCAAACTAGTCGGTCCAAGAAGCTTTGCCGACCGACTAGATCACCATATAGTCGGTTGGTTCTTCTTCTTGAACCAACTAACATGCACAAGAAGTCACGAAACGAAGCGCGATGCTTCGGGAAAGTTAGTATGGACTTCTTACTAGTTCCTAGCTCTAAGATAGTAGCGTTATGAAGATTAAAACGTAAGACCTACTCAAGGCTTAACATTCTACGGAACGAAGCTAAAAGACATTAAATAAACTTTGACGAACCGTCTTCGAAAGCTTCGATCCGAATCTTAATGACTTCTAAAATGGTCCAAAAAGCTTCAACGAAGCTTTAGGCATACGATCACATGCTTTGAGAAGTCTCGAGACGTCGCTTTGGATGTTCATATGAATTTGGCGACGATCTCCATAACTGCGCTCACAAATTGTTAGTTCACGATATATTTATGTTTGTTCATCATCCAAAACCAAATCCGGGGAGTCCAATATCCAACATTCTCTCCCTTTTTGGTGATGACAAACCAACATAAATAATAATCAAAAATAATGATTCAAATGTAATTTACTTACTCCCCCTGCATTGATGACACATTAATTCCAAAATGAATAATAATAATAATACGCATCAAGCAGACGAGTAAAGTATAAAATGAGAATCAAATTTTGAAATTTAGGAATTGAAATTCCATTTATATATCTTAACTCCCCCTGAATCTAACACATCAAATTAGATTCTTGGAGAAATTCTTAAATTATCATTTAGCTCATCGTCATTATTATATCTCTCCCCCTTTGGCATAAGCAAAGAGAGCGGGAGGAGATCAACGACAACAACAATGGATTCAAATAAAAGCACGGGAGTCGTAGAATACGACAACGGTCCAAATGACACCAAAGGAAAATCGATAAATCAAAGCGTGTCAATGAGACCAAAGTCGAAAATCGATTAATAAAATCATCAAAACTCAAATTAATGTTACGAATTGAGTTATGGAATATACTCTCCAATATCAACATTCTTGGTTAATTTAGTGCATGGAAAACAATTCTATGTTTTCATAAAATGAATTCTATTTAACCAAGTATTATCGTCGAGCGACGAAATCAAAACATCAGAGACATATAAAATATAAAATATGCACAACATAATGTAAAAGTCAACATCGATGTATATATATATATATGAAGCATGAGTACAACAAAATGCTACATCCATTAACATACATATGAGCGATCGAACGATCGAAGCACAAAATACAACAAAATATCACAGAAGACATCGGAGTATCACAAAAACATACAACATCATCAGGGATACATCATCATACATAAAAATGATCCCAAAAGCATAACCACACTCTGTCCTACCCAAACTCTCTCACAACTAGATCTATCATCCAAAGTGCATCGGAGAGTCCTCAATGAAGCTCAAGAGGTAGCGGGAGGATCTGCAGCAGCAGCAGGCTCTGCAGGAGTGGAGGTGGTCACCGGATCAGCTGAAGTGTCCACGGGAGCGACGGTAGTGGCCTCGGGAGCACCAGTCGTAGTATCCACCGCAGGAATGGTGGCAACAGGAGTACTCTCGGGGTCACCAGCAGAAGAGGCAGCAGCTCCAGAAGTGCCCTCGGGGGCACGCGTAGAAACACGAACAAGCTCCTCAATCTCCTCCTCATCCAACTCCTCCTCGTCAGAGACTGACGGAGGGATCTCAATGTCCAAACGTGACGCGATACGAGCAAGTATCTCCTCAGTCCGAGCATATCGAGACTCCATACGTCTCACTAAACGTACGAGCTCGTCAAGAGTGGAAGAGGGAGCAGGAGCAGCTGAGGTAGAAGCAGACGCTGAAGCAGAGGGGGTCGTCCTCTGAACGTGACGGAGCGCCGCAAGAGACTTCTTGACGACCGTCGCATTCAGAGGGGGACCGAGAGGATGCTCATCATCAGGGGGCAAGGGGACTCGGAAGTGTCGGAAAACAAGAGTCAGAAGGCATGGATATGGGATATGTGCATACTTCGTGGACTTCCGGATACACTCGAAAGAAACCATCTTATCGAGTATAATCCGAGCCCAGTTAATCTCGCTTCCCATAAAGATGGCATAGATCAACTTCAGGAATGGCTGGGAAGGCAAAGAAGAGGAGCCGTACTTAGGAAGTAAGCACGACTTCGGAATCAAGTTTAGGACCCAGCAATTGGGCTTGAATGACTTCGAGGGGACGCCAATCATGGTAGGAGGAATCTCATGGAAGATCTCAGAAAGGATGACCTGATAGAGGGAAGAGATGTCATCGATAGAAATGTCAGAGGGGAGGAGGCCAGACGACGAACAACCAATCAACTCTCCCAAGATTTCTGCCGTGAGGACTATCGGTGTCCCCAAGACAGTAGTCTCAATCGAGTGGGTCACGTCGTACTGACCCCGGATCCTATTGGCGTAGAAAAGATTCACTAGGCGAGGGTATGAGTGTGGGTTCGCCTTAGGGTCATACCGAAGATAATCGATAAGACCCGAAGACGACAGAAGATCAGCTAGGCCTATGAAGTCAGAAAACTGTATGAAATGCTCCAGAAGCAGCGGACAGTGTTCGATACGGTTGTAAGCCGCGAGACACAACGGGTCGTCGCGACACAACGAAATATCGACACCGCCCACCGGCATCGGACCCTTTCCCTTAGGCTGACGGGAGGAAGTACGGGGTAGGGAGCTAGACTCAGGTTGTCTAGGAGGAGGTGAGGGTTCCATATGGGTCTCAGTCTCGGGTATGTACTCGGTGTCGGAATCAGATGGAGGAGTAGGGGCACGGAGAGACATAGGCTTGGGCTTGGGCTGAGATTGGGCTCGGGGCTTCGCTATCACCATCCTCTTACGCTTAAGAGGAGGCGAAGACAAAGAGGGTTGGGTGGTCTTCGATCGACGTTTAGGAGGGGTTCGCGTAGGTTGACTAGGATCTGTAGGGGATGGCTCTACGGTCATAGGCGATGGGCTCGTAGGACGGATCTGAATACGTGTACGTGCCATAAGCGCGACACAACACGCACGAATCAACACAAGAAGTCTAAGATCACAAACCCTAAGCAAGCCCTAGCCAAAACCCTAACTCGAAATCAAGCCCTAGAGAGCAGAAAACTAACCCTAGAGAGCTAGAAAAAGAACCCTAGTGAGCTAAGAGAGTAGTGAGAACAAACCCTAGGGGAGATCGGCCGGAGAGATGGTCGGAAAACGGCGGAGGGAGAGGTGGAAGACCAAGAGACTCGGCGGTTTTTGGCTGAAGTGGAGAAAACAATCGACTAGAATAGGATTAAGTCGATTGAAATGAATTTAAGTCGGTCGGGAGCTCAAAAGACGCAACTGTCCCCGTCACAATTAGTCGGTCACAGTTCAAGCACTGACCGACTAGATCACGATCTAGTCGGCCGGTCAATGAGCTTGAACCGACTAGTTGTAAACAGTAACAGAAACCAAATTTCCTGACAAGATTTAGTCGGTCTAAGCTCATTCACTGACCGACTAGAATTGAATCTAGTCGGTCGGTGTAACGACTGGTTTTCATGTATCTGGATTTATTATATTATAATATATGTTTTGGTGGATTTTCTCCTTATATGTGGTTATCGTCTCCGTAACTTTCATTTTCGATCGTTTCGTCGTGTTTTCTTAGCTTCTTCCTTAGAATCGTCAATTTTGAAGTAAGTCATTCATGACGGGCTTCGTATCGGTCATATCTTATTGTTAGATCAAGCCTAGGAGTCTTAGGAATCGATCCCGGAGCTTCACGCTCCATTTCGGAACTTTTGGTGCACGTTAGCCGGTGTAAGAAGGGGAACCGACCGACTAGATGACGATTTAGTCGGTCGGCAAGCCTTCATGGACCGACTAGCGGGCTTGAAAAGTTATTCAGGAGTTACTGTTTGTCGTTAGTCGGTCTAAGAACGTTGGTTGACCGACTAGGTTGCAACCTAGTCGGTCAGCAATGCTTCTTTAACCGGCTAACTCAATTACTAATTTTGGTATCAGTACTGTTCATTCTTAGTCGGTCTAAGTTCATCTTCCGACCGACTAGTTGTTAAACTAGTCGGTTAAGTTTTGTACTCAGACCGACTAATTCTTAGTTCTTCTGTACAGTCGAGTTACTGTTTACTCTTAGTCGGTCTAAGAACGTTCATCGACCGACTAGATGTCAAACTAGTCGGTCAGTAGTTATTCTATGACCGACTAACTCTTAGTTCAGGTTGTCAACTGGAGCTACTGTTTACGCTTAGTCGGTCTGCGTTGGTCAACCGACCGACTAGTTCTCAAACTAGTCGGTCAGCAGTTGTTCTTTGACCGACTAAGTAGTGCAGGAAACCCTAGTTTTGCCCTAGCCGCCACCAATCCCTATAAATACCACTCCAAACGTTTTCTTCTTCTTCCTCACGACCTAAAACCCTAATTTCTCCCCCATTGAGCCCCCTACTACCTCAAACCCTTATTCCTTCATCCCAAGCCCTAAATCCATCATCCAAACTCTCCCTTAACACTTTCTACCTCTCGTCTTGCTCAAATCTCCATCAAATCCCCAAAATCCCCCCCAAAACCCTATTTCTCCAAACTTCTCCAATCATTTCCAGATCTGAACCCTAGGTTCCTCGGAGCATTTCTTTCGTCGCCGTGGTTGCTCGGCATCATTCTTCCATTTCCGATACGGTAATGATCGACCTCTTAATGTTTTCATAACCCGTTGTGTTTTGTGAAACCCTAATGAAATGGATGTTGTTTTGATGGTTGTTTCCCCATGACATCGACTTCCCCGTAGATTAGCGTCCGTGGGACGAACCCCCGTGGATCGTCATCCTCGGTGCTAGGCAAGTGAAACTTGCCACTTAGGGTTTAGGCCATTTTTAGGCCATTTGCTTGTCGTAGGCATAAAAGAGACTAGGCGACAAAATGATACTCGCCTAGGTGCAAATTCCAGAACTAGCTTGACAACGAAGCGAGGACCTTCGTTTACTATGTTGCATAACTACCATGTCATGTTTAATTTTGTTTAACGGTACGCGAATAAATTGTCATCCATGCTATCCATGTTGTATGTCGCATTTGTAGCACACGCTACAATACTTATGTTTCCTGGCTCGTGTTCCAGAAGCGGGCCATGTGTTGGTTGATAGCCAATGCCCGACATACTAGTTTCCAGCTAGGCACCCACTATACGTGGGCATAACCCTACGCCATACATGTTAAACACACTTCCTGGCTCGTGTTCCAGAAGCGAGCATTCCGTGTTCGGGGTAATTCCCTGGCTCGATACACGCGGAGGGGTAGAGATAAACGGTCACTTGAGCTTAGGAGTTGGCCCGATCAGCCACTCTAGCCAACAGGCGGAATTTCTGTGCACAACTTGTTTACTTGACTGTTCACTTGACGTGAACCACTTGAATTGTACTTGTCCGTGTTTTACTTGTCGTCCGTGACATACTTGCTACTTGTACTTCCCTTACTTGTCTCTTCCATACTATACTTGCCATGTCATGCATCATACTATAACTGCTAAGTTGCTAGTTCACCTTACCTTCAGTTTCCTTGCCCAAGTCTTTTAGACTTGCTGACATGTGCCCCTTTACTCTTTTGGGTGACACATGTTAGATCCCGAGCCCGAGTACATTTGTTCGGGGTAATTCCCTGGCTCGATACACGTGGAGGGGTAGAGATAAACGGTCACTTGAGCTTAGGAGTTGGCCCGATCAGCCACTCTAGCCAACAGGCGGAATCTCTGTGCACAACTTGTTTACTTGACTGTTCACTTGACGTGAACCACTTGACTTGTACTTGTCCGTGTTTTACTTGTCGTCCGTGACATACTTGCTACTTGTACTTCCCTTACTTGTCTCTTCCATACTATACTTGCCATGTCATGCATCATACTATAACTGCTAAGTTTCTAGTTCACCTTACCTTCAGTTTCCTTGCCCAAGTCTTTTAGACTTGCTGACATGTGCCCCTTTACTCTTTTGGGTGACACATGTTAGATCCCGAGCCCGAGTACATTGTTGAGGACGAGGTGTTTGTTGACGCCGAGCCTGAGCCTGTGTTCGGCGAGGAGTACGTGGACACTGGGGACCAGTCCTAGTGTCTCCGAAGTGCTTTCCTCTTTTGTTTTAGACTGTTGTTTCGTTGTCGGTGCGTAGCACCTATACTCTGTTACGTTTGTCTTTGTTGGCCTTGTTCTGGGCCTTTAGACTCTTTCTTTTAGCCTGGTGACTTTTCTGGATGTTGAACTTAATCTTAATGTTGGACAATTATGAGATTGGGCTTTTGTTTCTGTCTCTCCTTGTGTTATTATTGTTGTTCCGTTCGTGGTTACAGGGACCTGCTTAAGTTTTATTGACGCTTATCAGGTTTGGGGCTTCGCAGCTCCACTCTCGTGCGGACCTTTTCACGTCTCGCCTTCATTTTAGGGAAGCGGGGCCTGATAGGTTTTGATGGTGGCCCATGCATGTCCTTCTGTACCTGCAAATTGTCGGAATAATGATAATAATATTAGAATGTCCAATAAACTAAGTTCGACGTCCGAGTCATATGCTATGAGTCTAATTGTTTCGTTTTCTGTGTCACTAGATGGCAGGAAGGCGAATCACCCGTGGTGGAGGTAGTGGTGCGCCCCCGCATGATGAGGAGCCTGAGTGGGAACCCACCAATGGGGAGATGATGAGGATGATGCTTCAGATGATGCAGGTGCAGCAAGGCGTGCTCCTGCAAGTCCAGAATGCTCCGGCTGGTCGAGCTCCTCGGGCGACTCCGGAGGCCCCTCGCTCCGAGCCAGGAGCGAAGCAATTTTGGGAGCTGTGTCTCGCATATTTTGATGGGTCTGAGGGTACTCTGGCAGCCGATGAGTGGATTCGGAACATTGAGGATAACTTGAACATGGCCAAGATCACCCCGGCTGGATGGGTTGATTTGGCGAAGAGGTAACTTAAGGATAATGCTCGGAACTGGTGGGATGCGGAAGAGAAGATGCTGGTGGAGCCGATAGCTTGGGCTACCTTTAAGTCCAGGTTTGATGAAGAGTTCTTTCCGAAGGCTGCTAAGAAGGAGATGCTGCAGTGTTTCACTGATCTGAAGCAGGGGAGCTTGACGGTGGATCAGTACCACCAAGAGTTCACTAGGCTGAGTCGGTTCGCACCAAAGATGGTGCAGGATGCTGATGAGAGGGCTCAGAGGTTCCTGCAGGGACTTGCTTTGGAGCTCCAGAGTTTTGTGTCTTCCTCTGATCTGGACTCTTATCAGAAGGTTCTGGTCGCTGCGAGGAGGCAGGAGCTGAACCTGAGTCAGAGGAGAGGACATGTTTCTGGTGCTGGGAAGAGGCCTATGGAGCAGGCCAGGGCGGTGGTTAGGCCTGGTTTCAAGCCTAATCAGCCAGCTCAGTTCAAGAGGCCAGGAGGGCCTATTCAGAAGACTTGCCATTTCTGCGGCAAGCCCGGGCACGTCAAGGATCAGTGTAGGAGGTTCCTGGGCCAGTGTGTCGTCTGTGGAGATCCTACTCATGCCATGAAGGATTGTCTGAGGTCAAAGCAGCCTTGGAGGGCACCTCTTGCAGTACAGCCGTTGCAGCAGCGAGCGTCTGTTCCTGCTGGACGTGGAGCAGCTCTTGTTCCACAGAGGCAGGCTTTTCAGCAGGCTATCCCGCCAAGGAGGCAGGCTTTTCTGATGACCGCTGTGGAGAGCGAGGCTGTGGATGAGGTTATCGCAGGTAATCCTCAATCTAGCTGTTACTTTCCTAGCTGGTTTTGATTGTTAGATTGTGTTGTTTGCTTGAACATGATTGTTTGCTAGAATAGGGTTTGATTGTTAATTGCTTGTTAGGTGTGGTTTTGGTGTGCATGTTTCATGCACGAGTCCTCTTTGACTCAGGTGCATCGATGTGCATTATTTCTCGGAGCTTCATGGAGAAGCATTCCTTGTCGACGTCCCCTCTTCCCAAGAGTTGGAATATCGTTACATGGAACGGTGTGGTCTCGGTGCATCTTGGTTGCAATTCTTGCCCGTTGGTGGTTTGTGGACGTGAGCTTTGCGCTGATTTCATTGTCCATGACATCATCAACTATGATGCAGTTCTTGGGATGGATTGGCTTGCGAGCTTCTATGCTACGATTGACTGTAGGAGGAAGAAGGTGGTGTTCGAGATTCCCGGACATCCGGTATTTGAGTTCAGCCGTGGTAGCAGTTCGCTTGGTCCTGTCAGGTTTCGGGCCAGACCGGTGGAGGTTGTGGCTATGCAGATGGAACTGGAGAGGCCAGCTGTGGTGCGTGATTTCGATGACGTCTTCCCCGAGGAGATGTCTGGTTTGCCACCTGATCGAGCTTTAGAATTTTCTATTGATCTTGTTCCGGGTGCGCAGCTCATTTCGAAGGCGCCTTATCGTATGGCACCCGCTGAGTTGGAGGAATTGAGGAAGCAGCTGGATGAGCTTTTGCAGAAGGGTTACTTCAACCCTAGTTGTCTCCGTGGGGAGCACCGGTGTTGTTGGTAAAGAAGAAGGATGGTTCGCGTCGCATGTGCGTGGACTATCGAGAGTTGAATGCGGTGACCATTAAGAATAAATACCCGTTGCCTCGCATCGATGATATTTTTGATCAGCTTGGAGGTTCGAGGTTGTTTTCTAAATTGGATTTGAGGAGTGGTTACCATCAGTTGAAGGTAAAGAAGGATGATGTTCCGAAGACAGCTTTCAGGACGAAGTATGGACACTATGAGTTTGTGGTTATGCCTTTCGGCGTAACTAACGCACCCGTAGTTTTCATGAATCTGATGAACCTGATTTTCTACGACTTTTTGGATAAGTTTGTCGTTATCTTTATTGACGACATTCTGATCTATTCGAAGTCGGAGGAAGAGCATGCCTCGCACTTGAGGACGGTGTTGGAGATTCTGAGGAAGCATCGGTTGTATGCTAAGTTTTCAAAGTGCGAGTTTTGGCTGGATAGAGTTGCTTTTCTCGGGCATGTGGTGACTGGAGATGGTATTTCTCTGGATCCCGAGAAGATTAGGGCCATCAGAGAGTGGCCTGTTCCGTCGTCAGCGTCTGAGATCCGGAGTTTCCTTGGACTTGCCGGTTATTATCGACGTTTCATTAAGGACTTTTCTCGTATTGCGGAGCCGATGACCAGGTTGACGTGGAAGGATGTTCCTTTTGTTTGGTCGGGTGATTGTGAGAATGCTTTTGGTGTTCTGAGGGAGAGGCTGACGACTGCCCATGTTCTTGCTGTGCCTGATCGCAGCGGTGGATTTGAGATCTTTTGCGATGCTTCTGGCAAATGTCTCGGTTGTGTGTTGCATCAGCACGGGCATGTTGTGGCTTATGCGTCTCGTAAGCTCAAGACTCATGAGAAGAATTACCCGACACATGATTTGGAATTGGCAGCTGTTGTGTTTGAGCTCAAGATTTGGAGGCACTTCTTGCTGAGTGAGAAAGTGAAGATTTTCACCGATCACAAAAGCTTGAAGTATATTTTTACTCAGAAGGAGCTCAACATGTGACAGCGTCGATGGTTGGAGCTCATGGCAGATTATGAGATTGATTTGTAGTATCACCCTGGCAAGGTGAATGTGGTGCCAGATGCTTTGAGTAGGCTTCCGACGGTAATGTTTTTGACCTCGCAGTGGAGATTGCAGCAGGATTTTTGCGAGTCTGGTGTTGAGATTGTTCTTCCTGGGAAGGCTTCTTCGTTGATGTGTATGCAGATACAGTCGACGATTGTGGATCGGATCAAGGCTGGCCAGGCTGAGGATCCGAAGCTGGTGAAGATTCGGGAGCAGGTGGAAGCCGGTCTGCGGACTGACTTTTTGATTCATGAGGATGGCTCGCTGAGGTTTAGAGCCAGGTTGTGTGTGCCAGCTGGGGATATCAGAGAGGAGTTGATGGTGGAGGCACACAGTTCGCCGTATTCTGTGCATCCTGGTGGCACCAAGATGTACCAGGATCTTCATCTAAACTATTGGTGGCATGGCATGAAGAGGAGTGTGGCTCGGAGTGTAGCCAAGTGTTTGGTTTGCCAGCAAGTGAAGGCGGAGCATCAGCGTGCGGCCGGGTTGCTACAACCGCTTCCGATTCCAGAGTGGAAATGGCAACACATCACTATGGATTTCGTGACTGGACTACCTCGGAGTCCGAAGCAGAATGACGCGATTTGGGTGATCGTAGATCGATTGACCAAATCCGTGCACTTTATTCCATTCCGAGTGGGACAGTCCACTTAGGCGCTAGCGAGGAGATATATGGAGGTAAAATTCTTTTACCCTCCGTTTTTATTTCCTTTTTCTAGTTTGGATAGTGATGTAACGTGAATCGTGCAGGAGGTTGTGCGGCTTCACGGAGTCCCCGTGCGTATCGTGTCGGATAGAGACACGAGGTTCACATCTCAGTTCTGGCAGAATTTACAGAAGAGTTTGGGTACGCGTCTGAGTTTCAACACGGCGTACCATCCGCAGACGGATGGCCAGTCCGAGAGGACAATTCAGATTTTGGAAGACATGCTGAGGGCGTGCATGTTGGATTTCAAGGGTTCGTGGGAGGACCATCTACACTTGGTAGAGTTCTCTTACAACAACAGCTACCAGGCGTCTATTGGCATGGCGCCTTTCGCCGCTTTGTATGGGAGGAAATTTCGATCGCCATTGAGTTGGGATGATGTTGGTGATCGGGAGCTGTTGGGACCTGAGATGATTGTGGAGGCCGTGGAGGTCTTCAGGAACATTCGGGAGAGGTTGAGGATTGCTCAGGACCGTTTTAAGCATTGGGCGGATGCGAAACGTCGTCCTTTGGAGTTTCAGCCTGGAGATCATGTGTTTCTGAAGATTTCCCCGAATCGTGGCGTGATTCATTTTGGGAAGCGAGGGAAGTTGAGCCCGCGATACATTGGACCGTTTGACATTCTGGAGAGAGTTGGCGAGGTAGCTTATCGCTTAGCCTTGCCGCCATCTTTGGAGGGAGTTCATAATGTTTTCCATGTGTCGCAGCTTCGTCGATACATTAGCGATCCATCTCATGCTGTGGATTTTTCGGAGATTACCGTTCGCCCCGACATGACGTATGACCAGCATCCAGTGCAGGTTCTGGACAGGCGTCAGAAGTCACTTCGAAACAAGGTTGTCAATCTTGTGAGCGTGATGTGGCGACACGGCTCGCCCGGAGAGTCTACTTGGGAGAATGATGATGAGATGCGAGAGCGTTTCCCACTTTTGTTCCCGGACACGTGAGTGTTGGGAAATTCCGAGGACGGAATTTTTCTTAAGTTGGGGAGGATGTAACGACTGGTTTTCATGTATCTGGATTTATTATATTATAATATATGTTTTGGTGGATTTTCTCCTTATATGTGGTTATCGTCTCCGTAACTTTCATTTTCGATCGTTTCGTCGTGTTTTCTTAGCTTCTTCCTTAGAATCGTCAATTTTGAAGTAAGTCATTCGTGACGGGCTTCGTATCGGTCATATCTTATTGTTAGATCAAGCCTAGGAGTCTTAGGAATCGATTCCGGAGCTTCGCGCTCCATTTCGGAACTTTTGGTGCACGTTAGCCGGTGTAAGAAGGGGAACCGACCGACTAGATGACGATTTAGTCGGTCGGCAAGCCTTCATGGACCGACTAGCGGGCTTGAAAAGTTATTCAGGAGTTACTGTTTATCGTTAGTCGGTCTAAGAACGTTGGTTGACCGACTAGGTTGCAACCTAGTCGGTCAGCAATGCTTCTTTAACCGACTAACTCAATTACTAATTTTTTTATCAGTACTGTTCATTCTTAGTCGGTCTAAGTTCATCTTCCGACCGACTAGTTGTTAAACTAGTCGGTTAAGTTTTGTACTCAAACCGACTAATTCTTAGTTCTTCTGTACAGTCGAGTTACTGTTTACTCTTAGTCGGTCTAAGAACGTTCATCTACCGACTAGATGTCAAACTAGTCGGTCAGTAGTTGTTCTATGACCGACTAACTCTTAGTTCAGGTTGTCGACTGGAGCTACTGTTTACGCTTAGTCGGTCTGCGTTGGTCAACCGACCGACTAGTTCTCAAACTAGTCGGTCAGCAGTTGTTCTTTGACCGACTAAGCAGTGCAGGAAACCCTAGTTTTGCCCTAGCCGCCACCAATCCCTATAAATACCCCTCCAAACGTTTTCTTCTTCTTCCTCACGACCTAAAACCCTAATTTCTCCCCCATTGAGCCCCCTACTACCTCAAACCCTTATTCCTTCATCCCAAGCCCTAAATCCATCATCCAAACGCTCCCTTAACACTTTCTACCTCTCATCTTCCTCAAAACTCCATCAAATCCCCAAAATCCCCCCCAAAACCCTATTTCTCCCAACTTCTCCAATCATTTCCAGATCTGAACCCTAGGTTCATCGGAGCATTTCTTTCGTCGCCGTGGTTGCTCGGCATTATTCTTCCATTTCCGATACGGTAATGATCGACCTCTTAATGTTTTCATAACCCGTTGTGTTTTATGAAACCCTAATGTAATGGATGTTGTTTTGATGGTTGTTTCCCCATGACAGTGACTTTCCCGTAGATTAGCGTCCGTGGGACGAACCCCCGTGGATCGTCACCCTCGGTGCTAGGCAAGTGAAACTTGCCACTTAGGGTTTAGGCCATGTTTTAGGCCATTTGCTTGTCGTAGGCATAAAAGAGACTAGGCGACGAAATGATACTCGCCTAGGTGCAAATTCCGGAACTAGCTTGACAACGAAGCTAGGACCATCGTTTACTATGTTGCATAACTACCATGTCATGTTTAATTTTGTTTAACGGTACGCAAATAAATTGTCATCCATGCTATCCATGTTGTATGTCGCATTTGTAGCACACGCTACAATACTTGTGTTTCCTGGCTCGTGTTCCAGAAGCGGGCCATGTGTTGGTTGATAGCCAATGCCCGACCTACTAGTTTCCGGCTAGGCACCCACTATACGTGGGTATAACCCTATGCCATACATGTTAAACACACTTCCTGGCTCGTGTTCCAGAAGCGAGCATTCCGTGTTCGGGGTAATTCCCTGGCTCGATACACGTGGAGGGGTAGAGATAAACGGTCACTTGAGCTTAGGAGTTGGCCCGATCAGCCACTCTAGCCAACATTCAGAATCTCTGCGCACAACTTGTTTACTTGACTGTTCACTTGACATGAACCACTTGACTTGTACTTGTCCGTGATTTACTTGTCATCCGTGACATACTTGCTACTTGTACTTCCCTTACTTGTCTCTTCCATACTATACTTGCCATGTCATGCATCATACTATAACTGCTAGGTTGCTAGTTCACCTTACCTTCAGTTTCCTTGCCCAAGTCTTTTAGACTTACTGACATGTGCCCCTTTACTCTTTTGGGTGACACATGTTAGATCCCGAACCCGAGTACATTGTTAAGGACGAGGTGTTTGCTGACGCCGAGCCTGAGCCTGTGTTCGGCGAGGAGTACGTGGACACTGGGGACCAGTCCTAGTGTCTCCGTAGTGCTTTCCTGTTTTGTTTTAGACTGTTGTTTCGTTGTCGGTGCGTAGCACCTATACTCTGTTACGTTTGTCTTTGTTGGCCTTGTTCTGGGCCTTTAGACTCTTTCTTTTAGCCTGGTGGCTTTTCTGGATGTTGAACTTAATCTTAATGTTGGACAATTATGGGATTGAGCTTTTGTTTCTGTCTCTCCTTGTGTTATTATTGTTGTTCCGTTCGTGGTTACATGGACCTGCTTAAGTTTTATTGACGCTTATCGGGTTTGGGGCTTCGCAGCTCCACTCTCGTGCGGACCTTTTCACGTCTCGCCTCCATTTTAGGGAAGCGGGGCGTGACAGTCGGCCAATGAACTTGGACCGACTAAGAGAGTCCAAAAAATTGAAAATTTGAAATTTTGATTTCTCTCCTAATCGCACTTGGACGAAACATCAAAATACTCTCATTAATCATTATACTACCCCATTAAACATCGAAAATCTGAAATTGACGTTTACGAACAAATCGAGCGAAAATTCCGAAAAGTCAACAAAAATCCAGAAAATTTCAATTAATCTAGCATGAGCAAATATAAAGAATTGAATAGCATGCAAGATTATTGAATAAAATATGAATCCTAAATCTCGGATTCACCCATAATCCCCAATTTTCGACGTAACCGCACAAAGGGGTCTTCCTTAAGGGGTTTCGTGAAAATATCGGCGATTTCCTTCTGGGTTTCAACGTACACTAAAATGATGTCCTTTTTAGCAACATGATCATCTAAGAAATGGTGTCGGACATCTATGTGTTTCGAACGGGAATGATGTACCGGGTTCTTGGAGAGACATATTGCACTTTGGTTGTCCACCATGATAGGGCAAGTATCATAGTTTATACCAAAGTCTTTAAGTGTGTGTCTCATCCAAAGAACCTGAGCACACGCGGCACCGACGGTAATATATTCCGCCTCGGTGGTTGAAAGTGATACGGAATTCTGCTTCTTGGAAAATCAAGAGACAAGAGAATTTCCTATAAAATGGCAAGTGCCACTAGTACTTTTCCTGTCGGATTTGCATCCTGCATAATCTGCGTCACTATATAAGATTAACTCATACATGCTAGATTTTGGATAAAGTAATCCAAAATCAAGTGTGTAACTTAAATAACGGAAAATACGTTTTACTGCTACTAAGTGAGATTCCTTAGGTTGAGACTGATAACGAGCACATACACATACGGCAAACATTATATCGGGCCTACTTGCGGTAAGATAAAGTAAACTACCTATCATACCTCGATATAGACGAATGTCTACATCTTTTCTGCCCGCATCTTTATCAAGATGTGTAGTCGTGCTCATTGGAGTCTTTTTCCCGGAGGCATTCTCCATTCCAAATCGCTTTAGCAACTCCACCGTGTACTTCGTTTGGTGGATGAAGATTGAATCGTTCATTTGGGGAATTTGGAGACCTAAGAAATATTTGAGCTCACCCATGTGGCTCATCTCAAATTGATCCTTCATCACATTAGAAAACTCTTCGCAAAGAGCAAAGTTAGTAGCACCGAAAATGATATCATCAACATAAATTTGAACTAAAATTATATCATTATTCGAATACTTAACAAATAATGTGGAATCAACTTCTACCATTTTAAAACGTAATTCCAAAAGAAAATTCTTTAGACGGGCATACCAAGCTCGAGGAGCTTGTCTCAAACCGTAAAGTGCTTTCTTAAGGTTGAAAACATGGTTTGGAAATTTTTCATTTATAAAACCCGGAGGTTGAGAAACATAAACTTCCTCAACAACATCTCCGTTTAAAAACACACTTTTAACATCCATTTGAAATAATTTAAAATCCTTATGGCATGCAAAAGATAACAATAATCTAATTGATTCTAATCTAGCTACCGGAGCAAAGGATTCTTCGAAATCGATACCTTCCTCTTGCCGATAGCCTTGAGCTACTAACCGAGCTTTGTTCCAGACGACGACTTGGTTTTTGTCGGTCTTGTTCTTGAAGATCCACTTTGTCCCTATGACGGTGTGGTTCTTCGATGGCAATGGAACAAGCTCCCAAACGTCATTCCTCTCGAATTGAATGAGTTCCTCTTCCATGGCAAGGATCCAAGCGCTATCTTCGCATGCTTCATTAACATTCTTTGGCTCTATCGAGGAGGCAAAGGCACAATGAGCGAAGTGGTTGACTTGAGATCTCGTCTTGACACTATCATGGATATTGCCAATGACTTGCTCATGAGGATGGTTACGAACGGTATGAAGCAGTTTGGGAATTCCTTGATCACTAGGAACATTCTCAAAAACTTCATTAGTCGGGTTAGTATCAATAGCATCAATAGAATTAATAGAGTTAGAATTACTAATTGAATCACATAAAACATCCATGGAGTCATCATCATTAGTAATTCTAGTTGGAACAAATCCTTCATTAAATGAAACATGAAGCGATTCCTCGATCGTTTAGGTTCGTTTGTTGTATATCCGGTAGGCTTTACTACGTGAGGAATACCCAACAAAAATCCCCTCATCGGATCTTGGATCGAATTTGTCCAAACTACCATATGTGTTCTTAATAAAACATTTTGAACCAAAAACACGAAAATGTTTAACTTGAGGCAACCTACCAAACAACAATTCATAACAAGTTTGTTTAGTGCCGGTCCTCAAAAGTATTCTATTAAACACATAGCACGCGGTGTGTACCGTTTCCACCCAAAATTGATGGCCAAGTTGGTTATCATCAAGCATAGTGCGAGCACACTCCACTAGCGTCCTATTCTTTCTCTCAACTATACCATTTTGAGGAGGTGCGCGAGGGAATGAAAAGGTGGGTGTAATACCAACTTCATCACAAAATGTCTCAAAAGACTCATTCTCAAATTCCCCTCCATGATCACTACGAATAGTGACAATGGTGGTTCCAATGAGATTTTGTACTTTCTTAACAAAAATTGTGAAGTTTTCGAAAGCATCATTTTTATTACACAATGAAAATACACAAGTAAACCTAGAGAAGTCATCAACGATGACAAGTCCATATCATGCATTTCCTAATGAAGCAACTCTAGTTGGCCCAAATAAATCTAGATGTAATAGCTCTAGTGGCCGCTTAGATGAAATGCTTTTCTTAGGTTTAAACGACGATTTTGGAAGCTTGCCTCGTTGACACGAGTCACAAAAGCTTTTCTTTTGAAAGACAAGCTTAGGGAAGCCTCTAATAGAATTTAACTTGGAAAGTTTAAATAGTGTTCCAAAGTTCACATGGCCAAAATGTCGATGCCATAAGTGTTGTTCACTTGTGTTGGCAATGAGACATTGTTCATGTGATCTTGAAAGATCTAGGATATATATATCCTTATTGCGTGTGCCGGAAAACAATAATTCATTAATATCTTTTCTTAAAATATGTCACATTCCTTTCGCAAAGCTAACTTTGTAACCTTTGTCACAAAGTTGACTTATTGAAATAAGATTGTGGTTTAATCCTTTAACAAGGTAAACATCACATATTAGGGGTTTAGAAGGATTACCCACTTTACCAACACCTATGAAATAAGATTGTGATTTCTCCAAAGACGACGCGGTTTCCATTAGCAATGGGCACCACTCCGGAGAGCAATTGAGCGTCACCCATCATGTGTTTTGAACACCCGTTATCGAGTATCCAATTCCCCTTGGAGCTAAATTTAAATTTGTTGCTCCTTTTCTTTCTCTTGAGTACCTAAAGATAGAAAACTTCATATCATGGTACCCAAGGTCATTGGGTTCAAAAGATTAGACCTTTGGAAGACAAGTCCAATTGGACTTAGACTACCCCCACATAATTAACACTATGCACGACATTCGAAAAATAAGCATTCATGTAAACTTGTTTTTCATCCATGCTTGTGTCCTTTGGGCTCCAAATCTTGAAAATTTTGGGAGCTCTCATCCTATTAGGTGCATGCATGCGTTGTTGGTTTCTATGTGATGCATGTCGTGGATAGGCATAAGGAACATGATGAAATGGTGCATGTGGATAATTATTCATACGATGATGTGGGTGTACATATGCATGTGGAGGAACACGTGCGTGAGGATGTCTCATATGGTGTGCACGTGCCCATGAACGTGTAGCATAGAAATCATCATATGTGTGAGCCGGTGGAGTAGGACGTGTGTTCCTACGTGGCATAGTATTTGTGTACATGTAGGCATGACCCTTCTTTGGAGGTCCACCCAAAGTGGGTTTCTTTCCGAAAGAGGGTGTGAATGAGGTGGAAGCACCATTGGTAGATGAAATACCAATAGAGTGTTTGCTGCCACTCGTTGAGTCACCGGAAGTTGGCCTAACAAAAGTAGTGGCCGATTTGGATGAACTTCCCATCGTATACCCCAAGCCAATGTGGTGATTGGCCGGAAGTAAGTCACTTAGGATTTTATCCAAATGGTCCTTACCCTTATTGAATTTATTAATTCGGCCTAATGTGCTCTCATATTTCTCGGTGAGAGAACGCAAAGAAGCATCCAAAGTGGATACTTGCGATGTGAGCATATAAACACGAGATTTGAGATTTTCATTCTCAATACTCAAAGTTGAGTTTTGAGAAGTCAAATCCGCTATCTTGTGTTCCTCCGGATCCTCAATGCTAACATGTTCAAGTTGAGTCTTGAGATTAACAATCTCATTCTTCAACTCTTCAACAACGGTGTCGTTGTTAGTGATGATAGTTTTAGGCGAGGTTTGGATGCTAGCTAAATCATCTTTTACTTTAGTATACCTATTTACTAACTTAGTGTATTTAGACCATAATTGCTCATTAGCATTTCTAAGGTCATCCATAGTTACCTCATCGCCTTCGTTTTCGCTATCATCGGAGGAAGAATCTTTATCTTGCTCCTCTCTAGCCATGAAGCACATGTGTGCTTGCTCCACTTGCTCATCATCCGACTCTCCGCTAGAGGAATCATCGGAGTCGGTGAATGTCCCGACAAGCCCCCTTTTGTACCCTTTCTTGTACTTCATGGACTTGTCAAACTTAGGCGCCTTCCACTTCTCCTTTTACTTGTTTAGAGGACACTCCGCTTTCATGTGTCCTGGCTTGTTGCATTTAAAGCACAAAGAAGAGGAGGCGTTAGAAGAATTGAACTTCGACTTGTTTTTGAAGTTACCTTTCCGGAAGAACCGATTGAACTTCTTGGCCATGAGAGCCATAGATTCCAAGTCCAACTCGTCTTCCGAGTTTTCATCATCGGTCGATGTGGAAGTTGATGGAGCGGCCTTGAAAGCAATAGCCTTCTTCTTTGGCTCGTCTTGCTTTAGGTAGGACTTCATCTTTTCTTGCAACTTCAACTTGCTATCCTTGCGTACCTCATAAGACATCAAGGTACCCATTAGTTGAACAACGGTATAAGTTTTCATATCATTACCTTCCTCGATGGCGAAGGTACGTTTCTCCCAACTAGAAGGAAGTCCATCGATGATCTTCGAGACTTTCTCCTTTTGGGTGTAGGTCTTACCGAGAGCCTCCAACTCGTTTGTGATGTCGACGAAGCGAGCATAATACTCCTTCACCTTCTCACCCTGTAGCATATGAAACAACTCGTAATCTTTATTGACTACAACGAGTTTAGAGTCTCTTACCCTACTCGTTCCTTCATGGAAGATGTGGAGGGAGTTCCATATTTGATAGGCACTTTTACATGTGCATATCTTGTTGAAATCCTCGGGCTCCAAAGCGCATTGCAAGGCGTTCATTGCCTTGGCATTGCTTACCTCCGTGGCGACCTCCGCGGTAGTCCATTTCTCGAAATCTTCTTCGGCGGGCTTGACATACTCCTTCATCGTGGCCCTCCATAATGAAGCACTCCGGAGGAAAGTTTCCATCCGGCATTTCCAGTACCCGTAGTTGGTACCATTGAAGAAGGGAGGCCTCGTCGAAGAGTGTCCTTCCATCACCGAAGACGTTCCTTCACGATTCTTGAAGGTGCTATAGTCAGAAGGTGGACGAACGGTCTTGTTGTCGTTGGCAGACATAGCTATAGACTTGGCTCTGATACCAAATGTAATGCCCTGCTAAGCTACTGCACAAGTACTAGAGGGGGGTGAATAGTACTTTAAAATAATTAAGAGGCTAATTCCTAATTACCTTGCAAACTCTACCAATAAATGCGGAAATGCGGAATAGTAAATAATTGATAACAAATAAGACAATCGCAAACAAGCAATATTACTGGGTATTTGAATCGATATTTGACGATTTCTCTATCTCCGACACCGGCATCCATCACCATTGCCATTACATCACACCATAGCCATCTCCACCAATAATACATTTGTAGTCAAACCAACCTAGGATAGATTGGAACCAACACCACCTCCTCGTGTTCGATACCCGCTCGCCACTTGACCGTGCGCTTGCGGTAAAACTACAATCATTCTCCGGGTGTATATCCGGGGCCGATCAAGTTTTTGGCCTCGTTGCCAGGGATTTACCTCCGTGTATTTGCGCCATACTAGGTTGTGATCTAGGGTTGCATTTTGGATCGATCAAGTTTTTGGTGCCGTTGCCGGGGAGGTGTTTCCCGTTGGGTGCCAATTTGTCACAATTAGGTTGATTAGACTACATTAAAAAACAAAAAAAAAATTGAGAGAGATATTTTTTCCCCACCACCTGCTACTATTATTATCTTTATCTCTCTTTGTACCACTGACGTCTTTTCCAGGTTGTTTACTTTGCTTGATCAGGTACAGTTGTTGCAGCGATGGTGCTTCCAAAGAAAATGCGAGCGGGCTCTATACAATCCTACATATATCTCGCTGCATTCTATCAGGCTGATGGAGAATCCTTCGGGGAAGCCTTGTCTAGGTTTGAAGGAATGTTAGAAATGTTCCAGACGGAGTCAGACCATGAGTGGAATGACTCCACGCTATTTGATATCTTCACTAGAAGGCTAAAGGGACACTCACGTGAGTTTTTGAAGAGGATGCAAGTGGGGAAGTTCAGTGATCTACAGTTGGCAGCAGCCTTGGAGCAAATGATAGATGATGCCCGATCTACCGGTTCACTAACCGTTACGGTAAGTAAACCATACGACCAAGTATTCATCTATTTTGTTATGGCTAATGTCTCTAGCGCAGGTACTATCATAGATGGAGTGTATGCTTCACTTGAAGGTGACCATATCCACCTTTACACCATCAACACTCCACAAATAGAGACATCTGAACTGTCAAAGGAGGACACATATATGGACCTATTGAGAAACATTGTTGACGTAGTTCGAGATTCCGGTCCATTGACAATAACGGCAGGTGATCCTTTTGAGCTTGAATTTCAAAACTTTATTACTCATTGTATCTCTTCCACAGGCACAATTGATGATGGAGTCTATGCTCTAGTTGAGGGGCACAAGACCCATTTTTACACCACGGTCGAGATACATGAGCCTATAGAACCACCTTGTGCCGCCTTCGCCTCCCCCTGCCACGCATCTGAGTCAGAGCAGCCTATACCATCAGAGGATATTATTGAGGAGGTCATGCCTATAGTAGCGGAGCAGACCATCGAGGAGGACGTGACTTTGGATGATGACATCTGCACACAGATGAAGCCCGAATTGTGCCCCCTCCTTTCGAGCTACCGCAGCCATCCCCACCTTCTATAGATGCTGAGCATCCATCAGAGGACCACCCTTCCACTGACACAGAGGACGATCCCATGGAGCTTATGGCCCCCATTCCGGGAGATCTCTTTACTCCCTTCCCTTTATATTTGATCCACCTCCCGTTTATGATGTTTACTACGATTCAGATTTTGACGACTCATTGCTCCTTTTGCAGGATACACATACATATGATCAAGAGGTACGATGGGACGTATACGAGGAGGAGAGCGAGGAGTTATCACCCATGGATGCTATTGACTATGATCAGGATGTGCGATGGGATAAGTTTGATGATGATGAGGAGTTGCCTGATGAGACCCACGCATATATGCCAAAGCTACCTGAACAACATGAGGCGAACAACAAAGAGTTGATCGACGTGGTAGACGAGAGTAGAGATTTATTTCCAGGGAAGTGTTGTCAACCGTTTTTAATTTTATATACTTATGTTGATGACCCTCTTTGGAATACATTTATTTTAGGGAAGAATTATCCACATCAGATTGATGCGGCTTATCTCTTGCAGGGTACAGGTGGAGTCCTTGGAGAGGTGTTGGGAGCTGCATTGCTGGAGTCTGATGGAGTCCGTGGACACACGCGTCTGGTGGAGCCACGGAAGGAGCAGTTGGAGTAATTGCCTGCACCGGCAAAGATTCTGGATCCGCCTTTTGCTATAGGTGATATCAATCGAGTAGTGTAGAAATTTTTATGCTTTCAATAAACCCGAATTCTCTCGACAGCGAGAGGACCGTATAGATTTGCTTGAATAAATATTACCTCATATGACGGCAACAAAAATTTTTACACCCCAAACCCATTATATATATTAATTGCCCTCTCCATATTTTTGTGTGTCACATCCTTTTGCTCGCCACATTCGAGCATTTCTTTCAAGTGAATACTCACATTCTTATTCGTTTGACTCAATCTTGCTTATCAAAGCCATGACATTTTTGATCGAGTCATTTGTATATGATTGTTTGGTATAAGCTTGGGGGAAAGCGCTCTCATGCATCATTGCATGTGCAAGTAGTTGCATTAGGATTTCATGTCATTCATCTCATCATTTTTCATTCACCTCCCTCATATTTATTGTTGTTCCTCATATTTTTCCTTCTATGATCACATTGAGGACAATGTGAAGTTTAAGCTTGGGGGAGTGCATTTCCATGTCATCTAGTTGCACTTTTACTTTATTTTAGGGGTTTTAAAAAATTTCCAAAATTTTTGCATCATCTTTATTATTTTTCCATCGTATTTTCCTTTTATGTGTGTTCATGCATCATGTTGTGTGCTTCTTTTTCTTTTCTTTCCTCTCTTTTATTTTTTTTATTTCTTTATTTTCCTTTCTCTTCTTCCGCTAGATGAGTTTTGTATGATGATATCTCTTATTGCTTTACCAACCACCACGATGCTTATTATTCCTTGCCATGCCATTTAGAGTATTCCATAGTCTTGCTATTCACATGAGCTTGCAAATCTATTTCTTTTGATGATTCATCTACATGAATGCATGATATTAATTGAAACTGAATGCATGGATTAGTGTTTAGTATGCTTTTGTTGGAAATGCACCAAGATTCACGCATCATTAGTATATCTGAAGCATCAGCTTTATTGTCTTATTCACCTTCTGTTGCATGCCTGATATGGTTGTAAACTTTACCGCTTGACTTCGCTTTTTTACTGAGATGATTGAGAATATCCATGCTTACATATGAGTTTTAGGTGAAGTATTATTTTATTGAACCGTTCGTGCACATCTTAGAGTGAACCGAGTGTTACATTATTTCTTTCTCCACATATATCTTTTTATTCTCTACATGTCACTTGAGTTCACCTCCTAAAGCTACTTATATCGCATCTATTTCCCAAAAATCCCCACAAAAAGAAAAAGTTAGCTCCAAAAAGTCCAAAAAGCCAAAAAGGAGCCAAAATCCAAAAATACAAATCAAATTGCTCCTACAAAAATCCAAGAAGAAAAATGAGAAACAAAGTCCAAAAGAAAAAAAAATGTTTCTCTATCTCATTATTGGAGCCACAAAACACTTGGAAAACCCAAGGCAAAAATCCCATTTTCCACTATCATATTCCTTTAGATGCGATGCCTCAAGCTAAGCTTGGGGGGTGAACTTGTTTGACCATATGAGTGAGTACGACATTAGAGTGGAGAGGTACACGAATGAGGAAGTTTGATAATGCTGAAACTTAACAAAATACTTTAGTTATAGAGATTTCTTATGAATCGATGTAAATATGTGAATGCCATGTCTCTTATTCAATTCTCTATTACATGCATGGTGTGATTCTTATATGCTTCAGTTATAACTCTTGATTGAAAAGTGCATCGTCAACATTTGTATATTAAATCCTATGAAATGCGTGACGTGGATATGAATTGATTGTATGAATTTAAAGAATCCCTTTTGTTGTTCTTAAAAGCTTGCAAGTACCATGTCTATGTAAGATATGAAATCCAAATAGCATGTGATTTGTATTTTCCAAGTTATCGTGATGTGTAACTTATGGCTTGAGATCTGAGAGAAGAATCTAGCAACCCCTTCCACCTCGTGTTCTTTCTTTTTCATTTCATTTTCTTTATTTTCATCTCCCGAGTTCGTCTCTCTACTTATCTTCCTCGAGGAAGAGTAAGAGGTAAGCTTGGGGGATTTTGATCGGTCCATATTTTACACCTTTTTTCTGCATATTTGCATGCCATTTCGGTTGCTCATATTGCAATTTTCACGATTATTCGATGATATTGTGTTACTTTTCACTATTTCTTGTTTTTATCGGATTTCAGGAAATATGAGCAATTGGGAGCAAAAATGAGCTTAAAGGACTTGCGCGTGTTACGGAGCATCACTCATGGACTTATTGAGGACCTATCAGCGATAGAAGACGAGTGGAAGAAGAAAGAACGTCGTAGTAGCGACGCGGAAGCGAAATGATGAAGATTGGGCATTTTCAGCATGCCACTCGGCTGAGTGCAGGAGTCACTTGGCCGAGCAAAGAAGACCGCTCGGTCGGCCAGATCGGACACTCAATTACTTGAAGATTAGCGTGCACTCGGCCGAGTGACGACATCCCACTCGGCCGAGTATGGAGACACCACTCGTCCGGGTGGCACACGAACGATGGAATCCAAAAGACCAGACTTACTGTAATCTGTCAGTCGACTACAAGCTCTAACTCGGCCGAGTACCAAAAGCCCATCGGCCGAGTGACATTTGCCGCTCAGCCGAGTGATGCCGAGGACACGAAGCGCCCAGATTTTCAGATAGCCGTTCACTCTTTTAAAATCTGCTATCATTCTAGTAATCAAAGTATTTTTCTCATATTTTTTATGGATAGTAGACTCAATGAAGATTCCAACTCCGCCAAGAACGCGTCAATCGGAGGTCGGATGAAATCTGGAGAATTTCTGCACGTTGATGCTGCAGTGCTGGAATTTCCACTCGGCCGGGTCACATGTTCCACTCGGCCGAGTGCGGCTTGGGCCCAGATTTTAACTTGCGGTTTGGGCTGTTTTTGTGCACGAGTTTGGGGGTTTTTCTAGGGTTATTTGCTAGGGTTTTGGGGGACTATATAAGAGTTTTGTAGCCACCATTAGAGGAGAGTTCCATGATGTTTTCTTAAGATTATTTTAGTGGTTAGGCCATGCCCTAGGCCCCCTCTTGGATCAAAAAGCTTGTATTTGGATTGGAATTCTGCATCAAAGCTAAGTATTTCTATTCTTATTATTTGAATCTTTGATTTGCTATCTTTTTATATGCAAGCAATGGTTTTTATCGATTCTCATATCGTTATTGCTGTGCTTGAGTAGATTTGTTGTTCTAGGGTTTGGGGATGAACCCTATGGATCTAATTTCAGATTTGTGATGAATGAATTTCTAAATTGCTAGGATTGCTAGGAGGTTAGGTTATGATCGATTTATTACGGATAGCTAGGGATTTCCATCGATTGGGGTTTGCAAGAGATTGGATTCCAATTGATGGGAAGGCCTAGATATTCGATTTAGGTTTATAATCGAGATTCTCTAGACTTGGTTTGCAAGAGATTGGACCAATGCTAGGATTTTTATTATAAATCTATACCCAAATTCGTTTGCAAGAGATTAGATGAATACAAACTATCACAACCTAGATCGTAACTCGAGTTTGCACGAGAGTGGGCTCGAGGAGCGATTGAACGATGATGTCGATCCTAATGCTAGCGGCTTAGGTTAGGGTTTGCAAGAGATTGGGCCCTATCCTAGGTTGCTATAGACCGGCAATAGCGCGAGAGCGTGAGCTTGGTTCTCTATTCAGTTACGACTAGTTCACCTCAACACAAGTCTAGTAATATTGAGATTCATTATTCACAATGATGCATGACGGTCCGTAGTGGGGATTCCCTAGCCCTAGACACTTTTATTATATTGTATTTGAATCGATATTTGACGATTTCTCTATCTCCGATACCGGCATCCATCACCATTGCCATTACATCACACCATAGCCATCTCCACCAATAATACATTCGTAGTCAAACCAACCTAGGATAGATTGGAACCAACACCACCTCCTCGTGTTCGATACCCGCTCGCCACTTGACCGTGCGCTTGCGGTAAAACTACAATCGTTCTCCGGGTGTATATCCCGGGCCGATCAAGTTTTTGGCACCATTGCCGGGGATTTATCTCCGTGTATTTGCACCATACTAGGTTATGCTCTAGGGTTGCATTTTGGATCGATCAAGTTTTTGGCGCCGTTGCCGGGGATTTATCTCCGTGTATTTGTGCCATACTAGGTTGTAATCTAGGGTTGCATTTTGGATCAACCAATACTCATGCAGACTACATCCAAAAACCAAAGGGCCCACTACTAAACTGGTGCGACATAAACAACGGCAAGCACTAGTGGGATGACTAAGTAAGAGGGAGGAAACCAAGGCCAGTTAGTGTAACGAAACAAGATCGGAAAGAATGGGTTCAGGTATGGCGAGGATAAGGAGATAACTTGATAAAATGAAACTGGGATATAATTGTGAATGTTTAGGTGGGGAAGAAAGATGTAGTATTACCCTCATATGTTACCGGAAATAGGATGAAAATGATATAAGTTAAAACACTAAAAGTATAAAACGGTCATACCTGAAAAGTTGGTGTTCTCTTCCGCCTAGGAAAATATTTAGGAGTCGGTAAAATAAGTTGTTGAATTAAACTTGTGTAGTTTAGATATAATAGAGGAGAAAACAGTATTTTGAATTATTGAAATGTACTTATATGAAGAAATTAAGATATTTACGAGAGTGTGGAAGACATAGGTTAGTAAATATGATAAGATAATAATTTTAAAGATTTCAGCGAAAAAATTTCGAATTTCGGAGAATGTATGGAGTCTTGAATGCATGTTGAATGTTTTCAAATAACTTTAACCGGAAAGAAATTCAAAATAGATAACATTGAAAATATTCATCGAATGGTCAGGATAGTAATGGAGAAGTTTCAACGATTGACGATGGTGACACGTAGATTCACGTGATTCGAAAGGAGGGAAGTGAATCAAATAAAACGTAAATATGTAGGGAAATAATTTAGTGAAACTGCTACGATGGAGTTCTACGGTCGATAACACGAAAGTGTAATGATCAGGAAGATGATAGAAGCAGGGTTCTAATTACCGGGTCGGCTGAAGATCAGGAGAAACTAAAATTACGACTCTAGACTGTAATAGAGGTCTCGGGAAAGGGTCTTAAAAGAAATCAAAATTACGTTCTGTTGGGCCTGAAATGGATGGACTCAACGAACGGCTAAAAGAAAGCTCTAGAAGCTTAATATGGTTAGGGCCGGGTAAGAGACTGCTAAGGCAACCTAAGACGAGTACAGCCTAAATCGGTCGAAGGCACCTGACTATCAAACCTGAACATCTATCTAAGTCTTCCTACTCCCTAAGACAGTGAAAACTTACAGGTTAGACTCATTTCATGACTTGGATGTTTTAATTTATTTAATGGACATTCTATCTTTATTATCGTTGTTCTGATAATTCGCAGTTGCAAGAGGGACCTGCATGGGCCACCAACAAAACCTGTCACGCCCCGCTTCCCAAAAGTATGTAGGCGAGGCGTGAGGAGGTCTGCACAGACTTGAAGCTGCGAAGCTACAAGCCTGATAAGCGTCAATAAAACTTCAAATGGCATGTTCTTGCAAATGCGATACGAAACAAAGATAATGAGACAAGAGCAATCTCAGAATATCTATAAAATAAGTTCCAACATCACAGAAAAGCCACCAGGCTGAAAAGAAAAAGAGTCTAAGGCTCAAACATGGCCAACAAAAGTACAACATACAAAGTAAAGGTGTCACACACCGACAACTAACAGAAATCCTAAAACAAAAGGAAAACTCAGCCAGGCCACTAAGACTGGTCACCGGTGTCAACAAACTTCTCCTTGACAGACATGGGCTCAAGCTCAGCGTCAGCAAACACACCATCCTTAGCAATGGTCTCTGGCTCAGGGTCTAACATGTGACACCCAAAAGAGCAAGGGGCACATGTCAGCAAGTCTACAAGAGACTTGTGCAAGGAAACTGAAAGTAAAGCAAGGCAACCTAGCAGTTCTAGCATGATGCAAAGACATGGCAGTTAAAGTATGAGTGCAACAGGTAAAGTAAAGTACAACAACAAGTACAAGAGGACAACTAGCATGGCATGGCAAGAGTAGCAACTACTAACAATCACAAGTCACGTTTTCATGTCGTGCACAGAGTTCACGCCTTACAGTTGAAGTGGCTGTACGTGCACACTTCTACGCTGAGTGGTCGCTCAACCCTACCCCTCCACGTGTATCGAGCCAGGGCTTTACCCCCGAACATGAATGCTCGCTTCTGGATCACGAGCCAGAAAG
This sequence comes from Scilla litardierei, assembly GCA_030789695.1. Lineage (NCBI taxonomy): Eukaryota > Viridiplantae > Streptophyta > Magnoliopsida > Asparagales > Asparagaceae > Scilla > Scilla litardierei. Next base: position 52,872,342 of record CM061136.1, on the reverse strand, counting down.
TGTTTTTCAATATGGCATAGGGGTGCACCTAGCTTCAACAAGCAAGTAAAAGTATAGTAGCATGTGCTACGAATGCAACAATCAGACATGGATGGCATGACATGGCAAACTGTAATTTAAATGCGTTCAATTAAGGAATTTAAACATGGCAGTTACAAGGGCATGGATGACATTGCAGCATGAACAAAACAGGTAAAAGGGGTTGGATCTAGCTTCGTTGTCAAGCTAGATCAAGTGAGGTGACGGATCTAGTTTCGTTGTCAAACTAGATCAAATAGGCGTCTAGGCAGCTATCATTTAACTGCCTAGTCTCTTTTATGCTATGGTGCAAAAGTGGCCTAAAACACGGCCTAAACAAGCAACGGGCAAGTTTCACTTGCCTGCAACCCGACGTCTGAATACACCGTCCAAAAGTCCAGTCTACCTACGTGCACAAGTCCACCAGCCTACAGTCCCAATTTAAGTTATCTTGATTAGTGAATCCAAACAATTATAAACACTAAATTTTATCTTATTTAACAGGCAAGGGTTGGGGGTCCTAGGGGTGCAAAACGTTACCTCAACACGACACGAGAGCTAATCTGACGTTGGGTTGTGACGTCAGGGGTTGGATTCCGGTATCGTGTAAAGTAACGGCGTCGGCTTGGAACAGTAAAAGTTCGCGAAGAATAACGTAGTATATCTGCGAAATCGGGTTTGCATATTAAGCTAAAATCTCAACTCATTAAAATATTTCAACAATCAACTCAATACTAATATTGGAGAAACTAACCTGTACTAGATATACATTATTCTACGCCTAACACTAGCTGTGTTACAAGCAATTTATCCACACCCATGATACAAGGCTAAACTGTTCTAACTTATTAACGTACCACCTAATATAATAACACTGTCAACTGCATAGGCTTAGGATGATTTGTTAGCATGGCAATTGACATAGGAATTCACAGAAGTTCACATCCCCTATAATTATTCTATAAGCTAAGGTCCTATAGGGTACTGCACCTCTAGTACCAAGTTAATAAAAGTAACAGTTTGTACAAGCACTCACATTTACTGTCTTCTCCCTTCATCTTCGTTTCTCTCTTCCACAGAACAAGAGAGAAGAGCTAAACAACTGCAGGGCAGATCGGTGGATGCCTGAGGTCGGAGGTGATGGTTGACGGGGCCGGTGGTTTGGAGAGCAGCTGGGGTGCGGCAGCTCTTGTGGGTTGCGGCATGGGCTGTGGGTGGCCGGAAGTAGGTATTTGCCGGAGCAAGGAGGTCGGGAGGGCGGTGCGTGGTCGGAGAGCGAGGCAAAGAGGGCCAGAGCTTGCGATCAGCTGGCGATGCACGGTGGAGCGGTTGGAGATGGGGAGATGGCCGCCTGTTTGAGGAAGAGGAGGGTTGTCGCTGCGGTAGATCCCGAGATGGGGGGTGGCGCTGGGCGGCGCGGTCGCCGGAGATCGCACGGAACGACGGGGTATTGGGCGGCAGTCACCGTCGGATGGCCAGGGAGAAGGTCCTACGGCCCAGGTCGATGGGGGACAGGCCGCCGGGGTTCTGGTTGGAGGATGTCGGGGTGAAGAAGAGGAGGAAGAAAAAGAGATGTTGGCGGCTGCGTGAAGAGAATTGCCCTCGGGCTTGCTGTGTTTGAAAGGGGTTTGGGTTGCTAAAGAGGGCTTGAGTTGGGCTATACTTAAGGGGAGTAGAGAGAAGTGGAGTTAATGAAGTAATTGGGAATTGGTGGTGAATAGCCAAATCACAATTTGTTATGATACGTATGGGAGATTCCCATTTTGCTATACAACAATGGGATTCGGGTAGTTTGAGGGTAAATGGGGGAGAGAATGTTAGAGGGCAGTGTACAGTTAAGGAGAAAAGAGGGTGAGACTAGCTTAGGGAAATATATCATGTGCAACTTAGGCCTAATTGCTGATTAATGGGGAAATTAGTGCGCAAGTGGGTCAAAGAACCCGATAATTATGAGAAAAATACCGGGGTGACCGTGTCGACGAGAAAAATGAAACTAAGAAGGTCGACCACGAGTTTGGCGACGAGGGACGAAACTAAAAATAAAAACGTCTCACGACAAAAGAGAAAATCATGACGCCTCTTCAACCAAGATCAAATTGTGGGGGAACGACCCGTGAAATGACGTTCCAAAATATTTCCACAAATTAATACTCTTTGAGAGGGTCACAACGGCATATAACATCATAGGGTTCGGATACAAGAAAGGTCCTAAATAATTACGTGCATGAACAAGGCTACGTGCACGTGACACGTATAAAGGATACGGGGTCCAAAGGCGACGGTAATTCTAAGTTGGGCACACATCGTGGTGGCTTGCTAGGGATGCAACTAAGGTGCTACGGCCCTATCAACTCAACAACACAGCTCACATACCAAGAACAAAACCAATCAGGTACTCGAAATTGCTATACGCACAGCCGTATGACGAATAGCGACTACTGGCCGTTACACAAGTAGTGAATATACCTTCCGACTGCGTCCTCAACCAATATAAAGATTTGTCTTTGAGTGTAAAGGGGAAGAGCCGCAGTCGGATTGCATCAACAGAAACGCCCGGCATTTGGAAGGTGGCGCACTTGGACAAGAAAAGTTGGATATGATAATGCAGATTCTCATGGGAGTTCCCATGAAACGGGTCTTGTTGCATCAATACTACCAATCCCGTCTTTAGCTCAAAATTCTTGTCCGCCGCCAATTCTGGCATGGCGATGGATGAAGTGGTGGAAGAAGTCTTAGGCCGAAGCCTATCTCTGATGGATATGATCATACCCGTTCGATCTCTTGCAAACAGATATTGGTATAGAAACACGATTAAAAATCCTAGCTTTGGTCCAATCTCTTGCAAACCAATTCTAGAGAAGTCCAATCGTAAATCTAAATAGAATTTCTAGGGCTTCCTATCAATTGGGACCCAATCTCTTACAAATCCCAATCGATATGAATCCCGAGCTATCCGTAATTAATCAATCCCAACCTAACTCTAATCAATTCTAACAAGAATTTCACCAATTCATCACAATTTAGAAATAGGGTCTATAGGGTTCATCCCTACGCCCTATGACGATGGCACTACTCACTAATCATCATGCAATACTTAGGAAAATCAATAATAAAATCAACACAATTCATTGCAATAGAGAAATTGTTAATAAAAATCGGGTTTTTGATAAGAGAACAGACAAACCAATGAGAATCCAATCGCATCCAACAAAAGTGGCCTTTTTAATCTCCAAAAGAAAAGCTAAATCTAATGATCTAAAAAGCTCTCAAAAAGGCTGCCAAAAAGCTCTAAAAAGTCCTCTCTAACTAGGGCAAAAACTGGGTTTAAATACCCTTCAAAATCGCCCAGAAAATCGTGACCAAAATGCCCCTACGCAGCCCAGAAATCGCAACTTACGCAGCAGGCGGAGCGGCTCACTCTGTCGAGTGACAAATGTCACTCTGTCGAGTGACAAATGTCACTCGGCCGAGTGACAAACCCTGTAGATTTCCAGTAAGTCGGGGGGTTTTCGGGGGTCTGTCTTCGGAGGTGACTCGGCCGAGTGGCTTTACTCATTCGGCCGAGGGGCATTCCACGCTCGGCCGAGTCAGAACTCTCAGGTCGACGAATTCCAGTAAGGCGGCCTCTTTTTGGATGGATTTTCCCGTGCCACTCGGGCGAGGGGATCTCCATACTCGGCCGAGTGGTCTATCGTCACTCGGCCGATGGCACTCTGATATTCTTCTGTTATGCGTGTCCGGTCTGGTCGGCCGAGTGAGCTTCTTTGCTCAGCCGAGTGAGTGCTTCACTCGGCCGAGTGACATGCAGTAGATGCCCAATCTTCTTCGTTTCTCCTCCTCGTCGCTCCTACGAAGTTCCTTCTTCTTCCACTTATCTTCCATCGCTGAATGGCCCTCAAAAGAGCTGTGGGTGACACTCCGGAGTGGGTGCAAATCCTCTTGATCTCAAAATCACTCCAAATTGCTCCATATCTCCTAAAATACGACAAAAACAATAAATAGTGAAAAGCATCGCAATATTGTCGAATAATCGTGGAAAACACGATATGAGCGATCAAAGTGGCATGGAAACATGCAGAAAAAGGGTGTAAAATATGGAGTGATCAATTGTCTTGTTGGCCAATAACTTCAGCAGAGTGCTAAAAAAGATCAGCAACAAGGGGCAGAATTTTAGATCAGGTAACAATGTGCCACGACCATATCTTCCCACTGCAGGAAAGAATACCAGTCGCCCTATGATCAGAAAAATAAAGGTAAAGGGATACAGTGTAGAGAATGTAAGGGTTTTGGTCACATACATGCTGAATGTGCCAACACCTTGAAGAAGCAAAAAGGGAAGTCCTTAATGAGCACCTGGAGCAAAGATGAATCTGAAGGGAGTGCTGAAGATGAATACATTACCAGTAACTATGTTTCCTTTATAGCTGTCATGAAAAGAGAATCTGACGGCGACACTCACGATTGTGTTGGATCTGATGTAATAACATCAGGTACAACATCTAGCAATAATCTAGACAATGTCAGCCAAAATGTTGAAACATCAACTACAAAATCTAGCAATGACCCGAAATCTGAAGTTGATAGTGATGAGGATGTAAGTGATGATGATATTCAAACAGCTTATCAGACAATGTTCGACAAGTGGATGGAGATCTGTGAAACGAACTAAATAATAAAAGATGAGAATGTCAGATTGAAGAGGGAAAAGGAAGAAGCCAAAGCCAAACTTTTGAAGACTGAGCTTAGTCTCAGAGCCCAGGAGGGTACCTTCAGAAAAACTATTCTCAGAGCTGAGAAGGCTGAGAGTATTCTCAACAAGTAGAACTCTGGGAAGTCAAAACTAGATGACATTCTAAATATGGGGAAGACTTCGGGAGTTCACACCAGTGTGGGGTACCACAGGGGAGCCTATTATCATGTCCTACAGAGCGACATACTCTTGTGACCAAAGAACTGAAAAGGATGGGTCAGTTCAAGGGGCATGAACAGAAGAAGAAGCTGACTAGAGGCATAACTATTGGTCAACATGTGCGTGTCTACTGCAGGTTCATAGGACATACTGAAAGAAATTTCTTTAGTCGCATGTGACATTTGCGTGAAGGAAGAAATGTTAGATATTTTGACACGAAGATGAAGAAGAAATAGGTAAGGAAATCTGAACTGTATAGCATGGTGGCTTACACTTCTTTAATTACCTTCTCTGAGAACATGTGGTATTTCGACAATGGATGCTCTCGGCATATGATCGGTAATAGGAATCTCCTTACTGATTATACAACCTGTAACAAGGGTCATGTAACTTTTGGGGATGGACAACGAAGCAAGGTTGTTGGAAAGTGAAATCTGAATGTGGCCGGTTTCCTTAAACGAAGGATGTTATGCATGTCGAATATCTGAAAGCTAATCTTATCAGCATAAGTCAACTATGTGATCAATGCCTATTAGTTCGGTTAAAGAGAAGTGTTTAGTGTTCAATGCAAATGAAGAGTGTATCCTTACTGGGGAAAAGATCTACTGATAACTGTTATCTTCTCCAAGAGGCTAACACTTGCCTTAATGTTACTGCTGAGGTTTCTGAACAGTGGCATCAAGAGTTAGGGCATCTAAAGTTTAAGACTATGATGAAGATATCTAAAGTAAGAGCTGTTAGAGGAATACTGGTTCTAAATAAGAAGAAAGAGGGGGGTTGTGGTCCTTGCCAACTGGGAAAGCAACAGAAGACCAGCCACAAACAACTTCAGACGATTACTACATCCAAGATACTGGAACTTCTGCACATGGATCTGATCGGGCTAACGTCTGAAACTAGTGTATGAGTTAAGAAGTACATCTTTGTCTGTATTGATGATTTTTCTAGGTATACCCGGGTAGACTTTCTTAAAGAAAAGTTAGACACATTTGAATCTTTCAAGAAACTGTGTACTCGTCTGCAAATTGAGAAGGGAAGTAATATCTGCAAAATTGTTACAATCAGGAGTGACCATGGTAAGTAGCTTGAAAACCATTCATTTACTGATTTCTGTGAGTCCCGAGGAATTGTGCATGAATTCTCGGCTCCTAAGACCCCTCAACAAAATGGAGTTGTTGAAAGGATAAACCGCACCCTGCAAGAGATGGCTCATGTGATTCTAAATGCTAGAGAGGTTAGTATAAGGTAGTGGACTGAAGCAATCAATATTGCATGCTATACTATAAACAGAGTTTATCTTCGTCCAAGAACCGAGAAAACTCCTTATGCAATTTGGAAAGGAAGGAAGCCTGACATCTCATACTTCCACATCTTTGGAAGCAAATTCTATATTCTACAGGACAGTACTCCAAGAGGGAAGTTTGATGCAAAAATTGATGAAGGAATATTTCTTGGTTATTCTACAACCAGCCGTGCATTTAGGGTGTACAACAAGCGTACAAACACCATGATGGAGTCTATCAATGTTGTTGTGGATGATTTTGATCAAAAGGAGACAGCCACTGTTGAAGGGAGTCATTCCTATGAAGATTGCACAAACGAAGAAGATCATGTGGAAACTATTGTTGCAACATCGGATATAACACAAGATCATGTTGGAACTAATGTTGCAATACATGATACAACATCGGCTGAGGAACATCAAAGCGGTTCAGGTGATGCTCAAGCTCAATCACCAGAGTTATACAAAATCACCCTCAAGAACTGTAATATATGATGTTCTTGACGGTCGTCGTACGAGAGGAACGAGCCATGTCAACTACCGTGATCTTGCTGGGTATGTTTGCTTCATCTTCTTAGCTGAACCGAAAAATATGAAGGAGTCCCTAATTGATGAATATTGGGTGTCTGCCATGCAAGAAGAAATGCACCAGTTTCAGAGAAATGATGTCTAGACACTGGTAGAAAGACCAAAGGGGATGAACGTAATTGATACGAAATAGATTTCTAAAAATAAAACAGATGAGAAAGGTAATGTCACTAGCAATAAAGCTTGTCTTGTTGCTCAAGGGTATACTCGGGTATAGTGTTTTGACTTTGATGAGACATTTGCCCCTGTTGCATATATGGAATCTATCAGGCTCTTACTGGCCGTAGCATGTATCTTCAACTTCAAACCTCATCAGATGGATGTGAAGAGCGTGTTTCTAAATGGCATACTGAATGAGGAAGTGTATGTTGAACATCCCAAAGGGTTTGAAGACCCCTTTCTCCCTAATCATGTATATCAGCTGAAGAAGGTCCTCTATGGCTTGAAACAAGCCCCTAGGGCCTGGTATGAAAGACTGACTAAATATCTTCTTCAGAAGGGATATGAGAGGGGGGAGCTAACAAGACATTATTTGTTCAGAGAACTAAGTCTGCTATGATTGTAGCTCAGTTCTACGTTGATAACAAAGTGTTCGGATCTACCTCTCAACTGATTGTTCGTGAATTCATGACTCTCATGCAGAAGGAGTTTGAGATGAGTATGGTTAGAGAACTGAATATGTTCATTAGTCTTCAGGTAAAGCAATCCGATGAAGGCATGTTCATTTCTCAAAGCAATTATGCGATAAATCTGGTGAAGAGATTCGGGCTAAAGAATGCCAGACAGGTCCGCACTACTATGTTTACAAGTGACAAACTCTTTAAAGAGGACGGTGAAAAATCTGTGGAGGTCACTTTGTACAGGAGCTTAATAGGGAGTCTTCTATATCTAACGGCCAATAGACTTGACATGAGTTTCAGTGTGGGAGTGTGTGCTTGTTATCAAGCTTGTCCAATGGAGTCTCATATCACGACAGTCAAAAGAATCATCAGATACATTAGCAGTACAGTTGATTATGGAATATGTTTTACCAAAGACACTAACACTTTCTTCAGGCTAGAGTGATGCTGATTGGGCAGGCAATGCTGATGATATGAAGAGTACTATATGTGGGTGTTTTTATATGGGAAACAATCTTGTCTCATGGTATAGCAAGAAGCAGAATTCTATTTCCATATCCATGGCTGAGGCTGAATACATAGTAGCAGGAAGTTGTTGTACTCAACTTCTATGGATGAAGCAGATGTTGACTAACTATGGAGTGGAGCAAGCTGTATTAACAATTCTATGTGACAACCAGAGTGCGATCAACATCTCTAAGAATCCAGTTCAACACTTGAGAACAAAACATATAGACATCCGGTATCACTTTATCAGAGAATTGGTAGAGAAGAAAGTTCTAGCCATGGAATATGTTCATACATCTAGCCAATTAGCTCATATTTTCAGAAACCCCTTGATTCAGACAGATTTGAAAAGCTACGACAGGCTCTTGGGCCTTGTCGTCTCTAATGTTGCACATGATGTTGCAACATAGGGGGAGCTGTGTTGGGTTGTTAAGAGCCGTTGTTTGGGTCGGGTCTTTATTTTTAAGTTTGCTTTTCGGTGCTCTTTCCAACTTCTGTTTTTAGTTTCCAAAGAAAAGAAGAGCAGTTCTTCTAGGGTTTCTTGGTGATTCCTTAATCAATTCTCCCTCTTCTCAGTTGCAATGGCACACGATCAAGGTCAAAAATCAGCACAATGACCTTGACGTTTTTATCGTCGATCCTCCTCATCGAAATCGACATCGTCTTCTTCATCTCTGCCTCCTATTAAGTGAAAAAGGGTGGTTTCTTGATCAACCTGAGTCTCATCTCAAGGTTCCTCTCCTCCCTCTTCATCTCTAACTTCTTCCAGGCACATGCATTGTCCCATTATGGAGAATTGGGAAATGGTTCTATTTTCCCCAATTTCGGTTCAATGCGAGGAACCCTCGTCTTTCGATTCCAAATTTTCTACTCCAGTCACAATTCAAGACTGGTTCTGGTATCTTAGGAGGACTTGGAAGAAATTGGACTTGTCCTATATGCATTTCTTTGGAGTTTGTCTTGGTCCTTATAAATTGGACAAGTTGAAGGGAAAATTGATGAGTGTTGAAGTGCCTGATGATGTAGAAATTAGAATTACAGCTTTCCAGCACAGATGGTCTTCCCTAAAATTAACTGAAATTATTGTTCTGGAGATCTCTGATTCTGATATGTCCATCCCTACTGAGGGAGCTGGTCCTAGCGTTGATGCTGAGGTGAACTCTGGCCCTACTATTATAGATGACCAGCCTCAAAACCCTCATGCCTATGGTGATGTTCAAGAAGATAGTCATATTCCTGATGTTCATGTTGATAATGAAGGGGACCTTCATATGGAGGACACCAATGTGGTGGAAGATACATGTGCTCCTTCTGATACCCATGTTTCTCAGATTCATGTGGAAGATCGTGTTCAGGTGCTAGGTGATTACTCCTGTGTTGCAACACAGACAGAGGATGCTCCTGATGTTGTACTAGAGGATGCTCTTGATGTTGCAACATCCTCTTGCGTTGGTGCTGAGGATGCCATTCAGGTTCCTATTGCTCCTCAAGCTGCTACTGCTGTTTTGTCCTCTGATGTTGCACAAGATATTGCAACACAAGGTCCAACACAAGATGCAACATGCAGTCATGCTGCTCCATATGTTGCTGATTATTCTTCCCTACTTGCCTAGCCTAGAGGTGATCTGGCTCCCCCATCTCATGCTCGCAAGCCTGGGTCTGTTTCTAGGAAACATGCTGCTCCTTCCAGTCCTGCCTCTCCATCTCCTTCCAAGAGGGCCAAGTTCCCTGCTGCACCATGTTCCACATCTTCTCCCCTATTTACACCATTTGATGCTATGTGAAAGATATTTTTTGATCAGACGTGCAAAAAGAGATGGCACATATACTCTGAGAGGGCCACCCTTGCTGAGAAGAACCTGTCTGTTTCTACTTTTTCCAAGACCAAATTTGTCTCCATTTTGAAGGATCTCAAGCTGTTTCATGCTGCTACTTGTTTCAAATCCTATAACCCAGTGTTGTCAGTGAGTTTTACTGTCATCTGTCTAGGTTTGCATGAGGTTCCTATTCCAGATGGGCCTTTCGTGTTTTTGTCAGAGGGAAAATTGTGTCCTTCTCACCCACTGTTCTCAACCAGATTCTTCTGTGGTCCTGTTCTCCATCTCTTTCATCCTTTGGTAATTCTGTTGGAAATGACTATGACACATTCATAAAAGTGGTCACTGTTGAAAAGTTGGTGAGTTGGCCTAAGTCCACATCATTCCCCTCATCTTCATTATCTGCAAAATTCTTCCTGCTATATAGGATTGCTACAAGGAATTGGCTTCCCACCTCAAATGTTTCAGTGGTCACAAAAGAGATGTGCAAATTTTTATACTCTTTTGGCACTAAGTAACCCCTCAACCTTGGAAGAATCATCTTTGATTCGATTTTATCCTTGTGAGAGTCCTCCACAGATTCTCCTTCACTACCTTATGTCTGTCTTATCTCTATGTTGCTTCAGTCTCAGAAAATTCTGCCCACTGCATCTGAGCTGACTATTCTTCCTGAGGGCATTAGCTACACAGTTAAGTCTGTGATGTGGAAGATTGATGATATTTCATGTTGGATCTGGATCGAAGCCTAGAGGGAGGGTGAATAGGCTAATAAAAAAATTCGTGCAACCCATGAACAATCACATGCCGGTATAAGCACAGGCAGAATAAATAATGAGAAAACACAGATGCACAACAGATTTAACCTGGTTCGGTCGTCCTAACGATCTACGTCCATCCCCCAAAGCAGATACTAGTATTAATAATGTAATAGGTACAACCACAAGCTAGAGCATGACTAGTACACCTCTCTACGTCTCTACACTCGCCAAGCTCTTTGTAACCCACAACACACGTGTTCAACAAGATTAATCCTAGTAAAAGCTTTCTATTGGCTAGTCCCAACTAGCCAAGTCCGTCTTGTCTAGACCAACTAGACAAGACCCCAAGACATAGCAATGGTTCCCCTACAGAGATCTATACAACTACACAAAATAATAGTAAAGAGTTTAGAGAATCTCAGTTTATGTAGCAACAGTCGTCTCTGTCAATCAGCTCAGGTCAGATCACATCTGACTGGATGTCATTGCCAACGTCACGTCCTAGCCACTGAAACTTGCGGCCTAGATGACTTGGGCTCCTCAAAAGTTGCATCCTAGGTGTGGATGCCCATTGAAGACTTGCGTAATGTGATGAAGCTCCTCCTTGTAGATGTTGTGGAAGTTGTTGAAGTTTCTCCCCTTGATGTAGCGCAATGAAGTAGTTGGGAAGCCCTCCTAGTAACTTGCAGCCATGAGTAATGTGGCAAGGATATTGTGGCCTTGGATATGTTGCAATGAAGATAGCAATGATCTTGGAGAGGCATGCAATGGAGATGCTACTTTGGCTTTGAAGTTTTGGCCTAGGAGATGATGAAATATATGAAGCTATTAAGAATAAAACTCATGCTAAAATAAATACCACTAATTTAATACAGATATTAATACTAGAAAAATATCACCATGTTGTAGAGCACTGAGTTGTGATCGTCCTCGTGCAAATGGTTCGTCGATCCGAGCTCTGTGGAGAAAGTTATGCACTTTTTAGCATCGTCAGTCGAGCTCCTTGCAAAGTTGCTGCCATGAAGCTTTTCTCTAGGGTTGTGGCCGAATTTCTTTGATTGCCTCTCTCTTAAAATCTCTCTCTTTGAGTATGGGTTTATATAGGAGAGGATGAGATATGATAGAATCAATTATAATCCCATAATTGATGGAGATTGGAAGGAATCCTAACTTGATTAGGATTTGAATGAATCTTTTTTGGATATGGAGTTTGAATATGGATGGCTATGGAATTCAATTTGGGTAGCTATAGGATTTGATTTGGACCTCATTTAATCACCTTTGATTTGCTTGAGATTCTCCATATCTCTCCATCTTTGACCAAGTCTTCAATTTGCATGGCATTAGGATTTGCATGTCGCACCAATTAATTTGAATAAATTCAAAATATGGATTTGAATTGATTTTCTCCTTATATTCTCATCTTTGACTTGGTCCAATTGTTGTAACCATATTCTCCATCTTTGACCTAGTTCACTTGAAGTGTGTATACCAATTCCTCCATCACTTTTGGCTAGTCCCTCTTTGAGTATTCACGAGAGTGCCATTCCTGAAAACACTTAGCACACACATTAAATCGTTCACACACGTTTGTTATCATCAAACACGAAGTCATCGATCGTTGTATCCAACAATCTCCCCCTTTTGATTATGAAAACCAATATAAGATTTGAGCAATAACGATTCAAATGATTTCATTGTGACATGTGTGTGTGAAGTGTGAAGATGGAGGATGTATGCAATATGCAACAAGTATGGCAATGATGTGCAAGAATATACAAGCATGCAAACAATGATGTTCAAGCATTCAAACATGTATGCATGCTCCCCCTTTATTCATGCTCCCGCTTGAACTATTATTCATATATTTAACAAGCACATTTTCATTTTCATTATTCATTAATGCTCCCCCTTAAGCCGATATTCATATATGCAACATATAAGCATTAATGCACACGCCAAGTCATTCAAATCTTTCTCCATATTTTCTCCCCCTTCTGTTATTATCAAAAGTGTGTAAACGAAGTCTAATTCATGTCACAAGCAAAAATAGAGTATTATAAATTACAACTAGCACTTGCTTGTCATTTTTCTTAGAATAAGCACTTCAAATTCAATGAAAAGTGTAACGTAGACTTCTACGCCATTGTGTAAGTGTGATGATTAAATAATTAAGGCACAAAGGGAGATACTCTTAAGAAATACAACCAAAAACAATCCACATTTTCCATTAAACATGAAATCACCTAGGATTGATTTTTCCTATCTCATTAAAAATGAGTTCAAGATAGCACACCCCAAAAACATAGCCTATAAGGACCCTTAGATGTGGGGGTGGAATTTTTTGACGAGTATAACACCAATGCTAAATATTACCGATAAAGAATATGTTGGATACTCTTGGGTAGTATACTTGCCATGAATTGTAGCCATTTTGCATATAGAGCAATTTACTTTTTTTTTCATTTTTCATAACATGAAAACCAATTCTTTTTAGCTAAATTTTTATCCATGCAAGTACACATCATATCCTTTAGATTTTCAGTTATTATTCTTCCTACATTCACTTTCCAATATCTCATAAAAGAATCTCCAATTGTGCAGCAATATTCAATACTAGTGGAAGTGAAAATGTATATGTAAAAATCATGTTATTCAATTCATTAAACATGTAATGGCTATTTAAGAATTCTAACATGCGCATGTAACTATAACAATAATACAATGATTTCTACAAGGATATAAATGTCATTTATAAATATCTCTTAAATGATACAAAGGAAAAGATATACATTAAGCTCCCATTTTTCTTTTTACTGTTTTTTTCATTTTTTATTTTTTTTATAATGAACTAAAGCAAGTTAAGAATCAATCAAACAAGCACACACACACAAAAGTCAGGCACACACAAAATGCAAAAAAAATGCTATGAAGGTATGCATTAGGTTCAAAGAAGAGATATACCTTTGCATCGTCGTTTGGCTAAGGAGCTAAATAATGAAATGTTTATTCCATAGCAACTCGCCAAATCTCCATCTTACCTATATGGTAGATATTATGTGTGACCTTGGAATCCTACAAGGCCAACTCATGTTAGTCATCAAAGATTTAGGAACCCATATTTACTTGAATTTAATATTAGTGTTCTTATATTTGCAATTATAAGAGGTGTGACCAACACTATAACAAGTAAAGCACTTTTCATAAATTTTTCTAGGAATGGTAGGCACATGGTGAGATTTCTTATACTTAGGCTTTTCAACAATTTTAGAATTAAATCCAAGCCCACATCTATTATTGCCATATAATTAATTTCCAAGAATAATATCCAAATTTTGTTTTCCTATGGAAAATCTTTTTAATGACAATTCTAGATTGGTGACTTTGGATTTCAAGATAGAATTCTCATTCACAATCAAAGTGCAATTACTAATGAAAGCTCTCTTGTTTTCCTCTTCTTTCTTTTCAAAAGCAATCATTTTTAAGCTCATGATTTAGAATTCTAATCTTTTTAGTAAGCAATTCATTTTCAATTTTAAGTTTAATAAGATCTTGCTTATGCATGCTAATCTCATTTATCAAAGATGGACAAGAGAGACATTCAGTATTTTCAGGCATGTGAGCTTTCCCCTTTTCGACGAATTGATAGTATCGTTACATGCAACAAGTTTTTCTTTCAGGCTTTCAATTTCTTTAAAGAAATCACAGTTTTCTTGTTGCAATTCAAAGTTACTATCTTTATAGTCATCTGCCGTAGATTCTAACTCATCTATTTTATCTTGCATGCCTTTACACATATTCAAAAGTTCAATTTTAGTGCAAGATTTTACCTCATTCTGTTTGGCCATTAAGCATATGGAGGTGTGTGCAGTTTCCTCTTTGCTATCATCATCCCACGTAGCTGGATATTTCTTATTTTCCTTTCCAACTATGAAATTCTCTCCTTGTGGGAAATTCTTCACAATGTGTCCTCTGTTCCTGCATTTATAACAAAGCCTACTCTCAGTAGAATTCTGTCTAATAATATTAGAAGGACAAGAATCATTTTTATTCAAGAGAGAAATACTTCCCTTTTGCATTCTCTTTTCATTTCTACAGATGTGATTGTCAGAGGATTATTTGATTCCATAAGTTGTTTCCAATGTCCTCCAAATATCCTAAGCAGAAGAGCAATGTCAGATACGATCAAATATTTTCTATCTAAACCATACAATAAAATATTCATTGCTCTAACATTTATAGTACACACATTTCTAGCATCCAAATTCAAAATATTTTAAGGCATAAAATATCCGTTTTCAATAAAGTACTAAGTATTAACATCAATGGATAGGAAATAAGTCTTCATCCTAGCTTTCCAGTATATATAATCGTGGCTACTAAATAAAAGGGGACGATCAATAGGCATGCAATGAGCAAAAATAAATTTTGGCGTTTTTATGATAATTCTAGACTAGATCCCACTTGTTGGATCTGGATCGTAGCCTAATGGGGATGAATAGGCTAATAAAAATATTCGTGCAATCCACGAACAATCACACGCGGTTATAAGCACATGTAGAGTAAATAAAGCAAACACATATGCACAACAGATTTACCCTGTTTCGGTCATCCCAACAACCTACGTCCAGCCCCTAAAGCAGATACTAGTATTAATAATGTAACAGGTACAACCACAAACTAGAGCACGACTAGTGCACCTCTCTATGTCTCTACACTCGCCAGGCTCTCAGCACCTCTCTACGTGTTTAACAAGATTAATCCTAGTAAAAGCTTTTTATTGGCTAGTCCAAACTAGCCAAGTTCCTCATGTCTAGACCAACTAGACAAGACCCCAAAACGCAGCAATGGTCAAGTTTCCCCTACAGAGATCTATACAACTATACAAAATAATAGTAAAGAGTTTAGAGAATCTCAGTTTGTGTAGCGGCAGTCGTCTCTGTCAATCAGCTCAGGTCAGATTGCATCTGGCTGGATGTCGTCGCCAACGTCACGTCCTCGCCTCTGAAACTTGAGGCCTAGGAGACTTGGGCTTCTCAAAATTTACGACCTAGTGTGAATGCACCTTGAGACTTGCACAATGTGATGAAGCTCCTCCTTGTAGATGTTGCGCAAGTTGTTGAAGCTTCTCTCCTTGATGTTGCGCAATGAAGTAGATGGGAAGCCCTCCTAGTAACTTGCGACCATAAGTAATGTGGAAAGGATATTGCGGCCTTGGATATGTTGCAATGAAGATGGCAATGATTTTGGAGAGGCTTGCAATGGAGATGCTACTTTGGCTTTGAAGCTTTGGCCTTGGAGATGATGAAATATATGAAGCTATTCAGAATACGAATCATGCTGAAATAAATACCACTGATTTAATACATAGATTAAAACTAGAAAAATATCACCATGAGCAATGAGTAGTGATCGTCCAGGTGCAAACAGTTCGTCGATCCGAGCTCTGTGGAGAAAGTTATGCACTTTTTAGCGTTGTCCGTCGAGCTCCTTGCAAAGTTGCCGCCATGAAGATTTTCTCTAGGGTTGTGACCGAATTTTTTTTGTTGCCTCTCTATTAAAATCTCTCTCTTTGAGTATGAGTTTATATAGGAGAGGATGTGATATGATTCAAGGTGGCCAAACGGCCCGCCCGGCCCGGGGCCCGGCCCGGTCAACGACACGACCCGGGCTCGGAGCCGTTGACCGGGCCATAGGCCCGGCCCGGCCCGCGCCCAGGGCCGGGCTTCCGGCCCCCCGGGCGGCTCGGAGGGCCGGGCCGGCCCGTGGCCCGGCTGAACAAAACCCCCCCACAGTATTTAAATTTGAATGATGTTTAAATTTACATTAAGAGATCATCTAATTATGGCAAAAGATATTTAAATTTGAAAGTATATTTGGAAATAATTGTAGCACAAAATTAGGGGAGCATCCAATTTTGCCATAAAAGGCTTGATGTTTATGGTAATATGTTTATATTTGACAAAAAAAGGAATAAACTACCATAAATTTGAATGGTATATTTGAAATAACACAAAATTAGTGGAGCACAAAAATTCAACAAAATACTTTTTGTTGTGAAGGAAAAAGTAGGGAAGTAGGTGTAGGTGGTTAAGAGCCCCCCTACCCTCTTATTTATAGCTTTCAATGTTGGGCCGGATACCCAATGGGCCTCATGGGCCTATTCATAACACTTCCACTTATCCAACCAACATTGAATAAGAGGTGGATTCTTCAGGATCCGAGTTAGGATAACTGCCTTGTTAAAGAAAGAACAGTTAATCCATAACTTCCCCTATTTTAGGGATGTGTCTAGGGGTGGATACTTCAGGATCCAGAGTCAACGAGGTTGCCTCGTCAAAACCTTGACTACGGAAAACCCAGTGGGAAAAAACCAGTAGCCAAAGGAAAAGAGTACAACTCTGCAGTTGACTCCCCCTCATCTGACCAAGCTTCAGGCTTGCAGATTTCCTATGAATCTATACATCAGTATCCTATGTACCTATGAGTTCATAGTCCTCTCATCCTGAACCAGTTTACATTTCCTCACTCTCCTCATCCCAATCCCATATACAAGTTTCTCAAAGATACTAGTAGGCAGGGATTTGGTAAGCAAATCCGCCAAGTTATTACATGATTGGATCTTCTGTACCTCAATCTGCTTCTACTTCTGAAGGTCGTGCATCCAGAAGAACTTGGGGGAGATATGCTTCGTCTTGTCGCCTTTGATGTTGCCGTCCTATAGCTGGGCTATCATGTTGCATTGTCTTCATGAAGTGGAGTAGGCGCAAGGACGACGGTCATCAGGCCGGTGGAGGTGAGGATGTGCTGGATCACAGAGCGTAGCCAGAAACTCTCCTTGCTTGCTTCGTGGATCGCTAGGAGCTCTGAGTGAGTGGATAAGACGGTCGTCATGGTCTGCTTTACAGATCTCCAGGATATGGCTGTGCCGCTATAAGTAAACATGTATCCGGTCTGAGACTTCTCTGTATGAGGATCGGACCTGTAACCTGCATCAGCATAACCAACTAAACCAGTTGATACCCCTTTCCTGTAGAATAGACCTAAGTCTATGGAGCCTTGGAGGTAGCGCAGAAGATGCTTAACTCCGGCCCAGTGCCGCTGCGTAGGTGCAGCACTATATCTGGCTAGTGAGTTGACTGCAAATGCTATGTCAGGGCGAGTGCAGTTAGCCAGGTAAAGGAGTGCACCGATAGCACTTAGATAAGGCACTTCGGGGCCTAGTACTTCATCCCCCTCTTCCAGCGGCCGGAAGGGGTCTTTATGTACATCCAATGATCAGACGACCATTGGAGTGCTGAGGGGGTGGCACTTATCCATTTGAAACTTTTTCAATAAGTTCGATGTGTAAGTTGACTGATGTAATAGGATCCCATCGTTAATATGCTCTATTTGAAGACCTAAACAGAATTTTGACTTTCCGAGGTCTTTCATCTCGAAGGTTTCTGTCAAGCTTCTAGAAATCTCTGCGATCTCTTCAGGAGATCCGATGAGGTTCAAGTCGTCCACATAGACGGCTATGATTACAAATCCTGTTGCCTTTGCTCTTATAAAGATGCAAGGACAGACTGGGTCGTTTGTGAATCCTTGTTTTGCAAGGAAATCGCTTAGTCTGTTATACCACATCCTTCCAGATTGTTTTAGACCATATAATGATCTTTGCAGTTTCACTGAGTAGATGTCACGTTGTTTCTCTTTTAGTGCTGCAGGCAAAGAATAACCGTCACGCAATCTCCTATAGATGTCTCGGTCTAAGTTGCCATATAGGTATGCAGTCACGACGTCCATAAGCTGCATATCTAAACCCTCTTGGGCTGTTAAGCCAATGAGGAATTGGAAGGTGATCGCGTCCATGACCGGGGAGTATGTGCCTTCAAAATCCACCCCTGGACGTTGGGTAAAACCCTGCGCTACAAGCCTTGCTTTGTAGCGAACGATCTCATTTTGTTCATGTCTTTTTCTAACAAATACCCATTTATAACCCATATGTTTTACACCTTTTGGTGTCTGGACTATGGGTCCGAAGACATTGCATTTGGTGAGTGAATCCAACTCCACTCCTATTGCCGCTTTCCACTTTAGCCAATCATCTCTCCTTTGACATTCTGTCAGAGAGCGTGGTTCAATATCATCGTCGCAGTACGTGACGCCCCCCGGATGTGCGTGCTATATGTGTGCAATAATACGATTGGGGGCATGAGATTTAAATATTTGTAACCGCAACCGCACGGTGTTGTAGTGTGGTTTGGGGGTCGAACTCGGGGAGGCGTGGATGTGCTTGTGTCAAAGAGGATCAAATTCACCCCATGGGCGAGCTAGCCCGGATCGAATGATGGGTTGTCACGATAAATGGAATGCAAGGTATAGACAATATAAAGGAAAAACCCGGGACTTTGGTTTCCACCCTATCGAGCGATTCTCGCCGATACGGCCTACGGGTAGGATAACAATCGGAATTAGGGTCTACTGGTGAGACGTTGCATCTAAGAGTGGTACCAGCGTCCCATGGGCCCGATATTTCGGTCGGTGCCCAGGATGATATGCCAGACTTCCCAGGTTCGATCAGTGGGCACTCCCGTGTCCATTAACACTGGTCGACTCTGGGAGCACTAAGCTCGCAACGATAACTCCCAACGTCGCATCCTGCCGCTCCCGCGCGCTAGGATTCGACGTCTACGCTAAGGGCCTGAGCTATGGCTAGGGAGTCAACCGCCAAGTTTATTCCCCATTGGCCCAACGGTCAAAGGCGGTCTTTTTCCCGCTGATGACAATAAAACACCCCGCGTAACCGTTAGATTCCTAATCCCTATCAATTTTCTAGTCCTATGGACGCATCGGGAAGAGCCCACGAAGGGGTTTCCGCCAAAATCCCAGATTTGGGAACTACTCACACATATTTAGTAAAAAGCGATCTAAACAGAAATCGACCGTAAAAATCATGATCAGACAATAGAAATGCAATGGTAGTAAAGCAATTAAGATAATACTAAAGTTTGACAAAGATCTGAAAACTTACAAAAACTGGGAAATTACAGCCGTCACAAAATGAAGAAAACAGTAAAAAATAACCAACTCCCGTTTCTGGAAAACCTAGGGGTTCTATATATAGAAAATGATCTCACCCGGTCGGTTGACAAGTCAACCAATCGGGTGATCTGCTTCACTCATTTACAGCGCAATGCGGGACTTCACCTGGTCATCTTCACCCGGTCGGTTGACATATGAATGTGACCGGTTGGATCTTGGTGCCGTCGGGTGAGGAGGCCGGTTGAGCTGACCGTGTCTTGGCTCTGGAGATTCGGCTACAGATGAACCGATCGGGTGAAGGTCGCCCGATCGGTTGGCAATCACAATAAAAATCCAGAGACTTTGGGCTTTTGAACCGGCCTGCGAACTGACCGGGTGACTTCTTGTGAGCTCCAAGCTGCGTCCGGGTGGTGCACGTGTGCATCACCCGATCGGTTGAAGATAACCAACCGATCGGGTGATGGGCTGAAAGATGATATCATCGTCGTTTGACCCCCTGGATCACGCGTGACTCCTCCCGTTGCTCCAGGGACTTGCGATATCTTCGTTTTATGTCCCCTATGCCAGTAAACTCCTGCAAAATACGAAAAACACGGCAAAGTGAAAGAAAACAAGAAAACACGAGAAAACGGATATAAGACGGCGGTAAATAACGAAAAAACACGGAAGAAAACGTGCGCAAGTATATGAAATATAAACGCACGTCAAAATCCCCCAAGCTGCTCTTCCTCGTCCTCGAGGAAGACGAGTGAGAGTAGGAGCTCGGAGAGGGAAAATAGAGAGAAAGAGAGAAAAAGAAAACTCTATATCCTAGATCGCCCGTCAGGACCAACAAAATCAAAAATGTCACACCAAGCAAGCAAACGCCAATTCACATCACTAAACCAAGGAATACGAGTCCAGACAAGTGTCGTGGGCCCACGCGGTGAAGCGCGAGTGAGTGTGGTCGTGTGCTAGCAGACGGTGTCACTATCTACGATGTGCGATAAAGCTCGATATACACAAATCCAGGAAATGACCCAAATATCGATTCGAATTGAATAAAGCGGTGAATATAAGTAGTTCAAGCATGCATGAGAATAGAGAGGGAATCGAAACATATCATGCATCAGGGACTCCACAACTAGGGTTAAGGACATCACCACATTATAGCCTAGATAATAGCTATAAAGTTCCTAAGCCAATTGTTTTCGATAACGATGGGGGTTGAGATGATCTGGAGAAGAACACTCGGTGCAAATTCTCGCCTTCCCTTTATTCTCGGCAGGTAGGGAAAATATTCACACGGAAATTTTTTTTGGGTTTTGGGCATTTGTATTTTTTTTGGATTTTTGGCTATACAATTTTTTTTTTCTTTTCTCTTCTTTTTGGGTTTTTCTTTTCTTTTCTCTTTTTTTTTGAATTTTTGGGTTTTTGGCTATACACATGTGTACTCTCCCAAGTGGGAGAACGGTACACGACGAGGGGATTTGCACCAAGTAAAACAAAAAAAGAAATCGGATTCTAAACACTTGGGCAAAGGAAACTCTACTCGCTAATTAGAGCATGGGCTAAATGGGTTATCCTAGTCCTTAATTGTGGAATCCCGACACATGCGAAATGAAGTACACGATACATATATGGCAAGCAGAAGCAAACAGGAGAAACAAATACTGCATATTCAAATCGAAGCATGATAATCTAGGGGTCATTCTTGGACAGGTATATAAAACAAAATCACAAAGTAGAAGCACACTAAACAGCTAGGCACAACGCGCGACTCACAAAAAGCTAAGTGGACCCACGATGCGTGAAATGCAGGAGGACTCGATATCCTAGGGTTAGTGAATGTGATTATCGATGTTATGCTAGGTGTGTGTGATTTGGTGGCAATTCATCATAGGGTTCATCTCTCGAAGAAAGAGATAAAAAGAAGAAAAGAAAAATTTAAAACACGATGAAAACGACACAAAAATGAAAAAGAAAGACTCAAATGACACACAAAGTGCGACTCCCCCAAGCTGAATCTTTCATTGCCCTCAATTCAAAAAGAGTGAGTATGGGAGGGCAATGAAAATGGGGGGGGTACGCACTGACATAAAAAGAAATGAAAAACATGGAAAACACAGATACGAAACTGAAAATAAAGAAAAATCAAAATCAAACCACACGACATAAAAATAGAAAAAGAAAGAACGAAAATGATACGACACGACAAATGAAACAAGCACACACACAAAGAAAACAAAACACGACAACACATCAAAATAGACTTCCCCCAAGCTAGACATGACAATGCTAGCAAGTTGATGTGGTCATGAAAATGCAGAGATATGCAAGGGGGATGTCAATAAACAAAAAGAAAATCAAAAAGCAGGAGAAGGGGAATCCTCGCCCTCCTCGGAAGAGGGAGTGGATGGGTGGTCGGGGGAAACTGGGGGTGTGCGGAGAAGCGGGGAAAGAGGTGGAGGAATAGGTGCAGTGGTGGTGTGAATGATGGGTGGAGTGTCGGTGGTGGTGGGTGGTAGTGGAAGTACGGTGGTCAAGGCGGTGGTAGAAGGGATAGAAAGGGGGGAGAAGATGTGATGGTGACGGTAGTGAGTGGCGGTGGAAGAGATCTGGAGCGCACCTGCAATTTCTTGCGGCGCACATATCCAGTGACGGTGGAGGAGGGAGGAGGTGGTGGAGGGGTGACAGAAGTGGTCGTGTGAGGAGAAGTGGATACGGGGATGGGAATAGATGTGGGAGGGGGGATGATCGCGTAGGTGGGGGTGAAGGAGGTGTGGATGGGTGGGATGTGTAGGAGAAGATGTGCCCATAAGGCAATTTATCCTAGATATACGTCTTGTTCATACTGTATATGGTACGTATTATTCTAAGTATAATAAAATCGTTCGTATTAATATACTTAGATAATATCCATAGACTTATAGTTAGGTCCTTACGTATCTAGATGAGATCTCGATTATGAGTAAGTAAGCGACCGAATATAAACGTAAGTCTTAAACGGTTCGTGGTCATAGATGTGTCGAGAACTGGATATCGACACATCGGATAGACCATTGTGTCTTAGTCTTACCTTAGGGTAATGATGATCTCATAGTCATTCGACTTGGTGAAGTCGGAGACGAGACACAGGTGCTCATTAGAGAATGAGTTCACTGAACGACCAAATTAGAGTTATTAAATGGTTGACTTTAACTAAACTGTCTTTAATAACTCTAGGGTGATGATAGGTTAGCTGGTCCTTAAAAAACCTGAAGTCATTTGTACGAACCTGTGAGCGAACCGTGTAGCTTAGACCTATGATCTAGCTTCGAGGCTAGGCCTGCTGAAAGATCATAGGTTGAGCTACACCCGAAGCTTACGAGGCGAGTAGATGACTAAGATGGGATTCGTCACTTCCGTTAAAGGGAAGTCAGTGTTACAGGCTCAGTACGGTCTTTATGTTAATCCTCGACCGGGGTGCGTTGTAAGAAGTACAACGCGTATACAATAAAGACCGCCGTATACTGACCAATGTTGTCTAATAGGGTTGACAGTAAACCATACCCTAGGCCAACAAGAACACAGTCTTGACGAAGGGACTACGACTAACAAAGTTCATCACTGACACAGCCAGTGTAAACCCAATGATACTTTTGTCAAAGGGTCGATCACGTTATGATGATTCTGAAACAGGGACGACAGCTACTGCTCGTAGTGACCGTCGTCTAGGGGTTCTGAGCCCCAACCTGTATTAAGGTCAGGCTGTAAGGTCTCACACCGAGTAGTGTTCGTGTCTTAGTAATAGTAAGATTAACAGAGAGAAAATCATTTGATGATATTCACAAGTCAAGTTGTGAAAGTTAGTCGCAATAACAATCGGGACAAACGTTGCATTTGATGCAAACTATGATTAAACGTGTCGTAAATTGGTTACAACAAATTTAGTAGGAACAAACTTGTTAGAAAGGGTTACCTGGATGACGGGATCGTCCCGGTCTAAACACAGGTTCAAACCGTGTCCAAATCGGAGCTCAAACGAGTCCGGAAACGCAAAAACGATCCAAGGAGCAGTGGGTGAGACCCACTGGGCTAAAAAGCCCATAGGCAAGGCAAATGGGCGCAGCCCGCTGCAGCAGCAGGCGGGCGCCTGCTGGCTGCAGTGGGCGTGGCCCGCTGTATGCAACGGGCGGGCGCTCGCTGCATGCGGGCGCGGCCCGCTGCGGCAGCGGGCGGGCCGCCCGCCGTAGCCCCCTTGGGCGGGCGTGCCCGCTAAGCTCAGCAGGCGCACCCGCAACTTAAGTCATTTAGGGTTTTTTGAAACCCTAAATGACGGCTACAGATTTTGACAAATTGCTAAACTTTGAGAAATTGTTTGAGGGGTCAAACGAAGTCGAAATTCGTCGCCATCGGTTCCTACGCGTTCACCATTCGAAGCTTTTCGAATTGATAGCTTGTTTGGTGTCTGAAGTTTAATGTGCAAGGAGAATTAATTAGTTAAAGTTTGCCTTTATGAAATGCTCGCTTTAACTTGAAATTAAGCCAAATTGGCTTAATTGATTTTTCTCCCTCTTGCGGCTTGTCCCACATTGCTCGCAACGAGAGAGTGAGTGCCGACTCCCTATATAAATAGGGGTGCACTCTCCTCGTTGAAAAACACACCAAGCCATCGATCGAGTAGCTCCAGATTTTAGAGCAAGCTCGATCTGCGACTAAATTCTCTCTCTCTCTCTCTCTTCCTGTTCTCCGGAGTAGTCCTAGCAAGACTACGAAGGGGGTTTGGATTCTTGATCTGGACGTCTAAGATGCGGGTTCTTCTCAAGTGAAACTTTCTACCGCGTGTGATCGGCTCAGAGGCGAAAGTCAGCTCGGTCGGATCGGTGAGAGGGTGCGAGGCGGCTCAGGCAGATCGAGTCAAAGCGGCTCGGCTACGAGGAGCTTCTGAAGACGGTGCGGTACATCTTGCCTGCTCCAGGGCCAAGATTCCGGGTATGTGGTTAAGTAGTTTTTAATGTAGATTTAATTAGTCGCTTTAGTGTAGATCCCTCTTGGGGTGGTCATATCCACCCCAAGTTGGCATAGATCGGGCTGGGTTCTGGCTCCCCAGAGCCTAGCTAAATAGTTTAGCTAGTCTGGAAATTTTGAATTTCCGTTTTCCGCTGCGCATTCGTGCCTCTGTGGTCCGTCCGACTTAGGACTGACATAGATCCGAGCTCTGGGGGTCCGCCAAAACCCCAACAGTGGTATCAGAGCCACGGTTATGCATGTTGATCTTTTAAGCGTTATTTAAATCTTTCAAACTGCTTAAGTTTTAACATACAAACTATTTTAAATAGTTTTAAAAGTTGTTTTGTGTTTAAAAATTGTTTTTGCAACACAAAATTTTTTTTCATGGACTATTTATTTTATGCGATAAATTTTTAATAGGTCACCAATGTTTAAATACTTTATAAATTTTTTTTATGAGATATAAAATTTTTGGGGGTATTTAATGTTTATGTACCTTTATAGAAAATTTTATCTTTGAAATTTAAATTTTCTTTAGTTGCATAAAAGTTAGAAATCTTTAAAAACTTTGTTTGAAAGCTTCTAAAACGATTTCTAAAAGATTTTAAAAGAGTTTTAAAATTGATTTAAAAATATGTAAATAATAGAAATACTTTATTTTCATGAGATGAAACATAAACTAGTTTCATTTTACATAGATGTTTCTAAAATTATTTATGGGATATTTTAATTTTAGAAATATGATTAAAAATCTTTTAAAGCCTAGGTTTAAAATTATTTGATAATTTTATACGCCCTAGTTTTATGCGATGAAATTCCTTTTATGGCTTTAAATTTTAATCTTTAATTTTAAATATTAAAATTTAGATATGCATGTTTTTATTATGTAGATAATCTAAACTTGCAAATACTCATGTATGTCACAAAATGAAACTTTATTTATGTTGATAAATTAGTTGTTTTTTGGACATGTGAACCTTATTAGGTTAGCCATTAAATGTTTAAAAAATTTTATGAGATGAAATTTTATAAACTAGTGACATGTTATATTTGACAAAACAAAACAACATCAAAACCTAATACCAGATTAGGGTAGTCCCTTTGTTTGTAAATCATTTCTAATAAATCGTTTAATTAATGATTTTCACAAAAGACTAATTTTGATAATGTTGAATTGTTCTATAAAATCCTAATTAGATTGGGGTAGCACGTTGAACGAATAGACCTTATAGTTGATAAGGACTTAATAAAAATTGTTCAACCAATCCATAAAATTTCGAATTTTAGGATCCACTAGTTGATAAGGATTAACTAGTCTTCTTAATTAAAAGCCATTTAGTTGTTTGGAAAACATAGAATTGATGAAAACTCCTTCAATGGATCATGATGTCGGTCAATGTGCTTGGCTAAGTTTGCTGGACCAACCTAGCTAGACTGGGTAACAAGTGGTCCTGGCTTAGTCAATTCCCTGGCCGCGTCCGCTGGACCGCAAGGAGTCGATTCATGACTATGTAAGTCCATCGACTATACCTAAGTCAATACGATAATAATCTTGTTCAAGATAAATCGTAGCCCTCCTTGTTTTAGGAGTTGGCAACTGTAAGAAACATGTTACGGTTGTTGAGCTACACTCAAGCCGTGATATGTCAATCTTATAGAAACTGATTTCTTGATTGACATCTTGACCTGACTGAAACCGTTGTCTCATCCTTCGAGCATCGGCGTAAGTCTAACCAAGAATGTAGTCTAAGTCCTGACCCAAACTGACGTGTCGTGCATACACCGAGCGGCGGGGCAAGTCAGGCTAGACATGAAAACAAGGGACCGACTATGCTAGCCATTGTGATCCGGTTGAGCACACTCATGATCACAAATGACTAGGGGTAAAAATCGATAGGGAATCATAGCTAATATGATTGACGACGAGTTCGTCTACCGACTGCAGAGTCAGACAACTTGTAGAGATACACTCAAGGTTGTCAGACTCGGGGTAGTCGGATCCCTCTCTCACAAATGTTATTTTATAATAAATTGTTTATTATTATGGCTTTAATAAATATAGTGGGAGAATATAGTTTTATAAAAACCATTAAAACTATACTGCGAACATATACTGACTAAAGTATCTATAAAATGCAGAATGGATTCAGGACTTAGATATATGGTTGAGAAGAATGTGCTGGATGGTACGAACTACAAAGACTGGCTCAGGAACATCAAGTTGGTCCTTTCCCTAGCCGGAATAGGATACGTACTGTTCGAGGACGCCCCGGATAAGCCCGAAGAAGATTCTACCTTCGAGGAAAAAGAAGCATACAAATTGTACCAGAGGGATGCAGAGAAGGCCAGGTGCCTTACTCTGGCTTCGATGACCAACGAGTTGCAGAGGAAGGATGAACATATGGATGTTCAAAGCATGCTCCTCAATGCACAAGAGTTGTACGGCAAGCGATCTCGAGCTGCCAAGTTCAAAGCCACCAGCAACCTATGGGGCACCAAGATGGGGACGGAGCCCGTACAGGATCATGTTATCAAGATGATCGGGTATGTAGAGGATGCCGCCCAGTTAGGATTTGTCTTAGACAATGAGATGTCCACAGACATTATCCTAAAGTCTTTGACTCCTGAGTTTAAGCCTTTCATCACTGGTTTTATAATAAACAGCCTTGAGACGGATCTTCCTGGTCTCCTCAATATGCTTAGGCAGTTTGAGGAGATTGAGAAGAAGCCAAATGCACTGGTTGTTAGCTCTGCTTCTTCCGACCAGCCGAAAGGCAAGGGTAAGAAGAGGCAGGTCCCGCAACCTGCGAAGGCAAAGAAAGGGAAGAAAAAGACTAAAGGGGCCCCGTTGAAATCTGAGTGCTTCCATTGCCACAAGATTGGCCACTGGAAGAGGAACTGTAAGATCTATCTTGCAGAGAAGAAGAAGGGGCATACGGATGCCTCTACCTCAGGTACAAATTCAATTCATTAAAACGTAATTATTTTCAATCATATAGTATAAGATACTAAAACACATCTGTGTAATGGATACAGGTGGCTGATATGAAACGGAGATTGGGAGAAGTGCGGAGGACGGTCGGTAATCTGAGCAATCGTTGCTGCTAGGGCCGTTCAAATGACTTCGAGAGACAAGATCAAGAAGGAAATGATACTATTTTAGTTTAAATAAATTGTATCATTTCTTTTAAGTTGAAAACAATGATTGAGTGTTCTACACTCAAAGTTTATTTGGATAAATAAATTATGGTTCATCTTAATGAACCCGTTGTTTTATGAATGTCTCAGAAATTACGTCTGATGTTCAGTTGAAATTTTATTTGCTTAAATTTTCTGTGATTGTGGCTTATCTGAGATGGTTACGAAATTCTCGAATATGCGAAGCTTCGAAAAATGTTGATTTTTGAGCTAACTTGATGTTATAGTCTATTGGTAGTTAAGTATAAGTTCCAAGAACGTATTGATTGTGTGCGATCACAATTATACAGATATTAAGATTAATTCTTAATAAACCGCATTTAGTTATTAAAGTGTTAATATTAAATGTTGGTTAAGAGAAAAGTACAGTGTAGGACGTTTTGATTGAGCGAGTCAATGTCAAGATTCCTTAAACCGATCTTGACTTGACTCATTCGTCAAACCAAACCTGACACTAGTACATTCCATCTAAAGCACTTATCTAATGGTTATATCTTCATATATATAATCTAAATATGATTTAGATATAATATTGAAGTATTTAACCAGGCAATTCTCAAAGTCAGTGGGAGCCAGCTCGTATACTTGGTTCCGGTCTTTCGGACTAAGTAAAAGGATTTCCACCATAAATAAATCATCTATATAGAACATTGAATCAAAATTGTTTTGATTTAATCGAATATATAGAGACTCAGGGTGTCACGTATGTACTTGACATATTGACACAAGAAAAGTGGAATGAGCTGAGACTGACTCATAGATTATAATGTTAGACCCTACATCTAGATTCTATATGCTAATTGTTAGCTATACAAAGATAGGAAAAATTGATCCAGATCATTTTTTCTGAAGGATCAACCCTGTGTGATCAAGAGATGTATTATTTAATCCATTAAAATTAGTTGTAGATACTCGTTAGTAAAACCACTCTTAGGTTTGTCATATAAATGTCAATGTGACTGATATGCTATAACGGTATGAGATACCGAGATAAATAGCCTAAGTGCAAGTGGGAGATGTAGGAGAAGATGTGACCATAAGGCAATTTATCCTAGATATACGTCTTGTTCATACTGTATATGGTACGTATTATTCTAAGTATAATAAAATCGTTCGTATTAATATACTTAGATAATATCCATAGACTTATAGTTAGGTCCTTACGTATCTAGATGAGATCTCGATTATGAGTAAGTAAGCGACCGAATATATACGTAAGTCTTAAACGGTTCGTGGTCATAGATGTGTCGAGAACTGGATATCGACACATCGGATAGACCATTGTGTCTTAGTCTTACATTAGGGTAATGATGATCTCATAGTCATTCGACTTGGTGAAGTCGGAGACGAGACACAGGTGCTCATTAGAGAATGAGTTCACTGAACGACCAAATTAGAGTTATTAAATGGTTGACTTTAACTAAACTGTCTTTAATAACTCTAGGGTGATGATAGGTTAGCTGGTCCTTAAAAAACCTGAAGTCATTTGTACGAACCTGTGAGCGAACCGTGTAGCTTAGACCTATGATCTAGCTTCGAGGCTAGGCCTGCTGAAAGATCATAGGTTGAGCTACACCCGAAGCTTACGAGGCGAGTAGATGACTAAGATGGGATTCGTCACTTCCGTTAAAGGGAAGTCAGTGTTACAGGCTCAGTACGGTCTTTATGTTAATCCTCGACCGGGGTGCGTTGTAAGAAGTACAACGCGTATACAATAAAGACCGCAGTATACTGACCAATGTTGTCTAATAGGGTTGACAGTAAACCATACCCTAGGCCAACAAGAACACAGTCTTGACAAAGGGACTACGACTAACAAAGTTCATCACTGAGACAGCCAGTGTAAACCCAATGATACTTTTGTCAAAGGGTCGATCACGTTATGATGATTCTGAAACAGGGACGACAGCCACTGCTCGTAGTGACCGTCGTCTAGGGGTTCCGAGCCCCAACCTGTAGTAAGGTCAGGCTGTAGGGTCTCACACCGAGTAGTGTTCGTGTCTTAGTAATCGGAAGATTAACTGAGAGAAAATCATTTGATGATATTCACAAGTCATGTTGTGAAAGTTAGTCGCAATAACAATAGGGACAAACGTTGCATTTGATGCAAACTATGATTAAACGTGTCGTAAATTGGTTATGACAAATTTAGTAGGAACAAACTTGTTGGAAAGGGTTACCTGGATGACGGGATTGTCCCAGTCTAAACACAGGTTCAAACCGTGTCCAAATCGGAGCTCAAACGAGTCCGGAAATGCAAAAACGGTCCAAGGAGCAGTGGGTGAGACCCACTGGGCTAAAAAGCTCATAGGCAAGGCAAACGGGCGCAGCCCGCTGGCTGCAGCGGGTGCACGCCCGCCGCACAGCCGGCGCCGCCTGCTGCAGCAGCGGGCGGGCGCACACTGGCTGCAGCGGACGTGGCCCGCTGGCGGCAGCGGGCGCGGCCTGCTGTGGCAGCGGGCCAGCGCCCGCTGCATGCGGCGGGCAAGGCCCGCGGCGGTAGCGGGCGGGCCGCCCGTTGTGCAGCGGGCGGGCCGCCCGTTGTGCAGCGGGCGGGCCGCCCGCCTTAGCCCCCTTGGGCAAGCGCGCCTGCTAAGCTTAGCGGGCGCGCCTGCAACTTAAGTCATTTAGGGTTTTTTGAAACCCCAAATGACGGCTACAGATTTTGACAAATTGCTAAACTTTGAGCAATTGTTTGAGGGGTCAAACGAAGTTGAAATTCGTCGCCGTCGTTTCTTACGCGTTCACCATTCAAAGCTTTTCGAATTGATAGCTTGTTTGGTGTCTGAAGTTTAATGTGCAAGGAGAATTAATTAGTTAAAGTTTGCCTTTATGAAATGCTCGCTTTAACTTGAAATTAAGCCAAATTGGCTTAATTGATTTTTCTCCCTTTTGCGGAATGTCCCACATTGCTCGCAACGAGAGAGTGAGTGACGACTCCCTATATAAATAGGGGTGCACTCTCCTCGTTGAAAAACACACCAAGCCATCGATCGAGTAGCTCCAGATTTTAGAGCAAGCTCGATCGGCGACTAAATTCTCTCTCTCTCTCTCTCTCTTCTTGTTCTCCAGAGTAGTCCTAGCAAGACTACGAAGGGGGTTTGGATTCTTGATCCGGACGTCTAAGATGCGGGTTCTTCTTAAGTGAAACTTTCTACCGCGTGTGATCGGCTCGGAGGCGAAAGTCCGCTCGGGCGGATCGGTGCGAGGGTGCGAGGCAGCTCAGGCAGATCGAGTCAAAGCGGCTCGGCTACGAGGAGCTTCTGAAGACGGTGCGGTACATCTTGCCTGCTCCGGGGCCAAGATTCCGGGTATGTGGTTAAGTAGTTTTTAATGTAGATTTAATTAGTCGCTTTAGTGTAGATCCCTCTTGGGGTGGTCAGATCCACCCAAAGTTGGCATAGATCGGGCTGGGTTCTGGCTCCCCAGAGCCTAGCTAAATAGTTTAGCTAGTCTGGAAATTTTGAATTTCTGTTTTCCACTGCGCATTCGTGCCTCTGTGGTCCGTCCGACTTAGGACGGACACAGATCCGAGCTCTGGGGGTCCGCCAAAACCCCAACAGGATGGTGGAGGAGAAGAGTGTGATGGGGGAGGTGACAATCGTCGAGGTGGTGAAGATGGTGGTGAGGGGTGTGGTGTGGGTGGTGGTGGTACGTGGATGTGGGTGAGAAGGCGGAGGATGGCGGCCACGTTCCTCTCAAGTGTGAGGAAGCGTGGGTGAGTGAGAAAGGAGGATGGTGATGGGTCCAAGGGGACAGAGGGCCTGGCAAGATTACGGAAAGCATCGACCTCAGCCTCGAGTGCAAGACGAGCCGAGGCCTGGCGGCGACCAAAAGAGGTGGACTGACGTGAAGCGGAAGTTGTGCCAGTAAGTGATGTGGAAGTAGTGCCGGTGGCAGTGGTCATACCGGCACTGGACATAAGGCCTAAGGTGGCCTGAGAAAGGCTCACTGAAGGGATAGGGCCAGGAGCAGAAACAGGGTGACTCGGCCCATCCCCGATATATCCCCGGGACGCAGGAATATCCTGCTCGCCTAAGTGGGCGGCAGGGGAAGGTGGTCTGCGTGCGTCCTCGGGAAGGAAAGGAAGGCACAACCCCGCAAAGAACTCGGGATCGGGCGGAAAAGTCCAATCTCCCCTTAGAGCAATAGTCATGCGAGCGGGGTTGGGGAGAATGGTGTATGGGCGAGGGGGGGTGGCCATAATTGAATTAGAAACGACCATCGGGGCGGGGCTTAATCATATGAATGTGCCGCATGACGTCAAGATCTAGACGTGAGGGTCCTGCGGCAGTAGGAAGATTTTGGGTGATGGGAATGCTAAACTGCGGACAAGAAGCAATAATAGTGATAATGCCCCCATAACAGATCTTGCCCTTCCCGGCCCTGCTAATCTCGAGAAGCTTGTAAACAAGCCAATCGCCGACATGGACAGGGACAGTCGGGGCCCTAAAGCTAATCCCATCATCGTCAGGAACAAAAGGGAAAGTCATGGCCCAAAGAATGAAAAGATCAAGGATAGTCACAGTGCCTGACTCATCCCGCGGGAAAAATGCGGAGGATATGATCCTATGGGCCAGACGGAATATAGGATGGATGATTGAGGAGGCCTTGGCCTTACCTCGGGGATAGCGACCTATTAGGGTGAGGTAGAACCAAAAGTTATCGACGTCAAATTCGGGCGGGTATCCGTAGTGACGGATAGCGTCGTCCCCAAGGATGGGGAAACCAAATATATCATTGATGGTATTCAGGTTGGTGCGGATAGTTTTGTTACGCACCCGGAATATGACGGTCGACCCCGACTCACAAACAAGTGTAGAAAGAAACTCTAGGGTGAGTGACGGGTAGGATACCGCAGAGGCATTCAGGAAGGCCAACCAACCTAAGTTAGCAAAAAGAGTCTCGACCTCGGTGAAGACACCGAGGTCGATAAGCGATTGGGCGTGGGTGAACTTGGTCGAAAGATGCCCCCGAGCATCAAGTCTACGATAAAAGTCTTTGTGCTTTTGGTTCCTAAATA
The DNA here is from genome assembly GCA_030789695.1 of Scilla litardierei. Classification (NCBI taxonomy): domain Eukaryota; kingdom Viridiplantae; phylum Streptophyta; class Magnoliopsida; order Asparagales; family Asparagaceae; genus Scilla; species Scilla litardierei. Next base: position 52,839,624 of record CM061136.1, on the reverse strand, counting down.
GGTACCCATGCGGGCCCAACATGGGGTCCACAGGGGGGATAACAGGTGGGGGAGGGGCTAGTGTCAGTTCACGTGTGTGGGGAGGAGGACGTGTTTGTTTACGTCTCTTTCGAGACGGTTCCTCCTCCCGCAAGATACCCTTCCCCTTGTCTCTATCCTGGGCCATGTGTGCATGTGAGTGATGCAAATGAGTGTAAAATAATATCGAAGTGCACTCACACGGACAATCAAGCAAATTAAATATCTAGGGTAAAAATTGAAATTTGAGAAGTGGAGCGAAGTTACCCAGCAGAGACTCGAGTTCTTCGCTTGTAGTTGACCCAATGCCGTGCAATGGGAGAAGTGTGGAGCCGCGGCACTCTTCTTCAGCAAAAATTCGAAAGAGGGGTGGATATTGTGGATTAGGGCTAGGAAATTACGAAATAGGAGAGGGAGAGAGAGAAAGAGATGGAGAGATGGAAGGGGGAGGTGGTGGGAAAGGCTAATGGAGGAGTGGAGGACGTGGGAGAGGAGTTTTTGGCCGTTGGGAGAGAGTGGAAGGCGAAATGACTGTGAGAAAATGCGATCGGGCGAGGGGATGTGAACGGGTGGGTCGGGGGGTATTTATAGGGTTTAAGTCGAACCGGTCGGGTGAGTTGTCACCCGATCGGTTGACTTAGTGGTCGAAAATTTAGGCTGAAGAGTTGCTACAGGTGAACCGGTCGGTTGACATGTCAACCGATCGGTTGACCGCTCCACACATTTTCCCAAGAATTCAGAGTTTCTCACCCGGTCCCTCAACCGGTCTTACTTCTTGTCACCCGATCGGTTGATAAATTTTGAATTTTTCCCGAGAGTTTACCCCAGGTCACCCGGTCTGCCAACCGGTCACTTCTTTCCTCACCCAGTCGGTTCATTTAGTGTCAGACACGGCATCCACCTGATACATCCCAACCGATTGGTTGAGTTATCAACCGATCGGTTGGGGCCTTGTTTTCTGCAAAAACCCACAAATCGCCTAAGTTCCACAACGGAAGTTCTTGCGGCTGGATTTATTTATTAAAATAGATAAAATAAAGTTAAAAAAATAATTCTAAAAAATGGGAACAAAGGGTTTAGAACATGGGTTGCCTCCCATGAAGTGCTTTAGTTTAACGTCGTTAGCTCGACGCCCGTTGATGATGTTCAAGGTGGCCGATACGGGTGATGCCCAGAGTTTGGCATCGTTTCAGCTTCTACCTTTGTTACAGTCGATGGCGACAAGAGAATTTGCTCGACCACTGTCCCTTTGTCGACGGGGTCCGGGGGCTTCTCTTTCATATTGGCGTCTCCCGCCACTCGCGTAAGTATTCGGGCCTCATCCCCGGTGAGCCCTATGGGCTCTTTGCCTTTTCTCCTCGTAGGAGGAGCCTTTGGGAATCCGAGAGGGATCACATGTTGCGCGACCGCCTCATCAGCAACTTCTTTCTTTGTGGAGCCAACTTGCTCTCCAAGGTCTCCCTAGTGGTCGGGGGGATTTCTCGAGAGAATTTCCCAAGAGCTTGCCTCTACAGCTCTCACTTCTTCCAGCTCCAGCGCATTGATACTAGGATCATCCGGAGGATAGGGATGCTTCATCGACAACCTTAAGTCGAATTCGATTTTTTTCTTGGCCGACATTGAGGGAAAGCTTCACATTCTTCACGTCAATCAAAATTCCGACGGTTGCCATAAAGGGCCGTCCAAGGATAATTGGGGTGTGCTTATCTTTCGGCATGTCCATCACCATAAAATCAACCGGTACTTGTACTCCTCTCACATCGACAGGGAGATCGTCCACTACTCCCACCGGGTACTTGACCGAACGGTCAGCAAGTTGTAATGTCATGCTGGTGGGCTCCAAGTCTCCCATCCCTATTCTCTTGTACAGTGATAGGGGCATTAAGCTGACGCTCGCTCCTAGATCGACGAGCGCCTTCTGAATTCACACTTCCCCAATAGAGCAAGTGATGGAGAAACTTCCTGGGTCTTTGAGCTTGGGCGGATTTGCGCGCTGAATGAGGGCGCTGCACTCCGCCGTTAACACGACCTTCTCCTTTCTGTATCCCCGTGGCACCAAGTCTTTTAGAAATTTGGCATATGAGGGAATTGTCTCGATGGCCTCGAGGAAGAGGATTTGTAAGCTCAGATCTTTCACCATGACAAAGAATTTGCCATACTTTTCATCAATTTCGGCTTGGGCAAGCCGTTGTGGAAAAGGCACAACGGTCTTGAATACTCTTAGGTTCCCTTCCTCATACTTCTTTTTCTCCTCTCTATGAACTCCCTCCGGAGTAGTTGGCTTGGGCGACGAAGCACCGTCGTCATTTAATTTCTCAATTGGTCGTTCCACGACCAACGGTGCTTCCGGTCCTCTGGGGGGCACTCTCGTGGGTATTTGCGTTCCGCTCCTCAAGACGATGGTGGACACGTTCTCGTGCTCATGTGTGAGCGCCAAGGTCTGATTTAACCCCCTCGGGTTCACTTCAGGCTTTGGCTGCGGTCTCTGAAGGTTTGCCACTTGTAACCCCAGCTGGGTCACCTGATCAGTGAGGACTCTCTGTCCCATCTCCAGCTTCAGATTTATCTTCTCCTAGTTGGCGATGTATTGAGTCAAGAGGGACTCAACCGGAGAGATGGCCCTCTGCTGGCCATATTGCTGCTGGGTGGGCTGCTGATTCCTAGGAGCATACTGTTGATACTGTTGTGGAGGTTGTTGCTGCTGAAATTGCTGCTGCTAAAACTGCTGCTGGGGCCTAGCCGGCTGATATATCTGTTGTTGTTGCTGCTGAGTCGGCTGTTGATACGGTGCCTGGTAGCTAAGGTTGGGATGATTCCGGTTGTTAGGAGAGTAGGCCGGGTTGGAGTTGGTTCGTGGTGGAAAAGGTGCATTCCCGGTAGGATTGTAAAATAATGCGCTCGCCTGATCCAACGGTGGTGAGATGTCACCACCGTCGAATTCTCCAAAAACTTCGGATTCCACCGCAACAATCTGTTGTGTACCAGCGCCGCCGGCGCCTACCATCAATGCGGAGATCTGGGTCGACAGCAAGTCAAACTTGCTTGATAATTTGTCAACGTCCTCGACCCTATGGATGCCCACATATCTAGGTGTGGCTCTCTCGTCACACCACCGCTCATTGTTAGATGCCATATTTTCCAGAATCTGTCCGGCATCTTCTTCGCTTCTCGACATAAAGGACCCTCCAGCCGCGACGTCCATGGAAGATTTCAAATCGTCACTCAACTCATTATAAAATAGATTTATGATCTGCCAATTGGGGAGCTCATGGTGGGGACATCTTCGCTGCTTCTCCTTGTATCTCGTCCAAGCTTCATGCAAGGACTCGTGGCTGGCCTGGGAAAAGGAGGAGATCTCACTCCTCAGCTTCATGGTCTTCCTCGGAGGAAAGAACTTCGTCAGGAAAGCATTTGAGAGCTTCTCCCAGGTGTTGAATGTATTCGGGTCCTTTCCCCTAAGCTACAGCTTGGCCTTATCTCGCAAAGAGAAGGGGAACAGCTTCAGTCGGATCGCCTCAGTTGTGACACCGTTTATCCGGAAGGTGTCACATTTCTCCAAGAAGGAGTCCAAATGCTCAATTGGGCTCTCCATGGGTGCACCCGAAAATTGATCCTGCTGGATCCACGTCACCAAAGATGGCTTAAGCTCGAAGCTTTGGGCCGTAATAGCTAGAGGACGGATGGCGGAGGTGGACTCGACGGAAGGCATCGAGTACTCCAGCAGGGACTTGTGAGGTGGGGTGTTCTCCCCCATGGTTTCAGGATCCTCTCTTCTTCGCTTCTCGGCGGCCAAACGCCTTAGGGTGGCATTTATCTCTGGATCAATGGGGATCAAGTCGTCGAGACTTCTTGAACTCCTACGCATGAAAAACAACAAACACACGTGAAGCGAAAAGTGGGAAAGAAACAGATAAGATAAAAAATAAAAATAAAAATAAGAAGATAAAAAGGGAAAAGAAGAATGCGAAAATTATCGCAAGGTAGGGATGTGAGCTAGACACAAGGGTTCATGAAATCCTAAAATAACAAGCATGTTGCCTCCCTGATAATGGCACCATAAAGCTTGACGCCCCCCGGATGTGCGTGCTAGATGTGTGCAATAATACGATTGGGGCGTGAGATTTAAATATTTGTAACCGCAAGCGCACGGTGTTGTAGTGTAGCTTGGGGGTCGAACTCAGGGAGGCGTGGATGTGCTTGTGTCAAAGAGGATCAAATTCACCCCATGGGTGAGCTAGCCCGGATCGAATGATGGGTTGTCACGGTAAATGGAATGGAAGATATAGACAATATAAAGAAAAAACCCGGGACTTTGGTTTCCACCCTATCGAGCGATTCTCGCCGATACGGCCTAGGGTAGGATAACGATCGGAATTAGGGTCTAATGGTGAGACGTTGCCTCTAAGAGTGGTACCAGCGTCCCATGGGCCCGATATTCCAGTCGGTGCCCAGGATGATACGCCGGACTTCCCGGGTTCGATCAGTGGGCACTCCTGTGTCCATTAACACTGATCGACTCTGGGAGCACTAAGCTCGCAACGATAACTCCCATCGTCTCATCCTGTCGCTCCCGCGCGCTAGGATTCGACGTCTATACTAAGGGCGTGAGCTATGGCTAGGGAGTCAACCGCCAAGTTTATTCCCCCTTGGCCCAACGGTCAAAGGCGGTCTTTTTCCCACCGATGACAATAAAACACCCAGCATAACCATTAGATTCCTAATCCCTATCGATTTCCTAGTCCTATGGACGCATCGGGAAGAGCCCACGAAGGGGTTTCCGCCAAAATCCCAGATTTGGGAACTACTCACACATATTTAGTAAAAAGCGATCTAAACAGAAATCGACTGTAAAAATCATGATCAGACAATAGAAATGCAATGGTAGTAAAGCAATTAAGATAATACTAAAGTTGGACAAAGATCTGAAAACTTACAAAAACTGGGAAATTACAGCCGTCACAAAATGAAGAAAACAGTAAAAAATAACCAACTCCCGTTTCTGGAAAACCTAGGGGTTCTATATATAGAAAATGATATTACCCGATCGGTTGACAAGTCAACCGATCGAGTGATCTGCTTCACTCATTTACAGCGCAATGAGGGACTTCACCCGGTCATCTTCACCCGGTCGGTTGACATATGAATGTGACCGGTTGGATCTTGGTGCCGTCGGGTGAGGAGGGCGGTTGAGCTGACCGTGTCTTGGCTCTGGAGATTCGGCAACAGATGAACCGATCGGGTGAAGGTCACCCGATCAGTTGGCAATCACACTAAAAATCCTGAGACTTTGGGCTTTTGAACCAGCCTGCGAACTGACCGGGTGACTTCTTGTGAGCTCCAAGCTGCGTCCAGGTGGTGCACGCGTGCATCACCCGATCGGTTGAAGATAACCAACCGATCGAGTGAGGGGCTAAAAGATGATATCATCGTCATTTGACCCCCTGGATCACGCGTGACTCCTCCCGTTGCTCCGGGGACTTGCGATATCGTCGTTTTATGTCCTCTATGCCAGTAAACTCCTGCAAAATATGGAAAACACGGAAAAGTGAAAGAAAACAAGAAAACACGAGAAAACGGATATAAGACGACGGTAAATAACGGAAAAACACGGAAGAAAACGTGCGCAAATATATGAAATATAAACGCACGTCAGTACGTGACGTTGATGGCAATATTACATGCAAATGTGTCATCTATGGTTGTGCTCTTTCTGTCCCAATACTCCCCAGTTCGTACATAGTGTATCGAGAATTCATTTTCTCCCAGTTTTTCCTCTTCATGAGAGTTTGGGAGAGATGGGGTAGCAGGGCTTATAGTAGCATCCTGTGGTGGTATTTGTTTACCGTTGCCAAGGGTCCTACTCTTTCGAGAGACTTGGTCCTTGGATCCCGGTGGTCGCCCTCTCTTTTTGAGAGGTCCAACCATTTCTGCTGCGGGCGGATTGCATCCATTTTGCGGTATGTCAATCCTAACTTGAGTGTTAGCAGGAGGGACGTGTGATTTGACAATCTTCTCGTTGTCAGTAAATTTGTCCGGCAAGATATGGACAATGTTTTGGATGTGGAGAATCTTCAGGACCTCCTCCTCACACTGGCTTGTGGGCGGATCAAAGTGACATAATGTCTTTGTATCCCAAGTGATACATTCTGAAGCTTCGGGCTTCTTTGTCTGTGAGCCTAGTCTTGGATATGATGTTTCATCAAATTCATAGTCTTCTAGACGTGCCTTGAAAACGTCTCCCGTAAGAGGTTCTAGGAATCTAATTATGAAGGGGGTGTCAAACCCAACATAAATGCCTAGGCGACGTTGTGGACCCATCTTTGTCCTTTGTGGTGGTGCAACGGGGACGTATACTGCACAACCAAATATTCTCAAGTGTGAGACAATTGGTGGGGCTCCAAGTGCTAGTTCCATTGGAGAAGATGACTGACCTCCAGAAGGTCTTAATTTTATTAAAGATTCAGCATGCAAAATTGCATGACCCCACGCATTCACTGGCATCTGGGATTGAAGTAATAATGGACGAGCAATCCATTGCAGTCTCTTAATTAGAGATTCTGCTAACCCATTTTGGGTGTGAACATGTGCTACAGGATGTTCGACTTCAATTCCCTGTGCTTGGCAATAGTCTAAAAAGAGTTGTGATGTAAACTCCCCCGCATTGTCCAGACGAAGTTTCTTTATCTGGTAGTCGGGGAAGTGGGCCCGCAACCGGATTATCTGAGCTAAAATCTTAGACAGTGCGAGGTTACGGGTGGACAGTAGACATACATGTGACCACTTAGTAGATGCGTCTATCAGGACCATAAAGTACCTGAACGGACCACTTGATGGGTGTATCGGCCCACAAATGTCTCCGTGGATTCTTTCCAGAAAGCTTGGAGACTCTACATCCACTTTCAGTGGAGAGGGTCTCGTAATCAGTTTACCCTTGTAACAGGGTGGACATGGGAATTTTCCTTTTTGGAGAATCTTCAGGTTCTTCAAGTCTATACCCCTAGAGCTTTTTATAATGCGGTACATCATAACAGATCTAGGGTGTCCCAGTCTACTGTGCCAGAGTTGGAATTCTGGTGTTTGGGGGCACTGCTGGTGCTCCGCCATGGATGCTTCTGGAGTTTATATACTTGTTTGGTAGAGTCCCGAGGGGAGTACCTTGAAACGTTCCACAATGGTTTTTGAACCATTTGTAATAGACGTTACAAGCAAGTATTCCCTTTTATCTTCCTCGACCATCTCTAAGTGATATCCGTTTAAACGGATATCTTTAAAGCTTAGGAGGTTTCGGATAGATTTAGGGGAGTATAACGCATTTTAAGTGTGATTTGTGTGTTACCGGTGAGCAATATGATTGCTTCCCCTGATCCTTCGATTATGTTAGCTGGTCCTGAGATTGTTCTCAGTTGACTAGAGTAGCTACTTATGCTCGTGAAGTAGTCTATGTTTTGAAGGATCGAGTGCGTCGATGCACTGTCCACTAGGCAAATTAATTCCATATCTATATAAAGAAAGACATTTAAGCAGTAAATAATATGAAAAGAAAAGATCTACTTTCATTAAAAATGCTCAAAATATTGTTTGACATGGAATAAAAACTAGATACGATGCATGAAAAGAAGATACATTGCTAGTACATAAAAGTGGTCCATAACTAGAGAGTGTCATCTCCCATGAAGTCTTCAGGAGTCTATGAGGTCTCTGGCAACGCTGCGCTCTCAATCAGGTTTGTCTCAGCTCGAGGCTTGAGGCTTGCCTGGTAGAGGTCTTGGAGGTGTTTCTGGGTGCGGCAGATTCTGGACCAGTGGCCCGTCATTCCGCATTTGGAGCACTTATCCTCCCAGTCTTTCTTGGGAGTACCACCTTTTGACGTCCACTTCTGCTTCTTTTCCACGAACTTCTGGTTCTGAGGAGGAGCTTGGGGAGTGGCTTTCTTCCACTTCTTCTGTTCTTTCCATTTCTGGAATTTTGCCTTCTTGTCCATCTTCTTCTTCTGGGAAGACTGGAAGTGTGCCTCTGCAGGAGGTGGCAGTGGAGCGGAGCCAGGAGGGCGCAGGTTGTGAGTAGCAACCAACAAATCTCTGTTCTGTTCAGCCATTAGTAGGCATAAAAGCAGATCAGAGTACTTCGTGAACTTCCTCTCACGGTATTGTTGCATAAGGATGTTGGATATGGACGACATAAATACACCCATGAGGGGATGTATGAGGGTATACGGACCTCAGATGTCGTGTGCACGAAGGCGTGCGCGAAGGGAACCTTTTCTCGTGTGAAAAGGACCACTCGATAAGTGGAAAAAGCCACTCGATAAGTGGAAAAAGCCACTTTATAAGTGCAAAATGGCACTTGATAAGTGGATAAAGAAGAAGATAAATGAATGTGCTAATATAGGCTAATAAGCTTATAATTGGTTATTTCCTACAAGAACCACCCCTAAAGCCTATAAATAGGACCCAAGGGTAAGGCATTCATTCACACTTTCCATGCCATAAGTTTGCATAAGGCATCCTTATGTTCTTCTTCTCCCTTCCATTAAAATCCTCTTCTAGTTAGAGATGTAGGCGGTGAAACTCTGCTTCGATCCTCTGTGACGAAGTATCGACCGTTGTGGCGAATCCGAGGGCAAAGTTCAGAGACTACCGTGCTGCATACGCAAACGTAAGTCTCTACTTTATTTCGATCCTAACAACGCTGTTTTGACAGGATCCAACAAAGGATCATGTCCTTCTCGTGGAAATAAGTGAACGTCTTTTTCAGCAACATTTTCTCCGTCACCATTTCACCACACAACTCAGGCGTGAGCTGATACGGAAGAGTGCTGAGTTGTACTCCGCTATGGATTTGTAATCCTGTATGCGGAGGTGAGTCCACTCGTACTACGCACGGGGGAGTATGACATCTCTCTGATGTCTGTACCTCTCCTCAAGTGCGTCCCACAGCTCGTAAGGATCCTCTACAGTGAGGTACTCGTCCTTCAGGGTCAAGTCTAAATGTTTCCTGATATAGATAATGGCTTTCACCTTTAGTATATCGGAAACTTCCTCTGTATGAGGTGCTTCTTTAGAAGCTTCCTTGTCGGCTGGGGCAGTACTTGTTGTTGCCTTCTCAGTCGGTGTGAGACTGAAACCATGAGAGCGCAGATGGAACTTCAGGTCCAACTGCCAACTCTGGTAGTTTGACCCATCGGCCTTCAGGACCGAAAAGTCGACATTCGCAAGTCTGGCCATTGAATGATCTAGTAATATAAAAACAGCATGGATCATTAAACTGAATAAAAATAGACATCTACGCATGTATTTTAAGCATTGTCATAAGATGAATTTATTAAAGAAAATTTAACATCCATGCAAGCTTTTGACGGTTTCATAACGTGAATAATTAGAAGAGATTAACATCCACGCATGCTTTTTGACAGTTTCATTGTAACATTAACATGGCATGAAAATAGTTAACATCCACGCAATTAATGTATAAGCAATGAAAAAATAACTTAGGACTATGGGGATCAGCCAGCCGACACCGAAAAGAAAAAGACAGTCCGAAATTACATCAAAAGTTGCATGAAAGAATAAGTACAACTCGGGAACTTCAGAGAGAAGGCCCTTTCATCTTTGTGCATACGCCTTCAGCTCCTTTTTGGTGTCCGCCGGTCTTCTTTTTACATTTATATCCTCACCGACAAATTTCTCTCAAAAAAGGAAAAAATTGCAGGAAATTAAAGGTGTCGGAAACCTGGCTGATCCCTAAAAACATAGCCTAATTCGCACATCCATGCAGATAATATATGGAAAATATACAACCATGCAAATAATCATATCACAGGCATGTAAAGATTAATTAAAAAATCTAAACAATGTGTAACGTGCTAAAAAATTATTTTTTGAAAAAACTTTTTACCTTTGATCCATATTTTTAATGTTTTGTTTAACGCTTTAACCCTTTTTATAAAGTTTCTTTAATTATTTTGGGCTTTTAGGGCCAAAAAATAAGAAAAGAAAAATTATTTGTGTAAATGGGCTAATTTTCAGGCTTTTTGGGCCATGAAAACAACCCATTAGGGTTAATTGGGCCTCCCCCGAAAAATTGGCCCGTTTAGGGCTAGGGTTTCCCGAAAAAAAAAACCCTATGGGGGGCCCGCGGCGCACCGCCACGACGCCTGGCCACGCAAGGCGCGGCGGCCGTGGCGGCGGGTCGCGGCCGCGGCACAGGGGCCGTGACTGCTGTCCGCGGCCTATGGCCGCGGTGTTTTGGCCACCGCCGGCGCTTGTGAAGCGCCGCCGTTTCGCCCTTCGGACGTGCAGAGTATGGATCAAGGTCGGGGGGTAAAAACGGATTTTTCAAGCATTTAGATCTCTAAAAAACTGTTTTTATTGTTTTTAGACATGCGGATCTAAATAAAAAAATGATTTTTACCGTGTTTTTAAACTTTTTGATCTTAAATCATGCAGATCTACATGAAGCGCAAGTTTTAGATCTAAAAAGTTTTGATTTTTACCTCTAGATTCGACAAGAGAATCTAGTCGACGGTTGGTGAAGGATGCCCTTTTCGCTCCCCGTTGAGAAGATTACGATCTTCTTGAATCTGAGCGATTGATGGATCTCCTTCATCGCGAGCCGCTGCCTTCTCCAACGAGCGTGATCGTGCTGATAACGTGTTGTGAAGGGAAAAGTAGGGAAATAGGTGTAGGGGGTTAAGAGCCCCCCACCCTCTTATTTATAGCTTTCAATGTTGGGCCGGATACCCAATGGGCCTCATGGGCCTATTCACAACACTTTTTGTTTTTTGAGCTATTTAGATTTTTTTGATTTAATTTTTTATTTTTTTAAAATACTTGGCCTGGCCGGGCCTGGCCCGGCCCGGCCCGGCCCCGTGCCTCGGGCCTGGCTTCCGGCCCCCGGAGCAGGTCCGGGCCGGGCCGGCCCGGCCCGTGGCCCAGTCAAGGCCCGGCCCAATGGACACCCTGAGATATTATAGAATCAATTATAATCCCATAATTGATAAAGATTGGAAGGAATCCTAACTTGATTAGGATTTGAATGAATCTTTTTGGATGTGGAGTTTGAATATGGATGGGTATGGAATTCAATTTGGGTAGCTATAGGATTTGATTTGGATCTCATTTACCTTTGATTTTCCTGAGATTATCCATTTCTCTCCATCTTTGACCAAGTCTTCAATTGCATGTCATTAGGATTTGAATGTTGCACCAATTTATTTGAATCAATTCAAATATGGATTTGAATTGATTTTCTCCTTACCTTCTCATCTTTGACTTAGTCCCATTTTTGTAGCCATGTTCTCTATCTTTGATTTAATCCACTTGAAGTGTGTATACCAATTCCTCTATCACCTTTGGCTAGTCTTTCTTTGAGTATTTGCGAGAGTGCCATTCCTGAAAATACTTAGCACACACATTAAATCGGTCACACATGTTTGTTATCATCAAACACGAACTCATCGATCGTAGTATCTAACAACACATTGTATCCAACAATCTTTCCCTTTTGATGATAACAAACTAATATAAGATTTGAGCAATAACGATTCAAATGATTTCATCGTGACATGTGTGTGTGAAGTGTGAAGTTGGAGGGTGTACGCAATATGCAACAAGTATGGCAATGATGCGAAAGCATATACAAGCATGCAAACAATGATGTTCAAGCATTCAAACATGTATGCATGCTCCCCCTTTATTCATGCTCCCCATTAAACAAATATTCATATATTCAAAAGCACATTTTCATTTCCATTATTCATTAATGCTCCCCTGTAAACCAATATTCATATATGCAACATATAAGCATTAATGCATACACCAAGTCATTTAAATCTTTCTCCATATTTTCTCCCCCTTTTGTTTCATCAAATATGTATAAACGAAGTCTAATTCATGTCACATGCAAAAATAGAGTATTATAAATTACAACTAGCACTTGCTTGTCATTTTTCTTAGAATAAGCACTTCAAATTCAATGAAAAGTGTCATGTAGACTTCTACACCATCGTGTAAGTGTGATGATTAAATAATTGAGCCACAAAAGGAGATACTCTTAAGAAATACAACCAAAACCAATCCACATTTTCCATTAAACATGAAATCACCTAGGATTGATTTTCCCCATCTCATTAAAAATGAGTTCAAGATACCACACCCCAAAAACATAGCCAATAAGGACGCTTAGATGTGGGGGTGGAATTGCTTGACGAGTATAACACCAATGCTAAATATTACCCATAAAGCATATATTGGATACTCGTGAGTAGTATACTTGCCATGAATTGTATCCATTTTGCATACAAAGCAATTTACTGTTTTTTTTCATCTTTCATAACATGAAAACCAATTCTTTTTAGCTCAATTTTTATCCATGGCAAGTACACATCATATCCCTTAGATTTCAGTTATTATTATTCCTACATTCACTTTCCAATATTTCATAAAAGAATCTTCAATTGTGCACCAATATTCAATACTAGTGGAAGTGAAAGTGTAGGTGTAGAAATCATGTTATTCAATTCATTAAACAAAGCATGGCTATTTTGGAATTCTAACATACGCATGTATCTATAACAATAATACAATGATTTCTACAAGGATATAAATGTCATTTATAAATATCTCTTGAATGATACAAAGAAAACGATATACATATGGTCCTTTTTTAGCCTTTTGCCTTTTTCATTTTTTTTTCATTTTTGTTTTATAATGAACTAAAGAAAACTAAGAATCAGTCAAACAAGCACACACACAAAAAAGTCAAGCACACACAAAATACAAAAAATTTATATGCTATGAAGGTATGCATTAAGTTCAAAGAAGAGATATTGTCACGCCCCGTTTCCCTAATATGGAAGGCGAGACGTGAGGAGGTCCGCTAAGACGTGGAGCTGTGAAGCTGCAGTCTGATAAGCGTCTGTAAAAAATTTTCGAAAAGTAGCAGGTCCTTGCATTGCGACGAAACAACAACAATAATAAAGCAGATAAGAAAATATCCACCAACAACATCCAACAAATATTACAACATCAAAGAATAGTCACAAAGTACAAGTCTGAACACTAGGCCTAAAGCATGGCCGAAACATAAACATCGAGATATATAGGTGCTACACACCGAAATCTAACAGCAACTATAAAAGCAGCAACAACTAAAGAAGTCTCTAGGTGAGACTAGGACTGGTCACCGGTGTCCTCGAACTCGGTCTCAGTAGGGACCTCGAACTCAGCGTCAACGAACTGCTCGTCCTCAACAACCTGCTCTGTCTCAAATCCTGACATGTGACACCCAAAGAGAAAAGGGCACATGTCAACAAAAGTCTCCCAAAAAGGGCGGAGGACTTTTGTGCAAGGATACAAATAAAATAATGCAACTAGCAGTTCTAACATGATGATATAGCATGACACTAAAAGAGTGCAATAATTAAATGAACAAGATAATAATAATCAAGCACGGCGTAGCAAAAAGCTACAATTCATTATTTCACGATTCACGAATCACTGATTTATCACTTTGTGCACAGAGTTTCCGTCTTTTGGCTGAAGTGGATGTACGGGCTCACTTCTACGCTCAAGCGATCGTTTAACCCTACCCCTCCACGTGTATATGGACTGGCGCCCATCTTCTGGATCACGAGCCAGGAAGTGTTATTGGCATAGGGTTGTGCCCGCAAAGCAGGTGCCTAGCCTCAATAGCAATAACATTTGTAGCGTGTGCTACCCAATCACGATGAACATTAAATGCATGCAATGACATGGCAATGAGCAGATAGATTGCGTACCGTTAATTGAAATTAAACATGGCATGACAGCATGAATGAAAGCAGGTAAAGTGTCGAATCTAGTTTCGTTGTCAAACTAGATCAAATAGGGCGTCTAGGCGACTATCATTTCACTGCCTAGTCTCTTTTACACAATTTTACAAATTGGCCTAAAACATGGCCTAAATAATTACTGGCAAGTATCACTTGCCTGTTTCCGCTGATATCGGTTGTCGTAGGTTCGTCTGGACGTGTACTACGTGTCGATACTTCCGGTTCTCTGTTTTGGTTAAACATATATCTGGGTTAGATTTTATTGTGAAATACGTGCAATATTAAAAATAATGCCCGAATTAGGTTCGTCTAATAGTATCGTGTTCACTGGCTTGGGTGATGTCTGTATTGCGTAATAACTTATTTTATTACAGTGCTAGTTTAAGGAGTGCATTAACCTATTAACGTCCTTGTTGAATTCTGACGTTGAGAGATTACGGCATGTACTGCCATGGATTGCCCATAGCCTACTAGGATGGCTATTAGTTGGCTAATAGAAATGTCTTCTGGATAAATTCGTAGGACAAGCACTGTTATAATTTGGCCAGATCATATGGTGTAATTAATACAGTACCCTTGATGAAATAAGTCTTAACCCCAAATCCTAATGTCATCTGTGTACAAACTGTGTAAGTTGCAAATGGTTGTATGTCACACATGAACTTACGGACTATTGTAGGTGAAGGGAATTAACTGTAGTGTTTCGTGATTAATACATCTGTTATTATTTCATCTCCCCTAGGAGAATAAACTACTTACAATGTCTGACATAGTTCTGTATTCATTTTAAAATATCTTTTCCCTTCATTCATCTACTTATTAACCCACAGGTCATAGCCCACTTCTTATTAGATCTGTCTCCCACTTCTCTCTCATCTGTCTCCTGCTCTCCTTGTCTCTTTATTTCTTTTTTTTTTCAAAACTTGGCAGCAAGAGAAAAACGCAAGGGGAGGGCTTACCTGCGCACGGGAGGAAGAGGAGGGCGGACGGTTCCGGCAATCGGTGGCCTGCGGCGTTCCGGGCGGGCGGACAGCGGCGGATTCGGCAGATCTGGGCGGGAGGCGGCGGCGCACGCGGCCTTTCTCCGGCCAGGCGGGCGGCGGCTGTCCCACGACGGCGGCGCGCGCTGTTTGCAGGCGAGGGGGGGTGCGGCGTTGGGCGCGGGGAGAGGGTGGAGGCCGGCTAGGGGAGAGGGTGGAGGAGGAAGGAGGAAGAAGAAGAAGAAGGAGATGAGGGTTTGTAGGGTTTGCTAATTTTTGTAAATCTTTTGGGTTTAACAGATTTGAAGTTTGGGTGTTGATTTCTGAAACTGGTTTCAGATCTGAAGTGTTTGGATTTGGAGTTATTTGATCTGATTTAAACTCAGATTTCCAATTTGTTCTCCTCAATTTCTCTGATTTGGGTTTTTGGTTTGTTGAATTTGGTTTTGGAAGGCTGAATTTGGTTTCGATTTGAAGTTGTTGGGTTGATTTTGTGAGATGGAATGAAGGATATGCTGTTGAGTTTGATTTGAGAGATAGGATAAAGCTTGCAGAGAGATGGAGGTTTCTGATTTGTGTTTTGGGTTGGAGAACTTTGCAGGGATTTGGGTTTGACGGATTGCAGGGAAGGAGAAAGTGTGCTGGAGGGTTTGTTTGCAGGAGAAATTGATGTCGTTTCCTCATGCCGATGATGGTGATACGGATATAGGAATAGTGCAGGGGGACATTCAGAGGGGGAGATAGCTGGAGGTGGGGGAAATTTTGATGAAGGATGTTGGATCTCACCAACCGGAGGAGGTGGGATTCAATGGGGTTAAATTAGTGATTTAATTATGGCTAAGTTAATCAATGTTTGAATTAGGGATAATTTAATTAGGGTAAAAATTAATTTAGTAAATTAGTGATTTGATTTTCAGCCAATAATAATAAGTTAAAGTAATTTAGTAATTAAATAAAATGTGATTATTAAAATAAATGAAGTAATTAGTGAGGCTAAAGGTGATTAGCAATTTTGTAATTAGCGAGATAATTAAGTTAAGATAATTCATTAAGATTAATAGTCAATTAACGATGGTACGGTAAAATGAAAAGCGGATACGCGCTCGCGTCGACGCCCAAAAGAATTCGTGCACAAAAATATCCGGGTGGAAATACGGACATACAATAATCATACGTCTAGAAAATACCGGCCGTTACATTCTACCCACCTTAAGAAAAATTCCGTCCTCGGAATTCTTATCCACTAAAGAGTAGGGAACAAATATGGGTAACGCTCCCGTATCTCATCTTCCCGCTCCCAGGTAGACTCTCCTGGCGAGTCACGACGCCACATTACTCTGACTAGGTCAACAGTCTTGTTCCTAAAGACTTTCTGACGTCGATCTAGGATCTCCACTGGTTGCTGTTCATATGTCAGATCTGGTCGAACTGTGATCTCTGAGTAGTCCACAGCATGAGAAGGGTCGCTGATATAACGACGGAGCTGGGACATATGAAAGACGTCATGCACTCCCACCAAGGACGGTGGCAAAGCTAAGCGATATGCTACCTCTCCAACTCGCTCCAGCACATCGAAAGGTCCAATAAATCTCGGACTAAGCTTGCCTCGCTTTCCAAATCGAATCACTCCTCGATTTGGTGAGATCTTCAGGAACACATGATCTCCCGGCTGAAACTCCAAAGGACGCCGTTTAGCATCAGCCCAATGCTTATAACGGTCCTGAGCGATCCGAAGCTTGTCCCTGATATCTCGCACAACATCAACTGCTTCTACTATCATCTCTGGCCCCAAGAGCTCTCTATCACCCACGTCATCCCAACTCAATGGCGATCGACATTTCCTTCCGTAGAGAGCAGCAAAAGGCGCCATGCCAATGCTCGCCTGGTAGCTGTTGTTATAGGAAAACTCCACTAAGTGCAGGTGATCCTCCCACGAACCCTTGAGGTCCAACATGCAAGCTCGCAACATATCTTCCAAGATCTGAATAGTGCGCTCCGACTGTCCATCCGTCTGCGGGTGATACGCAGTACTGAACTTCAGACTGGTACCCAGATTGGTTTGCAGACTCTTCCAGAACTGAGATGTGAATCTCGTATCACGATCTGATACAATGCTCACAGGGACTCCATGCAAGCGCACGATCTCCTACACGACATAATTCACGTCACGACTAGTACTAGAAGGAAATTATTAAGGTATGAGTTAGGTCATTACCTCCATGTACTTCCTTGCTAATATCTCTGTGGATTGCCCAACTCGGAAAGGTATAAAATGTGCGGACTTGGTCAATCGATCAACGATGACCCAAATCACGTCGTTCTGCTTGGTGCTCCGAGGTAAGCCAGTCACGAAGTCCATCGTGATGTACTGCCACTTCCACTCGGGAATCGGCAGAGGTTGTAGTAATCCAGCAATGCGATGGTGTTCAGCCTTCACCTGCTGACATACGAGGCACTTGGCAACACTACGTGCCACACTTCTCTTCATCCCATGCCACCAGAAATTCTGTCGAAGATCTTTGTACATCTTAGTACCTCCAGGATGAATAGAATAAGGCGAACTATGAGCCTCATTCATCAACTCCTCTCTGATATCTCCGGCAGGTACGCAGACCCTACTACCATATCTCAAAGATCCATCTGCGTGAATCAGAAAATCTGTCCGAAGTCCTGCTTCGACTTGCTCTCTGATCTTCTTTAACTTAGCATCTCCATCTTGAGCAGTCTTGATTCGATCCACAATCGTCGATTGAATCTGCATGTTCATCAATGACGATGTGACTCCTGGTAGTACAACTTCAACATTCATCCTTCGTAGGTCCTGCTGCAATCCCCACTGAGCTATGAGAATCATCACTTCGGCCAGTCGACTCAAGGCATCTGGTACGACATTCACCTTCCCTGGATGATACTGAAGATCGATTTCGTAGTCTGCCATCAATTCCAACCATCTACGCTGTCTCATATTTAGTTCCTTCTGGGTGAATATATATTTCAAGCTTTTGTGATCAGTGAAGATTTTCACTTTCTCACTCAGTAAGAAATGTCGCCAAATCTTCAAAGCAAAGATGACAGCGGCTAACTCCAAGTCGTGAGTCGGATAATTCTTCTCGTGGACCTTCAATTGTCACGAAGCATATGCGACCACATGATTGTACTGGTGCAGAACGCATCCAAGTCCCTTGCCTGATGCGTCGCAGAAAATTTCGAAGCCTCCGCTTCTATCTGGAATAGCTAAGACTGGTGCAGTAGTCAGTCTCTCCTTCAAAGTAGAAAAAGCTTGCTCACAAGAGTCTGACCAATTGAACTTAACATCCTTCCTCGTCAATCTCGTCATTGGCTCAGCTATCCTTGAGAAATCCTTGATAAATCTGCGGTAGTATCCAGCCAATCCAAGGAAACTTCTGATGTCCGATGCCGATCGAGGTGCATGCCATTCACTGACTGCTTTGACCTTCTCCGGATCCACTGAGATACCAGCTCCCGATACTACATGCCCAAGAAATGCAATTCTATCTAGCCAGAATTCGCATTTGCTGTACTTGGCATACGGTCTATGGTGACGGAGTGTCTCCAAGACTATCTTCAGATGTTCTGCATGCTCTTCCTCGCTTTTCGAGTACACCAAGATATCGTCTATGAAAATCACCACGAACTTGTCAAGGAAGTCATAAAATATAAGGTTCATGAGATTCATGAACACAGCAGGAGCGTTCGTCACACCGAACGGCATGACAACGAACTCATAATGCCCGTACTTAGTCCGAAAAGCAGTCTTGAGTACATCTTCCTTCTTGACTCTGACTTGATGGCATCCGCTCCGGAGATCTAACTTCGAAAATACCCTCGATCCACCAAGCTGATCGAAGATATCATCAATGCGAGGCAGCGGGTACTTGTTCTTCACTGTGATCTGATTCAACTCCCGATAATCGATACACATTCTCCTCGAGCCATCTTTCTTCTTTACCAGCAAGACGGGTGCACCCCAGGGAGATACGCTGGGATGAATGAAACCCTTCTGTAGTAGCTCATCCAACTGCTTCCTCAACTCTTCTAATTCTGCAGGAGCCATACGGTACGGCGCCTTCGAAATTGGTTGAGCTCCTGGTATAAGATCGATGCCGAACTCCAATGCTCGATCGGGCGGCAGTCCAGAAATGTCTTCAGGGAAGACGTCTTCGAAATCTCTCACCACTGCAGGCTTCTCCGGTTCAGCAATCATAGATGCAACGGTCAATCGGTAAGGCTGGGCTCGGAACTTGACAGGTCCAAGCGAACGTCCTCCGCCGACAAACTCGAACACTGGATGGTCGGGAATTTCGAACACCACTTTCTTCCGGTGACAGTCGATCGTGGCATAAAAAGCTCCTAACCAGTCAATGCCAAGAATAGCATCAAAGTTGGGTAGGTCGTGGACGATGAAATTGGCATACAGTTCGTGTCCACTAATCACCAACGGGCATGGTCTACATCCCAGTGCAACCTTCACTACACCATTCCCAGTTGTAATGTTCCAACACTTGGGAAGTGTATAGGTGGGTATCGAGTGTTCGACTATAAACTTCCGAGATAGGATGCACATGGAAGCTCCAGAATCGAATAGGGTCAAGGCCAGGTGAGATGAAACTAAGATGACACCTAAGAGTAATATGCAACTAAATTAACATGGATATAACTAATCAAATATAATGCTTGAATAAGGAAGACTAGTATAGAAGTTACCAGCAATAACTCCGTCCTCAGTCTCTGCCTCTGCTGCAGTCATCGTAAAGGCTTGCCTCTTAGGCTGAACAGCCTGTTGGAAAGCCTGTTTCTGGGGAATGAGAGGCGCTCCACGTCCAACGACTACTGGAGCTCTCTGCTGCTGAACTCTGACTGGTGCCTTCCACGGCTGCTTAGCACTCGGACAGTCCTTCAATGCATGCGTAGCGTCACCACAAACCAAGCACTGGCCCAGAAGCCTCCTGCACTGCTCCTTCACATGACCAGTCTTGCCGCAATGACTGCACGTCTTCTGACTAGGCCCACCTGGCCTCTTAAACTGCACGGACTGATTAGGCTTGAACCCAGGCCTAACCACAGCTCTGACCTGCTCCATAGGCCTCTTCCCAGCACCTGAATACTGTCCTCTCCTCTGATTGGCAATCAGCTCCTGCCTCTTGGCAGCTATCAACAACTTCTGGTAAGAATCCAAGTCCGAAGAGGAAATCAGACTCTGCAGCTCCAAAGATAAACCTTGTAAGAATTTCTGAGCTCGATCCTCAGCAGTCTCCACCATCTTTGGCGCAAAGCGACTCAGTCTCATGAACTCTTGGTGGTACTGGTCCACCGTCAGATTCCCTTGCTTCAGATTGATAAACTGCTGCATCAGCTCCCTCTTGGCAGCTCGAGGGAAATACTCATCATTAAATCTCGCCTTGAAAGTGGCCCAGGGGATAGGCTTCGCCAACAGCTGCTCTTCTGACTCCCACCAACTGCGGGCATTGTCCTTCAGTTGCTTCTTCACTAAGTCAACCCATCCAGCCGGGTTAACCTTCGAGAGAAGCAGGTTATCCTCCGTGTTCTTCATCCATTCATCCGCAGCTAATGATCCTTCTGACCCAGTGAAATATGACGGGCCCAGCTCTCGAAACTGTTTCGCTCCCGGCTCGAAGCGAGGGGCATTCTGAAGCATGCCCTGCTGAACGTGCATCATCAGCTGCATCATCCTCATCATCTCCCTCGTGGTGGGTTCTCTATCAGCATCCTCGCCATGTCCTGCTCCACCACTAGATCCAGATCCACTACCAGCTCCTCGGGTGAGGCGTCTACCGGCCATCTAAGACAAGGAAATGTTCAGATTAGACTTAATCATGACCCGAATGTAATTAATTGGATGTCATTATCATTATTGTTGTTTCGATATTTCGTAGATGCAAAGAGGAGACCTGCATGGGCCACCACTAAAACCTGTCACGTCCCGTTTCCCAAATATGGAAGGCGAGACGTGAGGAGGTCCGCTCAGACGTGGAGCTGTGAAGCTGCAGTCTGATAAGCGTCTGTAAAATTTTTTCGAAAAGTAGCAGGTCCTTGCATTGCGACGAAACAACAACAATAATAAAGTAGATAAGAAAATATCCACCAACAACATCCAACAAATATTACAACATCACAGAATAGTCACAAAGTACAAATCTGAACACTAGGCCTAAAGCATGGCCGAAACATAAACATCGAGATATATAGGTGCTACACACCGAAATCTAACAGCAACTATAAAAGCAGCAACAACTAAAGAAGTCTCTAGGTGAGACTAGGACTGGTCACCGGTGTCCTCGAACTCGGTCTCAGTAGGGACCTCGAACTCAGCGTCAACGAATTTCTTGTCCTCAACAACCTGCTCTGTCTCAAATCCTGACATGTGACACCCAAAGAGAAAAGGGCACATGTCAGCAAAAGTCTCCCAAAAGGGCGGAGGACTTTTGTGCAAGGATACAAATAAAATAATGCAACTAGCAGTTCTAACATGATGATATAGCATGACACTAAAAGAGTGCAATAATTAAATGAACAAGATAATAATAATCAAGCACGGCGTAGCAAAAAGCTACAATTCATTATTTCACGATTCACGAATCACTGATTTATCACTTTGTGCACAGAGTTTCCGTCTTTTGGCTGAAGTGGCTGTACGGGCTCACTTCTACGCTCAAGCGATCGTTTAACCCTACCCCTACACGTGTATATGGACTGGCGCCCATCTTCTGGATCACGAGCCAGGAAGTGTTATTGGCATAGGGTTGTGCCCGCAAAGCAGGTGCCTAGCCTCAATAGCAATAACATTTGTAGCGTGTGCTACCCAATCACGATGAACATTAAATGCATGCAATGACATGGCAATGAGCAGATAGATTGCGTACCGTTAATTGAAATTAAACATGGCATGACAGCATGAATGAAAGCAGGTAAAGTGTCAAATCTAGTTTCGTTGTCAAACTAGATCAAATAGGGCGTCTAGGCGACTATCATTTCACCGCCTAGTCTCTTTTACACAATTTTACAAATTGGCCTAAAACATGGCCTAAATAATTACTGGCAAGTATCACTTGCCTATTTCCGCTGATATCGGTTGTCGTAGGTTCGTCTGGACGTGTACTACGTGTCGATACTTCCGGTTCTCTGTTTTGGTTAAACATATATCTGGGTTAGATTTTATTGTGAAATACGTGCAATATTAAAAATAATGCCCGAATTAGGTTCGTCTAATAGTATCGGGTTCACTGGCTTGGGTGATGTCTGTATTGCGTAATAACTTATTTTATTACAGTGCTAGTTTAAGGAGTGCATTAACCTATTAACGTCCGTGTTGAATTCTGACGTTGAGAGATTACGGCATGTACTGCCATGGATTGCCCATAGCCTACTAGGATGGCTATTAGTTGGCTAATAGAAATGTCTTCTGGATAAATTCGTAGGACAAGTACTGTTATAATTTGGCCAGATCATATGGTGTAATTAATACAGTACCCTTGATGAAATAAGTCTTAACCCCAAATCCTAATGTCATCTGTGTACAAACTGTGTAAGTTGCAAATGGTTGTAGGTCACACATGAACTTACGGACTATTGTAGGTGAAGGGAATTAACTGTAGTGTTTCGTGATTAATACATATGTTCTTATTTCATCTCCCCTAGGAGAATAAACTACTTACAATGTCTGACATAGTTCTGTATTCATTTTAAAATATCTTTTCCCTTCATTCATCTACTTATTAACCCACAGGTCATAGCCCACTTCTTATTAGATCTGTCTCCCACTTCTCTCTCATCTGTCTCCTGCTCTCCTTGTCTCTTTCTTTCTTTTTTTTTCAAAACTTGGCAGCAAGAGAAAAACGCAAGGGGAGGGCTTACCTGCGCACGGGAGGAAGAGGAGGGCGGACGGCTCCGGCAATCGGTGGCCTGCGGCGTTCCGGGCGGGCGGACAGCGGCGGATTCGGTGGATCTGGGCGGGAGGCGGCGGCGCGCGCGGCCTTTCTCCGGCCAGGCGGGCGGCGGCTGTCCCACGGCGGTGGCGCGCGCTGTTTGCAGGCGAGGGGGGGTGTGGCGTTGGGCGCGGGGAGAGGGTGGAGGCCGGCTAGGGGAGAGGGTGGAGGAGGAAGGAGGAAGAAGAAGAAGAAGGAGATGAGGGTTTGTATGGTTTGCTAATTTTTGTAAATCTTTTGGGTTTAACAGATCTGAAGTTTGGGTGTTGATTTCTGAAACTGGTTTCAGATCTGAAGTGTTTGGATTTGGAGTTATTTGATCTGATTTAAACTCAGATTTCCAATTTGTTCTCCTCAATTTCTCTGATTTGGGTTTTTGGTTTGTTGAATTTGGTTTTGGAAGGCTGAATTTGGTTTCGATTTGAAGTTGTTGGGTTGATTTTGTGAGATGGAATGAAGGATCTGTTGTTGGGTTTGATTTGAGAGATAGGATAAAGCGTGCAGAGAGATGGAGGTTTCTGATTTGTGTTTTGGGTTGGAGAACTTTGCAGGGATTTGGGTTTGACGGATTGCAGGGAAGGAGAAAGTGTGCTGGAGGGTTTGTTTGCAGGAGAAATTGATGTCGTTTCCTCATGCCGATGATGGTGATATGGATATAGGAATAGTGCAGGGGGACATTCAGAGGGGGAGATAGCTGAAGGTGGGGGAAATTTTGATGAAGGATGTTGGATCTCACCAACCGGAGGAGGTGGGATTCAATGGGGTTAAATTAGTGATTTAATTATGGCTAAGTTAATCAATGTTTGAATTAGGGATAATTTAATTAGGGTAAAAATTAATTTAGTAAATTAGTGATTTGATTTTCAGCCAATAATAATAAGTTAAAGTAATTTAGTAATTAAATAAAATGTGATTATTAAAATAAATGAAGTAATTAGTGAGGCTAAAGGTGATTAGCAATTTTGTAATTAGCGAGATAATTAAGTTAAGATAATTCATTAAGATTAATAGTCAATTAACGATGGTACGGTAAAATGAAAAGCGGATACGCGCTCGCGTCAACGCACAAAAGAATTCGCGCACAAAAATATCCGGGTGGAAATACGGACATACAATAATCATACGTCTAGAAAATACCGGCCGTTACAGATATACCTTCGCTTCGTCATTTGGCTCAGGAGCTAAATAATGAAACGTTTAATCCATAGCACCTCGCTAAATCTCTATCTTACATATACGGTTGATATTATGTGAGACCTTGAAATCCAACAAGGTCCACTCATGTTAGTCATCAAAGATTTAGGAACCCATAATTGCTTGAATATAATATTGGTGTTCCTATATTTACAATGATAAGAGGTGTGACCAACACTATCACAAGTAAAGCACTTTGCATAAACATTTTTAGCAATGATAGACACATGTTGAAATTTCTTATACTTAGGCTTTTCAACAATTTTTGAATTAAATCCAAGCCCACGTCTATTATTGCCATATAATTTATTTCCAAGAATAATATCCAAATTTTGTTTTCCTATGGAAAATCTTTTTAATGACAATTCTAGATTAGTGACTTTGGATTGATTTCAAGATAGAATTCTCATTCACAATCAAAGTGCATTTACTAATGAAAGCTCTCTTGTCTTCCTCTTCTTTCTTTTCAAAAGCAATCATTTTTTTAAACGAATGATTTAGAATGCTAATCTTTTTAGCAAGCAATTCATTTTCAGTTTTAAGTTTAATATGATCTTGCTTATTCATGCTAATCTCATTTATCAAAGATGGATAACAGAGACAATCAGTATTTTCAGGCATGTGAGCTTTCCCATTTTTCAGCAAATTAATAGTAGCGTTCCCTGCAACAAGTTTTTCTTTAAAGCTTTCATTTTCATTAAAGAAATCAAAATTTTCTTGTTGCAATTCAAAGTTACTATCTCTATAGTCATCTGCAGTAGATTCTACATCATCTATTTTATCTTGCATGCCTTTACAAATATTCAAAAGTTTAATTTTAATGCAAGATTTTACCTCATTCTGTTTTGCCATTAAGCATAGTGAGGTGTGCACAGTTTCCTCTTCGCTATCGTCATCCCACGTAGCTGGAGATTTCTTCTTTTCCTTTCCAACTACGAAATTCTCTCCTTATGGGAAATTCTTCACAATGTATCATCTGTTCCTGCATTTATAACAAAGCCTACTCTCAGTAGAATTCTTTCTAATAATCTTAGAAGGACAAGAACCATTTTTATTCAAGAGAGCAATTCTTCCCTTTTGCATTCTCTTTTCATTGCTAGAGACGTGATTGTCGGAGTATTGTTTGATTCCATAAGTTGTCTCCAATGTCCTCCAAATATCCTGAGCAGAAGAGCAATGTGAGATACGATCAAATATTTTTCTTTCTAAACCGCACAATAAAATATTCATTGCTATATCATTTATATCCACTACAAAAAAGTGAGTTTCTTGTGACCAAACTTAGTGTCGACTTAAATTTGCTGACACTAAAAGTATACTTTTAGTGTCGGTATAAGAAATTCGACATTAGAAAAGCCATTTTTTGGATTCCTACATATATGCCGACACTAGAGCTTATATCTTGCGTCGATCTTAAGTTGTCGACACAAGATGATAAATTGTCGACACTAGTAGGTGATTTTCTTGTGTCGGCTGCAGATGTCGACACTAAAATGTATACTTTCTAGGGTCGACCTTGGTGGTCGACACTAGAACGTATACTTTCTATGGTCAGCTTTGTTGGTCGACACTAAAACGTATACTTTCTGGGGTCAACCTTGGTGGTCGACACTAGAACGTATACTTTTTGGAGTCAACCTTGGTGGTCGAATCACGTTTTTCGTTATTTTTATTAGAAACGATTAGTTATTTATATATAATACACAATAATATTTTGTCATACTTGGTACAAATTTGGGGGTATATCAAAGTATAAAGAATGTAGATAGAAACATAAAAATAAAATAGATTTTATTAATTTCTTAAAAGTACAAAACTAAAAAACAATACCCTACATATAAATCATAATAATAAGTAACAAAAGAAGCAAAAATAAGAAGATGACAACAACAGGATTTGATCCCAAGACCATCTCTGCCCCGGTCTCAACGTACTAACCAATTGTCCATTAGGAGGAACTGTTGTAATGTCATACTACAATATATAAGTACATTTACAAGGGTCGCCTATGCCCATAAAATAAGAAACACCCGTGATTAGGTCTGTGCGATTTCGCGTTAATTTTTTTCGCTGCGCGCTAATCCCAATTATTTTCCCCACAATTTTTTCCCTTTCTCATTGAATCCCTCCATTCATCCCACAATTTCCCCAGCTCTTGTCAGCTCTTACGACGAGATCGATCTCCTCGGATGCCCGCGTCGATTTCAAGATTTTCCCCCCAATTTTTCCCCTCTCATTTAATCCCTCAATTCAACCCCCAATTCCCCCCCGGTCGATCTTTTCATCTCTTAGACGAGATCGCTCTCCTTGGACGCCCGCGTCGAGATCAAGCCCGGTGATTGGGATCATTTCTGCAGGTATCCTCGAGGAAAATCTCAAGAGCAAGGTAAATCAGTCTCCTCTTGCATTGATAATAATTCCTTTTACCGAAGTTCATGTTCATGATAAAATCTCCAATTCGAACATTTGCTATCAATTTAGGTTGGGTTCAAATGCTTTCACACATCATAGCACTAATAATCAATTATGGTCTCTTGAACGTTCATTATTGTTGATCTTTCTTCGTTGGAAGAGTGCTGTTCAATCTGGTAAACAGTCAAGCTCACAGAATACCTCAACTGTGCGTGTAGGTTTGGTTTGCCAGTTTTTAAGTATATTCACTTAATGAAATATTCAAGCAAACATTTCATGTAATATATTTTGGTCTTATTCCAGCCTTATTCCCATATTAGTTTGTCGAATTTTTATTTTTCTATATTTTCTGCTCAAATTATTTAACTTTCAAACGAATTAGGTTTTCTGGTTTTCTGGATAGATTGAACCAATACCAAAAACTTTTTTTAGCAGAGAAAAAGCAGCCTGGGAAGTTAGCTTGAACTAAATTAAATGAAAATATATGCAACATATACAATATGCATTGTGTTAGTATAAATATTGCATATGGAAATAAATTTCCAGTATGCAATATTTATTTCAGTTATAAAAAATATGTGGGTTTTTGATTTTTTTAATATTAAAAAATTTCAAAGAAATTCCCATGAAAATATGTAATTGTGGGCAATTGGTTACATTTCCCAGAGAAAATCCATGATCAATGTTCTTAATTTTATTTTATTTTTAAATTTTCAATTTCTTTCATGGATTTTCTATGTGCAATGCATCTATTTACATTGCCTATAGATTTTGACGTGGTAAGGTAAAAAAATTAGAAATAGAAAAACAGATCTATCCTGGTATATACAGTTCATATACGAATACAATCACTTTAATAAAATTTAACCTTTCACGAATTATGTAAAGAAAAATCTTGAATTGGGTGAAATTTGTTCTCATTATGGGCAATTTTACACATCAGTTGCTTTTGTTGATATATTTTGCATGCAATTCTTGTGCTTAATTTGAATCACTTGTAAATTGCATGCACGGGCTTTTATGGATTTGATTTCTACTTTTGGACTCAATATTAAGCACAATAGCTCTCATTATCGCTTTAATATATTCTTCATGCGAATACCTACCATCAACTAAAAGTATCTTCGGCATTTCTTTCCCGCTTCTATAATCATATTGCTATTTTTAAGTCATAGTTCCTGAAAGTCATTTTGTTTCGGGTCAACTTTAGGTGTGTAAATGCATTATGTTGGCTTTGACCTGCCAGAAGGGGTTCATTATGTTGGCTTTGACCTGTCAACTTTAGGCTTCCACATATATACACCTTGGCCAACAGCCTGCATGCATCTTATTCCATATATACATGTTGGTCATTGCAGTTGGAAGAGAATGGATGAGGTTTTCAAAGAACCATCCATCATACATTCGCGGGTGCGAAGCGTTCATGAATTTTGCATATTCTCATCCAAGGCCAGCATCTTACAAGGATGATATATTATGTCATGTATTAAGTGTCTTAATAAGACCTTATTAAGTAGAAATGAAGTGCATCGACATATATTAAAAGAAGGGATTATGCGATCGTACATACATTGGACAGAGCATGGAGAGAGTAAGAATGAGGAACATGAAAATATTAGGAATGAAGATGTACATGCTTCTAACTTTGAGCACCAGGGTTCTCAGCAGTTTGATGATATACATGGATTGATACAAGACGCACTTGGAGTAAAGGAACAATGTTTATCATCGATTTATAGAAGTTTATAATAAAGGAACAATGCGATAATCTGATTTCGCTGGAGATGATTCAATAAGAAGGCTTCACTTCAAAACTAGATGATGCATTTCAGTTGCAGTTTGTACCTCAATGGCTGATACTTCTTTGTCCTCTTTCTGGTTGCAAGTATCTTCTTTTAATGATTGGTTGGTCAGTTGGATAGGTACACATGCTATATTAGGAACATTACAGTTTCCGTTATTCTCTGACCATATGGAAGAAGCTAAATTCAATTATATAATTTAAGTTTGCATCAAAAGATTCTTAAAACCTGTGCTCTATGGCCTTCTGTGTACATGGACTGGGAATGCTATCGATGCAGCTTTTAATGCTTTAATTCTGTTGTAGGTAGGCAATTGTGGAGAAAATTTTTGATAGATCATAAACTAACTATGACAAAAATTCTAATTACACATTTATGCTAAATTCTAAACTTCTAATTGCACATTTATAATACGTTTTAAATGTTTCTTTTGGGAGTGATGCATTTTAGACATTACAGGAACTCAATAGAGTGCATGCCCTTCTCTAGTACAAAACAGTAGTATTTTGATACTGTGTGCTGACATATTTCTCTAAAGTTACTAATATTCTATTTACATTATGCCAGCAAAAGAATTTATTTAAGTTTAGATTCATTTCGTGCTTTTAGAGAAAAGTTTAGTACATTCTTGGTTTTGGAAACTGAGTGATGCTGCAGCATGCAGACGCCTCTTTTGTCTTTCATTGGGTCTCTCAGTTCATACTGTCTGTTTTTTCAGGATGATGGGTCATCAGTTTCCATCTTTTTATTTTCAGCAAGTAACAGTCAAGATGGACACTTGGCTGCTGCATGCAATGGTGTTAAGCGCTTGCGTACTGGAAGTCATTGACATTGTTGCTTTACATCCTATATTCTTATGATTTTCTATGTGGCAATAGAAATTTAGTACATATACATCTATTTCTTTCTAAAACATTCATATGCCCTTGTCCTGCCCGTAATTCCTGTTAGTAAATCTTGTTCTTCATGTAGTCATGTTTGTCTTTTGGGAATTGTGACGAAAAAAAACTACGGAGTTTCAGTTAGCAAACCCTTTTGTGTACTATGATTATGTTTATAAAATGTGCTATACAATCAGGATATTGGTTTATTCCCTCTGATATGCCGTGCTACAACGGTCTCACTTATTTTCTGAGGAATTGGTAATATGCTCTCCCAGGTTTTCTACTGCTAGTCCCACTGTAAGATTATATTCTTTTTTTGTATTTACCTATACGGCTGTCTTTTGAACATACTTAAGAACTGTAGTCTGCAAACTTAATTTTGCAGTGATATCATTTTGATGAGATCAGATAAAAAGCTTGACGTCTTGAGTATGGTGCACACTAGGGTCTTAGTGAGAAAACCCTTTGGATCCAGCGCAGCTGTCTACTTTACTGAACCAGTTACAAGAATCTTGATTCAACCAATCTGCTTTGGTAGTTCGGGGTCTGTATTTAAGTTTAACGATTCAGTTACTATAACCATAATGCAAGTGTCTTCTTTGTTATTATTTAAGTGGTTGTTGTACACAACCATCAACTGCTTTTTTGGTTTTAAGGCTGGACAACCACTTAGTCATCATTGCCAGGAATTTGGCAAAAGTGTGCAGATGATTGACATCATGTCCACAGCCATTCATGAGTACATTTTCGATCCTATAATAGTTTTTCCTCAAGTTTGAGTCATACTCCATGGTCGACCCCATTTTGATGGGAACAGAGTTGAGATGATGCTGAAGGAAGGCAGACTACATTGGCTCTAGTCTCGAAAATTTGAAATGTATAATCTATCAGGAAGTCCATCCCTAACATTGGCTATAGTCTCGGAAATCAGATTATCGCATTGTTCCTTTATTATAAACCTCTATAAATTGATGATAAATTTCTATAAATTGCATGTTGAGGTAGGTAGCTTACTATTGTGTATATATTTTGGAATTGTGTAGGTTATATCTGAAAAAAATGCCATAAATCGAAGTAAACAAGAAATCAAAAACATTGGAGGGACTAAAAGTGCAGCTTGCTACCCTACGATCTGGTATCTAATTAAGCATATACTACATTTATTTCTAACTTCATTTCATATGGAAATAATTATTATGTTTTTTGTGAATAGACTAAGACAAATGGTGTGGCACCATCAGATGGAGATATGTTCATCCATTTGCATTCACGCTCCAATAATGTGGCATCTTATCCAAAAGCGAAGGAGTTGATTGTATGTCAAGAAATATTTCGAACTTTAGTTGTCTATTTCTCTTATGTGCATATCATCGGGATTATGATTGCTTGTCTAAAATGCAGGATGAACTGCATGCTGTGGCAACAGAAAAGAATGGAAGAATCCTACCCACGTCTATAGATGATGCTACATACAATCAGGTGATGCCTCCACAACATAGTGGTCATCAACGTTCTTATGGACCTGGTGTGACAGCAAAGACTCATTTTGGTTCTACTTCTACACAATCCAGTGGAACTACATCCTCACAAATCATGTCCATACAAATGCAATTAGAGGAATATCGTCAACGAGAACTTGCAAGAGCGGAAGAACATATGCAAAGAGATGAGGAATATTGGCAAAGAGAGGAGGAACAAAAGCAAAGAGATGATGAATATAGGCGAAGAGAGGATGAACAACAGAGAAGAGAGGAGGAATATAGGCGAAGAGAGGAAGAACAAAAACAAATTATAGAGGAGAATCGAAAATGGGATTTAGTAAGGGATCTACAAATGCAACAACTTCGTGACATGTTACTAGAACTCCACCGCTAGGTACATATTTAATATTTATATTCCATATTTACTGTTTTTTGACATGTTATTAGAACTCTTATAATAACATATGTGTTCTTTAACTTATTTTCATATACTTTGTTTGTTTGTAGGGTTAGAGTTATAGAGAATTTGAATATACTTTTTGGTACATATGCTTAACAAGAGGATGCTCCAGAGAACTTGAAGATACTTTTTGGTGATATAAGGGCAAGGAGAGATGATACATTAAAGGTTGAAGATACTTTTTGGTGAATACAAGGGCAAGAGTATATTTTTTGGTAAATGCTTGTATTTTTTTTTGAAAAATAATGTTGGAACTATTTTGATTAAGAGAATGTTTGCATAATGCAAGTAATGAATACTCTCTACTTTCATTTATCTGTTTTATTATATCATTTTTATTTATGAACATGGATCTGAAAAAAATATGAATGTGAAATTGCCTAGCTTCAGAAATTAGCTTTTGCGTAAACATGTTTTTTGTGTCGATAAACTGGGAACTAGTGTCAATAATCAGTTATCTTGAATTTATTTTTTGTGTCGGTTTTTATGGACACTAGATGGCATATGCTCTAGTATCGATTTATTCCCACACAAGAATACTTGTTCTAGTGTCTACTTGTTATGTCACTAGAACTTTACTCTAGTGTCGACTTGTTTTGTCACTTGAACCTAACTCTAGTGTCGACTTGTTCCGTCACTAAAACAGTAATATAGTGTGGACTTATTTCGACACTAGAACAGTACTCTAGTGTCGACATTATCCATCACTAGAATGTTACTCTAGTGTCGACTTAATCTGTCACAAAAACCTATGTTGTTGTGTCGGTCCCAATGTCAACACTAAAACCCGGTTTTACTTCTAGAGACGCCCCTTTAGGTGACTGTCCGTCACTAGAAAAAAACTGTCACTAGAACCCTATAGTGTCGGTTTTTTACCCTTTTAGTGTCGAAATTGTTGGACACTAGAAACGCTTTTATGTGTAGTGATCACACACATTTCTTGCATCCAAATTCAAAATATTTTCAGGCATAGAATATCCGGTTCTAATAATGTACTAAGTATCAACATCAACGGATAGTAAATAAGTCTTCATTATAGCCTTTTAGTATATATAATCATGGCCACTAAATAGAGGGAGACGATCAATAGGCATGCAATGAGCAAAAATAAATTTTGGTGTTTGTATTATAATTCTAGACTAAATCCTCTACCCAGCTTTGATACCACTTGTTAGATCTGGATCGTAGCCTAACGGGGGGTGAATTTGCTAATAAAAATATTCGTGTAACCCACGAACAATCACACGCAGTTATATGCACAGCAAATTTACCCTAGTTCGGTCGTCCCAACAACCTATGTCCGCCCCCAAAGTAGTTACTAGTATTAATAATGTAATAGGTCCAACCACAAGCTAGAGCACGACTAGAGCACCTCTCTACGTCTCTACACTCGCCAGGCTCTCAGTACCCCCACAACACACGTGTTTAACAAGATTAATCCTAGTAAAAGCTTTTTATTGGCTAGTCCCAACTAGCCAAGTCCCTCTTGTCTAGACCAACTAAACAAGACCCCAAAACGTAGAAATGGTAAAGTTTCCCCGACGGAGATCTATACACCTACACAAAATAATAGTAAAGAGTATAGAGAATCTCAGTTTGTGTAGCGGCAGTCGTCTCTGTCAATCAGCTCAGGTCAGATTGCATCTGACTAGATGTCGACGCCAACGTCACGTCCACGCCTCTGAAACTTGAGGCCTAGGTGACTTGGGCTCCTCAAAAGTTACGACCTAGGAGTGAATGCCCCTTGAAGACTTGCGTAGTGTGATGAAGCTCTTCATTGTAGATGTTGCGCAAGTTGTTGAAGCTTCCCCCTTGATGTTGCACAATGAAGTAGATGTGAAGCCCTCCTAGTAACTTGCGACCATGAGTAATGTGGCAAGGATATTGCGGCCTTGGTTATGTTGCAATGAATATGGCAATGATCTTGGAGATGCTTGCAATGGAGATGCTACTTTGGCTTTGAAGCTTTGGCCATGGGGATGATTAAATATATGAAGATATTCAGAATACGAATCATGCTGAAATAAATACCACTGATTTAATACAGAGATTAAACCTAGAAAAATATCACCCTGTTTGTAGAGAACTGAGTTGTGATCGTCTTGGCACAAACGGTTCGTCGATCCAAGCTCTGTGGAGAATGTTATGCACTTTTTAGCGTCGTCCGTCGAGCTCCTTACAAAGTTCCGGCCATGAAAGTTTTCTCTAGGGTTGTGTCCGAATTTCTTTGGTTGCCTCTCTCTTAAAATCTCTCTCTTTGAGTATGGGTTTATATAGGAGATGATGTGATATGATAGAATCAATTATAATCGCATAATTGATGGAGATTGGAAGGAATCCTGACTTGATTAGGATTTGAATGAATCTTTTTGGATATGGAGTTTGAATATGGATGGCTATGGAATTTATTTTGGGTAGCTATATGATTTGAATTGGATCTCATTTACTCACCTTTGATTTGCATGAGATTCTCCATATCTCTCCATCTTTGACCAAGTCCTCAATTTGCATGTTGTTAGGATTTGAATGTTGCACCAATTTATTTGAATCAATTCAAATATGGATTTGAATTGATTTTCCACTTATCTTCTTATCTTTGACTTAGTCCCATTATTGTAGCCATGTTCTCCATATTTGACTTAGCCCACTTGAAGTGTATATACCAATTCCTCCATCACTCTTGGCTAGTCTCTCTTTGAGTATTCGCGAGAGTGCCATTCCTGAAAATACTTAGCACACACATTAAATCGTTCACACACATTCGTTATCATCCAACACGAAGTCATTGATCGTTGTAACAGTCCCTTTTCGATTGTACTTTGTTCGTGCACGTGCTTTTGACCGTGCACGTATGTATTTTAGACTTTGTTTGCTTGTGAACACTTTGGTGTAATATGTCGTAGTGAACGTCTTTGAGAGTATTAAATTGTGGCACTAATTTGGAACGACATTTCTCGGGTCGTTCTCCCACGATTTGATCTTATTTGAAGAGACGTTGTGATTTTTACTTTTGACGTGAGACATTTCTATTTTTAGTTTCGTCACCTGACCTCGAAATTGAGATCCGTCTTCTTAGTTTTCTTTCTCTCGTCGTCCCGATCACCCCAATATATATTTCACAATTTTTGGATTTCATTTGACCTATTTTACGTTTTTAGCAAAGCTTTAAATATTTTTAAATACTAAGTTTTAAAGTATTTTCGACCCAATATAATTTTTATTAGATTATAACTCTTCAAAACTATTTTTGACCCAAGCCCCTAGCCTTGGCCCACCCACACATGCTTGGGTGTTGGTGAAGGTGAATAATTGGGTTTAAAATCAATTTTTAATTCTAATATTAACCCTAGACCAAGTCAACCCACCTACACTATATAAACAACCCATAGGATACCCTATTTTCTCAATAGAACAAACCCTAGCCGCTCCCACAACTCAAATTCTCGCTTGCGACGTTCGTCGCAACCAACCCCCGCAGCCACCCGTGCCCGACCGAGAGAATCCCCTATTTTCTCTCAGTCTGACCGAGAGCCCCACCCGCACCGTCGCTCCGCTCCGCACCAAGCACCGCTGCCTTCGTTGCAACCCCGCTCCGCAAGCGCCGACCGATAGCCCCCATCGGTCTGACCGAAGCGCCCCACCCGCATCGCCCGCATCGCCCCGCTCCGCTGCAGCCCAAGCGCCCGACCGAGAACTTCTCTCGGTCTGACCGAGATCATCACCCGCTCCACACCGCACCCCGCTCCGTTGCAGCCCGCTTCGCTGCAGCCCCCGCCCCCTAAGCACCCGACCGACAACTTTCCCCGCACCGGCCCGCTCTGACCGAGAGCCCCCGCTCCGCATCGTACCCTACAGCATTGCAACCCCCGCCCGCAGTGTCTGGCCGAGAGAATCTCTCGTAACGGCCCGTGTCTGACCGATCGACGTTCGTCGCAACATCGCAACTCTCGCATCGCTTGCCACTGTGGCCCCCCAAGTTCTCCAGAGGTGTTGTGGGTCCCCCATTGGTCCCTAGCACTACTGTGGGTCCCACCTAGGTGTCTCCTCTTCGTGGATTTGCCGTTTACGACGTTGCGATACGTCGTAGCCCTTCGTCGCACGTTCTAGCTTTGGAATCTTGGTTCGTTGATCTGGTTGCTACCCAGACTTGGCGAGCGAGGAATCTATTTTGGAATCTGGACTAGGAGCGCGTTCTTATTATCCAACCCCTGGCATCGCTACCCGACGCCAGTGTAGCTTTTGCGTCGTGTTGATGTAACGTTTTGCACTCCTAGGACCCCCCAACCACAGCCTGTTAATCAAGACTAAAATTGATGCTTTTAAAAGTATTTTAAATTCACTAATTAAGATTAATAATATGGGACTGTAGGGTGGTAGACTTGGCACTTATGTTGTTTGTGACTTTGGAATCTTTGGACGGTGTTTTTTTCCGACGTTTGACTTGCAGGCAAGTGAAACTTGCCAACTTTTGCTTTAGGCCACGTTTTAGGCCACTTCCTTGTTTTTAGCATAAAAGAGACTAGACAGTGAAATGATACCTGTCTAGGCGCAACTTTAAGATCTAGCTTGACAACGAAGTTAGATCTGTCACCCTGCCATGTCATTCATGCATTGTTGCCTGCCAAGTTTAAATTCCTTATCTGTATGCACTTAAACTGTTATTTGCCATGCATTGCATCTTACATGTCATCCAAGTTGAATGTTGCATCCGTAGCACATGCTACAATACTTGTACTTCCTTGTTCCGGCTAGGTGCACCCCTATGCCATATTCAAAAACACTTACTGGCTCGTGATCCAGAAGATGGGTGCCAGTCCTTATACACGTGGAGGGGTAGGGATAAGCAATCACTTGAGCTTAGGAGTTGGCCCGCGTAGCCACTCTAGCCAAAAGGCGTAATCTCTGTGCACGACGTGCTTACTAGAGTTGTTCTTGTCCTTGTGAATGTTTCTTGTAAAACTTGATATCCATGCCATGATTTAAATGCCAGTTGCCATGCCATGCTCCTACTTTACTTTACTTGTTGCACTCATGCTATATCTGCCATGTCATTGCATCATGCTAGAACTGCTAGGTTGCTTACTTTACTTTCAGTTTCCTTGCACAAGTTTCTTGTAGACTTGCTGAAATGTGACCCTTGCTCTTTTGGGTGTCACATGTTAGACCTTGAGCCAGAGACCGTAGCTGAGGACGAGATGTTTGTTGACGCTGAGCCGGAGCCTACGTTTGACGAGGAGTTGGTGGACACCGGTGACCAGTCTTAGAGACTGTTCTGAGTTGCTTGCTTTAGGTTGTTGTTAGTTGTCGGTGCGTAGCACCATTACTTTGTTTTTTGGACGTTGTACTTTTGTTTGGCCATGCTGGGGCCTTTTAGACTCTTTTCTTTTCGCCCGGTGGCTTTTCTGCGATGTTGGAACTTATTTTATGGATATTCTGATATTGCTTCTGTCTCATTCTATTTATTATTATCTTTGTTTCGTATCACATTTGCAAGGACCTACCATTTAAAGTTAATTGACGCTTATCGGACTTGTAGTTTTGCAGCTTCAAGTCTGAGCGGACCTACTCAGTCTCGCCTCTATATTTTTGGGAAGCGGGGCGTGACAGGTTTTGTTGGTGGCCCATGCAGGTCCTCCTCTTGCAACTGCGAATTAACGGAACAACGATAATAACAGAATGTCCAGTAAATAAATTACAACATCCAAGTCATAAGCTTTGAGTCTAAAATTTTGTTCGTTTTCTATGTCATTAGATGGCTGGGAGACGACAGACCCGAGCTGGTGGTGGGCCCAATCGTGCTGAGATACCGGATAGAGAGCCCACCAATGCTGAGATCATGAAGATGATGCATCAGATGATGCAGGTGCAGCAGGGTATGCTTCTGAATACACAGAATGCCCCTCGCTTCGAGCCGGAGCTGGGAAGAGGCCTATTGACCGGCGCCCCCGCTTAACGGTTTGGGCGCGGTGTCGGTTTACCGCAAGTGCACGGTTAGTGTAGGGTGCGGGAATATCGAACTCAGGGAGGCGAGGTTGTGCTTGGGTCAGGTAGGACCTAAATCACCCCGAGGGGCGAGCTAGCCCGAATCGGTGAATGGTTGTCACGGAAGGAAATAAAGGGTATTAACAACAAGAAAGAAAACCCGGGGCTTTGGTTTCCAACCCGACGAGAGACTCTCGCCGATACAGCCTACGGGTATGGATAGCGATCGGGATTAGGGTCTAATGGTGAGACGTTGCCTCTGAAAGTGGTACCGGCGTCCCATGGGCCCGATATTCCGATCGGTGCCCAGGATGATACACCGGACTTCCCGGGTTCGATCAGTGGGCACTCCCGTGTCCATTAACACTGATCGATCCCGGGAGCACTAAGCCCGCAACGATAACTCCCAACGTCTCATCCTGCCGCTCCCGCGTGCTAGGATTCGACGTCTACGCTATGGGTGTGAGCTATGGCTAGGGAGTCAACCGCCAAGTTTATTCCCCCTTGGCCCAACGGTCAAAGGCGGTCTTTTTCCCGCCGACGACAATGAAACACCCCGCGTAACCGTTAGAATCCTAATCCCTATCAATTTCCTAACCCTATGGACGCATCGGGAAGAGCCCCCGAAGGGGTTTCCACCAAAATCCCAGATTTGGGAACTACTCACAAAAATCCATGAAAAAGCGATCTAAATACTAATTAGCCGTTGGAATCATAATCGGACAATTGCAATGCGGAAGTAATAGAGTAGATAAGACAATACTAAAATTTGAGAAATATCTGAAAACTTACAAAAGAGTAACAATTACAGCCGTCACAAGGAGAGAAAACAGTAAAAAAATAGCAGCTCCCGTTTCTGGAACCCTAGGGGTTCTATTTATAGACTTTCGCATCAACCAATCGGTTGACAAGTCAACCGATCGGTTGATCCGTTACAAAATAATAACAGAAAACGGCGAGCTTTCACCCGATCACATGAACCGGTCGGGTGAGTTCTTGAGTGACCAGTTTGATCTTGGAGCAGTCGGGTGAATCGATCGGTTTGGCGCCCGTGTCTTCAGCTCTTCACCTTCAGCTACAGATGAACCGATCGGGTGAGAGTCACCCGATCGGTTGGCATTTTGCTTGTGAAAACAGAGAACAGGCCCCCGCTGAACCGGTCTGTGAACCGGTCGGGTGACTCTCTTATGAGCTGCGGTAGAGACCGGGTGGTGCACGCGTGCATCACCCGATCGGTTGGAGATGACCAACCGACCGGGTGAGGGGCTGAAAGATGAATTCTTTGGCGTTTGACCCCCTGGATCACGCATGACTTCTCCCGTTGCTCCGGGGACTTGGGATATCATCGTTAAACGTCCCCTACGTGGTCAATCCCCTGCAATCATGGATAAACAAAGAAAAGTGAAAGAAAACGAGAAAATACAAGAAAACAAATAAAAGACGGCGGAAAAACACGGAAAAACACAAAAGAAAACGTGCGTGAATATATGAAATATAAACGCACGTCAAAATCCCCCAAGCTGAACTCTTCCTCGTCCTCGAGGAAGACGAGTGAGAGTAAGAGCTCGGAAGGGAAAAATAGAGAGGAAGAAAGAAAGAGAAAACTCTAAATCTGAGTGTGGTCGTGTGCTAGCAAATGGTGTCGCTTTCTACATTGTACTATGCGGCTCGATATACACAAATCCAAGATATGACCCAAATATCGATTCGAATTGAATAAGGTGGTGAATATATGTAGTTCAAGCATGAATGAGAATAGAGAGAGAATCGAAACATATCATGCGTCGGGGACTCCACAACTATGGTTAAGGAAATCACCACACTAAAGCCTAGATAATAGCTAAAAAGTTCCTAAGCCAAGTGTTTTCGAAAACGATGGGGGTTGAGATGATGTGGAGTAGAACACTCGGTGCAAATTCTCGCCTTCCCTTTATTCTCGGTAGATAGGAAAAATATTCACACTTGAAATTTTTGGGTTTTGGGTATTTGTATTTTTTTTGGATTTTGGGCTATACAAAATTTTTATTTTCTTTTCTTTTTGGGTTTTTCTTTTCTTTTCTCTTTTTTTTGGATTTTTGGGTTTTTGGCTATACACATGTGTACTCTCCCAAGTGGGAGAACGGTACACGACGAGGGGATTTGCACCAAGTAAAACAAAAAAGAAGTCGGAATCTAAACACTTGGTCAAAGGAAACTATTCTCGCTAAATAGAGCATGGGCTAAATGGGTTATCCTAGTCCTTAATTATGGAATCCCAACACATGCGAAATGAAGTACACGATATATATATAGCATGCAGAAGCAGACAGGGAAAATAAATACCGCATATTCAAATCGAAGCATGATAATATAGGGGTCATTCCTGGACAGGTATATAAAGTAAAATCACAAAGTAGAAGCACACCAAACAGCTAGGCACGACGCACGACTCACAAAAAGCTAAGTGGACCCGCGATGCATGAAATGCAAGAGGACCCGGCTTCATGAGGTTAGTGAATGTGATTATCGAAGCCGTGCAAGGTGTGCGTGTGATTTTCGTGGCAATTCATCATAGGGTTCATCTCTGGGAGAAAGAGATAAAAAGAAGAAAAAGAAAAAAAAGAAAAAAGAAAAACACGGAGAAAAACGACTCAAATAATGAAGAAAAAGAGACAAATGACGCACGAAGTGCGACTCCCCCAAGCTGAAACTTGCATTGTCCTCAATGCAATAGTAGTGAATACGGGAGGGCAATGAAAATGTAGGGGAGTTACGCACCGACACAAAAAATGAAAAACACGAAAAATACACGAACGAAACTGGAAAATAAAGAAAAAGAAAAATACAGAATAAAAGATATAAAACACAACGAAGGACTCAAAGACACAAACACACGACAATGACACACGAAAACATACACACAAAAGTCGATTTCCCCCAAGCTGAACATGACAATGCTAGCAAAATGATATGATCAATGTGATGCAGAAATATGCTAGGGGAAAATCGGAAAAGAAAGAAATCAGAATGCAGGAGAGACAGTCTGCTCGTTCTCCTCGGAAGAGGATGAGGGGTGAAATGATAGAAGGGCACGACATGAAGGGTTATAAGATGCAAAAGCAAATCCTAGATACGCTCCCCTTGCTAATGAGAGGAGACGAGATTATTCAAATCTAAACTAGAAAGCGGTAAATTTTTACACTACTGGATTAGGATACACCTGAGCATAGGCGGATCCAAGATCTGAAGTGGGGCAGGTAGCTGCTCTAACTGCTCCTTCTGTGGCTCCGCCAGAAGCGTTGTGCCACGTGTGCCAATGGACCCAAGCAATGCACCTCCAAGCATCCCTCGTAGGTGTCCACCTGTGACCTGCAAAGGACGAGGTGCATTAGTCCATGGCAAGAAATTATTTCCCAAAATAAATGTATCCCAGAGATAGTCGCCGGTAAATGATGGTAAAATATATGAAATGTGGCGAACACTCCCGGGAAATGGTATGCTATCCTCTGTGCTAGCGATGATCAAATCCACGCTCTCCATGTGAAGTTGCTCTCCAGGTGGTGACACACCGCAGCATACCTCAAGGGAAGTCGATCCTGTGTCCTGCGAGAGATATTGTCAAGCCCCGCTTCCCAAAAATGTGGAGGCGAGACGTGAGAAGGTCCGCACAAACTTGAAGCTGTGAAACTCCAAGTCTGATAAGCGTATAAATTATCATATGGCAGGTCCTTGCAACGCAAACGAAATAACAATAATAATAAAGGAAAG
Organism: Scilla litardierei; assembly: GCA_030789695.1. Lineage (NCBI taxonomy): Eukaryota > Viridiplantae > Streptophyta > Magnoliopsida > Asparagales > Asparagaceae > Scilla > Scilla litardierei. Next base: position 52,798,890 of record CM061136.1, on the reverse strand, counting down.
TGACGAAAGAGAAATCTCTGAATATCCATTGAATGAATTACAATATCACAGAAAAGCCACCTAGCTAAAGGAAAAAGAGTCTAAGGCCCAAACATGGCCAACAAAGTATAACATACATACAAAGGTGCCACCCACCAACAACTAACAGCAAACCTAAACAAAGAAGTGAACACGAGCGGTCTTCAAGACAGGCCCCTGGTGTCCACTCACCACCACAGCAAACAGTAGCATCAACATCACCATATCCCCTGCAACAAAGCTCTGGGTCTGGGTCTAACATGTGACACCCAAAAGAGAGAGGGGCACATGTCAGCAAGTCTGGAAAGACTTGTGCAAGGAAACTGAAAGAAAGGTAAACTAACAACCTAGCAGTTATAGTATGATGCATGGCAGGGCAAGTATAGTATGGAAGTGACAAGTAAAGTACAAGTAGCAAGTAACAAGTATGTAATGGATAACAAGTTTTACAAGTAAAACACGGACAAGTACAAGTGGTAAGTGTGACAAGTATTGTCAAGTAACAAGTACAAGGGATCACCCACACATGGATGCCCTATTACCCGCAGGCTGTATTCAAGTACAAGGGATCACTCAACGAGTGCCCTATTGCCCGCAGGTTGTATTCACGCATCAAGTACAAGGGATCACTCAACGAGTGCCTGACGTGCGTTTATATTTCATATATTCACGCACGTTTTCTTTTGTGTTTCTCCGTGTTTTTCCGCCGTCTCTTATTCGTTTTCGTGTATTTTCCCGTTTTCTTTCACTTTTCCTTGTTTTTGTATATTTGCAGGAACTTACAGCATTTGGGACATAAAACGATGATATCATGAGTCCCCGGAGCAATGGGAGGGGTCACGCGTGATCCAGGGGGTCAAATGACCAAGATTGCCACTTTTCAGCCCCCACCCGATCGGTTGGACACAGCCAACCGATCGGGTGATGCACGCGTGCACGACCCGGACTGAAGTTGGAGCAAAGTGCAAAGTCAACCGACCGGTTCGCCGACCGGTTCATCCCAACAAAGTTCTCGGGAAGTTGGAGCTTAATTCCAACCGATCGGGTGATATCTCACCCGATCGGTTCATCTGAAGCTGAAGTTTCCCAAACGACGACTCGGTCATGCCACCCATTCTCCTCAACGACCGGTTGAAGCTCCCGAAGCCCGACGGCCAAAGCAACAAGCGGCTCACCCGATCGGTTGATGTTTCAACCGATCGGGTGGCCTTTTCTTCCGCTTTCGCACACCGCTGCTCATTCATTGAAGATCTGCTACCATTCCAGAATGATTTTGGGTGATCTCTTATTTTTCTAGCGTCGGCATCGTCGTTAGCTTTCCAACGATAGGTCGCATGCCCAAATCCGATTTTTCTAGATTTTTCTGGAATTTTCTAAGCGCAGCTATGTGCTGAAACTGGCTGCAGTCTGGAATTTCACTTCAACCGATCGGTTGACTTGTCAACCGACCGGGTGAGATCTGTTTCTGCGTATCTGAGCTCTCTGTTTGTTCCACCCGATCGGGTGAGTTTTCATCCGATCGGGTGGGCCTTTTTTGACAGTTTTGAACCCGACCCAAGAGGGTTTTTGAGGGGTTTATAAATAGGGTTTTGGGGCACGATGGAGGGGAGTTCTTCTTCAGTTTTTCTAGGGCTTTTGCCCCTTTTTCTTGTGAGATTTAGAATAGTTTAGATTAGGTTTTCTTTGTTAATAAATCTTGTAAAGGATTGAAGAATCAATGGCAAGATAAGTATTTCTTTTCCCATTTCATTGTTTTGTGTTATTTTTGTTTTGCTCAATGATGAAAGTTTGTTTGGATTTATTGATTGCTATCATGTTATTCACCATTGAGTAGTTTTGATGAACCCTAATACGGGTTAGGGTAGGATTGATGCTTGGGTTGTTTCATTTGACTTGGTTGCATGGCACGTGTTCGATGAAATGTGTCAATGGGGATTTCTAGCAATCTGGGTCCAATTCGTACGACAACACACTAGATGTGTTGGGGGTTGGGGTCCGGTGCTTGTCCTGTCAAGATCCGCTTCGATGTATTGCTAGAAATCACATTTGACCTATTTGGCCATTAGGGTTACGCGGGGGTGTTTCATTGTCATTGGCGGGAGAAAGACCGCCTCTGACCGTCGGGCCAAGAAGGAATAAACTTGGCGGTTGACTCCCTAGCCATAGCTCACGCCCCTTGTGTAGACATCGAGTCCCAGCTTGCGGGAGCGGCTTGGACGAAGTGTTGGGAGTTATCATTGTGACCTTAATGCTCCCGGTTGCGGAAGGTGTTAATGGACACGGGAGTGCCCACCGTCCGGAACCGGGTAGGCCTAGCGTGCTTGGCACCGACCGGAATATCGGGCCATGGACGCTAGGTACCACCTTTTGGGGCAATGTCTCACCCTGGATCAAGTCAAATGCCTAGTGTCATGAATGCTCTAGCCCGTGTTAGCGGGGATTCATTTCGTGTCTTTTTCATTTCTTCCTTTTATTTCTACATTCCACCCATATCATCCGCGTAGCTAGCATACGACCTAGGCGAGGCTAGTAACCACTCAAGCCATCCACCTCCCTGTGTTCGATATACCCGCACCCTACACTAACCGTGCACTTGCGGTAAAACGACACCGCGCCCATACCGTAAACGGGGCGCCGGTTAAGTTTTTGGCGCCGTTGCCGGGGAGGCGTTCGGTTTGATATTAGCTTAGCTTGGGTTCGTTAGACTACGCATAAAAAAAAAATATTCAATAACCAAGAAATTTTTCCCCCACCATTATATTATCTTTTTGTTATTCTCTTGTACTATTGACGCTCCTCTCTAGTTTTCTTATTTTTGTTGTCCAGGTATCTTTGATATGGCTATGTGGAGATCAGATTTCGATGCTCAGATGAGAGGCTACAATCCCTATTCATTTTTGGTTTGTGAGACTTGTGGGATGGCGGGGCACGTGTATTATGATTGCCCATATACGCTTGAGAGCCTCCCCCTACACCAAAGCCATACATTTTCCCACAACCATTGTCCGAACACCTCCCATCCATTTCCTCAACCTTATATCCCTCCACCAACACAAGAAGAACCAAGCCTCGTGTCTCTCCTTGAAAGTGCCATATTTAACCAAGGCCAAATGTTACAAAACTTGATGTTACCAATCACCGAGCCTACACCGAGGAGAGAGGATGAAGGAGAGGATATACCCACTTTCATGGTTGAGACCACCATCTCATCGGCCACCATAGACACATCTCATACCGATGCCCCAATTTTCCCACACTACCACTTGGATGACGAAGCATTTTTTGATGATGATAGTGAGGATGGAGAGATTTCTCTAGGATCTGTGGGAGAGACTTGTCATCTCTATTTGGATACCCCATATGAGTCCTATGAGAGCACCGAGGAGACCACATAGCTTATGCATACCGGCGAGGAGGATGTGCGTGAGGACGACGACACCACAACCACATACGAGGGGTCCGCTCCACATCCACCTCCACAGCCATCTCTGTCACAGCTTCCTCCTTGGTCGGTGGTCAACCATGAGGATGTCATTCAGGACATCGAGCAGATGGAGAAGCATGAGCATATCGTCGAGGAGGATGTGCATGAGGGCTTGGATACGATCGTCCACTTCATGGAGCCCGAGCCACATCTACCTATACTGTCACGCTCCACTTCTTCTGCGGCTGAGCATCTACTTGAGCATATTGCCCCTATTCAGGGAGATTTTCATACTCACTCTCACTCCACTTTTGAGTCTCGCTTTTCACTTCCTATTTCTTTAGACTCGTATATATTTGACATACCATATCTCTCGCAGGACACAGGATCTACTTCCCCTGAGGTATGCTGCGGTGTGTCACCACCTGGAGAGCCACTTCTCATGGAGAGCAAGGATTTGGTCGTCGCTAGTATAGAGGATAGCGACCCATTCTTAGGGAGTATTCGTCACACTTTCACTATTTTTCAATCTTATTTTGACGATTATCTCTGGGATACTTTTATTTTGGGGAAAGATTTTTTGCCATGGACTAATGCACCTCGTCCTTTGCAGGTCGCAGGTGGACACCTACGAGGGATGCTTGGAGGTGCATTGCTTGGGTCCATTGGCACACGTGGCACAGCGCTTCTGGCGGAGCCACAGAAGGAGCAGTTAGAGCAGCTACCTGCCCCACTTCAGATCTTGGATCCGCCTATGCTCAGGTGTATCCTAATCCAGTAGTGTAAAAATTTACCGCTTTCTAGTTTAGATTTGAATAATCTCGTCTCCTCTCATTAGCGAGGGGAGCGTATCTAGAATTTGCTTTTGCATCTTAATAACCCTTCATGTCGTGCCCTTCTATCATTTCACCCCACATCCTCTTCAGAGGAGAACGAGCAGACTGTCTCTCCTGCATTCTGATTTCTTTCTTTTCCGATTTTCCCCTAGCATATTTCTGCATCACATTGATCATATCATTTTGCTAGCATTGTCATGTTCAGCTTGGGGGAAATCGACTTTTGTGTGCATGTTTTCGTGTGTCGTTGTTGTGTGTTTGTGTCTTTGAGTCCTTCGTCGTGTTTTATACCTTTTATTTTAGTGTTTCTTTTTCTTTATTTTTTAGTTTCGCTCATATGTTTTTCGTGTTTTTCATTTTTTGTGTCAGTGCGTAACTCCCCCCATTTTCATTGCCCTCTCGTATTCACTACTATTGCATTGAGGACAATGCAAGTTTCAGCTTGGGGGAGTCGCACTTCGTGCGTCATTTGTCTCTTTTTCTTCGTTATTTGAGTCGTGTTTCTCCGTGTTTTTCTTTTTCTTTTTCTTTTCTTCTTTTTATCTCTTTCTCCTAGAGATGAACCCTATGATGAATTGCCACGAAAATCACACGCGCACCTTGCACAGCTTCGATAATCACGTTCACTAACCCTAGGATATCGAGTCCTCTTGCATTTCATGCATCGCGGGTCCACTTTGCTTCTATGTGAGTCGTGTGTCATGTCTAGCTTATAGTGTGCTTCTACTTTGTGATGTTGATTTATAAACCTACCCTTGGTTGACCCCTAGATTATCATGCTTTGATATTGAATATGCGGTATTTGCTTCTAATGTCTGCTTCTATATGCATGCTATATATATCGTATACTTCATTTCGCATGTGTCGGGATTCCACAATTAAGGACTAGGATAACCCATTTAGCCCATGCTCTAATTAGCGAGAATAGTTTCCTTTGCCCAAGTGTTTAGATTCCGATTTCTTTTTTGTTTTACTTGGTGCAAATCCCCTCGTCGTGTATCGTTCTCCCACTTGGGAGAGTACACATGTGTATAGCCAAAAACCCAAAAATCCAAAAAGAAGAGAAAAGAAAAGAAAAACCCAAAAAGAAAAGAAAAGAAAAATTTTGTATAGCCCAAAATCCAAAAAAAATACAAATACCCAAAACCCAAAAAAATTCCAGTGTGAATATTTTTTCATACTTGCCGTGAATAAAGGGAAGGCGAGAATTTGCACCGAGTGATCTACTCCACATCATCTCAACCCCCATCGTTTTTGAAAATACTTGGCTTAGGAACTTTTTAGCTATTATCTAGGCTATAGTGTGGTGAATTCCTTAACCCTAGTTGTGGAGTCCCTAACGCATGATATGTTTCGATTCTCTCTCTATTCTCATGCATGCTTAAACTATATATTCACCGCTTTATTCGAATCGAATCGATATTTGGGTCTTTCTTTGGGTATGTGTATATGGAGCTTTATTGCACAATGTAGATAGTGACACCGTTTGCTAGCACACGACCACGCCCACTCGCGCTTCACTGCGTGGACCCACGACACTTATTTGGACTCGCTTTCCTAGGTTTAGTGGTGTGATTTGACGTTTGCTTGCTTGGTGTGTCGTTTTTTATTTTTGCGGCTCTGATGGACGATCTAGGGCTTAGAGTTTTCTTTTTTTTCTTTCTTCCTCTCTATTTTTCCCTTCCGAGCTCCTACTCTCACTCGTCTTCCTCGAGGACGAGGAAGAGTTCAGCTTGGGGGATTTTGACGTGCGTTTATATTTCATATATTCACGCACGTTTTCTTTTGTGTTTCTCCGTGTTTTTCCGCCGTCTCTTATTCGTTTTCGTGTATTTTCCCGTTTTCTTTCACTTTTCCTTGTTTTTGTATATTTGCAGGAACTTACAGCATTTGGGACATAAAACGATGATATCATGAGTCCCCGGAGCAACGGGAGGGGTCACGCGTGATCCAGGGGGTCAAACGACCAAGATTGCCACTTTTCAGCCCCCACCCGATCGGTTGGACACAACCAACCGATCGGGTGATGCACGCGTGCACGACCCGGACTGAAGTTGGAGCAAAGTGCAAAGTCAACCGACCGGTTCGCCGACCGGTTCATCCCAACAAAGTTCTCGGGAAGTTGGAGCTTAATTCCAACCGATCGGGTGATATCTCACCCGATCGGTTCATCTGAAGCTGAAGTTTCCCAAACGACGACCCGGTCATGCCACCCGTTCTACTCAGCGACCGGTTGAAGCTCCCGAAGCCCGACGGCCAAAGCAACAAGCGGCTCACCCGATCGGTTGATGTTTCAACTGATCGGGTGGCCTTTTCTTCCGCTTTCGCGCACCGCTGCTCATTCATTGAAGATCTGCTACCATTCCAGAAGGATTTTGGGTGATCTCTTATTTTTCTAGCGTCAATATCGTCGTTAGCTTTCCAACGATAGGTCGCATGCCCAAATCCGATTTTTCTAGATTTTTCTGGAATTTTCTAAGCGCAGCTATGTGCTGAAACTGGCTGCAGTCTGGAATTTCACTTCAACCGATCGGTTGACTTGTCAACCGACCGGGTGAGATCTGTTTCTGCGTATCTGAGCTCTCTGTTTGTTCCACCCGATCGGGTGAGTTTTCACCCGATCGGGTGGGCCTTTTTTGACAGTTTTGAACCCGACCCAAGAGGGTTTTTGAGGGGTATATAAATAGGGTTTTGGGGCACGATGGAGGGGAGTTCTTCTTCAGTTTTTCTAGGGCTTTTGCCCCTTTTTCTTGTTAGATTTAGAATAGTTTAGATTAGGTTTTCTTTGTTAATAAATCTTGTAAAGGATTGAAGAATCAATGGCAAGATAAGTATTTCTTTTCCCATTTCATTGTTTTGTGTTATTTTTGTTTTGCTCAATGATGAAAGTTTGTTTGGATTTATTGATTGCTATCATGTTATTCACCATTGAGTAGTTTTGATGAACCCTAATACGGGTTAGGGTAGGATTGATGCTTGGGTTGTTTCATTTGACTTGGTTGCATGGCACGTGTTCGATGAAATGTGTCAATGGGGATTTCTAGCAATCTGGGTCCAATTCGTACGACAACACACTAGATGTGTTGGGGGTTGGGGTCCGGTGCTTGTCTTGTCAAGATCCGCTTCGATGTATTGCTAGAAATCACATTTGACCTATTTGGCCATTAGGGTTACGCGGGGGTGTTTCATTGTCATTGGCGGGAGAAAGACCGCCTCTGACCGTCGGGCCAAGGGGGAATAAACTTGGCGGTTGACTCCCTAGCCATAGCTCACGCCCCTTGTGTAGACATCGAGTCCCAGCTCGCGGGAGCGGCTTGGACGAAGTGTTGGGAGTTATCATTGTGACCTTAATGCTCCCGGTTGCGGAAGGTGTTAATGGACACGGGAGTGCCCACCGTCCGGAACCGGGTAGGCCTAGCGTGCTTGGCACCGACCGGAATATCGGGCCATGGACGCTAGGTACCACCTTTTGGGGGCAATGTCTCACCCTGGATCAAGTCAAATGCCTAGTGTCATGAATGCTCTAGCCCGTGTTAGCGGGGATTCATTTCGTGTCTTTTTCATTTCTTCCTTTTATTTCTACATTCCACCCATATCATCCGCGTAGCTAGCACACGACCTAGGCGAGGCTAGTAACCACTCAAGCCATCCACCTCCCTGTGTTCGATATACCCGCACCCTACACTAACCGTGCACTTGCGGTAAAACGACACCGCGCCCATACCGTAAACGGGGCGCCGGTCAGTGCCCTATTGCCCGCAGGCTGTGTTGAGCTCGTCTTCTGGAACACGAGCCAGAAAGTGTATTTGGCATAGGATTGTGCCCACGCAAGGTGGGTGCCTAGCCAGGACAAATAGTACAAGTATGTAGTGAAGCTACGCAATCACGATGAGTATTCAAGCATGCAATGACATGAGCAGATATTCGCGTACCGTTAATTGTATTTAAACGTGGCAGTTAAAATGCAATGACATGAACATATTCGCGTACCGTTAATTGAAATTAAACGTGGCAGTTAAAATGCAACAGCAGTTAAGGATGCATGGATGACATGAACAGTTAATACGCGTACCGTTTAGGGAAAGTAAACGTGACATACAAGCATGATGAAGGTGACGGACCAAGCTTCGTTGTCAAGCTAGGTCAATGGCGTCTAAACGGCTATCCTTTCACCGTCTAGTCTCTTTTACGCTAAAGCAAGGTAAGTGGCCTAAGACATGGCCCAAATCAAGAGATGCAAGTTTCACTTGCCTGGCACCGAGGAGAACGATCAACGTAGGCACATCACACAAATTTGTTATCTACAGGAATGGATCACTGCCATGGAAAAACAACATTAGAATGGTAACTAATCTGTATTCACAATCGAATCCTACGATTTCTAATGATCCATTTTATTAGGGTTTCACAAATATCAAGTGTGGGTTATGAGATTATTAGAGGAAGAATACTACCCGTGAAGAAGCGGAGGAACGACGCCGAGAACCATGGCGACGGAAGAACGATCCGGCTCAGATCTGGAAATGGGGGAAATCTGGAGAAATGGGTTTGGATGAGGCTTTTGGGGATTTGATGAGGGTTTGAGGTTGAGGAGAGGTAGGATATGTGAAATGAGGGTTTGGATGATGATGGATGAGCTTGGGATGAAGGATCAATGGTTTGGGGAAGAAGGGGGCTCAATGGGGGAGAAATTAGGGTTTGGGGTGATGAGGAAGAAGAAGAAAACGTTTGGGGCGTATTTATAGAAGAGTGTGGCGGCTAGGGCAAAACTAGGGTTTCCTGGGCTGATTAGTCGGTCAAAGAAGGATTGGTGACCGACTAGTTGAGGATCTAGTCGGTCGGTCGTTCAACATGGACCGACTAAGAGTAAACAGTAGCTCGCTCAGGAAAACTGGACTATGAGTTAGTCGGTCTGTGAAGGCTTGTCAACCGACTAGTTTGAGAACTAGTCGGTCGGTGAGTGTTCATTGACCGACTAAAGGCTGAATTCTGAGAGAGATTAAGGAAATGAGAGTTAGTCGGTCTGAGAAGGATTCCTGACCGACTAGTTTAGCATCTAGTCGGTCGATGGTTGTTCTTAGACCGACTAAGAGTAAACAGTAACTCCAGAATAATTGATTGAATGAACTAGTCGGTTCCAGTTGATTTCCTGACCGACTAAATTGGAATCTAGTCGGTCGGTTGATCTTCTTGAACCAACTAACGTGCACGAAAAGTCTCGAAATGGAGCGCGAAGGTCCGGGATGAATTCTAAGGTTTCTAGGATCAACCTATCGCTAAGATATGATCGATATGAAGCTCGTCACGAGTGACTTACTCCGAGTTCAATGATTCTAAGGAAGAAGCTAGAAGATCACATCAAAAGGAATGAAAACGAAAGTTAGGAAATCTCAACGAGATGAATGAAAGCGAGAACTATGGAAATGGAAACCACACAAGGAGAGAACCCACCATCACAAGCAGAACCCACTGATAATCCAATCATACAAAAACCAGTCGTTACATCCTACCCACCTTAGAATAAAGTCCGTCCTCGGACTTTCTAACATATATATAGTCGCTCGGGTAACTACCCTCAACCAATATCACATCATAAATTCAACCAAGTACTTTCATTTCGAGTGCTTATATATATATGCACTAGAAATCAAATATTACTACCACTACACACATATTTTCACGCACATAGTACACTCATACTTATTATAGTCAATCAATTTCATACACGTATTTCAATCACATGTATATAGTCAATATATTTATACAACAATAAACACTTATTACTTACTATAAGAAAATAACCAAGACTCTCTTATTTGAAAATAATTTCACATTTATTTAGTCATTCAAATACATGCAAATATTTCACCCTATTTTCACCTCACATATAGTCCTATAACTATATATTGGTATAGCCACTCACAATCGTGTGCGTAACACAACCAAGCACAAACAACCCAAACACCATACATACATCATCCGTCACTATTCATCACCACATACAATTATACCAAGGTACATAGAGTATACCCACTCAAGCTTGAGTGAGACTCAAATCATAGCAGGACATTTATATGCGTAACACAGTATCCATACACATACCAATACAACTCCAAGGCATACACATCCACGTATCACATATTTTCACACCATATCCATCCATTTATAATTACCATATCAACACATCAACTACATACAAGTTTAAGAGATGCAATAGTCGGGTATACCTCCTGATATACACGCATACGACATCTCATAAAACAAGTAGTACCAATCAAAATTATCATTCTGTTATCATACGTATATCACATCATACTCAAGCAGAAAATTACCTACACACAACATACAAATGCCAACACCCATACCACTATATACACACCAAGAAATCAACACTACGACGACATAACCACTTAACTAATGGGCTCACCAAACTATAACAAGGTTGACACAGGCAACGACAAGCTCTATGGGCTAGACAATAGGAAAGAAACTGAAATCAAAAGCGTAACGAATAGAAGGATCGAAAAGCATGAAAACTGTCGTGTAATGATGTAATGATGCTCCATTAGGACACATGGAAAATAGTGTAATTAACATATTCTAAAATACGAAAAGTTTGAAAACCGTTATACTTCAAAAGTTGGAGTCCCTTTTCGTATTAAAAATATTTAGAGGTCGATAAAACAAATTGTTTGAAACAAGTTTGAGTCGATATACATAATAGGAGAAAACGGTTAATTGGCTTACATAAAGCCATTAAAAAGGAAGTAAATCATTTACACGAATTTTGAGGTCGTAGTTTAGAAAATATTACACAGCAGTAACTTAATAACGTTTGCAAGGTTGAAATGAAATTAAATTAATTGAAAAATTTAAACTCAGGTTGAATGCTTTCAAAATCCTTAAGCCAGGGAAAATTTAAAGTAATCAATATTGAAACTACTTTTAGAGGAATCAGGATTTGCCAAAAAGAGGCTGTTTTACACAAAGCTCTTAACATACGAGCTAATGAGCCTAGCACTGTTATAAAAATATTCGAAATTCGATTTAGTTTAGAAATTTCCTAAAAGCATGTATGGTGAACGGAAAACTTAGTAGTAGGTTTATCAAAATTCGTAATAAGCTTTTAAAACCAAATTATGGAAGGTCCAGGTCAGAAAATGGTTACGAAAACGTAATTTTCCAAAAATTGGAATAGAGAAAATGTTGAACATATCCTTGGTTTGTTGAAAGCTGAAATCATGTGTGACTTGGAAGGTATATTAAGGGAGCGTGATGAATCATTTGAGCAGCATAAATAAGAAAGGAAAAACTTTATAAATCGAATTTGGGAAAAATTAGTAAGCTCAGAATTTAAATTGATATATGAAAAGGGACGAGATATTTAAATAGGTATGAAAGTAAAGGCTGAAAAAAAACATTATAAAACAGTAATCAAATCTCGTTACAACTTTCGAAATTCAAAAATAAATTTAAGTCAACGAAAGGGTATGAGGTAAAAGTATATATAATGAAGTTCCGAACAAATTTAAACTTATCAGAAAGTTTAAGATTTGCAACGGAGAGGTTCGAAAATATTATGCGTCAGTAGCTTAATACATTATTTCGGCAAAATTTCGAAATTCAAAGAATAAAATCCGATCAACTATAGTGTGAAAATTTAGGCCCATGCTAAAAGCTTACAAATTTTTAAAACTGAAGAGAAATTCCAAATAAATAACATTTTAAATACTTTTTTTTGAGGGACCCGGATTTGCCAAACAACGGATTTATACAAGATCTTAAAGTACGAGCAAACGAACGTGGTACCGATATATAAAAATAATTGAAGTCATATTTTAGAAATTATCTTAAAAGTGTGTATGGTGCATGGAAAGATAATATCTTAGTAGTATGGAAAGAGAAAAGGATATTTAAACTTATCGAGTTAGTATTAAAACTTTTAAACCGTTTTATGAAGGGTCTAAGTCAGGAATGATTTCGAAATAGTAAAAACCTTTTTTTAATACAAAAATCTGAAATATGGAAAATGTTTGAGCATAAAATCGACTTGCTAAAAGCCGAAGTCCAAAGGGACTTGAAAAGTTTATTAAGAGTAAGCACGAGGCGTTTTCGAATAAAATTTTAATGGCACAAGTAAGAAAAGAAATTATGAATCGAGTTAGGAAAATAGAAATACGGTTCAGAATGAAATTGGTATATGAAAAGGGACAAGACATTTATATCGATACGAAAGTAAATGCTGAAAATATTATAAACTTCAAATCTAAAAATCTCAACACAAGTTTCGATATTTTAAAAACATAAATAATTTAAGTCGGCGAAGGAGCATGAAACCTTACATATATCAAAAGTGTTTCGAACAAATTTAAACTTAACGAAAGAAGAAGATCGAAGATACTTTTAGGGAAATAAGGATTCGCCATAAGAACGTGTTGGTATAAAACTTTTGAAGTACGAGTACGACGAACCTATAATTGATATATACAAAAATTAGTTGAAGCCCATTCAGTTTGGAAAAATACCCCTATGTAAGATAAGTGGTTAAAATAATTTTTTTTTTGTAGTTAGGAAAAAGGACGGTATATCGAACCATCAGGATAGTAATAAAGTTTAAAAATCGAAATGCGAAAGATACATTGTTAGAAAAATAGTACAAGATAGTAATTTTAAAATTACAACCAAAAGTCTTCAAAATTCAAGAACGACTTTTAACTCCATCGAAATTTAGGGAGACATATTTAAAGAAGTTTAGAACAAAATTTAAATTGAGTGAAACTTCAAATAAGGAAAGCATTCGAAAATAACTTTGGAAGAATCAAGAGTTGCAACAGAAAACATTTGAAAGATCAAGGATAATTGTAATGAGGTGGTCATGTGAATTGAATGCGCCTAAATTACGATGCAAGAAAACCATGATGAAGATCTACGGTCAGTAACACCAAAGTGTAGTGACCAGGAAAGATTGAATCAGGGGGGGTTCTAACCATCGGGTTAACTAAAGGCCAAGGGAACCTTAACACTAAAGCTTCTAATGGGTTAGAATATATAGATCTCAGGAAGGTTCTAAGGGAATCAAGATCATGGTCTGTTGGGCCCGAAATCGATGAACCCAAGCGAACGGCTAAAGAAATCCTAGGAGTCTATCATGGTCGGAGCTAGACAGGAACCACTAAGGTAACTCTTAAGACTATCATATCAATCACTAGCATGGAGTCTAACAAACAATCAGAGGCCTCTAACTAGCAAGCACAAACTTCTAACTAAGTCTCACTATAGTCCTGACCTAATGGATTTCCTATCAAGCTGGGACAGGTGCTCTAACGCGTCTATTAGCCACCTAAGACATAGGGACGCTAAAAACCTAGACTCCGGGCGTATACTTTGGATGTTCTAATTCGTTTAATGGACATTCTTTAATTATTATCGTTGTTCCGATAGTTCGCATTTGCCAATGGATCTGCATGGGCCACCAACAAAACCTGTCACGCCCCGCTTCCAAAAAATGTGGAGGCGAGACGTGAGAAGGTCCGCACAAACTTGAAGCTGTGAAACTCCAAGTCTGATAAGCGTATAAATTATCATATGGCAGGTCCTTGCAACGCAAACGAAATAACAATAATAATAAAGGAAAGAGACGAAAGAGAAATATCTGAATATCCATTGAATGAATTACAATATCACAGAAAAGCCACCTAGCTAAAGGAAAAAGAGTCTAAGGCCCAAACATGGCCAACAAAGTATAACATACATACAAAGGTGCCACGCACCAACAACTAACAGCAAACCTAAACAAAGAAGTGAACACGAGCGGTCTTCAAGACAGGCCCCTGGTGTCCACTCACCACCACAGCAAACAGTAGCATCAGCATCACCATATCCCCTGCAACAAAGCTCTGGCTCTGGGTCTAACATGTGACACCCAAAAGAGAGAGGGGCACATGTCAGCAAGTCTGGAAAGACTTGTGCAAGGAAACTGAAAGAAAGGTAAACTAACAACCTAGCAGTTATAGTATGATGCATGGCAGGGCAAGTATAGTATGGAAGTGACAAGTAAAGTACAAGTAGCAAGTAACAAGTATGTCATGGATAACAAGTTTTACAAGTAAAACACGGACAAGTACAAGTGGTAAGTGTGACAAGTATTGTCAAGTAACAAGTACAAGGGATCACCCACACATGGATGCCCTATTGCCTGCAGGCTGTATTCAAGTACAAGGGATCACTCAACGAGTGCCCTATTGCCCGCAGGCTGTATTCACGCATCAAGTACAAGGGATCACTCAACGAGTGCCCTATTGCCCGCAGGCTGTGTTGAGCTCGTCTTCTGGAACACGAGCCAGAAAGTGTATTTGGCATAGGATTGTGCCCACGCAAGGTGGGTGCCTAGCCAGGACAAATAGTACAAGTATGTAGCGAAGCTACGCAATCACGATGAGTATTCAAGCATGCAATGACATGAGCAGATATTCGCGTACCGTTAATTGTATTTAAACGTGGCAGTTAAAATGCAATGACATGAACATATTCGCGTACCGTTAATTGAAATTAAACGTGGCAGTTAAAATGCAATAGCAGTTAAGGATGCATGGATGACATGAACAGTTAATACGCGTACCGTTTAGGGAAAGTAAACGTGACATACAAGCATGATGAAGGTGACGGACCAAGCTTCGTTGTCAAGCTAGGTCAATGGCGTCTAAACGGCTATCCTTTCACCGTCTAGTCTCTTTTACGCTAAAGCAAGGTAAGTGGCCTAAGACATGGCCCAAATCAAGAGATGCAAGTTTCACTTGCCTGGCACCGAGGAGAACGATCAACGTAGGCACATCACACAAATTTGTTATCTACAGGAATGGATCACTGCCATAGAAAAACAACATTAGAATGGTAACTAATCTGTATTCACAATCGAATCCTACGATTTCTAATGATCCATTTTATTAGGGTTTCACAAATATCAAGTGTGGGTTATGAGATTATTAGAGGAAGAATACTACCCGTGAAGAAGCGGAGGAACGACGCCGAGAACCATGGCGACGGAAGAACGATCCGGCTCAGATCTGGAAATGGGGGAAATATGGAGAAATGGGTTTGGATGAGGCTTTTGGGGATTTGATGAGGGTTTGAGGTTGAGGAGAGGTAGGATATGTGAAATGAGGGTTTGGATGATGATGGATGAGCTTGGGATGAAGGATCAATGGTTTGGGGAAGAAGGGGGCTCAATGGGGGAGAAATTAGGGTTTGGGGTGATGAGGAAGAAGAAGAAAACGTTTGGGGCGTATTTATAGAAGAGTATGTCGGCTAGGGCAAAACTAGGGTTTCCTGGGCTGATTAGTCGGTCAAAGAAGGATTGGTGACCGACTAGTTGAGGATCTAGTCGGCCGGTCGTTCAACATGGACCGACTAAGAGTAAACAGTAGCTCGCTCAGGAAAACTGGACTATGAGTTAGTCGGTCTGTGAAGGCTTGTCAACCGACTAGTTTGAGAACTAGTCGGTCGGTGAGTGTTCATTGACCGACTAAAGGCTGAATTCTGAGAGAGATCAAGGAAATGAGAGTTAGTCGGTCTGAGAAGGATTCCTGACCGTCTAGTTTAGCATCTAGTCGGTCGATGGTTGTTCTTAGACCGATTAAGAGTAAACAGTAACTCCAGAATAATTGATTGAATGAACTAGTCGGTTCCAGTTGATTTCCTGACCGACTAAATTGGAATCTAGTCGGTCGGTTGATCTTCTTGAACCAACTAACGTGCACGAAAAGTCTCGAAATGGAGCGCGAAGGTCCGGGATGAATTCTAAGGTTTCTAAGATCAACCTATCGCTAAGATATGATCGATATGAAGCTCGTCACGAGTGACTTACTCCGAGTTCAATGATTCTAAGGAAGAAGCTAGAAGATCACATCAAAAGGAATGAAAACGAAAGTTAGGAAATCTCAACGAGATGAATGAAAGCGAGAACTATGGAAATGAAAACCACACAAGGAGAGAACCCACCATCACAAGCAGAACCCACTGATAATCCAATCATACAAAAACCAGTCGTTACATCCTACCCACCTTAGAATAAAGTCCGTCCTCGGACTTTCTAACATATATATAGTCGCTTGGGTAACTACCCTCAACCAATATCACATCATAAATTCAACCAAGTACTTTCATTTCGAGTGCTTATATATATATATGCACTAGAAATCAAATATTACTACCACTACACACATATTTTCACGCACATAGTACACCCATACTTATTATAGTCAATCAATTTCATACACGTATTTCAATCACATGTATATAGTCAATATATTTATACAACAATAAACACTTATTACTTACTATAAGAAAATAACCAAGCCTCTCTTATTTGAAAATAATTTTACATTTATTTAGTCATTCAAATACATGCAAATATTTCACCCTATTTTCACCTCACATATAGTCCTATAACTATATATTGGTATAGCCACTCACAATCGTGTGCGTAACACAACCAAGCACAAACAACCCAAACACCATACATACATCATCCGTCACTATTCATCACCACATACAATTATACCAAGGTACATAGAGTATACCCACTCAAGCTTGAGTGAGACTCAAATCATAGCAGGACATTTATATGCGTAACACAGTATCCATACACATACCAATACAACTCCAAGGCATACACATCCACGTATCACATATTTTCACACCATATCCATCCATTTATAATTACCATATCAACACATCAACTACATACAAGTTTAAGAGATGCAATAGTCGGGTATACCTCCTGATATACACGCATACGACATCTCATAAAACAAGTAGTACCAATCAAAATTATCATTCTGTTATCATACGTATATCACATCATACTCAAGCAGAAAATTACCTACACACAACATACAAATGCCAACACCCATACCACTATATACAGACCAAGAAATCAACACTACGACGACATAACCAGTTAACTAATGGGCTCACCAAACTATAACAAGGTTGACACAGGCAACGACAAGCTCTATGGGCTAGACAATAGGAAAGAAATTGAAATCAAAAGCGTAACGAATAGAAGGATCGAAAAGCATGAAAACGGTCGTGTAATGATGTAATGATGCTCCATTAGGACACATGGAAAATAGTGTAATTAACATATTCTAAAATACGAAAAGTTTGAAAACCGTTATACTTCAAAAGTTGGAGTCCCTTTTCGTATTAAAAATATTTAGAGGTCGATAAAACAAATTGTTTGAAACAAGTTTGAGTCGATATACATAATAGGAGAAAACGGTTAATTGGCTTACATAAAGCCATTAAAAAGGAAGTAAATCATTTACACGAATTTTGAGGTCGTAGTTTAGAAAATATTACACAGCAGTAACTTAATAACGTTTGCAAGGTTTGAAATGAAATTAAATTAATTGAAAAATTTAAACTCAGGTTGAATGCTTTCAAAATCCTTAAGCCAGGGAAAATTTAAAGTAATCAATATTGAAACTACTTTTAGAGGAATCAGGATTTGCCAAAAAGAGACTGTTTTACACAAAGCTCTTAACATACGAGCTAATGAGCCTAGCACTGTTATAAAAATATTCGAAATTCGATTTAGTTTAGAAATTTCCTAAAAGCATGTATGGTGAACGGAAAACTTAGTAGTAGGTTTATCAAAATTCGTAATAAGCTTTTAAAACCAAATTATGGAAGGTTCAGGTCAGAAAATGGTTACGAAAACGTAATTTTCCAAAAATTGGAATAGAGAAAATGTTGAACATATCCTTGGTTTGTTGAAAGCTGAAATCATGTGTGACTTGGAAGGTATATTAAGGGAGCGTGATGAATCATTTGAGCAGCATAAATAAGAAAGGAAAAACTTTATAAATCGAATTTGGGAAAAATTATTAAGCTCAGAATTTAAATTGATATATGAAAAGGGACGAGATATTTAAATAGGTATGAAAGTAAAGGCTGAAAAAAACATTATAAAACAGTAATCAAATCTCGTTACAACTTTCGAAATTCAAAAATAAATTTAAGTCAACGAAAGGGTATGAGGTAAAAGTATATATATTGAAGTTCCGAACAAATTTAAACTTATCAGAAAGTTCAAGATTTGCAACGGAGAGGTTCGAAAATATTATGCGGCAGTAGCTTAATACATTATTTCGGCAAAATTTCGAAATTCAAAGAATGAAATCCGATCAACTATAGTGTGAAAATTTAGGCCCATGCTAAAAGCTTACAAATTTTTAAAACTGAAGAGAAATTCCAAATAAATAACATTTTAAATACTTTTTTTGAGGGACCCGGATTTGCCAAACAACGGATTTATACAAGATCTTAAAGTACGAGCAAACAAACGTGGTACCGATATATAAAAATAATTGAAGTCATATTTTAGAAATTATCTTAAAAGTGTGTATGGTGCATGGAAAGATAATATCTTAGTAGTATGGAAAGAGAAAAGGATATTTAAAATTATCGAGTTAGTATTAAAACTTTTAAACCGTTTTATGAAGGGTCTAAGTCAGGAATGATTTCGAAATAGTAAAAACCTTTTTTTATACAAAAATCTGAAATATGGAAAATGTTTGAGCATAAAATCGACTTGCTAAAAGCCGAAGTCCAAAGGGACTTGAAAAGTTTATTAAGAGTAAGCACGAGGCGTTTTCGAATAAAATTTTAATGGCACAAGTAAGAAAAGAAATTATGAATCGAGTTAGGAAAATAGAAATACGGTTCAGAATGAAATTGGTATATGAAAAGGGACAAGACATTTATATCGATACGAAAGTAAATGCTGAAAATATTATAAACTTCAAATCTAAAAATCTCAACACAAGTTTCGATATTTTAAAAACATAAATAATTTAAGTCGGCGAAGGAGCATGAAACCTTACATATATCAAAAGTGTTTCGAACAAATTTAAACTTAACGAAAGAAGAAGATCGAAGATACTTTTAGGGAAATAAGGATTCGCCATAAGAACGTGTTGGTATAAAACTTTTGAAGTACGAGTACGACGAACCTATAATTGATATATACAAAAATTAGTTGAAGCCCATTCAGTTTGGAAAAATACCCCTAAAGGTATGTAAGATAAGTGGTTAAAATAATTTTTTTTTGTAGTTAGGAAAAAGGACGGTATATCGAACCATCAGGATAGTAATAAAGTTTAAAAATCGAAATGCGAAAGATACATTGTTAGAAAAATAGTACAAGATAGTAATTTTAAAATTACAACCAAAAGTCTTCAAAATTCAAGAACGACTTTTAACTCCATCGAAATTTAGGGAGACATATTTAAAGAAGTTTAGAACAAAATTTAAATTGAGTGAAACTTCAAATAAGGAAAGCATTCGAAAATAACTTTGGAAGAATCAAAAGTTGCAACAGAAAACATTTCAAAGATCAAGGATAATTGTAATGAGGTGGTCATGTGAATTGAATGCGCCTAAATTACGATGCAAGAAAACCATGATGAAGATCTACGGTCAGTAACACCAAAGTGTAGTGACCAGGAAAGATTGAATCAGGGGGGGTTCTAACCATCGGGTAAACTAAAGGCCAAGGGAACCTTAACACTAAAGCTTCTAATGGGTTAGAATATATAGATCTCAGGAAGGTTCTAAGGGAATCAAGATCATGGTCTGTTGGGCCCGAAATCGATGAACCCAAGCGAACGGCTAAAGAAATCCTAGGAGTCTATCATGGTCGGAGCTAGACAGGAACCACTAAGGTAACTCTTAAGACTATCATATCAATCACTAGCATGGAGTCTAACAAACAATCAGAGGCCTCTAACTAGCAAGCACAAACTTCTAACTAAGTCTCACTATAGTCCTGACCTAATGGATTTCCTATCAAGCTGGGACATGTGCTCTAACACGTCTATTAGCCACCTAAGACATACGGACGCTAAAAACCTAGACTCCGGGCTTATAATTTGGATGTTCTAATTCGTTTAATGGACATTCTTTAATTATTATCGTTGTTCCGATAGTTCGCATTTGCCAATGGATTTGCATGGGCCACCAACAAAACCTGTCACGCCCCGCTTCCAAAAAATGTGGAGGCGAGACGTGAGAAGGTCCGCACAAACTTGAAGCTGTGAAACTCCAAGTCTGATAAGCGTATAAATTAACATATGGCAGGTCTTTGCAATGCAAACGAAATAACAATAATAATAATAAAGGAAAGAGACGAAAGAGAAATCTCTGAATATCCATTGAATGAATTACAATATCACAGAAAAGCCACCTAGCTAAAGGAAAAAGAGTCTAAGGCCCAAACATGGCCAACAAAGTATAACATACATACAAAGGTGCCACGCACCAACAACTAACAGCAAACCTAAACAAAGAAGTGAACACGAGCGGTCTTCAAGACAGGCCCCTGGTGTCCACTCACCACCACAGCAAACAGTAGCATCAGCATCACCATATCCCCTGCAACAAAGCTCTGGCTCTGGGTCTAACATGTGACACCCAAAAGAGAGAGGGGCACATGTCAGCAAGTCTGGAAAGACTTGTGCAAGGAAACTGAAAGAAAGGTAAACTAACAACCTAGCAGTTATAGTATGATGCATGGCAGGGCAAGTATAGTATAGAAGTGACAAGTAAAGTACAAGTAGCAAGTAACAAGTATGTCATGGATAACAAGTTTTACAAGTAAAACACGGACAAGTACAAGTGGTAAGTGTGACAAGTATTGTCAAGTAACAAGTACAAGGGATCACCCACACATGGATGCCCTATTGCCCGTAGGCTGTATTCAAGTACAAGGGATCACTCAACGAGTGCCCTATTGCCCGCAGGCTGTATTCACGCATCAAGTACAAGGGATCACACAACGAGTGCCCTATTGCCCGCAGGCTGTGTTGAGCTCGTCTTCTGGAACACGAGCCAGAAAGTGTATTTGGCATAGGATTGTGCCCACGCAAGGTGGGTGCCTAGCCAGGACAAATAGTACAAGTATGTAGCGAAGCTACGCAATCACGATGAGTATTCAAGCATGCAATGACATGAGCAGATATTCGCGTACCGTTAATTGTATTTAAACGTGGCAGTTAAAATGCAATGACATGAACATATTCGCGTACCGTTAATTGAAATTAAACGTGGCAGTTAAAATGCAATAGCAGTTAAGGATGCATGGATGACATGAACAGTTAATACGCGTACCGTTTAGGGAAAGTAAACGTGACATACAAGCATGATGAAGGTGACGGACCAAGCTTCGTTGTCAAGCTAGGTCAATGGCGTCTAAACGGCTATCCTTTCACCGTCTAGTCTCTTTTACGCTAAAGCAAGGTAAGTGGCCTAAGACATGGCCCAAATCAAGAGATGCAAGTTTCACTTGCCTGGCACCGAGGAGAACGATCAACGTAGGCACATCACACAAATTTGTTATCTACAGGAATGGATCACTGCCATGGAAAAACAACATTAGAATGGTAACTAATCTGTATTCACAATCGAATCCTACGATTTCTAATGATCCATTTTATTAGGGTTTCACAAATATCAAGTGTGGGTTATGAGATTATTAGAGGAAGAATACTACCCGTGAAGAAGCGGAGGAATGACGCCGAGAACCATGGCGACGGAAGAACGATCCGGCTCAGATCTGGAAATGGGGGAAATCTGGAGAAATGGGTTTGGATGAGGCTTTTGGGGATTTGATGAGGGTTTGAGGTTGAGGAGAGGTAGGATATGTGAAATGAGGGTTTGGATGATGATGGATGAGCTTGGGATGAAGGATCAATGGTTTTGGGAAGAAGGGGGCTCAATGGGGGAGAAATTAGGGTTTGGGGTGATGAGGAAGAAGAAGAAAACGTTTGGGGCGTATTTATAGAAGAGTATGTCGGCTAGGGCAAAACTAGGGTTTCCTGGGCTGATTAGTCGGTCAAAGAAGGATTGGTGACCGACTAGTTGAGGATCTAGTCGGCCGGTCGTTCAACATGGACCGACTAAGAGTAAACAGTAGCTCGCTCAGGAAAACTGGACTATGAGTTAGTCGGTCTGTGAAGGCTTGTCAACCGACTAGTTTGAGAACTAGTCGGTCGGTGAGTGTTCATTGACCGACTAAAGGCTGAATTCTGAGAGAGATCAAGGAAATGAGAGTTAGTCGGTCTGAGAAGGATTCCTGACCGACTAGTTTAGCATCTAGTCGGTCGATGGTTGTTCTTAGACCGACTAAGAGTAAACAGTAACTCCAGAATAATTGATTGAATGAACTAGTCGGTTCCAGTTGATTTCCTGACCGACTAAATTGGAATCTAGTCGGTCGGTTGATCTTCTTGAACCAACTAACGTGCACGAAAAGTCTCGAAATGGAGCGCGAAGGTCCGGGATGAATTCTAAGGTTTCTAGGATCAACCTATCGCTAAGATATGATCGATATGAAGCTCGTCACGAGTGACTTACTCCGAGTTCAATGATTCTAAGGAAGAAGCTAGAAGATCACATCAAAAGGAATGAAAACGAAAGTTAGGAAATCTCAACGAGATGAATGAAAGCGAGAACTATGGAAATGAAAACCACACAAGGAGAGAACCCACCATCACAAGCAGAACCCACTGATAATCCAATCATACAAAAACCAGTCGTTACATCCTACCCACCTTAGAATAAAGTCCGTCCTCGGACTTTCTAACATATATATAGTCGCTCGGGTAACTACCCTCAACCAATATCACATCATAAATTCAACCAAGTACTTTCATTTCGAGTGCTTATATATATATATGCACTAGAAATCAAATATTACTACCACTACACACATATTTTCACGCACATAGTACACCCATACTTATTATAGTCAATCAATTTCATACACGTATTTCAATCACATGTATATAGTCAATATATTTATACAACAATAAACACTTATTACTTACTATAAGAAAATAACCAAGCCTCTCTTATTTGAAAATAATTTTACATTTATTTAGTCATTCAAATACATGCAAATATTTCACCCTATTTTCACCTCACATATAGTCCTATAACTATATATTGGTATAGCCACTCACAATCGTGTGCGTAACACAACCAAGCACAAACAACCCAAACACCATACATACATCATCCGTCACTATTCATCACCACATACAATTATACCAAGGTACATAGAGTATACCCACTCAAGCTTGAGTGAGACTCAAATCATAGCAGGACATTTATATGCGTAACACAGTATCCATACACATACCAATACAACTCCAAGGCATACACATCCACGTATCACATATTTTCACACCATATCCATCCATTTATAATTACCATATCAACACATCAACTACATACAAGTTTAAGAGATGCAATAGTCGGGTATACCTCCTGATATACACGCATACGACATCTCATAAAACAAGTAGTACCAATCAAAATTATCATTCTGTTATCATACGTATATCACATCATACTCAAGCAGAAAATTACCTACACACAACATACAAATGCCAACACCCATACCACTATATACAGACCAAGAAATCAACACTACGACGACATAACCAGTTAACTAATGGGCTCACCAAACTATAACAAGGTTGACACAGGCAACGACAAGCTCTATGGGCTAGACAATAGGAAAGAAATTGAAATCAAAAGCGTAACGAATAGAAGGATCGAAAAGCATGAAAACGGTCGTGTAATGATGTAATGATGCTCCATTAGGACACATGGAAAATAGTGTAATTAACATATTCTAAAATACGAAAAGTTTGAAAACCGTTATACTTCAAAAGTTGGAGTCCCTTTTCGTATTAAAAATATTTAGAGGTCGATAAAACAAATTGTTTGAAACAAGTTTGAGTCGATATACATAATAGGAGAAAACGGTTAATTGGCTTACATAAAGCCATTAAAAAGGAAGTAAATCATTTACACGAATAGGGGCAATATGCTCAAGTAGATGCTCATGCGCAGAAGAAGTGGAGCGTGACGGTAGAGGTAGATGTGGCTCGGGCTCCATGGAGTGGACCATCGTATCCAAGCCCTCATGCACATCCTCCTCGACGATATGCTCATGCTCCACCATCTGCCCGATGTCCTGAATGACATCCTCATGGTTGACCACCGACCAAGGAGGAAGCTGTGACAGAGATGGCTGTGGAGGTGGATGTGGATCGGACCACTCGTATGTGGTCGTGGTGTCATCGTCCTCATGCACATCCTCCTCGCCGGTATGCATAAGCTCTGTGGTCTCCTCATTGCTCTCATAGGACTCATATGGGGTATCCAAATAAAGATGAAAAGTCTCTCCCACAGATCCTAGAGAAATCTCCCCATCCTCACTATCATCATCAAAAAATGCTTCGTCATCCAAGTGGTAGTGTGGGAAAATTGGGGCATCGGCATGAGATGTGTCTATGGTGGCCGATGAGATGGTGGTCTCAACCATGAAAGTGTGTATATCCTTTCCTTCATCCCCTCTCCTCGGTGTAGGCTCGGTGATTGGTACCATCAAGTTTTGTAATATTTGACCTTGGTTAAACATGGCACTTTCAAGGAGAGACACGAGGCTTGATTCTTCTTGTGTTGGTGGAGGGATATAAGGTTGAGGAAATGGATGGGAGGTGTTTGGGCAATGGTTGTGGGAAAATGTATGGCCTTGGTGTAGGGGGAGGCTCTCAAGCGTATATGGGCAATCATAATACACGTGTCCCGCCATCCCACAAGTCTCACAAACCACAACTGGATAAGGATCGTATCCTCCCATCTGAGCATCGAAATTTGATCTCCACATGGTAATATCAAAGATACCTGGACAACAAAAATAAGAAAACTAGAGAGGAGCGTCAATAGCACAAGAAAATAACAAAAAGATAATATAATGGTGGGGGAAAAATTTCTTGGTTATTGAATATATTTTTTTTTAAAAAAAAGAAAAATCATTTTTTTTTGTGTTTTTATGCGTAGTCTAACAAACCCAAGCTAAGCTAATATCAAACCGAACGCCTCCCCGGCAACGGCGCCAAATACTTGACCGGCGCCCCCGCTTAACGGTTTGGGCGCGGTGTCGGTTTACCGCAAGTGCACGGTTAGTGTAGGGTGCGGGAATATCGAACTCAGGGAGGCGAGGTTGTGCTTGGGTCAGGTAGGACCTAAATCACCCCGAGGGGCGAGCTAGCCCGAATCGGTGAATGGTTGTCACGGAAGGAAATAAAGGGTATTAACAACAAGAAAGAAAACCCGGGGCTTTGGTTTCCAACCCGACGAGAGACTCTCGCCGATACAGCCTACGGGTATGGATAGCGATCGGGATTAGGGTCTAATGGTGAGACGTTGCCTCTGAAAGTGGTACCGGCGTCCCATGGGCCCGATATTCCGATCGGTGCCCAGGATGATACACCGGACTTCCCGGGTTCGATCAATGGGCACTCCCGTGTCCATTAAACTGATCGATCCCGGGAGCACTAAGCCCGCAACGATAACTCCCAACGTCTCATCCTGCCGCTCCCGCGTGCTAGGATTCGACGTCTACGCTATGGGTGTGAGCTATGGCTAGGGAGTTAACCACCAAGTTTATTCCCCCTTGGCCCAACGGTCAAAGGCGGTCTTTTTCCCGCCGACGACAATGAAACACCCCGCGTAAACGTTAGAATCCTAATCCCTATCAATTTCCTAACCCTATGGACGCATCGGGAAGAGCCCCCGAAGGGGTTTCCACCAAAATCCCAGATTTGGGAACTACTCACAAAAATACATGAAAAAGCGATCTAAATAAAAATTAGTCGTTGGAATCATAATCGGACAATTGCAATGCGGAAGTAATAGAGTAGATAAGACAATACTAAAATTTCTGAAAGATCTGAAAACTTAGAAAAGAGTAACAATTACAGCCGTCACAAGGAGAGAAAACAGTAAAAAAAATAGCAGCTCCCGTTTCTGGAACCCTAGGGGTTCTATTTATAGACTTTCGCATCAACCGATCGGTTGACAAGTCAACCGATCGGTTGATCCGTTACAAAATAATAACAGAAAACGGAGAGCTTTCACCCGATCACATGAACCGGTCGGGTGAGTTCTTGAGTGACCGGTTGGATCTTGGAGCAGTCGGGTGAATCGATCGGTTTGGCGCCCGTGTCTTCAACTCTTCACCTTCAGCTACAGATGAACCGATCGGGTGAGAGTCACCCGATCGGTTGGCATTTTGCTCGAGAAAACAGAGAACAGGCCCCCGCTGAGCCGGTCTGTGAACCGGTCGGGTGACTCTCTTATGAGCTGCGGCAGAGACCGGGTGGTGCACGCGTGCATCACCCGATCAGTTGGAGATGACCAACCGACCGGGTGAGGGGCTGAAAGATGAATTCTTTGGCGTTTGACCCCCTGGATCACGCGTGACTTCTCCCGTTGCTCTGAGGACTTGGGATATCATCGTTAAACGTCCCATACGTGGTCAATCCCCTGCAATCATGGATAAACAAAGAAAAGTGAAAGAAAACAAGAAAATACAAGAAAACGAATAAAAGACGGCGGAAAAACACGGAAAAACACAAAAGAAAACGTGCGTGAATATATGAAATATAAACGCACGTCACCTATGGAGCAGGTCAGAGGAGTGGTTAGGCCTGGGTTCAAGCCTAATCAGCCAGTGCAGTTCAAGAGGCCAGGTGGGCCTCCTCAAAAGACTTGCCATTTCTGTGGCAAGACCGGGCATGTCAAGGAGCAGTGTAGGAGGATGTTGGGACAGTGCCTGATTTGTGGAGATCCTACTCATACTATGAAGGAGTGCCCAAGTCTAGCAGCCTTGGAAGGAACCAGTTGCAGCACAGCCGTTGCAGCAGAGAGCACCTGTACCTGCAGGACATGGAGCAGCCCTCACTCCACAGAGGCAGGCTTTTCAGCAGGCCATGCAGCTGAGGAGGCAGGCTTTTCTGATGACTGCAGTGGAGAGCGAGACTGTGGATGAGGTTATCGCAGGTAACTCTCAATCTAGTTGTTTCCTTCCTTAGTAAGTTTTAGCTTGTTAGATCATGTTTAGTTGCTTGCATATGATTGTTTGTTAGAATAGGGTTTGATTGTTAGACTGCTTGTTAGGTGTGATTTTGGTTTGCACGTTTCCTGCACGAGTCCACTTTGACTCTGGTGCATCGATGTGCATTATATCTCGGAGCTTCGTGGAGAAGCATTCCTTGACGACATCCCCTCTTCCCAAGAGTTGGAACATCGTTACAGGAAATGGCGTGATCTCGGTGCATCGTGGTTGCAATTCTTGCCCTTTGGTGGTCTGTGGACATAAGCTTTACGCTGATTTTGTTATCCACGACATCATCAACTATGATGCCGTGCTTGGGATGGATTGGCTTGCGAGTTTCTATGCTACGATCGAATGTCGGAGGAAGAAGGTGGTGTTCGAGATCACAGGACATCCAGTGTTTGAGTTCAGTCAAGGTAGCATTTCGCTTGGTCCTGTCAGATTTCAGGTCAGACCGGTGGAGATTGTTGCTATGCAGATGGAGCAGAGTAGACCAGCTATGGTGCGTGAATTCGACGACGTCTTCCCCGAGGAGATGTCTGGACTGCCGCCCGATCGAGCTCTCGAGTTTTCGATCGATCTTATTCCGGGAGCGCAGCCTATTTCAAAGGCGCCATATCGTATGGCTCCAGCAGAGTTGGAGGAGTTGCGTAGGCAGCTGGATGAGCTTTTGCAGAAGGGTTACATTAATCCCAGTGTGTCTCTGTGGGGAGCACCGGTTTTGCTGGTGAAGAAGAAGGATGGTTCGCGTCGCATGTGCGTGGATTACAGGGAGCTGAATGCTGTGACCATCAAGAATAAATATCCATTGCCTCGTATAGATGACATTTTTGATCATCTTAGAGGTTCGAGGGTGTTCTCTAAGTTGGATCTGAGGAGTTGCTCTCATTAGCTCAAGGTAAAGAAGGAAGATATTCCGAAGATAGCGTTCAGGACGAAGTATGGTCACTACGAGTTCGTGGTTATGCCCTTCGGTGTAACCAATGCGCCCGCATTTTTTATGAACCTGATGAATCTGATCTTCTACGAATTTCTAGACAAGTTTGTCGTTATCTTTATTGACGACATCCTGATCTATTCAAAGTCAGAGGAAGAGCATGCATTGCACTTGAGGACAGTGTTGGAGATTTTGAGGAAGCATCGTTTGTATGCTAAGTATTCCAAGTGCGAGTTTTGGCTGGACAGAGTTGCTTTTCTCGGGCATGTGGTGTCAGGCGATGGAATTTCAGTGGATCCCGAGAAGATTAAGGCTATCAGAGAGTGGCCTGTTCCGCAGTCAGCGTCTGAGATCTGGAGTTTTCTTGGGCTTGCAGGTTATTATCGACGTTTCATTAAGGACTTCTCCCGTATTGCTGAGCCGATGACCAGAATGACGTGGAAGGATGTACCATTTGTTTGGTCTGATGATTGTGAGAAGGCTTTTGATGTTCTGAAGGAGAGATTGACGACTGCCCCTGTTCTTGTTGTGCCTGATCGGAGTGGAGGATTCGAGATCTTTTGCGATGCTTCTGGCAAGGGTCTTGGTTGTGTGTTGCACCAGCATGGGCACATGGTTGCGTATGCTTCTCGTCAGCTCAAGGCTCATGAGAAGAATTACCCGACACACGATTTGGAGTTGGCTGCTGTCGTGTTTGTGCTGAAGATTTGGAGGCACTTCCTACTGAGTGAGAAGGCGAAGATCTTCACTGATCACAAAAGGTTGAAGTATATTTTTACTCAGAAGGAGCTCAACATGCGACAGCGTCGATGGTTGGAGCTCATGGCAGATTATGAGATTGATTTGCAGTATCACCCTGGCAAGGTGAATGTGGTTCCAGATGCGCTGAGCAGACTTCCAGCGGTGATGATGTTGACTTCGCAGTGGAGATTGCAGCAGGATTTTTGCGAGTCTGGTTTTGAAATTATTCATCCTGGAGGGACTTCCTTGTTGATGAGCATGCAGATACAGTCGGCGATCATGGATAGGATCAAGGCTGGACAGGCTTGAGATGCTAAGCTGGCAAAGATTCGGGAGCAGGTGGAAGCCGATCTGTGGACTGACTTCTTGATTCATGAGGATGGTTCGTTGAGGTTTGGAGCCAGGTTGTGTGTGCCAGCTGGAGATATCAGAGAGGAATTATTGGTGGAGGCACACAGTTCGCCATATTCTGTGCATCCTGGTGGCACCAAGATGTACAAGGATCTTCGTCTGAACTATTGGTGGCATGGTATGAAGAGGAGTGTGGCTCAGAGTGTGGCCAAGTGTTTGGTATGCCAGCAGGTAAAGGCAGAGCATCAGCGTACGACAGGGTTGCTACAACCGCTTCCGATTCCGGAGTGGAAGTGGCAACACATCACTATGGATTTCGTGACTGGACTACCTCGGAGTCCGAAGCAGAATGACGCAATTTGGGTGATCGTAGATCAATTGACCAAATCCGCGCACTTTATTCCCTTCCGAGTAGGACAGTCTACTGAGACGCTAGCGAGGAGATATATGGAGGTAAATTCTTTTACTCTCCATTTTTATTTCCTTTTCCTAGTTTAGATGGTGATGTAACATGAATCGTGCAGGAGATCGTACCACTTCACGGAGTCCCTGGGAGTATCGTGTCGGACAGAGACACGAGATTCACGTCTCAGTTTTGGCAGAGTCTGCAGAAGAGTCTGGGTACGAGTCTGAGTTTCAGCACGGCGTACCACCCGCAGACGGATGGCCAGTCCGAGAGGATGATTCAGATTTTGGAAGACATACTGAGAGCGTGCATGTTGGACTTCAAGGGATCTTGGGAGGATCATCTCCATCATGTGGAGTTTGCCTACAATAACAGCTACCATGCGAGTATTGGTTTGGCGCCTTTTGCCGCGCTATACGGGAAGAAATGTCGATCGCCACTGAGCTTAGATGACATTGGAGATCGGGAGCTGTTAGGACCGGAGATGATTGTGGAGGCCGTGGATGTTGTGAGAAACATCCGGGAGAAGCTGAGGATTGTGCAGGTTCGTTTCAAGCATTGGGCAGAAGCTAAACGGAGGCCTTTAGAGTTTCAGCCTGGAGATCATGTCTTTCTGAAGATTTCTCCAAACCGCGGAGTTATCCGATTTGGGAAGAGAGGCAAGCTGAGTCTGAGGTACATTGGGCCGTTTGACGTCCTGGAGAGAGTTGGAGCGGTGGCTTATCGCTTTGCATTGCCACCGTCGCTGGAGGGAGTTCACGACGTATTTCACATATCTCAGTTACGTCGATACGTTAGTGATCCGTCCCATGCTGTGGATTTCTCGGAGATCACGGTTCGTCCGAATCTGTCTTATGATCAGCAGCCAGTTGAGATTCTGGATCGGCGGCAGAAGCAGCTGAGGAATAAGACCGTCGACTTGGTTCGAGTGCAGTGGCATAACGGTTCCCCTGGTGAGTCCACCTGGGAGCGTGATGATGAGATGAGAGAGCGCTTCCCGCACCTCTTCCCGAGCAGTGCTTGATGTTGATTCCGAGGACGGAATCATTTCTAAGGTGGGGAGGATGTAACTGTCACTTTCCGATCGTACTTGGTTCGTGCACGTGCTTTTGACCGTGCACGTATTTATTTTAGACTTTATTTGTTTGTGAATACTTTGGTGTGATATGTCGTTGTGAACGTCTCTGAGAGTATTAAATTGTGGCACTAATTTGGAACGACATTTCTCGGGTCGTTCTCCCACGATTTGATCTTATTCGAAGAGACGTTGTGATTTTCACTTTTGACGTGAGACGTTTCTATTTTTAGTTTCGTCGCCTGACGTCGAAATTGAGATCCGTCTTCTTAGTTTTCTTTCTCTCGTCGTCCCGATCACCCCAATATTTATTTCACAATTTTTGGATTTCATTTGACCTAATTTACATTTTTAGCAAAGCTTTAAATATTTTTAAATACTAAGTTTTAAAGTATTTTCGACCCAATATAATTTTTATTAGATTATAATTCTTCAAAACTATTTTTGACCCAAGCCCCTAGCCATGGCCGCACCCACACATTCTTGGGTGTTGGTGAAGGTGAATAATTGGGTTTAAAATCAATTTTTAATTCTAATATTAACCCTAGACTAAGTCAACCCACCTACACTATATAAACAACCCCTAGGATACCCTATTTTCGCAAGAGAACAAACCCTAGCAACTCCCACAACTCAAAATCTCGCTTGTGCCGTTCATCGCAACCAACCCCCGCAGCCGCCCATGCCCGACTGAGAGAATCCCCTATTTTCTCTCGGTCTGACCGAGAGCCCCGCCCGCACCGTTGCTCCGCTCCGCACCAAGCACCGCTGCCTTGGTTGCAACCCCGCTCCGCAAGCGCCGACCGATAGCCCCCATCGGTCTGACCAAAGCGCCCCGCCCGCATCGCCCGCATCGCCCCGCTCCGATGTAGCCCAAGCGCCCGATCGAGAACTTCTCTCGGTCTGACCGAGAGCATCGCCCGCTCCGCACCGCACCCCGCTCCGTTGCAGCCCGCTTCGCTGCAGCCCCCGCCCCCCAAGCACCCGACCGACAACTTTCCCTGCATCGGCCCGCTCTGACCGAGAGCCCCCGCTCCGCATCGCACCCCGCAGCGTTGCAACCCCCGCCCGCAGTGTCTGGCCGAGAGAATCTCTCGCAGCAGCCCGTGTCTGACTTAGTGACGTTCGTCGCAACATTGCAACTCTCGCACCGCTTGCCACCATGGGCCCCCCAAGTTCTCCAGAGGTGTTGTGGGTCCCCCATTGGCCCCTAGCACTACTGTGGGTCCCACCTAGGTGTCTCCTCTTCGTGGATTTGCCGTTTACGATGTTGTGATACGTCGTAGCCCTTCGTCGCACGTTCTAGCTTTGGAATCTTGGTTCGTTGATCTGGTTGCTGCCCAGACTTGGCGAGCGAGGAATCTATTTTAGAATCTGGACTAGGAGCGCGTTCTTATTATCAAACCCCTGGCGTCTCTACCCGACGCCAGTGTAGCTTTCGCGTCGTGTTGAGGTAACGTTTTGCACTCCTAGGACCCCCCAACCACAGCATGTTAATCAAGACTAAAATTGATGTTTTTAAAAGTGTTTTAAATTCACTAATTAAGATTAATAATATGGGACTGTATGCTGGTGGACTTGGCACATAGGTTGTTTGTGACTTTGGACTCTTTGGACGGTGTTTTTTCATACGTTTGACTTGTAGGCAAGTGAAACTTGCCAACTTTTGCTTTAGGCCACGTTTTAGGCCACTTCATTGTTTTTAGCGTAAAAGAGACTAGACAGTGAAATGATAGCTGTCTAGGCACAACTTTAAGATCTAGCTTGACAACAAAGTTAGATCTGTCACCCTGCCATGTCATTCATGCATTGTTGCCTGTCATGTTTAAATTCCTTATCTGTATGCACTTAAACTGTTATTTGCCATGCATTGCATCTTACTGTAACGCCCCGCTTCCCAAAAGACACCGGAAGCAAGAGCGTTACGCGGTCCGCTTGAACTGGAGCAGTGAAGCTCGAGTTCAATAAGCGTCTGCGATAAAAACACAGATGAGGTTCTTGCAACTGTTAATCAGAACAATCAGAAACACATCCAGAAATAAGCCACATCCAGAGATAAGAGTTCGTACACGAAATTAAACAAGCCACAGCTGGGCTAAAAGTAGCAACAAGAAAGTGGAACGTACACGAAAGTAACTACAACGACTGAAAAAGGAAACTAGGAAAGCGGTAAAGTGTCGGAGGTCCACTAGTCCTCTGCTGGAAGAGGCACTGCGTCAGGTGTGAACTCCTACTCTCCAACTCTGGTGTTTCGTACTGGTCCTCCTGGTACTCAAGATCTGAACCTGACATACATACACAAACATGAATGTATGTCAGCTAGGGGTCTGCAAGAATAATTAGCATCCCAAGGCAAAATATATGACAGATATATGAATTTTAGAAGCATTAATAATTTAAGAAAAGTGACTGCAACAATTTAACATTTAACAATTCATAGAAACGGAAACGAACAATCCTAGCATGCAGTTCTAGACGGTTGCAAGATTAAGGTTAAGATTTCTCTGAGTTCAATAGCATTTCAATTTCAAGATGACCAAGTTAGCGTTGCAATGTCCATGTCAAGGATTCACATCTAATCTAGGGTTCTCGCCTTTAGGTCGTGATGAGAAGGTCGTTCCTCTCACGGGGGTTTACCGTGATTGATGCTAACCCATCGCGTGCGGGTGGTGCTCTTGAGGAGAGTACCTTTCATACGCCCAGTGGTCGCTCAACCCTAACCCCACCCAAAAGTTGGCCGGAACACGAGCCGGCCTAGTCGACTCCTACGACATCACAATATCACGATACCGCCTTCGAGGCGCACGATTTCACGATGTCCATATGGTTAAGTATGTCAGGACTCACTGAACTTTACTGTTAACAATATTATAGTTTTATGGTGACAGTTTTACAAAGCGGAAACGGGTCGAACGACCGTTACCGTAATTTTAAATAATCACGAATATGTCATGTTTGTTCAACTTGCTACAGAAATGATTTCTTTCTCTTATTGTTTAAAATAGGGATATATCGTATGATATACCGTTGGATCCCAAATTTCGTCCTAGTCATTATGATGTCAATTTTGTACGTTATTTCACGCCTAGTTTTTGAGTTATACAGCAATACATACAGATGGCGCAACGATGTCAAAACTTCAAAAATTCATATAAAATCAAATACTCGCCTGTTTTTGGTGTTCTTGGTGTCGTTGGAATCGTCTCGATGTGTACTACGCTGTGGAGGGTTTGGTTTGCTGTTTTGGCAGATCATAAAATCAGAATAAGCGTTTCTTGTTCAGGACAGATTTACAACAAACTCCTACGACATCTAATCACCCAGTTTTATTAAGTTTTCTACTTTGCGGTGTGGGTTAAGAGTTATAGGGGGGTAAATCTATTGACCTGAAGTGTAGCAAGGGATCGGATGACGTCAACGGGCAGTGGCGACGCGTGAAACTTCAAAACAGCGAGCGTCGAGTGTCGGGTGGAGTGTTTGCGTCAGATCCGGGGCTGCCAATGCGCACACGACCTGGCGTGAGTGCTTCGTGGCTGTGGAGGCTTGCTGCGGCCACGAGGGTGCTATTGCGGATCTGTGGGAGAAGGAGGAGGCGAAAGGGAGAGGGGGAAGCTCGGCCTGTGGTGTTGCGGCTGGGTGATGTAGGGTTGGAGAAGGAGGAGAAGTCGGATGTTGAAGAAGAAGGAGAGGGGGTTGCGACGGGAAGGAGGTGAAACCGTGGGGGAGCTCGGGGCTTGTGATGTAGGTTGCGTGAGAGAGAAAACCTAGGGCGGCGGATGTGGATGTTTGCATGTGGAGAGAAAAAAACAAAGCTAGGGTTATTAAAATGGAGTAGGGCTTTGATGAAGGCCAGCACATGGCTCCTAGGCTTTTTAATATATATAGCTAACAAAATGATAGGGCTAGCCTGGGATTTGTTCATGCCCACGTGAGTGTCCTAGTTTAGGTTTATTTCTTTTTAGTTTTTGTTTTTTTGTGTGTGTTAAAGTTGTGTGCGTGATTATTGGGGGGTGCGGCCTGTGGGACACAAAAATGGGGTAGGGTTTAATGCCATGTAAAAAAGAAAAGATTTGAATTGTTAATAAAGGATTCTAATCAATAGGTTTTAACAGATAAATATTAGCTATTCAATTTGTTTAATGGGTTTATAATAGGAAGATTTCATTTGATCTTAAAATGAGATTTGAAATTCGAATTCAAATTTGAAAGTTTAAAAAAAATTAAATGAGATATACCCAAACAATAATAATAATATTATTATTATTAATAAATATAACTAAGTAGATTAATATAATGATCGAAATAATTAACATGAAAAAAGTTGGCACGTGCACGGGGACGGATACGTTTAACTACGGATACGGATGAAAAATTTTATTAAAGAAATACAGTTAAAATCATCGATAAAGACTGGTCGTTACACTTACATGTCATCCAAGTTGAATGTTGCATTCGTAGCACACGCTACAATACTTGTACTTCCTTGTTCCGGCTAGGTGCACCCCTATGCCATATTGAAAAACACTTCCTGGCTCGTGATCCAGAAGATGGGCACCAGTCCATATACACGTGGAGGGGTAGGGATAAGCGATCACTTGAGCTTAGGAGTTGGCCCGCGCAGCCACTCTAGCCAAAAGGCGTAATCTATGTGCACGACGTGCTTACTAAACTTGTTCTTGTCCTTGTGAATGTTTCTTGTAAAACTTGATATCCATGCCATGATTTAAATGCCAGTTGCCATGCCATGCTCGTACTTTACTTTACTTGTTGCACTCATGCTATATCTGCCATGTCATTGCATCATGCTAGAACTGCTAGGTTGCTTACTTTACTTTCAGTTTCCTTACACAAGTCTCTTGTAGACTAGCTGACATGTGCCCCTTGCTCTTTTGGGTGTCACATGTTAGACCCTGAGCCAGAGACCGTAGCTGAGGACGAGGTGTTTGCTGACGCTGAGCCGGAGCCTACGTTTGACGAGGAGTTGGTGGACACCGGTGACCAGTCTTAGAGACTGTTTTGAGTTGCTTGCTTTAGGTTGCTATTAGTTGTCGGTGCGTAGCACCATTACTTTATTTTCTGGATGTTGTACTTTTGTTTGGCCATGCTGGGGACTTTTTAGATTCTTTTCTTTTAGCCTGGTGGCTTTTCTGCGATGTTGGAACTTATTTTATGAATATTCTGAGATTGCTTCTGTCTCATTCTCTTTATTATTATCTTTGTTTCATATCGCATTTGCAAGGACCTGCCATTTAAAGTTAATTGACGCTTATCGGACTTGTAGCTTTGCAGATTCAAGTCTGAGCGGACCTACTCACGTCTCGCCTCCATATTTTTGGGAAGCGGGGCGTGACAATCGTTGTATCCAACAACACGTTGTATCCAATAATTCCTTCTTGCCCTCTCCATCTCCTTGAATTGGATCTGTCTCCTCATCTCCATCTTCTCTTGATAGACAGCCAACTCCAGTCCCTCTTGTTTCAGATTCTCTATGTCCAGCTGGTTCTCACTCTCTTATTCTAGAAGACATTACCATCTATGCGAGTGCCTTGAAGGATGTGAACAATCAGTTGAGGGTTCTTCAGGCTCAAAAGGCTATGTTTGAAGACAATATTCTTCTCCTAAAGTCCAAGCTGTCTCCTCCTGCTTCAGAGACTTTGGATGATGCTGCAGGCAGTGGATCTACTTGAGGTATGGTTTTGGATTTGGTGGCACAAAGGAGGAGAAAAATTTCTGGTGTTGGTGCTTGTCGGTGCTTAGAGCTATTGGTATGGAATTTGTTTGAATCTGTATTGTTGCTATGAAGTTCTCTGGATTATTCTGAATGTCTTCTTGATAATACTACTGTTATGATGGAGAGTTTAGTATGAAGTTCAGTATTATTGTTTTTCTCATGATGATTGTGCCACTAAATGCCAAAGGGGGAGTTTGTTGGGTCATACGTAGTGTGACTATTTTGTCATTAGTGGCACTTGAATATTTAGTAGTTCTTAATTATCCTGGTTTGAAAGATCTCTTGTTTGGTCATGTTGTATGTCATGTTGAATGTCATGTTGCAACATGAGATCCAACAAGCGGTTCTGGGGCTTTGGAAAGAATGACTGTCATCAGAAGATTGAAGGTGGTTTACTACAGATCTAGTGTTTTCTCTACAAGGTATTCTGATGAATGCAGCTAAGCGGAAGAATGGTTGTATGTGCATTAGGAAGCTGTTATCTCACAGATATGATTAGCGGATCTGTTGGAGATATATTTGGCCCGCAAATGTTAGTTGAATGATTGGTTGAGATATTGTGGGATCACTTGCCCTAAGTGATTCCTGAAATTAATGGCTGTCGATTTGCATGTCTATCGAGCGACCTGCCTTAACCATTCCGAGATTGAGGGGGAGCAGAGTATCTAAGAGGCATGCCGATTAGGGCTATGGTTTTACGTCTTTTGAAAAATTTGTTTGAAGAACTCCAGGAGGGAGGCTGACGGCTATACACATAGGGATCAAGGGAGTTGATTCTAGTCAGTACAACAAGGAGATCTTGCATGCAAGGGAAGCTTGCATAGATTAATCCATGGGGTTGATAGAGACCACCCATCGCGATTTGTATTGAGGGAAAGTTTGTTCCTCCTAGTAGAAATCCAGTATTAGTGATTGTATTCATTGATATTTTAGTAAAGTAATTTGATTTTTCTGGGCGTGACCCCGCAGATGTAGGTGCGTGCACCGAACTGCATTACCAAGTCTTGCGTGTCGTTGCTTGGTTTTAAGTTTAATCATTATGCTTAATTGATTAATCTCTACGTACTGAATTTCTGACTCATTGAAACATTATGTTTCTTCGGGTTCTTTTAATTTCATTTTTCATACTGATCAAGGATCCTTGTGTGTCTTAATCCTAAATTGTAACTGTATCTGTGATTGAAGCCTTGTATTAGAGCTTTCGACATAATCAACATTAAAGGATGGGGTGCTATTGAACCCATTGAGGAATCACACCTTGAGAAACATGAGAGAGTAGCACAATCACAATGTTTGTGGCAGTAGCATAATCATAAGCTCATGATGATATTTTTATACATTTGGGATTCTAAAGAACCATTATTGTTCTACCGGTGAAATTGTTAAGAAGAATGTTATGGTGTACTTATGCTTTTATCTTCATGTAACAGCGTTCTCCTATATTTATATTTGTATCATATATATGTTGGAATTTTGGTTTATTTCTTCAATTCAAAGCATTGTTTTTAGTCCCACATTGGATGGGAGAACACTCTTATTGGAGTTTATAATAGACTCCAACTTAATGGGCTATTGGACTTGTATATGGGCTAGGGATAAGGGGAATCTCGCGGGCGCATGAGCCTAAACAGGAACCGAGCCCAAATCGGGTTGGGCCGAATGGAAAATGTAAACGAGGATACGGAAACCCTTAGCGTGTGTGCGCTGGCGTCGTGCCTGTGCAGGGGGTTCACGGGTGCACTCACAGAGTGCCTGAGTTTTGGATCTTGTTTTTCAACTCTTTTGTTTTTAAAGAATATTAAAAGCCCATTAAGTTTTCAACTGCCATATCTTTTGTTTTTGTCACGGTCGCTTTTAGATCGTACGTCTTCCGTGCTCATACTTTCCTTTCGTACGTGTATTTTTAGTTGCCTCTATTTGTATCCCAAATGTACGATGTGATATGTCGTTGTGACCCTCTGAAAGAGTACTTATTTGTGGAATTATTTGTGAACGACATTTTACAAGTCGTTCTCCCACAAAACAACATTGTTTGAAGGGGTTTCGTAACATTAAACTTCGTCGTTTGATCTTTTTATTTTCAGTTCGGTTTTTCGTCGACCTAGCTCGTGAACGTTTACCGTAGTCTCATTTCTCCTGTCGACACGGTCATCCCGATATTTTTCTTATATTTATCGGACATTGTTAGACTCTCCTTTCACACTAGTCATCTCCAACCTATAATTAGCCTAGACTAATTCAAGACTCAAACACTAATTAATCCTAATTAAATCAAATCCCTAAGTCATCATACATATCACATGTTGGTTTATATTTCTAGCTATCTTCACCCGAAATCTACCCTCCCCCTCTGACACAATCTCTCTCCAATCAAGCAATAGTCTACCCTTTCTCTACCATATTTAGCAAACCCATCCCTCATAACATTCACTCACGCAAAACACCTAGGGTTCTCAAAACAAAACAGCCGCCACACCCAATATGCTGCCGTCGACCCCCTCTTCCCTCCGGCCGTCTTCCACCTCCGGCCATATATCACCAGAGCAACCCCAAACCTCACAAAAAACTTCTGCAGAACACTTTCCTTGAAGCCGCAACCCCTGAAAAACTGTCAAACTATCGGCCTCCTCTTGACTACTTACCGTCGGCCACCCTACCTCTGGCCAAGACGCCCAACAGCCTTCCCGTCGGCCACAACTCCCACAAGTCACATACCCCTTCTCCATTCATCTAAACTGTCGCCGGAGCCCTAAAAACTGCCGAACACCTTCCCTAACCCACGCCTAGCACTGTAGACCACAGACCACCTCTCGTAACTGCCAGAGTCCGTCCCCCTAGCACCCAGCGACCACCTACCCTCTTCCTGTTGCCGCGCAACCCTCAAACAGCCCCTATATGCCCTCAAAACTACCATTAGCCCTTTAAAATCTGACGTTTCCCCCTCCCTTGCTCGCTGTGCCATTGCCGCGTACCCCCTCGATGGCCGCCTAGATCCACGTGGCTATCTTCGAGGCCGCTGACCCTTGCACGGCCTTCTTCTGCCACTGTCAATCATGTGGCTCGCCGACGTGCATGCGTCGTACTACCATGGTCGCTAGCTGTCCGCCGTGCCCTCGATCGCTACCGGAGTCCAACCCCTGACGTCGCTACCCGACATCAGTGTAGCTCTCGCATCGTGTTGATGTATAACTTGAACCGTAGGAAACCCAAACATCACATGTTAATCAAGACTAAAAATTGTAACCTTAATTGCTTTGGTAACTCACTAATCAAGATTTAATAATTGGGACTGTAGGCTGGATTGGACTGAGCACATAGGTAGATCTGGACTACTGATCTGTGGATTGCGGCACGTCTCTTTCAGGCAAGTGAAACTTGAACAGTAATTTGTTAGGCCATGTTTTAGGCCATTTTGTAAATTTATGTAAAAGAGACTAGGCGGTTAAATGATAGTTGCCAAGACGACCATATTTGATCTAGCTTGACAACGAAGCTAGATCTGACACCATACTAGATCTAGCTTGACAACGAAGCTAGATCCGACACCCTTGCTATGCTATCATTTCATACCGCAATGTCACGTTTAAATTCAAATTAACTGTACGTAATTTTAACTGCTTATTGCCATGTTCATACATCTTGCCATGTCATTTCATGCATCAACTTCCTTTATCATGAATGTGTAGCATACGCTACTTTAAAATGTAAGCTGCAGCGAGTAGGATTTTGACTCCCACATATTAATTAAGGCTAGGCACATGCATATCGGGTACAACCCTATGCCAAACCAAAAACACTTCCTGGCTCGTGATCCCGAAGAGAGCATAGTGTGTTGGTGAAAAACCAACGCTCGATACACGTGGAGGGGTAGGGTTAAATGGTCGCTTGAGCGTAGAAGTGTGCCCGTACAACCACTTCAGCCAAAAGACAGAAACCATGTGCACAATGTGAATGCAAGTTAATCGTGAATATTGTTTAGTAGCTTTTGCCACGACGTGTAATGCATTGCAAATATCATGCTCATTTTAACTGTTGCATTCATTGAAATATTATGTCATGTCGTTTCATTTTAAACTGCTAAGTTGCATTCTCTATACTTTATTTTTCCTTGCACAAAAGTCTCCTTTTCCTTTTGGAGATTTTTACTGACATGTGCCCTTTTCTCTTTGGGTGTCACATGTCAGGTTTTGAGCCTGAGATAGAACCGAGGACGACCAGGTTGTTGAAGTCCAGTTCGAGGATACCAGAGGTCAGTCTTTGTCTCAGTTGGAGGTTTCCTCTTATTTGTTGTTTACTTTCCTAGAAGCTGCTGTTAGGTTGTTCGGTGCGTAGCACCATTACTTGTTTTAGTTTCGACCATGCTTAGGCCTTCTTTTCTGACTCGGTACTCTTCTTTATGACTATCTCTGTATGTTTGGAATAAAATCTGTGGATGTTGAATGTTCAATAATTTTAATTGTCTACCTTTCTTTATTATTATTGTTGTTTCGTCGTAATGCAAAGAACATGCTAATGGATTAAATTACCAGACGCGTATCAGATTGTCGCTTCATAGCTCCATGTCAAAGCGGACCTCTTCACGTCTCGCCTTCCATACTTAGGAAGCAAGACGTGACAAGTTTTAATGGTGGCCCATGCAGGTCGTTGCACCTACGAAATATCGAAACAATGATAATAATAAAAACATCCATTGAAACATTCGAAACATTAGAGTCATAAAATTTGAGTCTAATATGGAGGTTTTCCTTGTCTTAGATGGTAGGAAGACTTAGATAGATGTTCAGGTTTGATAGTCAGGCGCCTTCGTTAAGATTTAGCCGTACCCGTCTTAGGATACCCTAGTAGCATCTCACCCGTCTCTGACCATATTAGATTTCTAGATTTTTCCTTTAGTAATTCGCTTGAGTCCATTAATTTTAGGCGAAGCAGAATGTAATCTTGATCCTCTAAGGACCCTTCCCTCAGATCTCTATTACAGTCTAGTTCATTAGAAAGTCTTAGTGCTAAGTTCTCCTGATCTTTAGTCGGCCCGGTAATTAGAACCCCTAATTTCTATCATTTTTCCCAATCATTACACCTTTGAGCTTGTGACCATAGAATCCCATTGTAGCAGATTCATTAAGTTACTTCCCAGTCTTATTTACGTCTTGAATATTTGATTCACTTTCTCGTTTCCGATTCACGTGTTTCTTTCATGTCGTGCGTCATTAATCGATGAATCTTTTCATTACCATCCTAATCCTTTGAAAAGTATTTTCAATATTATTTATTTTAAATTTCTCCCCCAGTTTAAAGTCTTTGAAAACATTTAGCATGAGCTCAGATTTCCTACCGTACAGTTGATTTAAATACATCGTTGAATTTCGAAATTTTTTCCGAAATCTTTAAACTACTACCTTATAATATTTTCTAACCTATATTTTTAATGCTCATGTGAATATTTTACTTCTTTCATATAATGATTTTTCAATAATACAATAAACCGTCTTTTCTCTTATTATATATACACGACTCAAACTTGTCTCAAACAACTTATTTTATCGACCTCAAAATATTTTTCTATGCAAAAGAGAACTCCAAATTTTCAAGTATGACTGTTTTATATTCTTCGTATTTTAACTTATATCATTTACACACTATTTTCATGTATTCTATAAGGGAATTATTACATCTTTCTTTTCCCTATCTAAACATTCACAATTATATCTCTATTTCACCTAACCAAGCTATCTCCTTATCCTCGCCTTATCTGAACCCGTTCTTTTCGATCTTGTTTCGTTACGCTATTTGATTTCGGTTTTCCTACTATTGATTAGTCATCCTACTAGTGCTTGCTGTTGGCTATGTCAACCTTAGTCTAGTATTGGGCCCACTAGTATTATTGTGATGTCGTTGTAGTGCATGTATATAGGTGAGTGTGTGGACCCGTGTGTATGAACCCTGCGTACTACTCATGTATGAGTGTGCTACCCTTAGTATATTAATGATTGTCGCTTGTGTTATATATGTATACTCAGTGTTATTCGTGATATATGTATGAAGTTGTATGAATGATAGTATTTATATATATATGTGGATAGCTATACCACTTTAGGGATGTCTGTGTATATTAGAATTAGTGTTAGAATATCTACTAGTGGTGTATGTGGTTTGAAGGTACTTGTAAATGCTTGAAATAGTATACTAGTAAGTCATATGCATATTAGGTGTAATGATAATAAGTGTACTTATAATTAAGTGTGTAGGCCTATTATATGATCTATATGTTAGTACGTGTGGACGTGTACTCGTACGTAGATATGTATATGCTTAGCCTTGGGTATATATGTGCTTACTATATGAATATGTGTGATATACGTATGGTAATAGGGTTATAATTTTGTTTGGTATTGCTTGCATTTACGGGATGTTGTTTGTGTGCGTGTATATTATAAGGTATACACGATTATTGTATGTCGTGACTATGTATGGATATGTATATGTAGTAGTATACTGATTATATTTAATATTGATATGGCGTGAATATATCACATGTATGTGACTATACGATGAATGAATGTATTAGAGGGTGTATTATAATTATATGTGTCCAGATATTTGTAATATTATTATAGTATGTAAAGTGATTGCACTATGGGGGTATTACTTGACTAAATATAAAGTGTGATTGATATTATTGTATGTATGTGTTTACATTGGTGTGTGTCTATATATATACACACACTAGCAAATAACCCGTGCACACGTGCACGTGGACTGGGAAAAAACTGTCGGAAAGGGGGTAAGAATAAAATGTGTGGGTGTGTAGGGGGAGGGTCTAGTGGAAAAAATGTAAAAACCGGGGTTGTATGTGCAAAATTCCCCACCACCTCTCTTATCCCTCAAAATCTCACCTCTTATCCAATTTATCTTGTCCAAATTCTCTTATTCAATTTCTCTGGATAACCTCCCTATTTTATATAATAGATATGTATGTATGTATGTATATGTACTAGTCATAACACATGCCCGCGGGCACGGTTCATTTAACATTTCCCCCGCAAAATCTTTGTTCCCCGAAAAATTATTTACATATCCAAAATTTAACAGAACCATATATTAGTGTAAAAATATTTAGCGGCACGGGCACCTTCGGCGCAGTCGTCTTCGGCGTGGAGCAACAAATTCGGCGTCGAACAACAAATTCGGCGTCGAACAACAAATTTGGCG
Source organism: Scilla litardierei (assembly GCA_030789695.1). NCBI lineage: Eukaryota > Viridiplantae > Streptophyta > Magnoliopsida > Asparagales > Asparagaceae > Scilla > Scilla litardierei. Next base: position 52,755,187 of record CM061136.1, on the reverse strand, counting down.
CCCGTGCTCAGAACAACAAATCTTTGTAAAAAATTTAGCGCGGTGTGGGCACCTTCGGCTCGGGCACATATTATTTCTCCCGCGAAATCTTTGTTGCTCGAAAATTATTTCCACAGCCAAAATTTAACAGAACAATAAATTAGCGTAAAAATATTTAGCGGCACGGCCACATTCGGTGTGGAACAACAAATTCGGAGTAGGCGCCTTCGGCGCGAAACAACAAATTCGAAGTCGAACAACAAATTAGGCGCCCGTGCCTTCGACGCGGGACAACAAATTAGCGTAAAAAAATTTAGCGCGGGTGCCAAAACAACAAACATCAGGGTATTTTTACGCTAATTTGTTGTTCTGCTAAATTGTTTAACGCTAAATTTTTTATTTTTTAATTTAATGGATTATGATTCTCCACAATCTTTCCCAAGACACTTTTATTTTCAAAGTTTAGGTTTTCAAGGCACTTTTTCCCCCAAATTTAATTTCCACACTCTTTCCATAGCACTTCTAATTTTAAAGTTTATGATCCCAATGCTTTTTCCCCCAAAAAATTTCACAAAATCCAATCTCAATCATTGATTTACCAAGATCAAATCTCAGCCACTCTTTATCTTGTCATAGTCAGCCCTAGAATTCAAAAAACGCTGTCAAATGTATAATAGATGTATGTATATGTATATATGTATATGTATACTCTTGTCCAAATTCTCTTATCCAATTTCTTTTGATAACATCCCTATTTTATAGAATAGACTAGTCATAACCCGTGCCCGCGGGCACGATTAATTTAAGATTTTTCCTTGCGAAATCTTTGTTACCCGAAATTTTTTTTCAAAGCCAAAATTTAAAAGAAAAACAAATTATCTTACAATATTTAGCGGCACAGGCGCCTTCAGCGTGGGTGCCTTCGGTGCGGAACAAGAAATTCAGCGCATGCGCCTTCGACACAGAACACCAAATTCGACGTGGGTGCCTTCGGCGCAGAACAACAAATTCGACATAAAACAACAATTTCGACGCAGGTGCCTTAGGCGCGGAACCACAAATCAGCGTTAAAAAATAGCGCGAGCATCTTCGGCGCGGAACAACAAATTCAGCGCATGCGCCTTCGACACAGAACACCAAATTCGACGTGGGTACCTTCGGCGCAGAACAACAAATTCGACGTAAAACAACAATTTCGGCGCGGGTGCCTTAGTGGCGCGGAACAACAAATCAGCTTTAAAAAAATTTAGCGGGCGCCTTTGGCACGGGTGCCTTCGGCGCGGGGTTCATATGCATATAACACGTGCCCTTGGACACTGTTCATTTAAAAATCTTGGACCCACTAATTTTAAACAAACATCAATAATTATCAGCAGATGTGATCGAAATTTTGCAGGGTTTTACAACGCGGATCAATGAGTTGGCAGCATCTCCCGCGTTCATTCTCCCACAGCTCGCGTTCATTTCCAAGATGAGATTGTGTGTGTACACAACATTGTTTTCACAACTAATATCAAAAGGCTATTCCTAATTTAATTGGTTTTGTGTATTCCCAACAAATTTCTCTTCAACCCAAAAATTTCCCTCCAAAACTTGATGTGACATTGCCACATAGGACAAATTCAAAATCTGCCCTCAATTGTAATATAGATGTATGTATATGTATGCATGTATATGTATGTATCTGTATGTATGTATGTATATGTATATATATGTATGTATATATATACTCTTGTCCAAATTCTCTTGTCTAAATTCTCTTGTCCAATTTCTCTTATCCAATCTCTCTTGATAACATCCTTATTTTATAGAATAGATGTATGTATTTGTATGTTTGTATATATACGTATGTATATGTATATATGTATGTATATATATGTATGTATATACTCTTGTCCAAATTCTCTTATCCACTTTCTCTTGTCCAATTTCTCTTATCCAATTTCTCTTGATAACATCCCTATTTTATAGAATATATATATATATATATATATTATTGTATGTATGTGGTTTTGTTGGTGTGTGTGTGTATGTGTGTGTGTGTGTGTGTGTGTGTGTGTGTGTGTGTGTGTGTGTGTATTGGAAAGTTAGCGTGTATCTTTATTTAATGGCAAAATGTACAGATATACATGTGGTATTAAAGTGGTGTGTTGGTGTAGGTATAAATATCGTGTTGTGTACATAAGTATACTGGTTCTTGTATGAGTCTTTGAGTCTCACTCATGCTTGAGTGGGTATACTCTAAGTATATTGTTATATTTGTCTGTGGTTGGTGTATAGTACTATAAATATAGTAATGGATGATGGATGTATAGTGATAGGTTTGGTTGTGCATGGTTACGTTACGTACATGGTAGGTGGTGACTATACCATTATATAGTTATAGGTGTTGGTCTTGTAGTATAGTTAATTACCAAGGTTTTACATGTTTAAACGCATACATGTTTGCTAAACTAGGTGTAGATGTGCTAAGTATATGGTGGTATGAGTAGTATAGTTAATTACTAAGGTTTTACATGTTTGAACGCATACATGTTAGCTAAACTAGGTGTAGATGCGCTAAGTATATGGTGGTAAGAGTAGCATGTATTAATGGTATATTAGCGTGTGTGGGCGTGCACCATGCACGGGTAAGTATGTGCTTAGCTATAGGTGTTTGTGACTAGGGTACGTGTGATGTGTCTTGAATATAGTTAAAGGATTGTATGTGATGTGTATATATGATGAGGTATCTGCGTGTATTTGAATAACAATAGGTTGTGTATTTATAGTAGGGGTGAATGTATATTAGATATAGTAAACATGATTTAATACTGTGTGGTGTGATTACATGTGTTGACATGTTTGGTGTTGGTTGTATACTAGGAGATATAGGGAGTAGTATACCAATGTTATTTTGTTCATAGGTAGTTATCTATACGTGAAGTACTACGATTGTATTGGCTGGTGTGAACTATTTTTATGTAAGTATGTGTACCTTGGTTATATAATAAGTGTGTGAAAGCTATAGAAGGGATGTACGTGACTATATGAATGATTGAAGTACGTGTATGAAATTTGATTGTCTATGATAGGTATAAGTATAGAATGTGTATATATACATGTTTGTAGTGTTAATGTTTGACTACCTAGTGCATATATAAGCACTTGTAGTAACTATACATGGTTTGAATTATAATGTGATGTGATTGGGGTAGTTACTAGAGTGGCTAGGTATATTTATAGGTAGAAATTCCGAGGACGGACTTTATTCTAAGGTGGGTAGGATGTCACGGTCGCTTTTCGATCGTATGTCTTCCGTGCGCGTACTTTCCTTTCATACACGTATTTTTACTTGCCTCTTTTTGTATCCTAAACGTACTATGTGATATGTCGTTGTGACCCTCTGAAAGAGTACATATTTGTGGAATTATTTGTGAACGTCATTTCATGGGTCGTTCTCCCACAAAACAACTTTGTTTGAAGGGGTCTCGTAACTTTAGACTTCGTCGTTTGATCTTTTTATTTTCAGTTCCATTTTTCATCGACATATCGCATGAACGTTTACTGTAGTCTTGTTTCTCCCGTCGACACGATCGTCCCGATATTTTTCTTGTATTTATAGGACATCCTTAGACTCTCTTTTCACGCTAATCATCTCCAACCTATAATTAGCCTAGACTAATTCAAGACTTAAACACTAATTAAGACTAATTAAATCAAATCCCTAAGTCATCATATGTATCACATGTTGGTTTATATTCCTAGCTATCTTCACCCTAAATCTACCCTCCCCCTCACACACACACACTCTCTCCAAACAAGCAATAGTCTACCCTTTCTCTACCCTATTTAGCAACACATCCCTCATAACATCCACTCACGCAAGACACCTAGGGTTTTCAAAACTAAACAGCCACCACACCTTATATGCTGCCGGCGACCCCCTCTTCCCTCCGGCCATCTTCCACCTCCGGCCACCTATCGCCGGAGCAACCCCAAACCTCACATAAAACTGTCGCACAACACTTTTCGTGAAGCCACAACCCCTGAAAACTGTCAAACTGCCGGCCTCCCATTGACAGCTTGTTGCCGGCGACCCTACCTCCGGCCAAGCCACCCAGCAGCCTCCAAGTCCGGCCACCCTCATCCATTACTCCGGCCACAACTCCCACAAGCCGCATACCCCTTCTCCATTCATCTAAACTGCCGCCGGAGCCCTAAAAACTGTCGAGCACCTTCCCTAACCCACGCCCAGCACTATAGACCACTGGCCACCTCTCGTAACTGCCGGAGTCCGGCCCCCTAGCACCCCCGGTGACCACCTACCCTCTCCACGTTTCCGCGCAACCCTCAAACAACCCCTATATGCCCTAAAAACTACCGTTAGCCCTTCAAACTCTGCCATTTCCCCTCCCTTGCTCACTGCGCTGTTGCTGCGAACCCCCTCGACGGCCGCCAAGATCCACACAGCTGTCCACTAGGCCGCAAGACCCTAGCACGGCCTTATTTTGCCGTCAGTGTTTGTTTTGCTCGTCGACGTGCGCACGTCGTACTACCGTGTTCGCTAGCTGTCCGTCGTGCCCTCGCTCGCTACCAGAGTCCAACCCCTGACGTCGCTACCCGATGTTACTGTAGCTCTCGCGTCGTGTTGAGGTATAACTTGAACCGCAGGAAACCCAAACATCGCATGCTAATCAAGACTAAAAATTGTAACCTTAATTGCTTTGGTAACTCACTAATCAAGATTTAATAATTGGGACTGTATGCTGGACTGGACTGAGCACATAGGTAGATCTGGACTACTGATCTGTGGATTGCGGCATGTCTCTTTCAGGCAAGTGAAACTTGCACAGTAATTTGTTAGGCCTTGTTTTAGGCCATTTTGTAAAATTGTGTAAAAGAGACTAGGCGGTGAAATGATAGTCGCCTAGACGACCATATTTGATCTAGCTTGACAATGAAGCTAGATCCAACACCATACTAGATCTAGCTTGACAACGAAGCTAGATCCGACACCCTTGCTACGCTATCATTTCATACCGCATGTCACGTTTAAATTCAAATTAACTGTACGCAATTTTAACTGCTTATTGCCATGTTCATGCATCTTGCCATGTCATTTCATGCATCAACTTGCTTTATCATGAATGTGTAGCACACGCTAATTTAAAATGTAAGCTGCGGCGAGTAGGATTTTGACACCTACATATTGCTTGAAGCTAGGCACCTGCATGTCGGTACAACCCTATACCAAACCAAAAATACTTCCTGGCTCGTGATCTAGAAGAGAGCATAGTGTGTTGGTGAAAAATCAACGCTCGATACACGTGGAGGGGTAGGGTTACACGGTCGCTTGAGCGTAAAAGTGTGCATGTACATACACTTCAGACAAAAGACGGAAACCCTGTGCACAATGTGAATGCAAGTTAATCATGAATATTGTTTAGTAGCTTTTGCTACGACGTGTAATGCATTGCAAATATCATGCTCATTTTAACTATTACATTCATTGAAATATTATGTCATTTCATTTCATTTTAAACTGCTAAGTTGCATTCTCTATACTTTACGTTTCCTAGCACAAAAGTCTCCTTTTCCTTTTGGAGATTTTTGTTGATATATGCTCTTTTCTATTTGGGTGTCACATGTCAGGTTTTGAGCCTGAGATAGTGCCGAGGACGACCACGTTGTTGACGTCCAGTTCAAGGATACCAGCGGTCAGTCTTGGTCTTAGTTGGAGGTTTCTCTTATTTGTTGTTTACTTTCCTAGAAGCTGTTGTTAGGTTGTTCGGTGCATATCACCATTACTTGCTTTAGTTTCGGCTATGCTTAGGCCTTCTTTTCAGACGCGTTACTCTTTTTATGACTATCTATGTATGTTTGGAGTAAAATCTGTGGATGTTGAATGTTGGATAATTTTAATTGTCTACATTTCTTTATTATTATTTTGTTTCGTCGTAATGCAAAGAACCTTCTAATGGATTAAATTACCAGACGCTTATCAGACCATAGCTTCATAGCTCCAAGTCTGAGCGGATCTATTCACGTCTCTCCTTCCATACTTGGAAAGCAGGGCGTGACAGTTTTAATTGCTGTTAATTTCGAAACAGTAATTTTCTTTATTAAAGCTCATTAAGTTTTCCAACAGCCATATTCTCCATTAAATCGCATTTTAATTTCGTAACAGCCATCTTTTCTTTTAATGGCTGAATTATTATTTTTTATTCATGGCTGAATTCCAACGGTCACATCTTTTCTCTATATAAACTCAGCTTGTCAATAGTTTTTATGCTGCAGAAATCATTTTCCTCCATCCACAAAATTGCATTTGTTGATGTTGTTCTCCTGCTGTTCGCATCTTCCATTGCGACCAGCTATTCCTCCTCCTGGGTGATCGAAGAACTATTGCTCCTCGCTTGAGCCTTGTACTGTGAGTGCACACTTACAAGGCTGTTGCCGTTGAATCCTGGAGGGTAGCCGCTGGACCTGCCTTGCACCGATTATTCACTCTGAGGGAAGGAAATCTACTCTTAAGGACAATGCCTAGCACGCCTCGGCTTACTGATAAGTCCATTCCTTTCTCTGCATTTTAATAGTACCATCCTCTTATCTCTATAATTTTTACAACAATCTTAAGAGTAGATCTATGGATGCTGCTATTGTCACTACTAAGGCTCTGCCTGCTCTCTTAAAAAAATTGAATTGTTCTAGTGCTATTAAAATCTGACTGAAATGTAATTTATTGGTGATTTTATGAAGAACTTTTGTTACAGTTTCGATCAAATTTCGTCACTTGAATTATTCGCATTTCAACAGCCTGATGCTTATTGTATATTCTCAACTTTCAGATATATATATTAGTCTTTTATATCTGTTGATTGTAATGCTATTTTCGTCCTATTGTTCTCATGGATGAGTTTATTTTCATGTCATGATTTCTTTTTTTCCTTTTGTCCCCAGCACCTCTGGGTATCAAGTGTGTTGTTTCCGCATGTCTAGTAGCCTTTGATTAATAAAATTGAGAGATAGAACTCTTTAACATTGTCCGAGACTGAAAGTAAATTGTTAAAAAACAATTGTTTAATTTTTACAGCTATAAAAACGGACGAATTCTTTCATCAATGATAATGTTTCATTTACACATATATGCTTTCTTCCTAGTCAGCAGGCCTGTAGAATAGAATGCTTAATATACTGCAAGATTTAGTTTTGATCAATCAAAGGGAAATACGAAAGTATTGTTTGCTTATTGTACTGATTTTATTGGCTGCCAACACTGTGTATTTGCACATAGAATCTAATGCAAAAAGAAACTAGGATGACTTAGCTTGATTTTGTAATGAGATTTTTTGTATTGATCGAGTTTAATCTATTAACTCACCCAGAAGTTAGAGATATCTATGTAAAGGATTTGTCGGTGTATGTTGGGAATTCATTATTGCATTAGGTTCCTCTGACTAGTTCATCCTGACCAAGTGTTATCTTAAAGTGCTTGTAAAGAGCGGAATTTAAATATGCTCGTTATTTCCTTTGGTGCCTACAGACTCCATGGATTTGGCCCAACTTTATTCTGGTTGCTACTTCAGTGCATTGATAAAGCTAATTTTCATATTATATGTTTCTAAAAGGATGTATATTGCTTTCATTATCTGTAAGATGCTACCCCAAGATGGGAACCATGAAATGAAAACATTACTCTTCCCACGTGGTAGAGAATCATGCTTTCTTTGCTCATTACTAAAGTAGGAATCCATCTCCCTATAGCATATTACTCTATTTCATCCCTATAAGTTAAATTCATAATTTTCCTTATGATTATGCACTTTTTCATACCATGAATTTAAACATCATGCTACAAAGATGTCACCTTGCTATGTTATTTGATTAAATTCATGCCATGACATGCCTTGTTACTAGTAATTATTGATACTAAAGATGAGAGAATGTCTCTTCATGTTGCTTTATATTGAATTAATGAGTGTGTCTTATGCCAACCATGTGTTTGTAGAAATTCTTATATGAAGTCAAGTTGCTACTTTGCTATTAGTCTTATGTTGGTTTCAAATTGGATTATTGGTTATGTTATTATGCCATCCAAGTAGATAGAATGAGCTAATGCTTGGTTGATGATACTAGTTTTTACTTTGGTATTGTTGAGATTTGGGACAGAAATACATGCTATCTGTTTGGCTTATATCTCATAAATTAATTTTGAGAATGCTCTGAAATATTTATAGCTGAAGGATAGGACCCTTAACTCCAACTTTCATGTTGAACGCCTTGTGTAATTCGGAATAGAAATAGGGGTAAGAATTCATCTATTTCAGCATGTTTGTTTTTCCCTTCATGGACATCATTCACGGAAACATCGATCTGTCCCTAAATTATTAATGAAACAGTGTGTTCTTGTTCCGTTGGAAAGAAGATTTCAAGCCCTAAAACTTTGTAGCTTTCATTTTTTCTGAATCTGCTAGAAATTAGGAGTAATCTGGTCCTCAAGTTAGTGCAATTTCTGTTTAAAATTCCAGCACATGTATGTTTTGGTATAAAATCTGCATTAAATATAATACTCATCCAAAGTGCATGAAAATGGATATGTGAACTCATGACACGTATATGTACAACTTTCATTTATATTACATTATTATGTTCTATACAAATATCATGGAGCCTAACACTATTGTTAAAACCAAGAAGCGGATTTCTTTAAGCATATATTTCCAATGAAATGGATAATGTTAGGTTGACTTCTGCACCTCATTCTTCGCACCCTTCTGATGCATAATCACATGATAATGATGATAAGATAGAAGTAAGAAGGATTAAAAGAGTTAGGAAGGAGACTAATTTAGGTGATGGCTTTAAACTATTCGTATTGATAATGATCCTATTACATACCATGAGGCCATCACATCTCCTAATGCCACATTTTGAAAAGTAGCAATCAATAGTAGATTAGTATCTATTATGTCAAACCACACATGGAACTTGTTACTTTGCCCTAGGTTCTAAAACTATTGGTTGCAAGTGGATATTTAAAAGGATGTTAAAACCTGATGGATCTATTGTCAAGTTCAAAGCTAGATTAGTTTCTAAAGGTTTCAACCAAATGAAAGACATTTTGATACATTTGCTCCTGTCACCAGGATAGCTTCTATTCGTGTCTTGGTTGCCTTATTATCTATTCATAGTCTTGTTATCCACTAAATGGATCTAAAGACTGTCTTTCTTAATAGAGATTTGTAAGAAGAGATTTATATGGAACAACCTGAAGGTTGTATCACTCCTAGAATTGAACATAAAGTATGCAAACTTGTTAAATCTCTTTATCTTTTTAAAACAAGCTCCAAAACAATGGCATGATAAATTTGATTGTGTTTTGCTATCAAATGGATATAATGATAAAAAACCTGTAGCTACTCCCTATTGATGCTAGTGTATAGTTAGCTAAAATTTTTGGTGAATCCGTTTCACAAATTAAATATGCTCAGATCATTGGTAGCTTGATGTATCTGATGAATTGTACTCGCCCAGATATCGCATATGCTATTAATAGATTGATTCGTTACACTCAAAATCCTAATAGTGATCATTGGAATGCAATGTCAAGAGTTGTGAGATATTTGAAAGGAACTCTTGTATATGGATAGTTTTATTGGCGATCCATCAGTTTTAGAATGTTATACTGATGCAAACTGGATCTCTGATTTAGATGATCTTAAATCCACAAGTGGTTATGTATTTACACTTGGTGGATGTGCGGTGTCTTGGAAATCATCCAAGTAAACTTGTATTGCATGTAGGGAAGCTGAATGGCTTAAGAACCTTCTTAGTGATATTCTCATTTGTGAAAAACCTGTACCGTCTGTATCTATCCATTGTGATAGTCAAGCTGCAATTGCAAAAGCCAAAAATAAAGTTTTAATGGGAAGAGTAGGCCTATACGCCTAAGGCACTCTATTGTGAGGCAGCTGCTAGATCATGGGATAGTATCCCTTGATTATGCGAGGTCAGAGATGAATTTGATAGATCCTCTGACAAAACCACTAAATAGGACGTTAGTGGAAAGTACATCGAGGGGAATGGGACTTACGTAGGGTTTTCAAGGACCATTAGGGCACAAAAACTCTATTCCCATCCTAAGTCGGATGGAACATAAAAATAAAATAGCAGCGGAAAAATTATGTTAATCTAATTAACATGCAGCCCTAAGGAACCAGACCCTCTTAGCCAGGATCTCTGCCAACTTGGGATGGATCTAACCACCCCAAGAGGGATCTAAACTACAGCGAATAATTAAAACGAAAGCTTTTAAAAACATACCTGGAATCTCAACACTGGGGCGGGCAAGATGTTCCGCACCGTCTTCCGAGCCGCTCCCCGTCCCATGCCGAGCCGCTCCTCAAACTGCTCCTCGAACCGCTCCGCATCCCGAGGCGAGCAATCCTCGTGTCGCGAGTCCAACCACACGCCGAAGAAAGTTTCACGCGAGTGAAAGCCTTCGCCAAGATTTCGTATCCGAATCCGAACTCCTTCGTGGCTTTGCCAGAGCCCTCAGGAGTAAGACAGAAATATAGGGAGATAGATAATATTAATTTAAGCCTAGATCCGAGCGTGCTCCAACATTTACGGGAGCTACTCAGATCTGGAGCTTGGGACGAGTTTGGAGGAAGGGGAGGCCCCTATTTATATAGGCGGCTGACTCTCCCCTTTTCTCCACAACCGATGTGGGACTATTAAATGGAGTTAATAAATTCAATTTAGTTTGTCTTTCACAAAGGCTAAACTTCCGTGAATTTTAATTCCCTCACCGTTGAGCTTCAATCTTGGTACAACCTACCAAATCGAAGGGCGTTCAACGGTGAACGCATAGGAAAAAACGGCGAGTCAATCGGAGTCCGTTTGACCCTCTAATTTATCGTCCAAAGTTAGCCAAAACCATTCAAAGATAGAAAATCCAGCTGTCAAAAAAATCCCGGGTTTTAAAACCCTAACCAGAAAATTCAGGCTTGGTGGGCCTCCATTTTCGCTGGGTCAGCCCAACAGTTTGGTCTGACTTATTTTGGCTATAACTTGTGCATTTGGACTCCGTTTTTGATGCGGTTTGAACCTGCGTTTAGAGCGAGACGATCCCATCATCTAGGTAACCTTTTCAATGCGTTTATTATATTAAATATTTTCGTAAACAATTTACGACACATTTAACTCATTTTGCATCATATGCAAAATAGTCCCTATCTAAGCTTAAATTTTCATTTGCATTAAATACAAATGATCTGAGTGCATATCACCCAACATCTCCCACTTGCAATTAAGATCATTTATCAAGAATACATGCGATAATTGCAAACATCTTTTGCAATATTTTATCCATTCCATCAAATGCATATTTTGCTTAATCGTTTCTACCTATTACTAGATGAAGGTCGCACTCTGTGTGAGACACTACAGCCTGACCCTTACAACAGGTTGGGCTCGAAGCCCTATATGCATTGACCACGAGTAGTGGTTGCCGTCCCTGCTTCAGAATCATCATTATGTGGTTGACTCATCAACATGAGTATTTTCGGGACCACCCTGACTGTTTCCGTGATGAATTCCACAGTTATAGTCTCTTCGTCTTAACTATGTCGTGTAGATCAAGTCTAGGATACGGTCAAACTGTCAACCCTAATAACTTGACTCCAGTTAGTTTCCATCAATCTTTAGTCAACTAATGTTGGACTTCTTCCAACATACTCTGATCAGAGATTTTACTAAAGACCGAACTAACTCTACGACACTAACTCCCATTGACCAGGAGAGACAAATCCTCTCTTGGTCATTACTCTCCTCGTACACTTTAAGTGACACCCGATCAAAGACCTTTCGATGGGCCTAGCCTCGAAGCTATGTCAGTGATCTAAGTGGCACCGTTCATGCACAGGTTCGTAAAATGACCTCAAGTCAAAAGACCAACTTGCCTATCATCACTAAGAGTTATCATTGACAGATTGGTCAATATAACCATATGATAACTCTTGTGGATCGTTCAATGAACTCATTCTCTAATGAGCAACTGTGTCTCGTCTTCGACTTCGCCAAGTCAAACGATCATGAGATCATCGCCAGCGCCAAACGATGAAGACTAAGACACAATGGTCTATCCGATGTTTCGATATCCTTGTCTCGAAACATCTACGATCACGAACCCTTTTAGACTTATGCTACAGACGGTCAAACATTTCTCCATGATCGAGATACTCATATCGATACCTGTTTGACCTTACATAAAGTCTCAGGACTTTACCTAAGTTAATATCTAATGTTAACTACATTATAAAATAACTTAGTTAAATTATTACCAAACAGCTTACTGTTATTTCAAACAAGACATTCGTGCTATACACACAGAGATAAATAGCCTCGAGGGCATCATCTCTCTACATCTCCCACTTGCACTCAGGCCCATTTATCTCGATAACTCATAACGTTTTTACACATAAGTTTTTCAAGACTTCATGTGGTAGAGCCTTCGTGAGTGGATTTGCTAAACCGTCTACTCTATAGACTTAAGGGGTTTCTATTTTCATGTTAGACCAACCATTTGAATCTCATTCAAATAATTCACTTGGTCTTTCGAAATCCATAATATTTTATTTCCTTGGATCTTATCCAGTTCATCGTACCTTACGATAATCATTTAAATTTGTTACAGGTCATTTCAAATGGCTCATATCTATTTCTGATAAAGCATCAAACTCTTTGATTACTTTGTCAAAATATATGTTCCATCCCTTTGATGCTTCGCATGTAATTTATACGATCCCAATGACCTTGAAAAATTTCTGGCTAATTCATATAAGTTGGTTCGTCTAAATCATATTTAGAAAAACGAACTTATAAGTGGATGCTCTAATTTTCATGGTCAACATGAGCGTTTACATCGAGTTTGGTTCGAGTAGATCTGTACACATCTGCTGGCGAAAACGGTTTCAGCATAATCTGTTTTATATGAATTAGGATGAAAACTGTTCTCGACCAACATGATTGTACTTCACTATTTTCTTTCTTCACCAATCTTTTAACTTAAAGATTTACTTGCAAAAAATGAGGAAACATTTTCCTTGGGTACGTAAACTAAATTCCAAAATTTATTTACGCATACGGACCTATTCTGATTACATCAAGTTATAAATCGGAGATACTACTCCGAATTTCACCCCGAAAGTTGACTAAGTCATCATCAGTTATTATGTCTAACTCGACAATTCGTTTCACGAGATTCAAGTAATTATACAGCTTCCTTACGATTGATTTAACGAATATATTATTGATAATGTCCTCATAGAACATTGTCAAAACCTAGGCATTACTATCTGGGACTTAACCCAGAGGGAGGACTTAGCTCAGAGTCACTGGCTATGGATCGCACCAAGTCTAACTAAGTGCGATTCATATCTTTTAACACACCGATGTGTTAACAGACTTGACCTGAGAGAAAATCACATTTTCTTTCAATTTCACAAGATTTTATGTAGCTAAGAATTTGACCATTCGATCTAATCGAATCAGTTTAAAAACTTTTGTCATTTCGGTCTTTATTTTATCATACTTGTGTTTCATCAAGAACACGCGTCTTAATAAAATATATGAATAACTTATTTTGGTTAATCTAGACTCGGGTACATCAGTATGTACGAGACTGAGTTCGACAACTCATTCTCCCACTGTCTTACAGATGGGTTTCGGCCATTATATCTGAGAGGATAAGATTCACAAGTGTCCGTAGACTTTATAATACAAGAGGTTAGACCCCTCTTTATGTGACTTGTGAAGCTTAGTCTCTCGATACGGCCTAGTTTATTTTGCCATATAAGTTTGCTACTATCTTGTGTATTTATGTATTAACATTTAATATATTATAGTTATTGCAAATTACTAACACAAACCATTGCTTCAGAAGGAAGGTGACGACATTCATCAAAACATGTTAGACGTTTTTTGTATAACAATTATTCTGAAATCGTGACATCAAAATATGTTACATTTTCATTCCCTCCTACTTATGCCTTTACTAATGATAAATATAACTAGCTTTCTCATTGACTTTTCAGAGTGCCTTCTTCCTTTTCTAAATCATATTTAGATATTAAATAGCCCAACATAAATGAATAGCTATGCAAGCATCTCATGTATCCAAACGCTTGAGCTTTGTAACCTTGACTGTAGCTCAACATGTTGCTTGTCTCAAGATCCGGTTGGGATGCATAGTCTTGCACCGCTCATGCACTCGTATTCGACTCAAACAGTTTGATCGAATTCTCGAACTTTGCGGATCAAAATTGTTTTTCCATACAACCTTGAGTGTAGCTCGACAAGTTGTAGGGTGAAACATACTTCGAATATCCTATATGTTCAAGCTGCCTCATATAGAGGCGAGTGACATGTAGCTTGAATTTATTTGTTGGACCCAGAACTTGATGAAATCATATTTCTTAAGTCTGTTCTTTAGAAGGTCATTTTAATGTCACCGAGAATATAGTTTAATTCTATCAATTATAATTTAACTTGATATTCAATTAATAAACCTATTTAACCAGTTAAGTATTTCCATTAAAATATTATATTTTGATTCCATTTGTAAACTTAGAACTTACCCTAGTTTAGCATATGTTCAATATTAAATATAGGTAGAATGACTTTTATTATCTATATCCTCCCACTATTTTTACAATCATTTTAAGCCTTAATAATGAACGATTTAATCGAATTAAATAAATGGGTAAGAGATCCAATACCCAGAGCTTAACAATCTTGAGTGTAGCTCAACAAGTTGCTTGACTCTGTAATCGGAAGATGAATCTTCATCGATCATATCAGATATGATCCTCTTATCGGTTTTTACCCCTAGCCATTTGTGATCATGAGTGTGCTCATCCAAATCACAATGTCTAGTCTAGTCGGACCCTTGTTTTCGCGTCTAGCCTGACTTGCCCTGACGCTCGGTGTATTCACGACACATCGGTTTGGGTCAGGTCTTAGACTACATCTAGCCGACTACATCATTGACTTAACTTACGCCAGCGCTCGGTGTATTTATGACACGACGGTTTGGGTCAAGTCAAGATTTCATCTTATGTATTTAAGGAGTTGGTTTCTACAAGGTTGCCATGTCACAGCTTGAGTGTAGCTCAACAACTGAAACACAGGTCCTATAGTTGCCAACCCCTATAACAAGGAGGGCTACGGCTAATCTTGAAGAAGATTATTAATGTATTTGACTTAGATATAGTCCAGGGTGCCATATAGTCATGATTCGCGTCATTACGGTCCAGCAAAACACAGCCAGGGAATTTACTAAGCCAGGATCACTATCCCTCAGAAGGGTGATCTAACAAACTTAGCCAATCACTTTGACTGGATCATGCTCCATTGAATGAAGCTTGTCATTTTTATATGCGTGCCATAGACTAAAAGGCTTTTATTAATAACTAATTAATCCTATCAACTAGTTGCATCCTTAAATTCAAAATTTTAGGATTTGTTTAATAACTTTTATTAAATCCTTATCAACTATAAGGTTCACGTGCTACCCTAATCGATATTAGGATTTTAATAAATTAATTAACAACGCCAAAAGCGAAGCTCTTTAATGAGAATTAATATTATAACAATTAGAATTAAAATTTCATTAAAGGGACTACCCTAATCAGGAATTAGGTCTAAAAGTGTTGTTAATATTTTATTAAAACATAGCATGTCATTAGAATTTATCTCATAAATTTTAACAAGTTCTTTAATGGTTAACCTAAGAGGTTGTCTTGTGTTATCAAATAAGGGACAAGATGACATAGCCATTAACATAAAGTTACACTAATTTTATCGCATAAAAGAGTCGACAACTATTTAACAATTAAATAGAATAACGTTTATCAAGTAAACAATTTTAGCACGCATACTTAAATTTTACATTTAAATTTAAAATTTGATTTTTAAAACATTTTATTTTATCTCATAAAAACTTGTTTTAAAAGATCACAAAATTTGCATGCTACTTAAAATATTTATCATATAAAAATTTTAGACTTTTAAAATCAGTTTAAAAAATATCACATAAATTTAAAACATCAATTTTAAAATTTCATGCTTAAAAATTTATCCTATAAAATTTTTAAACATCTAAAATCATTTTAAACTTATCGCATAAATTTTTAAAGTTTTAAAATCAGTTTCAAAATTATCACATAAAATTAAAACGTCATTTTAAAATTTCCATGCTTAAAAATTTATCATATAAAATTTTTTAAACATCTAAATCATTTTAAACTTATCGCATAAATTTTTAAAGTTTTAAAATCAGTTTCAAAATTATCACATAAAATTAAAACGTCATTTTAAAATTTACATGCTTAAAAATTTATCATATAACGCACCCAACCCCCACGTGGCGTCCCAGTCAGCAAACCAAAATATGACTGGGACAAAACTGACATGCGGGACAAAACTGACACGTAATAAGTATATCATGAATTTCCAATATGAAAATCATAAATGTAACATCTAAAAACATTTTAAACTTATCGCATAATTTTAAAGAAAACATTTTTCTGTATTTAAAAGCGTTCAATTAATTAAACGCGGTCATAGATCAGCATACAGACATGGCTCTGATACCACTGTAGGGTTTTCAAGGACCCTTAGTGCACAAAAACTCTATTCATGTCCTAAGTCGGACGGAACATAGACATAAAATAGCAGCGGAAAAATCATGTTAATCTAATTAACATGCAGCCCTAAGGAACCAGACCCTCCTAGCCAGTATCTCTGCCAACTTGGGATGGATCTGACCACCCCAAGAGGGATCTAAACTACTGCGAATAATTAAAACGAAAGCTTTTAAAAACATAACCGGAATCTCAACCCTGGGGCGGGCAAGATGAACCGCACCGTCTTCCGAGCCGATCCCCGTCCCGCGCCGAACCGCTCCTCGAACTGTTCCTCGAACGCGCCGAAGAAAGTTTCACGCGAGTGAAAGCCTTCGCCAAGATTTCGGATCCGAATCCGAACTCCTTCGTGGCTTTGCCAGAGCCCTCAGGAGTAAGGCAGAAATATAGGAAGATAGAGAATATTAATTTAAGCATAGATCCGAGCGTGCTCCAACATTTACGGAAGCTGCTCAGATCTGGAGCTTGGGACGAGTTTGGAGGAAGGGGGAGTCCCCTATTTATATAGGCGGCTGACTCTCCCCTTTTCTCTACAAGCGATGTGGGACTATTCAATGGAGTTAATAAATTAAATTTAGTTTGCTTTTCACAAAGGCTAAACTTCCGTGAATTTTAACTCCCTCACCGTTAAGCTTTAATCTTGGTTCAACCTACCAAATCGAAGGGCAGTCAACGGTGAACGCATAGGAAAAAACAGCGAGTCAATCGGAGTCCGTTTGACCCTCCAATTGATAGTCCAAAGTTAGCCAAAACCATTCAAAGATGGAAAATCTAGCCGTCAAAAAAATCCCGGGTTTTAAAAAACCCTAACCAGAAAATTCAGGCTTGGTGGGCCTCCATTTTCGCTGGGTTCAGCCCAACAGTTTGGTCTGACTTGTTTTGGCTAGAACTTGTGCATTTGGACTCCGTTTTTGACGCGGTTTGAACCTGCGTTTAGAGCGAGACGATCCCGTCATCTAGGTAACCTTTTCAACGTGTTTATTATATTAAATATTGTCGTAAACGATTTATGACACATTTAACTCAGTTTGCATCATATGCAAAATAATCCATATCTAAGCTTAAATTTTCATTTGCATCAAATACAAATGATCTGAGGGCATATCCCCCAACAACTTATACTTAAAACATAGGTTAAGAGTGATGGTAACCCAACCTATGTGATTGATGATCTCATGAAGTAGGTTCGTATGGGTAACAACAAGTCACCTGTTGATCGTGAGGAGCACTATCATTATGTTACATGTCCCTTTCCTATGGTGTAGATAGTGCTATCGACGATGAGAGATGATGAGCACATGGATTTTAATGGAAACCATAGCCCTTGTTGGGTGGTGCCCATAATCGTCGAGCACACTTGATGGGTCCATCTATATGGGTGTGGAAGTGGGGCCGCTTCCTATGCGAATTTGGGTACATTCACTAGAGCACTCATGAAAATCCAGGTATGGCACATGGCCGAAACGTGCCAACCCGTAAGAGCAAGCAACTATTCATTGATGATTCAATATGGGTTGTGAATCAATGTTTTACAATAAAGGAGATTAGTTCATAGAAACTATATGTTTCACCAACTTCTTGTAACACACACTTTCATTCCTTAAGTAATGATTCATAGACCGAAAGTCACCATTGCTAATATATTGAATTGTCGTATTTAATCTCACATCAATTATGTTCTTCTTCTTGGATTCTTATATCCTTATCTTTTTATTTTGAAATAGTGGGGGATTGTTGGATATTTTGGTTTATTTCTTCAATTCAAAGCATTGTTTTTAGTCCCACATTGGATGGGAGAACACTCTTATTGGAGTTTATAATAAACTCCACCTTAATGGGCTATTGGACTTGTATATGGGCTAGGGATAAGGGGAATCTCACGGGTGCATGAGCCCAAATCGGAACTGAGCCCAAATCGGGTTGGGCCGAATGGAAAATGTGAACGGATCCGAAAACCATTAGCATGTGTGCGCTGGCGTCGTGCCTGTTCTTTGTGGCGAAAAGGTTTCCGCAACGGATATTTTTCCAAAATAGATCAGTGGCTAAAAATATTAGCCACAGAAAGTCCATGGCTAATATATTTATTTATTTTTTAAAAAAACCAAAAATTTTAAAAATTCATTTACAATCAAAATTCCCATATATATAAATATAACAAGATAGAAACACAATCAACATTCACATATATGAACAATAACAACAAATCCAATTAAAAAAAATTCATCCATTAGCAAATTCCACGAAACTATATAAATACAAACTTTCCAAACACATCAACATAACTCAATAGAAAAGTTTTCTACATTCAAAAGTTTTCTATCAACATAACGGCCCCTTGGCCCACTTAATACAAAAAGTTTCCACACATCAACATAATGGTCCATCGGCCCCCTCAATACAAAAAGTTTCCACACATAAATATAACGGCCCCTCGGACCCTTCAATACAAAGTAAACTCTCAATCTCATCATAACAGCCACTCGGCCCTCATCACTCCCACAAACTCCAAGTAAAAAACAATTAAACTCTCACCTCATATCTCCACCCTCCGGTCCTCCACCGGATCCGCCTTGAGGACGTGATTCCTGAAACAAAAATTGAAAATAAATAGTCTGGCTAATTGGCGCTTTGAATCTAAAAGGCTAATGATCAACAGGACTGAAACAGAAGAGAGAAAATTTAATGTTTGTTAGGAGGAGAAATGATTATATGGCCTCATGGCCTCATGCTGATGGCCAACAAATACCTCTAACTGATTTTGCCAGATGGTGAGTTCATAGAAATAAAGTGGATAAATGTTTTTTCCACTCAAGAAAAAAGCAAACAAATGCTTCTCAGGTAAAATGTGGTTGTAATAATACATATTAAATTGAAGTTTTATGAGACATCATATATAACTAGTCATGCATTATCTGGCTAACCTCTTCAACAAGTAAGATATCACATGGTTGAAATGTGAATGTTAAGATGGATGAGCAGCAATGTGCTACAAGATAGGGTAAGCAATGAGTTGCAAAAGGTGCAAGATAGGTTCAATTCAGGACAAGATGAAGGAAAATCATGTGAAACAGTGTTAAGAATGCAGCAAGGATAAGTATATGGACCAGTTAGACCTCAGGAATTTGAGTGGCTAGGACTTGGAAAAACCACATTAAACATGGATTGCATTAGGTGAAACGTGATAGTCTTGTCATTAGTGTCACAGGATAGATGCCCAGTGGTGTACGGAGTAAAAGGATACATGTAGCCTACCAGCACACTACAAATAAAATTTTTGTTGCAGTTGACATCAACCCGATGTAAAGGAACTGCATCTTAACTACAAGCAATTAGCCATACAGTCTATCCATCTATCTACACGTACAGATTTATAATATCCAGAAACAACACGTGCAATGAACCCCTTAAGTGAGAACCACATGGGGAATTATTATTATTATTTGTTCTTTCTCATCCTTGTAATGTATAGGTTGAATCTTTTGCTCCTGGTGCTCTTTAGTGCTGCCATGTTGATATGCACTTACCAAAAAGCTTCAGCTTATGAGTGGTTGTCCAATAATTACCTTACACCACACCATCTGACTCAATGTTTTATTGAACTGATTTAACATGTTTGAAATCCCTACTTTGAACAATCAGTGAAAGGACAAAATTTCCTCGTAATGCATGGAATTCTGACCTTTAACTCCTAAATCTTCATAATTGTAAAGAATACATCTTTTTAGAGGAGGTTTTGACCAGAAATAGTATCAGCACTGCATGGATTAAATCAGTTTACATGTAATCACTTTTAAGCGTTTAATAAAACTCGAAAAGTAAGGAGTGCATTTCAGATCTGAAAGACAGTGATAATGCTGCAATATTGACGGTAGAAGAAATAGCAGTTAAGGGGAAACAACGAGAGAAGAATTAGGCCATATGGAATTTAGGGGGTAAATATTGAAATGCAACCTTCCTTTTGAATCATTTTGTTATCGCCGACCCAAAGTTAACGGAAGGTTCAAACTAACACAATGCATGGGAACACTCCTGCATCATGTGAGGTTAAACTTCTCAAATAAGGAAAATCTCCGGACCGTTTTTGCTAGAATCAAACTCTTCTTATAGCATATCTAGGCCTTCACTACTTTGTCCTATTATTGCACTATTTTTTGGTGTAGTCACAAAAACATGGATTTATGTCTTAGAGTTATCTTTGACACAAACCGCTCTTCATCTTTGAACATAAGCTTTAGATGTTCTGTTGTCTGGATGCTTGAACGTCAGATTTATTGTGTTGGACAGTTTGTCCTTCATCACTACAGGCCTGCAGCTACTGAAGCAAGCTAAACTTAGGTTTTCAATCAAGGCTTGACATTGGTGTAGATTTCCTTAGTTTATCAATCTGGCAGAAGATCATCCAATTTCAAGTTCTATAGACCAAAACAAAATAGGATTGTGGTCAACTTACACATGGTGAAATTCATATGCATTTGATGCCGGAGTCGGATTCTAGCAAACCTAAAGACTACCATATAGTATCCGTATAAATCTACACTCACTATGGATGTGGCATGTGAATTTTGTCAACATATACCAAAAGTACTGTCTGAAATTGTTATTAGGTTTGTGGTTCAAATACCTAAACGACATTCCTTACATATGCACATTCAGGTTTACGTAATCTTCAGATGCCCTTTTCTCCTAG
Source organism: Scilla litardierei (assembly GCA_030789695.1). Lineage (NCBI taxonomy): Eukaryota > Viridiplantae > Streptophyta > Magnoliopsida > Asparagales > Asparagaceae > Scilla > Scilla litardierei. The sequence goes on along the minus strand of CM061136.1, from coordinate 52,733,833 downwards.
GAGAAGAGGTTCACATGATCTAAGCTCTTGGTTACAAACTCCTGCAAACAAGGAATCTTATGTGCGGCCCATATCACCTCTCAGACAACCAAAATAACATGACATATCCGATAATTGAAAAAACTTTAAAATATCTGAGCTTAGTAAACGATAGAATCTTAGTAGTAAACATACTGATGACATTGTGAAATTACAGAATTTTGTCATTTCTCCAAACCACTACTTACCATTTGCACTCGTGGATTTACAAATACAAGACCGTTCAACGACATGTTATTCTTATTTGGACAAAATGTGGATACCTGCTATTTCATGTGTAGTCACATACACAGTACGTTATTGTTTCCTTTGGTCAATATATGAAAAAGTTGAACATAAATCACAACCGGGGAACAAGTACAACAATGTTTCAGTAAATTAGCAGAAACACTCTAAGAAGATTTTTTTTTTTTGCTTTGGGTGGTCCGAGGGACATTGGGCTACCAATGTTCCCAACTCATCTTGTTTGGTAATACCTACCTTCGCTGTTGTAGAGTAAATTCAAGATGTTATTAACTGTCATCCAATTATTAAATGCATTTAGGAGAGATAACTGATTATGTCATCAATAAATCCTGGGTAAGAGTCGTTTATAAACCATCTACTACAATAAACAATTTACTATATATAGCTTAAGGTTCCCAACACTTTGAGAAAGAACTATATAACATGTTTATGTGCTATTTTACTCTTATTGCCTTATTCATACCCATCCCTCTGCAAACATCACAAATATGGAAAATTTGAAAGAGATAGGAAAAAAAAAATTTATATGCTTTGTGCTACCTGTCTATTTATTTAAAGTACATGAAACAATCAGGTACTTACAATTTGTGTGGTTAGTTTCGCGCAAAATATGGAGAGGAAAGAAGTTTAGGTTGAAAAATACACCTTGATAATCCAAAACAAAAATTTGTACGTGTAGATAGATGGATAGATTGTAAGGTCCAGTCAAGAATCAAGCACTTAGAGATCTCAAGTTATTTTTATTTTCACTGGAATCTGTCAAGTTTTTTACTAAGTGTGCTCACTCTCTAAATAAGCTCCACTTGTTTATAAATTTTAATATAAATTCTTACCAGATCAGTACGGAGCTGATTGTATTTCTCTTGCATCTCTGGAGGCATGCAAGCGAGCAATAACTGGTAAAGTTTTTCATTCTGCTCCATCCTCTCCATCATCGTGGTCAACGTGACAGTGGAATCCTGCATGCCCGCTGGTGGATCGGTGGTCTCTGGGCGTCGGATACTCTCAGTGCCTGATGAGGATGAACTGGTCGACTGACCATAGTCTCTGCTCTCTGAACCTCTAAGCCGATACCGGTTCTTCCGCGTCCCTCCGAGCACCCCTGCAATGAGGCCGTCCTCCTCTTCCCTGGTAAGTGGTCTAGAGCAACTGGAGTCTGCCTCAGAGTGTGGCCTGAGGTCTGTTGCAGCCTGCTTCAGAAGAGCCTAAAACAAATACAACCAACATTAAAATTATACTTAATATGAACAATATTTTTAAACATAAGTTATTACTGACTAGCAGCTTCTTATTCTTCTCCAGCTTGTTCGTATCAGCATACTTGGGGTGGGCCTGCGTAAGGGTGCGCTCCGCCAACGCCACCAAACCCGGCTTGCCCTAAAAACAAATAGATAAATAATTAGACATGTAATTTAAAAACATGTATCTCATTAAAACATAATATATGCTCAAATTTAATATTGAACATATAACCTGTTGTGCCAATTCGTGGGCATGTCTGGTGTAGCTCTTGGAGCCAGCATGATGCTCATACTTTCGTGGCTTTTCGCGGTTTGCCTTGGCGATATCCGCAATCCTCTTTTTAAAAAAGCATGTCAGCCAATTGGATATTAAAACATATTAAAATGGACCAAAATTGAACCATACCTTCCCCTCAGTCGACTCCCAATAGAAACAGGATCCAAAGAACTGGAGGGGATCTGCTCGGGTGTCCATATGCCACCAGCGCTCCCAGTCTTCTGTGTAAGCCGACCATATCTTCTGCTTTAGGTCCTTACGCCACTGGTACAACACAGCTTGTATCTTATCAAAACAGAATATCCATGCCTTTGGGTTTCCATCCAGCACGTAATGCCTCTGCAAAAAAGACATACAAATTATAAACATAATTTAAGTAATAAAGTAAAAGTTAACATACTTACATTAATGTAGCGCCAACATACGACCAAATTTTCAAATCTTTGTTTGGACCAACCAAGGCAAATGTTGAAGAAATCACCCCTTCTGGCCAAGGTAGCCAAAAAACTAGTAAAGTCACCCCCCCACTTTCCAATGGGGGCACCGTAGCTCCACTGGATGACAACTCGCTGCCCTTCTGGTGGAATTAGATTTGAGGGCAAGTTGTATCCTCGTCCAACCTTAGGTGGTTTCTCCCCGCCTACAAAAAAAGATATTATCTTACAATATAAATAAAATGTTATATTACACTTTCTTCTTATTTAACATAATTGAAATACATTTTCATACCCTTTCGCTGAAAGCATTCCTCTCTGGCTGCAATCATCCTAGCATTTGATACGGTTGCCAACAAATCTAAAACCTCCTGGCGTGCATCCATCTTGTCCTTCTTAAACCGTGCCAACCTCTCAACCTCTGCATCAGGTGGTAAAGGTGCGTCATCTACACTGGCGTCGTACGGTATGAATTGTACCCTCTCGACAGGGATCTGTGTGGCATGACCGGCGGCATGGGAGGAGGCAATGGCCTGAGTACCTACCGATATATCCTCTAAGCCACCTACATCCATATGACATAATTAAAAAGTAATTAGATACACATGAAAGATAAATGCAAAAAAGAGGAAAATTAGTCATCCAACGAAGTAATAAGTGTAAATTAAGCTGCAGACATGATATAATACACATATATGCATACCTGACCCTGTGGGCTGAGAGGAGTGGGAAGCGGCCTGGCCCGCTGGCGACTGCAGGCCTGAAATGCATGAATTTAGCTAGTCATCCCATGTAGTAATAAATGAAAATTAAGCTGCAAACATGATATAATATACATATATGCATACCTGACCCTGTGGGCTGAGATGAGTGGGCAGCGACTTGGCCCGCTAGCGACTGCTGGCCTGAAATACATGAATTTAGCAATTAGTCATCCCACGTAGTAATAAGTGTAAATTAAGCTGCAGACATGATATAATGCCAATTTATGCATACCTGACCCTGTGGGTTGTGAGGGGAAAGCTGACCCTCCAGATTTAAGAGCATCCCTCAATCTCTTCATCTGCAAATAAATGAGTAAAAGGTGAGTAATTTGCAAATAACCCAATAAAAGGTGAGTAAAACTAGAGTTCCATATATGACAACAAAAAAGTAATAAAATTAGGCGGTGCAACTCAATAGTTCTTACAATTACTTTCAATATCATCATCTTAACCTGGACTTTGAGAGAAACTATAAGAAAAGAGTGAGTAGTCACATGCATCATATAGTAATAGCTAGATGAAAGGGGAACATGATTAGCATCAGAACTTCAAAACATATAATTGAAAACCAATAAATGTTAATCATCTTTGACCTAAACGACTGTTTACAAAATTTATTTACAACTTCAATTCTTCTTGAATAATATCAGCAAGCAGCAGCTGAAACCATCATCATGCCAGAATTACTCATATCAGATTCTACTCTCTCCTACTCCCATGTTACTCACGTGTCCTGATCACCTGCTGTCTCCCCGATGTGCAATCTTTTTCTCTTGCAGGCATATGAGCTCATCTCAATTAGACTACCATTAAAAGTACATTCTTTGTACTATGATTGCAGTCTGTTGGAGAATTTCAGGAGGAGCAGTTGCCGGGATTTGTGTAGCAGGAGCTGTTCTGCTTGCCGCGACCATTGGTGTATACTTTTTCGTTTACAGGAGAAAGAAGGAGAACACATTGCTTATTGGTGTAGCAGGAGAAAGAAGGAGCAGTTGCCGGGATTTGTGTAGCCGGAGCTGTTCTGTCTTTGATTATAGGTACTACAACCTTGTCGGATAAAAGCCCAGTGTTGACACCTAGAACTGGACATGCTTCCCCATTCACTGGCATTACAATTGATAAATCGGGGAGAGGTTTGTGTCAACTTCAGTATATATAGCTGAATATGGTTGTTTTCTGCATGTTATACTAGGAACAAACTCAATTGATAAAGGATTTTAAGAAAAAAATTTAGTTTCTGCTTGATTGAACTACTAAGTTCCAGAATTCAGGAGGCAACATCTTATCAGTGCAGGCACACAAACTAGTTAGTACAACGGTTTGGTGAGCAAGACAATTTTTAGTTAATTTCTAAAAAATCAAGTCTATTAATTCTATTGGTGAGCAAGACAATTTGTTAGTAAGCATAATGCGAAAAGTTAGTTCCCATTGCAAAGAACCCAAGTCTTTCCCAATGCAAGGTTAGTTGCCAATGCAAAGTTAATTCCCATGTCTATTTTAACTTCCTAATAGGAACTTGAGATGGAACATGATATTTATTGATACGTGGTGATCGAGTCCGAAAAAATTTGAAGAACCAAAGGTCTTCTACTATGGTTTAGTAATACAAATGCGATTTTAAGATTTTGATGTTGAAGCCATTTATGATCGAGTCCGAACACCAGTTGAAAGATCGTCTACTCTGCTGCTTAAATTACTACTTGGGCTTTCTTCTGTAATGAATAATTCGTCTTCATCTTCAATGACATTTTCCTGGATGTCCAAGTTGGGGATATCAATACGTAACGGTATAATATCCTCAGTCGTTTCATTATTCTGCTCGGTAGAAAACTCAACCACAACTTCATCAGCTAAGATTACAACATCGTCAGCTTCTTCATTATCATCCTCATGAACATCTTCGTATGCATATGCTCTTGGTGGATTTCTAAGAACAACCCAAACATCGTCTACCATTATGTCTTTTACATAAAAACATTGTTTAGCTTGGGAAGCAAGCATGTACTTGTCATTCTTGTAGATTTCCTTGTTTAGATTTACGACTGTGTAGCCAAATGGGTCCTTATGTTTACCCTGCTCACACCAACAAACCTTAAACAACACATGGCTAACATCCTTCTGATAGCCATAAAAGATCTCAACAACATCTTCAACCTGTCCATAGTAGAAGATCTGGCCTTCTTTGGGTTGTTGATCTTTGCTACTTGCATACGATAATTGTGAGAAAGATGAGAAAATTCCATTATTCTGTGTGCATCGTTCCTTCTCAACGTCAATGGTATTAAATCTAAAACCATTGACACAATACCCTCCATAACGATGTACTGTGCCATGAGGACCTCTGGCATAGCTTTGAATGTCATCACATATTTTTGCACCTCCATCGATTTGTCGTTGAACCTTCATGAAAAGAATCAAAGATGTTACTATATTACAAAGCTAGATAATAATTTTCATATAAGTATATAGTTAACATGTCTAATCTGCGCCAATACCTGAATTTTCAACCATCCAGGAAATTCTTTGGAATGTGTGTCCGCAACTTTTTTGCTAAAAGTTTTGGCATTCATATTTTTCATGACCTCTATCTGGTGACGGCTACGATACAAATAAAGAAAGCTAATATAACATAGGATTTAAAACATCAAAGGATTTAGAAGGGCGCAACACTCATCTTTATTACCTGCGATATAAGTCAAATACCGTTAGATTGTTTAAAACATATGCATGTGCTTGGCCAAGATCCATCATATTAAATCGTGTGTCCTCTCCTCAATCATTATAGAAGACACCATCCATCACTTTTGGCTGTCGATTGAGCTTAGTTTCAACATCCCGCAAATACCGAGAAATGAATATCAGGGTCTCGTGTGATGAATAATTTTTTGCTATAGAACCTTCAGGTTTTGCACGATTGTGCACTAGTTGTTTCATGAAACCCAAGAACCTGTGGGTTAAAAAGCATAAAAATAATTATATATGTATATGTACTGATTGTCTTCATCAAAGAGCATTAAATGGAATAAACATGTACCTCTCAACGGGATACATCCACCGATATTGTACGGGTCCTGCAATGCGTGCCTCTTGTGCCAGGTGCACAGTGAGATGGACCATGATCGTGAAGAAGGAGGGCGCGAAAATTTTTTCCATATTGCACAGTGTAAGGATGACACGTCTCTCTAACTCCTCAAACTCAGCGATATCTATCACTTTAGAGCACACTTGCTTGAAGAAACCGCAAAATGGTATCAAAACTAAAGCCAGCCTCTTATCGACATGACGAACTGCAACCGGAAGCATCTGATGCAGCAAGATATGGTAATCATGGGTTTTCAGACCGAAAATCTTCCTTTCATCTACATGCACACATCTAGATATATTTGAAGCATATCCATCTGGTGTTTTCACGGACTTCAGAAACACAAGGAGGTTATGGATCTCATCTGTAGAAAGCGTAGCACACGATGGTGGCAATTCGTACTTTTTATTTTCCTTCTGAATGGCATGCAATTCAGGACGTATCTCCAATTGATTTAAATCAAGTCTCGCCTTTAATCCATCTTTCGACTTGGTCGAGTCTTGCAAAATGGTGTACAAGAGATTTTCACAAATATTCTTTTCTACATGCATGACGTCTAGGTTGTGACGTATTTTCAAACTCATCCAATATGGCAACTGAAAGAAAATACTGAATTTTGTCCATCCAACTGGGAGTATTGTCCTATCTGCTGTATCTCCTTCTGGTCGAGGCTTTCGTTGCTTCCTTGTTCTTGATTTCTCCTTTCTCTTTCCCTTCATCTTTGCAATCTTCCTTCTCACACCAAGAGGGTTCTCCTTGTTGTACCTTTTCTTTCCAAACTTTACTCTAGGCAAAGGATGAAGTGCCTCGAATATGTCCTCTCCACTTAGCTGTTTTGGTTCTCCTCTGGATTCGATTTTACCATCAAATAATCTTCCCTGCCTTCTATATTTATGATCTGCATTCAACCATCTTCTGTGCTGCCAAAAGCATTGCTTATGGCTAAATTTCAAGTAGTTTCCCTCATAACCTGTCGTGCAAACTGGACATGCAAATTTACCCTTTGTCGACCAACCAGATAGGTTACCATACGCGGGAAAGTCATTAATTGTCCACAAAACAATAGCTCGCATGCGAAAGTTTTGCTTTGTAAAGGCGTCGAATGTGTTCACACCCTCTTCCCATAAAAGTTTCAGATCATCAATCAATGGCTGCAAGAAAACATCGATATCATTACCCGGTGAATATTTTCCAGGGATCAAGAGTGACAATATCATGTATGGCTGCTTCATACACATATGAGGAGGAAGGTTATACGGGGTCACCAAAACTGGCCAGGTCGACCATCCAGAGCTCATCACCCCAAATGGATTAAATCCGTCACTTGCAAGACCAAGTCTAACGTTCCGCTGCTCTTTCGAGAAGTCCGGATAAATTCTATCTATATGCTTCCATGCCTCACCATCCGCAGGATGCCTCAGTTTTCCATCATCTACACGCTTGGTTGCATGCCAGCGCATTTTCCCAGCCAATTCAGCAGAAATGAATAACCTCTGCAGCCTAGGAATAATTGGGAAATAACGAAGAACCTTTGCAGCAATCATCTTCTTCTTTTGGACTGCATGACCTTCCTTAGTTGAACCTGTTCTTTGTTGCACTTTCCATCGTGGTACATGACAGGTTGGGCATTCATTTAAATCCTTATTCTCTTTGTAATAAAGGATGCAATCATTTGGGCATGCATCAATTTTCTTGTAATCAAGCCCTAACGTATCAATAATCTTGCTAGCTTCATAATAAGTCGCAGGAATGCTATTCTCACCTCCAGGAATTACCCTTCTCAACAGATCCAACAACATCTCAAAATGTGTAACAGCCATTCCGCTAAGGGTTTGAATATGAAGAAGTCTGATCAAGAATGATAGCCTCGTAAACTCACATCCTTCGTATAAATCCGACTCGTTGTCGTTCACTAATTTAATCAAACGATCGACATCAGTTGAGGTATGTGCATCCTCTGAAAAATTATCGGTTGCAAACGGCTGAGCAAGAATGTCTTCCAGCATGGCACCTGTGTCATCTGCATTTTGACCTGCATGCATAATATGTGGCTCCGCTTGAAGTGTCTTTTCAGTTTCCACACCTTCACCGTGGTTACTCCAAAACTTGTAGTGAGGATCGAATCCGTTCGCAGACAAGTGGAAACGAACAATAACCTTATGATATTTAAAATTGTTCTGACATTTCTTGCACGGACAATAAATATCGGCAGTTGACATTCGTAGTGGATTACTGTCAGAGAACGCTAAAAATGCGTCTATCCCATCTTGGTATCGTTGGTCTTTATGCCTATCTTCAATTGATATTTCCATAAATGACTTGTCAGGAACCGTCCGCATCTATAATAAATTTTAGAAAAGTGATTAATAAATGAAAGCAATTTGAGAAATATACACCTCTAATAAATAACAATCTTAATGTCTACATAAGTTACCAGAGTAATGAAGTCGTAAAAACAATTTATAACTATATAAAAAAGATTAATTGGTTCTAATCTTATCCAAATCCTAGAATTTTTGTATATGTGATTGGTTCTATTAATTGGTTCTATTAATTGGTTCTAATCAGTTGATGTATTAGTGAAATATCATATAAACACTAGAATTTTTGTTCTTGATGATTTAAATGATTTAGATCATGTGAATGATACAGGTTATCCCTCTGGATTCCCTACCCTATCATTTCCAAGTTTTATGATCTACACTCAAATCTAATGATATGATCCTAATCAACCCTCTCTCCCCCCACTTCCATTTACCTATATCATATGCACGAGCATGCGCACATAATCAAACTAGGCCATTATCTGTAGGATCCAATATGTGGATCTTATCATCCAAATTATAAAATTGAGAACCCAACTCGGAAATCCTATCTATAGATGTGATATAACACATTTAAAGTACATATAAATAAAAATTGAAATGAATTTAATTTGTCATACCGTTTCATTATGTGGCACTATTAATCTACATGTTCAAAAGCATATTCATGCCAAATTTAGAGTATCAAATCTCATAATTTCTACCAAATTAGGACTCAAGTATTGTACTGTGGGTATTAGATGTGAAATGGCCTCAAGTATATATCAAATCCAAAGGTTCTGGCTATGAGAATGTATTTCAGTTCAGCATGCCCCAATACAACTGTCTTAAAAGCCAAAGCGGAATGCAATATTCCAGTTCACCATGTCCCATATATTTCTTTATGTTTATTTCCTTTTTGCTTGAAAGAAACCTTAAATATCAACATAATGTTTTTTCTGATCTCAGTCAATAGCAGAATATGAGAGGGTTGGTGCTAATTCAAGAAAATGGGGAGTTCGTTTGTGCCCTGGTAGTGTATTCTGCTCTTGTTGTGCTGTGTGTTAAATGGAGAATCAGAGTATGTCAAGTACAAAGATCCAAAACAGCCATTACACGCTCGTATCAATGATCTATTGGGAAGAATGACTCTTGTTGTGCTCGTATCAATGATCCATAAAAGCTACCAGTCCACTAGAAAGGTAATGGAAAGTTGTATTACAAACCTAATGAATGTTGTTTTTTTAAAATGAAAAAAGGTGCAATAATGAATGTTTAAGAAAAGTTACAGCACTTGTATACAGCCAACTAAGTGACCAAAATGTTGCAGTCACACATCACAGATCCATGCTGGTTATTTTTGCTTGCAAGGGTTGAAAACAAATCACAAGATGACAAGCGAAGTAACATCAATGTCTCATTTAATTTGTTTGTTTGTCTAGGACCAGACATCACAAAACACTGTGAGTTTTTAACTCCAGTATGCTTGTCGAACACATGAGTAATTTTATATTTAAAAAAAGATTAATGGGTACATGATAGCAACTGAAATAGCTTACTCGACACCATATTAATTCTAACTTACAAAAAATTAGTACGATAATATCCTATGGCACCTAGAAATTTTCTCAAGTGCACCTGACTTGGCGGCCTATCATTAAACAAAATAAAAGGAAACATATATGTTTCACTTTTCATTCTTTATTGTTACTTCATACATTAAAAAGACATCATATCAACTGCTAGCTTGTATGATTATGCAATGAATGACACATGCAATCTAAATGCAACATAAATTTAAAAAACAAAAAAAACCTTATCAAAAGAAGAAAAATAATAATAATAGAGGGAAAAGGAAAACGAAAGAGTAGTTGAAAGGTCGGTAGCTACCGGGAATCATACAGGTGAATAGAAAGGGAAATCAGTGTTTTCTTCTATATAATAATACAAAATTTTTGCAGTCTTAAAAATTTACAAAGTTTAATCTCTCGCTGTCACAAAAAGTTTCAATCATTCAGCAGAGTTTTCAAGATGGATACCTTCTCCATGCATGACCCTCAACTTCACAGACATTCATAATATCACCCTCATTCTTGGCAATGGGAAATCAGTGCAAGTTATATATACCTACACCCCTGCACACCACTAGTATGCTACCAGAGTATACCTGTTCAAACTCTAAATACATGCATAACAAATTCTGGTTTAGTGAAAACTGAGGTTAAAAACAACAAAATAGTTTAGGTTCTGAAATAGTTTTGAGTGGTGCATTCATCCAAAAATAAAAGTACTGCCTTTGTTTTTAGTCTATAGCTTATAAAAATTTGGACTAACAAACTTAGAAGCCACTTGATTAAATATATACAAAGCAGTTAACAAAGGGCATCAGTCATCATGCAAATATCTTCCTATTTTTTTCTCAGCTTAAACAAACAACAATTAAATAAAATTTCTCAAATTTGGAAGTGGCATCCACACATTGCATCACTTAAATATACTTAAGACTCGTATACATTTAAAAAATCAAGAATACACTTCTTTTTATTTCACATCACATGATGAAAGGAAAATTTATCATAAAAATTGCATTTTGACCTTTTTAGGTTGTGGGAATCTCAAGTCTACAAGCAACACTTTTATAATTCAATGCCCACAAAGGGAAGAAAAGCACATTGCAATGGTGATTGGGGTCACCATCCCAAAGATTGCCACTGGAGGAGCAAATCACCATTTCCTCTCCTCTCTCTCGCGATCAACCACAGACCCAGCAACCCATCGCCCGCAACCCTAGAAATTGAGGAGAAAAGAGAGGGGAGAAAGAGAGAAACCTTTTGCTCGATCGGAAGGAGTCGCCGTTCGCCGTTCGCCGTTCGCCGTTCGCCTTTCGCCGTTCGCCTTTCGCCTTTCGCCTTTGCCGTTTGCCGTTTGCCGTTCGCCTATCGCCAATCGCCTATCGCCTATCGCCGTTCGCCGCTGGAGAAGAGGCGCTGCGATGTGAGCCGTTCGCCTATCGTCGTTCGCCGCTGGAGAAGATGCGCTGCGATGTGAGTCGTGATAAAAAATAGGCGCTTAACCCTAATTTTCGCTGAAATAGGGGATGGAAAAAATAGGCGCGTAGAAATAAAGCAGCTCCCGCTCTTTTTTTCGGGGGAATTATTAGTTTATCTATCGGGATACTTCGGATTACTTTAGAAATGATCTCAAATGTTTTGAAAATGTTTTAAAATAGTCTTCCTAAGTTAACATGACTAAAATTAATGTTCCCTAGGCCAACTAGTCGACTAGAATAGATACCTAATCGATCAGTTAGACATGTAGGCTAGCATGCATATCAAGCTAGTCGACCAGGTTCGGCAAATATGATATGGCAATTGAGTTTTCGTGGCAATTATGTAATTGCCATGCACTGTTCATGGTTGTTTATCAATATTTACCACGGAAATTTTCATGGCAAATAGCTTTTCGTCACGGTTTATCGAGTTGATGATGCTTCCGTGACAATTACGCATCTACCACGACAATTCCGTGGCTAAAGAATTATCTACCACGGAAAAACTGCCACAGAACGTTTCGTGGCTAATGTTTCTACAGTTGCCACAGATTTTAGTCTGTGGCGGATGTTCCGCGGCTGTTACTCAGTTTTCTAGTAGTGTGCGTAGGGGGGTTCACGGGTGCGCGCGCAGAGTGCCCGAGTTTTGGATCATGTTTTTCAGACCTTTTGTTTTTAAAGAATATTAAATCCCACATTGGATGGGAGAACACTCTTATTGGAGTTTATTATAAACTCCACCTTAATAGGCTATTGGACTTGTATATGAGCTAGGGATAAGGAGAATCTTGCGGGTGCATGAGCCCACACCGGAACCGAGACCAAATCGGGTTGGGCCGAATGGAAAATATGAACAACGGATCCGAAAACCCTTAGCATGTGTGCGCTGGCGTCGTGCCTGCGTACGGGGGTTCACGGGTGCGCGCGCCGAGTGCCCGAGTTTTGGATCATGTTTTTTAGACCTTTTGTTTTTAAAGAATATTAAAAGCACATTAAGTTTTCAACTGCCATATCTTTAGTTTTAATTGCTGTTTAATTTAGAAACAGTAATTTTCTGTATTAAAGCTCATTAAGTTTTCCAACAGCCATATTCTCCATTAAATCGCATTTTAATTTCGCAACGGCCATATTCTCTTTTAATGGCTGAATTATTATTTTTCATTTATGGCTGAATTCCAACGGTCTTCCTCTATATAAACTCAGCTTGTCAATAGTTTTTGTCCTGCAGAAATCATTTTCCTCCATCCACAAAATTGCCTTCGTTAATGTTGTTCTCCTGATGTTCGCATCTTCCCTTGTGACCAACTATTCCTCCTCCTGTGCGATCGAAGAACTGTTGCTCCTCGCTTGAGCCTTGTACTGTGAGTGCACACTTACAAGGCCGTTGCCGTTGAATCCTGGAGGGTAGCCGATGGATATGCCTTGCACTGAGTATTCACTCTGAGGGGCGGAAATCTACTCTTAAGGACAGTGCCTAGCACCGCCTCGGCTTACTGATAAGTCCATTCCTTTCACTGCATTTTAATAGCACCATTCTCTTATCACTGAAATTTTTACAACAATATGTACTGTTCTTGATAAATGAATGTATGCACTGTCGTTATCCCAGTTTGTGCCCACACTTTGTTCAAGCCATCATGGATGCTGATAATATCCACTTCATTTAATATCTGAACCATTTGGTATTGGCCTAGCAGTTACGGATATTGTGATATTGGCTAGTTTCACAAGGCTAATGCGATATTCTGAAATTCGGTCTGTAATGATGTGCTTTCATTCTACTGCAATCTTAGGACAAATGCGATATTCTGAAATTTTTCCTGTAAATGCCGTGCTTGCATTCTGCTGCAATCTTAGGAGTTTAGTTCATCCATTTCAGATGCCAACTCAAAATATCCCACACACTCGGAGGAATCTTTCCGTCATGGTGGCTGCAGATGCATAATAGCTCAGTTTTTTCTTTGGGGACGTTGTAATGGGTACACATAACCTGCTACCCAGTTAAGTATCGATCATATTAGCACCTACTGAAGCTTGATTGAAGTTCCAGTGCCTCAAAAATTTCAGGCCAAGACATTTCATGGGGAGAAAGGTTGCGGCTTGCTGGCCATTTGCAATGAATACAACAGCATGAGATGATACATACCAACTGCCAGAACTATATGGCTTGGCAATTGACCAAACCCAGTTTACTGAACATGCATTACACATTTAAACTGTAACATTTACATTTTGAACTACACTTTTTGTTGGATATTTCATTCAATTTAAAGCCAAACTTTAGTCCCACATTGGATGGGAGAACACACTTGGTTGGGTTTATACGAGACTTCTTATAAATTGGATATTGGACTTGTTACAGGGCTAGTATTTGGCGGTAGCTCGCGTGCGCATGAGCCCAAGCAATGGGCCGAGCCCAAACGGGGTTGAACCGAATGGAAAATGTGGGCGTCAGATCCAGATAACCTTAGCATGTGAGCGCTGGCTCGCGCCTGCGCAGGGGGGTTCACGGGTGCGCACACGGAGTGTCCGAGTTTTGCATCATATTTTTAGCCCTCTTTGTTTGGCAGAATTTGAAAGGCACATTACCGTTTTTATTTTTTCACAACAGCCATATTCTCCTTAATAGCTTATTAATGTCTCAACAGCTATAATTTCATTTATTGGCTGTTTTAATTTTGCAACAGCTATTTTATTTTTAAATGACAGAGTTATGGCAGAATTCCAACAGTCATTTCTCTAGCTCTATTTAAACTCAAAACTCGAATTGTTTTTCTCTTTACATGGATGCAAGCGTTTAATTTGTACAAGTAATTCTTAATTTTATAACAAATGTGATGTTGGCCATGGGTATTGGCCATTTGGCATTGCTTACAGGAAACTCCTAATTACGTATGTTTGACCAAATTTGAAGTTTTTTGGTTCCCTGTAACTTAAAATGACATTTTCCGAATCAAACAATTAATTGTGTAATGCATGTTTTAATTTCTATTATTGATTGTTCAGTATACGTATATGCTAATAAGATGATCATTCCTTTTATTGTGAAGAAACATCGTTGTTACAATTCTCTGCTGCAAAGTAAAGAGATTAATTATTTGACTATATGTCACTGCTGCTATCATTACAGAATTTAATTGTTTATAAAAAAATAGTTTCCTTTAAATATGTTGGATTGTATTTGGAATACTAAGAAAATAGAAATTTTTTGTCTTACTTTCTTAATATGATTTTGTGATTCTTTCAAATATAACCAGTGACTTTTAATTGGTAGAGCTGGGTGGAGAAAAGAATTCTTATAGTTGGCACTTGAATGTTAGGACTAAAGGGTGGCTGTTGAGCTTGTTCTTGTTGTCATGCTTCATATAGAATGAAAATGATAAATCGTCATGAATCCAAAAGAACATGGGTAATATCACATTAATATCTATTTACATCTGTTTGTGCATGATATGCCATTAACAACCAAGTATTTTGTAACATAATAAATAAAATGTGTTTCCGGCGACAAGTGTAATGTCATTGATCCCTGCTGAATTATGATGTCATTGAAGTTTTGGGTTTTCAAATTGCATGTTGTTCGTGTTCATCTTGTTGTCATGTCCATTTTTTTGTCTGGTGGTAGACTTGACCATGTGAGAGAATGACATCTGATAAGTTTGTAGGGATGTAAAAGTAGCAGATAGTGTCTATACTGTATTTGTGTGTGTTGTCTTCTTGTGGATAGTGATACTAATATGGAAACTATTCAGAAATTGAAGTCATTATATATATTTGATAAAAAAGAAATTCAGATTCAGAGCGAATACGGGTATTTATTGGGTAACGGTGTGCTAAATGTGTATTACATTTGATATTACGCATCATATTGCATATGTCCTTATGTTCTGATCTGTCCTAGAAATCCTACCTCTGTTTGCCCAATTTGCGATGAAGATATAGAATTTACCTTATTGAACGGTTTTATTATTTGACATGCTTCAGGCTGTTAGATGAAGCAACATTTTAGTTTATTTATTCAAAGAGACCTATAATTGATTACTACATGTGAATTGCATATTAATTACTCAATTGTAGAGTATTAATGGATTGATGTCCAGTGTTGTATAATGCATCAATCATTCACATTACAAAAAAACGAGGCTTTAATTTTAAAAGATAAAAAGCTCCAACATGAAATTGTTTCTTGTGGATTTTCGAGTCTCTTACATTTTGTCATTGGGTGGTGCATGGGGTGTAATCCAAAACAGCACCTCATTTTCGTTTATGTTGCTAAAATTTTGATGACTAGTAATTGCATGTTCTCGGATGTGAAAATAGAAATGAGGCAAGTTTTGAAATGTTTTTTGTTTTGTTATTTGTAGGTGAGGATTGTGATTTGAAAACTGTAGATGTTTTGCCTTTTTTTATTTTTTTAGTACAATGCAGTTTTGGCGTATCCATTGAAACAGTCAATGTTTAATGGCCAATTTTATAGGATGGGTTGTCTAAGTGTTTAGGCTAGACTATTTTGAATCGAATTGATGAAAGCATTGCGTGGTATTTGTTGGGGTTCATTCAGGTATATACCTCGATTACGCAACAATGGGATTATTTCACTACTTGGGAATTGATGAACTTATGCAATTTTGGGAATCAAATACTGTAACCCCCATAGTGAATTCCAGGGGAATACTTGATAATTTTTTTGATTTCCGATAAACATATTTTTAGCCAACTCATGCTTAATCTTTTGGATATCAGACCATATTATGCTTCTAGTTAGTTGGGGTTTGTCCATTATTTATTTCCTTAACTATTAATTGCAAGCTGTATTGATGCTTGCCACATGTTGATTAAGGCCATGCTTCCATGCTTTAAGATTAGTTATGTTCAGTAAGTAAGAGACCATGGAACCATGGCCAAAAATGATTGGGTCATACCTCTGTTTGATTCATTGGGGCCATATTTCCCCACTTTATCAATAGATCATATTCTATTGGGATTTTTGCCCATGTCATTTCCTTATGCATGGGATCCAGAAGCCTTTATTTCAAATATTGCATCTGTAACGTCCCAGTTCAGCATGATTCGAATAGTCAGATCTGTATGTACGAAATATAATGTTCATGTATACATATTCGACATTTGGATAATCTCTTGCATTTGGATCATCTGATTTGCATGGTAATATTTGTTGCTTAACTTGTCAATTGTCTTGACCATTCATAAGCATTGTGCCATAACAATAGTTTAAGTTTGTTTAAAAAAAACCCCTTGTTTACCTCAAAGTGTAGGGGTGCCTAGCTAAAGTTCTTTTACCAGAACCTAAGAAATGAAAATTAGGTCATAAAAGTTTTGATTGCATGTTTATTAGATATGCTCAAAATAGTGCTTCATATAGACTCCTAGTTGTTAGAAGTGAACCAAATATCATGGAGCCTAATACTATTGTTGAGACCATGTATGCCAACTTGTTAAATCTATTTATGGTTTAAATCAAGCTCCAAAATAATGGAATGATAAATTTGATTGTGTTTTGCTATCAAATGGGCAAAATGATTTTAAAAAAAACTTGTAGCTACTCCATATAATAGCGATCATTTGAAGAGTTATGAGATATTTGAAAGGAACTCTTGTATATGGTTTATTTTTTTAGCGATCCATCAGTTTTAGAAGGTTTTACAGATGCAAACTGAATCTCTGATTCAGATGATCTTAAATCCACAAGTGGTTATGTTTTTACACTTGGTGGAGGTGTGGTGTCTTGGAAATCATCCAAGCAAACATGTATTGCTCGGTCTAATATGTAGTCCGAGTTTATATCGTTGGAGAAGGCATGTAGTAAAGCCGAATGGCTTAAAAAACCGTATTGATGATCTTCCCATTTGTGAAAAACCAGTACCGTCTGTGTATATCCATTGTGATAGTCAAGCTCCAATTGCAAACGCCAAAAATAAAGTTTTAAATGGGAAAAGTAGGCATATACACCTAAGGCACTCTATTGTGAGGCAGCTGCTAGATCATGGGATAGTATCCCTTGATTATGTGTGGTCAGAGATGAATTTGGCAGATCCTCTATCAAAACCACTAAATAGGAAGTTAGTGGAAAGTGCATCGAGGGGAATGAGACTTATACCTAAAACATAGGTCAAGAGTGATGGTAACCCAACCTATGTGATTGATGATCTCATGAAGAAGGTCCATATGGGTAACAACAAGTCACTTGTTGATAGTGAGGAGCACTATCATTATATTCCTGACCTTTCTTATGGTGTAGACAGTGCTATCGACGATGAGAAAGGATGAGCATATGGCTCTTAATGGAAACCATAGCCCTTGTTAGGTGGTGTGCATAATCGTCGAGCATACCTGATGGGTCCACCTATATGGGTGTTTAAGTGGGGACGCTTCCTATGCGAATTTGTGTACATTTGCTAGAGCACTCATGAAAATCCAGGTATGGCGCTTGGCCGAAACGTGCCAACCCGTAAGAGCAAGCAACTATTCATTGATGATTCAATATAGGTTGTGAGTCAATGTTTTACAATAAAGGAGATTGGTTCATAGAAACTATATGTTTCACCAACTTCTGGTAGAACACACTTTCATTCCCTAAGTAATGGTTCATAGACCGAAAGTCACCATTGCTAATGTATTGAATCGTCGTATTCGATCTCACATCTATTCCTCCTCTTCTTATATCCTTATCTTTGAATTTTGAAATAGTGCGGGATTGTTGGATGTTTCATTCAATTCAAAGCCAAACTTTAGCCCCACATTGGATGGGAGAACACACTTGGTTGGGTTTATAAGAGACTTCTTATAAATGGGCTATTGGACTTGTTACTGGGCTAGGATTTGGGGGTAGCTCGAGTGCGCATGAGCCCAAGCAAGGGGCCGAGCCCAAACCGGGTTGAACCGAATGGAAAATGTGGGCGTCGGATCCGGATAACCTTGCCGTGTGAGCGCTGGCGTCGCGCCTGCGCAAGGGGGCTCACGGGTGCGCGCGCGGAGTGTCCGTGTTTTGCATCATATTTTGTAGCCCTCTTTGTTTGGCAGAATATGAAAGGCCCATTACGGTTTTTATTTTTTCCCAACAGCCATATTCTTCTTAACAGCCTATTTAATGTCTCAACAGCTATAATTTCATTTATTGGCTGTTTTAATTTTGCAACAGCTATTTTATTTTTAAATGACAGAGTTATGGCAGAATTCCAATAGTCATTTCTCTTGCTCTATTTAAACTAAAAATTCCAAGAGTTAAGACACTGCGAAAATTCATTCTTCCACGAACAAAATTCGTTGCTGCTGTTGCTTCCTCGGTTATGTTCTGTTTGCCTCTACCTCCACAAACGCGAACAGATCCTCCCGTTCTGCAGATCCTCTATTGTAGTAGATCCCTTGCTGCTGTCAACCCCTTGCTATTCCTCTTCATCTTCTTGCGAGATCGAAGATCAGTTGCTGCTCACTGGAGCCTTGAATCGTGAGTGCACACTTACAGGGCCGTTGCCATTGAATCCTGGAGGGTAGCCGCTGGACCTGACTTGCACCGAGTTCACACTCTGAGGGCGGAAAACTACTCTTAAGAACAGTGCCTAGCACGCCTCGGTAAACCGATAAGGTCTTTCTTTCTCTGTTTTAAGAGCACCATCCTCTTAAAATCTCGGAAATTATCCAACACTCTTAAGAGTAGATTTTATGGATGCTGCTATTGTTCCTGCTAACCACCTGTATGCTCTCTCTGAACTCGAATTGTTTTTCTCTTTAATCGGATGCAAGCGTTTAATTTGTACAAGTAATTCTTAATTTTATAACAAATGTGATGTTGGCCATGGGTATTGGCCATTTGGCATTGCTTACGGGAAACTCCTAATTACGGATGTTTGACCAAATTTGAAGTTTTTTGGTTCGCTGTAACTTAGAATGACATTTTCCGAATCAAACAATTAATTGTGTAATGCATGTTTTAATTTTTATTATTGATTGTTCAGTATAAGTATATGCTAATAAGATGATCATTCCTTTTATTGTGAAGAAACATCGTTGTTACAATTCTCTGCTGCAAAGTGAAGAGATTAATTATTTGACTATATGTCACTACTGCTACCATAACTGAATTTAATTGTTTATAAAAAATAGTTTCCTTTAAATATGTTGGATTGTATTTGGATTACTAAGAAAATGGAAATTTTTTGTTCTACTTTCTTAATAAGATTTTTTTGATTCTTTCAAATATAACCAGTGGCTTTTAATTGGTAGAGCTGGGTGGAGAAAAGATTCATATAGTGGCACTTGATTGTTAGGACTAAAGAGTGAATGTTGAGCTTGTTCTTATTGTCATGCTTCATATAGAATGCAAATGATAAATCGCATGAATCCAAAAGAACATGAGTAATATCACATTAATTTTTATTTACATCTGTTTGTACATGATATGCCATTAACAACCAAGTATTTTATAACATAACAAATAAAATGTGTTTCCAGCGACAAGTGTAATTTCATCGATCCCTGCTGAATTATGATGTCATTGATGTTTTGGGTTTTAAAATTGCATGTTGTTCTCGTTCATCTTGTTGTCATGTCCATTTTTTTGTCTGGTGGTAGGCTTGACCATGTGAGAGAATGACATCTGATAAGTTTGTAGGGATGTAAAAGTAGCAGATAGTGTCTATACTGTATTTGTGTGTGTGGTCTTCTTGTGGATAGTGATACTAATATGGAAACTATTCAAAATTGAAGTCATTATATATATTTGATAAAAAAGGAATTCAGATTCAGAGCGAATACGGGTATTTATTGGGTAACGGTGTGCTAAATGTGTATTACATTTGATATTACGCATCATATTGCATATGCCGGTCCTTATATTCGGATCTGTCCTAGAAATCCTACCTCTGTTTGTGTAACAACCCTAGTGTGCAAATACTAAGTAATCGTTAAATTCATCCAAGTTTCTCGTACATGTGCACACTAATCCCGGGGAATGGAAAGATTTGCAAATTGCCCCTCGATTTTTCATTTATACCCAAATGAGGGTATCAATGTAAGATTGGGCTTAAGGCAAATTTCTTTAAGTGAAGGGTTATTGTGAAAAAGGGAAATGAGATATTTGCAATGGCAAACTTGTAATAAAATCAAGCATTTGGATGGCTAATTTTGGAAAAAAAGAAAGAAAAAAAAGGAAAAGAAAAGAAAATGGGGGTATGGCAATAAGTTTGCCATACCAAAGTACACCTAACCCCCCCATCTCTCCCCTCACCCTACACCATAACCCCCCCTCTCCCCTCTCCTAGGTCCCTTTCTCTCCCCCTCTCTCCATTATTTTCAGCCCATGGCTGAAATTAGCTAGGGAAAAAAAAGGGAAAAGAAAAAGGAAGAGAAGAAAGAAGAGAGAAAGAAGAAGAGGAGGAGGAGGAGGAGGAAATCCAAGATTGGAGGAGATTTCTTGCAAACCCAAGGCATCACTTGAAGCTCCAAGGAGGTAGGAACTTCTCACCTCTCCCTCTAGTTATAGGTGATGGAAAGAAGCTTGTATGTTTGGGTTTTCTTCGAAATTTGGGAAGAATGTTGTAGAGCTAGGATTCTTGTTGCATGCTTGACAATTTTCTGAAACTTTAGATAAGTGCTGGGATTAAATGGCTATTAGGAATGCTCTTAAAATTTTATATGATATTTCTCTTGTAGTTATGAGCAACTTTCATGTTCATCACTTTTTCTGATTCGAACTGGAAGTTGGGGTAAAAATTCGAATTGTGCAACATGCCAGGAATTCTGTCAAGCTGTACACATTTCAGTAAAACGAGCACCACTACCTGTACACATCTTGGATTTTATTGATTTTGGTCTTGTTGGAAAGCTAACATGGTTTTCTCAAAGTCCATCGCGACTTGTATTCGAAATTCTGGCTAGA
Source organism: Scilla litardierei (assembly GCA_030789695.1). Classification (NCBI taxonomy): domain Eukaryota; kingdom Viridiplantae; phylum Streptophyta; class Magnoliopsida; order Asparagales; family Asparagaceae; genus Scilla; species Scilla litardierei. The sequence continues at coordinate 52,712,503 of CM061136.1, read as the reverse complement.
ATATGCCCAAAATTGGCATTGAACACAGACACAGAAATCTGTCTGCAGAACAGTTTTGACACCCTTTACCTAATAATTCACCATAAATCACATACTCCATAGTTTTGCATGAAAGTTTATATGTGAACTCAAAACTGCCATATATACAATTTTCATTCAGTAAGTTTTGTTAAATTCTCACTGGAAATGACTGTTAATCATTGATGTTGTGACTGTTGACGAAATTTCAGCAAATTGCATTGTTTGCTAATGACTAGATTATTGTTTTGGTTTACTTCGGAACATATCGCTAATGTGGATTCATCAGTGATTAAGTGCTGTCTAGGTATGCTACTTTATGTTGCAAGTTTGGAAATGTATGTTTATGTTCATGGCTTATGAAGCTCGCAAGTTGTTGTGAACATCCCGATGAAAAGAATGCATTGGATCTCATTTTACATGCTTCATACTCTAGGTTTAATGATTAGTTAAAAGACAACCTAGGGTGTTCTCGTTCCACTCGAAGTGGGTGAGTGCCCTAGGAGGGGTTGGGGAAACCAAGGTAACGAGTGAGCATGCGGGGGATGGACTGCTGAGTTGTGGGCCACTCCCGACGAGCCCTCAGCGGCGGGGAGTTGGTGCGGTTGTGGTTGAGATTGGTTGTGTTGGTGAATGGCTTCTTTCGTAAGAGCTTGTCTCGGGAAGTCGTAGCATTCCACCCACTTTACCGGGTGAGGTCCAGTCCCCGATGTCTGACCCGTTACTGAGGTTTCGAATTCATGCATGAAAACTAACCTATAAAGAAAAAAAACATTAACTCTGGAATGTGATGCCTTTTCCTTTGTTGTGATTCCTTGTTGTGCACTATGATTAGAGTAGTAGAGTTGTGGAGTTCCTACTGGGCACGCTGTGACGTGTCCTCCCCCTTACAGGTCCAGGCACTGGTTCTCTGGCGGCGGGCCCGGGAGTGGAGACCCCGAAGGGCAGCTCGTCTCAGCAGGGTCCGTAGTGTTGTGGTTAGTGTGGGTCGCGTGGTGTAGTTTTGGGTTGTGTGTGTGTGATGAACGCAGTTTTGTACCCCTGTTCCCTTTGTACCCCATAGGGTTGAGTTGTAATTTTGTGGGAGCTTTTGCTGTTGGGGTTGTACAGTGGACTTGTGCAGTACTGGCCATGTAGTAGCGGTGCTCTGTGACTCTTGGATGTTCTGTTCGTCGTATTTTACCTTACTGCCTGTGTTGTAGTGTCTTGTACTATCCTCCTGTATTGGAGCTGTACTGTTCTGTTAATCGTTCAGTATGTACTTTACTGCATGTGTTTTCTCAGCGTTTCCAGTGGCCTACGTGACTTTGGTGTGTACTTTAGCGCTTGGTACTCTAATACCGCGGCTTGTTACGTCGACCCTCCCTATTTTGGGCAGCGGGGCGTGACAGGTTTTGTGGTGGCCCACGCAGGTCCGCGCCCACTGCGATACGCGTAAAGGGAACACATGTAAGGCTCCAAAATTTCAGTACACGACACTAATGCATTTGTTCTATTTCTCGCCTGCAGATGGAAGGTGGGAACGGGAGTTCTGGCTGGACCGGAACATCTGATGGTGGGATTGGCCCAGCTGGTGATGTGCAGTCTTCGGGTGACAGGACCTCAGAGTCAGCCCTGATGGCTAAGGACCTGATGGGCATTTTAGAGCACATGGGTCAGATGGAGGAGAGGGCAGTGGCGCCGAAGCCGCCGAGCTACAAGGAGTTCAGGACACTGCGTCCGCGATACTTCTCGGGCAGGGAGAGTAGCCTCGAGGTAGATGAGTGGCTGCGGCACACTGAGGATGATCTGACGATGTGTCGGTATCCCCGAGACGGTTGGGTAGAGTTGGTGAGGCGAAAGTTGACCCATCAAGCTAGAGACTGGTGGGAGGCTCAGGAGTGGCGACTGAAGAGGAACATTGCTTGGGAGACCTTTCGGGAGTTGTTTGAGGCCAAGTTCCTTCCAGAGGCAGCGAAGGGTGAGTTGAGGCAGAGATTTGAGCATTTGACTCAGGATGGGAGGACGGTGGATGCGTATGATGCAGAGTTCTCGTTGCTGAGCAAGTACGCACCAGAGCTTGTAGCGACAGATGCCATCAGAGCCAGGTGATTCCGCAAGGGACTAGACGTAGAGTTTCGGGCGGCCATGTCTACTCAGGAGTTATTGACTCAGGAGGCCGTACTGCGTCTGCCAGACAGCATGAGACCCACCTATGGAGTATGGGGAGGCCACCAGCCAGTGACAGGCGACCGGCTGCTCAGCAGAGGACTGTGCCTGGCCCAGTTCAGCGGGTGACATTCAAGCGACCGGGGGCTCCACCTCCGACACAGAAGGGACCTTCATGCTACAGATGCAGGAAGTCAGGGCATGTGCAGAGAGACTGCCGAGTTACGAGTGCCAGGTGCTATACATGTGGAGAGCCGGGACACATCAGCAGATTTTGCCCACAGTCGGCTCATGCCCCGGTGCCACCGGCGTCAGCAGCTGTCCGGCCTACACAGCAGAGACCTCTTCCACCACCGCCACAGCGGCTTGCCCTTCCGGCACCGTCAGGATCGAGACCGTCTGCACCGAGAGGACCCCCTCCACCTCCCCAGCAGCGACGAGGGAACCAGGGGGCAGTTCCTCCACCGAGGCGGCAGCAGTACACCATGACCCCAGTAGAGACTTCGGAGGGTGCTAGTCGAATGATCACCGGTATGAATCTTGCCCCTATGCAGTCTATTAGATTGAGCCTCAGTTATTCTATTTATCTAGTTGGCTGAGTTTTATTGTTGTGATACTTAGGTATTGTTAGAGTAGCCTCCTACCCTGCTATGTCCTTATTTGACACTGGAGCGTCACATTGTTTTCTGTCGAAGAAGTTTGTGACGCAACACTCCATAGTAGTTGACACCTTTGCTGCTAGTTGGAATGTTCACACCGGAAATGGGGTTATTTGTAGTGTCTCTGGGATACGGAACTGTCCTGTTGAGATCAGGGGACGAGAGTTGTATGCAGACTTTTTGGCGATTGAGTTACCCGACTATGAGGCAGTGTTTGGAATGGATTGGTTGGGGATGTTCTATGCTAACATAGACTGTAGACTAAGGAGGGTAGTTTTTCGGATCCCTGACCATCCAGAGTTTGAGTTTTGGGATGGTAGTAGCGAGCTTGAGCCCTTGAAGTTTCGAGCTACGGTCGTAGAGTATTTGGACATGGAAGTAGAGCCCGTATTACCAAGGGTTGTTGAAGAATTTCCTGACATCTTTCCAGATGACATCTTTGGATTACCCCCAGATAGGTCCCTGGAGTTTACTATTGATCTGATTCCAGGCGCTCAACCGATAGCGAAGGCTCCATACCGTATGGCCCCATCGGAGTTAGCTGAGCTCCGCAATCAGTTGACCGATTTATCAGATAGGGGATTGATTCGCCAAAGTGTGTCACCGTGGGGAGCGCCAGTGTGCTTGTGAACAAGAAGGATGGATCTCGGAGGATGTGCATTGATTATCGAGAATTGAATAAGGTGACAGTGAGGGATAAGTACCCTCTTCCCCGGATCGATGATATTTTTGATCAGCTTGGTGGATCCCGGGTGTATTCGAAGCTAGATTTGCGAAGTGGGTATCACCAAGTGAAGGTGAGAGAATCTGATGTCCCAAAGACCGCATTCCGTACTCGATACGGTCAATATGAGTTTCTGGTGATGCCTTTTGGAGTGACGAATGCCCCAGCTACTTTCATGAGGCTGATGAATCAGATCTTCTTCGAGTATTTAGATAAGTTTGTGGTGGTATTTATCGATGACATCCTGGTTTACTCGAAGAATGAGGATGAACATGCTGAGCATCTGCGGATGGTTTTGAATACCGTCAGGCAGCACCGATTGTACGCTAAGTTCAGCAAGTGCCAATTTTATTTGACCAAGGTTGCGTTTCTTGGACACATAGTCTCTGGAGACGGAGTGTCTGTTGATCCTGAGAAGGTTGCTGCAGTAGAAGGTTGGCCTATACCTCGGACAGTCACAGAGATTCAAAGCTTTTTGGGGTTGGCTGGGTACTATCGGAAGTTCATTAAGGATTTCTCGAAGATTGCCTCGCCTTTGACTCATTTGACGAAGAAGGATGTTGCGTATGTCTGGTCGAAGGAATGCCAGCGTGCGTTCGATGAGCTGAAGCATCGGTTGACCACTGCTCCTATCTTAGCTATCCCTGACCGTTCGGGTGGGTTTGAAGTTTTCTGTGACGCGTCTGGCAGAGGACTAGGCTGTGTCCTTCATCAGCACGGGCGAGTGGTGGCATATGCTTCCAGATTGTTGAAGGAGCATGAACTGAACTATCCCACTCATGACCTGGAATTGGTAGCAGTGATCCTGGCTTTGAAATTATGGAGACATTTCTTGCTAGGTGAACACGTGAAGATATACACTGACCATAAGAGTCTAAAGTATGTGTTCACTCAGAAGGAGCTTAATATGAGACAACGACGATGGTTGGAATTAATGGCTGAATATGACATTGATCTGCTATACCATCCTGGGAAGGTGAATGTGGTGCCAGATGCTCTTAGTAGATTACCCGCCGTAATGAAGCTAACCTCTCAACCACAACTTCGGTGGGCAATCCGACAGATGAGAATAGAAGTTGTACTCCCAGGAGAGAAAACTGTTATGATGGGGCTGCAGATCCAGTCTGATTTGGTGAACAGGATTAAGGCAGCTCAATCAGGGGATGCCAAGTTGAAGAGGATCCGAGAGCAAGTGGAAGCTGAACTTCGTACCGATTTTCATATTCACGAAGATGGGTCGTTGAGATTTGGGAACCGGGTTTGTGTGCCAAGTGGTGAGATTCGGGAAGAACTATTGAAGGTGGCACATAGTTCCCCATATTCTATCCATCCTGGAGGGACCAAAATGTACCGATATTTGAAGCAGTATTATTGGTGGTCAGGAATGAAGAAGAGTGTAGCCAAGAGTGTGGCGTCCTGCTTGGTTTGCCAGCAGGTGAAGGCTGAGCACCAGAGAACTGCAAGATTGTTGCAGCCTCTCCCTATTCCAGAATGGAAGTGGGAGCATATGACCATGGACTTTGTGACTGGTTTACCTCGGACGCCTAGGGGCAATGATGCGATTTGGGTCATCATAGATCGATTGACCAAGTCGGCACATTTTATTCCGTTCCGAGTTGGACAGTCAACAGAGAATCTGGCTAAGAGGTACATGGAAGAGATCCTGAAACTGCATGGAGTCCCAGTGAGTATAGTATCTGATAGGGATAGCAGATTCACCTCACATTTCTGGAAAAGTTTACAGGCTAGTCTGGGGACGCGTTTGAATTTCAGTACTTCATATCATCCTCAGACTGATGGACAGTCGGAAAGAACCATTCAGATTCTTGAAGATATGCTGCGAGCGTGTATGCTTGATTTCAAGGGTTCGTGGGAGGACCATCTGCATCTAGTCAAGTTCGCATACAATAACAGTTATCAAGCAAGTATTGGCATGGCTCCCTTCGCAGCTCTGTATGGAAGGCAGTGTAGGTCTCCTTTAAGTTGGGATGACGTTGGAGACAGGGAGTTTTTAGGACCAGACTTGGTGGCGGCAACCACAGATGTGGTGCGGACAGTCAGAGAGAATCTGCGCATCGCGCAGGACCGTTATAAGCACTGGGCTGATACTAAGCGGAGACCCTTAGAATTTCAGCCAGGGGATTACATGTTCCTAAGGATTTCACCGGTTCGTGGGACCATCCGATTTGGCAAACGTGGGAAGCTGAGTCCTAGGTACATTGGTCCGTTCGAGATTTTCGCTAAGGTCGGTGAAGTTGCATATCGGCTAACATTGCCACCGGCACTCGAAGGTGTGCATAATGTCTTCCATGTGTCCCAACTCAGAAGATATGTGGGAGATCCCAAACATGTTGTAGATTTTTCAGAGATAGAAGTACGGTCGGATCTCACATATGAGCAGCAACCAGTGGCTATCTTGGACCGGAGGCTGAAGACGTTGAAGAAGAAGACCATTGACTTGGTGCGGGTCATGTGGCAGCAAGAGTCTCCGGGAGAGTCAACTTGGGAGCGAGTAGATGAGATGCAAGAGAAATAACCGTACCTGTTTGAGCAATGACTGTTGTATCTTATATTTTCTGCAGTTGTTGGGTATTGTATATAAATGACTGCTCTCCTGATTTTGTTAAATTTCCAAGGACGGAAATTTTTCTAAGGAGGGTAGGGTGTAACAACCCTAGTGTGCAAATACTAAGTAATCGTTAAATTCATCCAAGTTTCTCGTACATGTGCACACCAATCCCGGGGAATGGAGAGATTTGCAAATTGCCCCTCGATTTTTCATTTATACCCAAATGAGGGTATCAATGTAAGATTGGGCTTAGGCAAATTTCTTTAAGTGAAGGGTTATTGTGAAAAAGGGAAATGAGATATTTGCAATGGCAAACTTGTAATAAAATCAAGCATTTGGATGGCTAATTTTGAAAAAAAAAGAAAGAAAAAAAAGGAAAAGAAAAGAAAATGGGGGTATGGCAATAAGTTTGCCATACCAAAGTACACCTAACCCCCCCATCTCTCCCCTCACCCTACACCATAACCCCCCCCCTCTCCCCTCTCCTAGGTCCCTTTCTCTCCCCCTCTCTCCATTATTTTCAGCCCATGGCTGAAATTAGCTAGGGAAAAAAAGGGAAAAGAAAAAGGAAGAGAAGAAAGAAGAGAGAAAGAAGAAGAGGAGGAGGAGGAGGAGGAAATCCAAGATTGGAGGAGATTTCTTGCAAACCCAAGGCATCACTTGAAGCTCCAAGGAGGTAGGAACTTCTCACCTCTCCCTCTAGTTATAGGTGATGGAAAGAAGCTTGTATGTTTGGGTTTTCTTCGAAATTTGGGAAGAATGTTGTAGAGCTAGGATTCTTGTTGCATGCTTGACAATTTTCTGAAACTTTAGATAAGTGCTGGGATTAAATGGCTATTAGGAATGCTCTTAAAATTTTATATGATATTTCTCTTGTAGTTATGAGCAACTTTCATGTTCATCACTTTTTCTGATTCGAACTGAAAGTTGGGGTAAAAATTCGAATTGTGCAACATGCCAGGAATTCTGTCAAGCTGTACACATTTCAGTAAAACGAGCACCACTACCTGTACACATCTTGGATTTTATTGATTTTGGTCTTGTTGGAAAGCTAACATGGTTTTCTATGTCGAAATTCTGGCTAGAATATGCCCAAAATTGGCATTGAACACAGACACAGAAATCTGTCTGCAGAACAGTTTTGACACCCTTTACCTAATAATTCACCATAAATCACATACTCCATAGTTTTGCATGAAAGTTTATATGTGAACTCAAAACTGCCATATATACAATTTTCATTCAGTAAGTTTTGTTAAATTCTCACTGGAAATGGCTGTTAATCATTGATGTTGTGACTGTTGACGAAATTTCAGCAAATTGCATTGTTTGCTAATGACTAGATTATTGTTTTGGTTTACTTCGGAACATATCGCTATTGTGAATTCATCAGTGATTAAGTGCTGTCTAGGTATGCTACTTTATGTTGCAAGTTTGGAAATGTATGTTTATGTTCATGGCTTATGAAGCTCGCAAGTTGTTGTGAACATCCCGATGAAAAGAATGCATTGGATCTCATTTTACATGCTTCATACTCTAGGTTTAATGATTAGTTAAAAGACAACCTAGGGTGTTCTCGTTCCACTCGAAGTGGGTGAGTGCCCTAGGAGGGGTTGGGGAAACCAAGGTAACGAGTGAGCATGCGGGGGATGGACTGCTGAGTTGTGGGCCACTCCCGACGAGCCCTCAGCGGCGGGGAGTTGGTGCGGTTGTGGTTGAGATTGGTTGTGTTGGTGAACGGCTTCTTTCGTAAGAGCTTGTCTCGGGAAGTCGTAGCATTCCACCCACTTTACCGGGTGAGGTCCAGTCCCTGATGTCTGACCCTTTACTGAGGTTTCGAATTCATGCATGAAAACTAACCTATAAAGAAAAAAAACAGTAACTCTGGAATGTGATGCCTTTTCCTTTGTTGTGATTCCTTGTTGTGCACTATGATTAGAATAGTAGAGTTGTGGAGTTCCTAATGGGCACGCTGTGACGTGTCCTCCCCCCTACAGGTCCAGGCACTGGTTCTCTGGCGGCGGGCCCGGGAGTGGAGACCCCGGAGGGCAGCTCGTCTCAGCAGGGTCCGTAGTGTTGTGGTTAGTGTGGGTCGCGTGGTGTAGTTTTGGGTTGTGTGTGTGTGATGAACGCAGTGTTGTACCCCTGTTCCCTTTGTACCCCGTAGGGTTGAGTTGTACTTTTGTGGGAGCTTTTGCTGTTGGGGTTGTACAGTGGACTTGTGCAGTACTGGCCATGTAGTAGAGGTGCTCTGTGACTCTTGGATGTTCTGTTCATCGTATTTTACCTTACTGCCTGTGTTGTAGTGTCTTGTACTATCCTCCTGTGTTGGAGCTGTACTGTTCTGTTAATCGTTCAGTATGTACTTTACTGCATGTGTTTTCTCAGCGTTTCCAGTGGCCTGCGTGACTTTGGTGTGTACTTTAGCGCTTGGTACTCTAATACCGCGGCTTGTCACGTCGACCCTCCCTATTTTGGGCAGCGGGGCGTGACAGTTTGCCCAGTTTGCGATGAAGATATAGAATTTACCTTATTGAACGGTTTTATTATCTGACATGCTTCAGGCTGTTAGATGGAGCTACATTTTATTTCATTTATTCAAAGAGACCTATAATTGATTAGTACATGTGAATTGCATATTATTTACTCAATTGTAGAGTATTAATAGATTGATGTCCAGTGTTGTATAATGCATCAATCATTCACATTACACAAAAAACCGAGCCTTTAATTTTAAAAGATAAAAAGCTCCAACATGAAATTGTTTCTTGTAGATTTTCGAGTCTCTTACATTTTGTCATTGGGTGGTTGAATGGGGTGTAATCCAAAACAGAACCTCATTTTCGTTTATGTTACTAAAATTTTGATGACTAGTATTTGCATGTTCTCGGATGTGAAAATAGAAATGAGGCAAGTTTTGAAATGTGTTTTGTTTTGTTATTTGTACGTGAGGATTGTGATTTGAAGACTGTAGATGTTTTTCCTTTTTTTATTTTTTTAGTACAATGCAGTTTTGGCGTATCCATTGAAACAGTCAATGTTTAATGGCCAATTTTATTGGATGGGTTGTCTAAGTGTTTAGAATAGACTATTTTGAATCGAATTGATGAAAGCATTGTGTGGTATTTGTTGGGGTTCATTCTGGTATATACCTCGATTACGCAACAATGGGATTATTGCAATACTTGGGAATTGATGATCTTATGCAATTTTGGGAATCAAATATTGTAACCCCCATAGTAATTCCTGGGGAATACTTGATATTATTTTGTTGATTTTCGATAAACATATTTTTAGCCAACTCATGCTTAATCTTTTTGGATCAGGCCATATTATGCTTCAAGTTAGTTGGGGGTTGTCCATTATTTATTTCCTTAACTATTAATTGCGAACTGTATTGATGCTTGCCACATGTTGATTGGGGCCATGCTTCCGTGCTTTAAGATTAGTTATGTTCAGTAAGTAAGAGACCATGGAACCATGGCCAAAATTGATTGGGTCACACCTCTGTTTGATTCATTGGGGCCATATTTCCCCACTTTATGAATAGATCATGTTCTATTGGGATTTTTGCCCATGTCATTTCCTTATGCATGGGACCCAGAAGCCTTTATTTCAAATATTGCATCAGTAACGTCCCAGTTCAGCATGATTCGAATAGTCTGATCTGTATGTACGAAATATAATGTTCATGTATACATATTCGACATTTGGATAATCTCTTGCAGTTGGATCATCTGATCTGCATGGTAATATTTGTTGCTTAACTTGTCAGTTGTCTTGACCATTCATAAGCATTGTGCCAAAACAAGAGTTTAAGTTTGTTTTAAAAAACCCCTTGTTTACCTCAAAGTGTGGGGGTGCCTAGCTAAAGTTCTTTTACCAGAACCAAAGAAAAGAAAATTAGCTCATAGAAGTTTTGATTGAATGTTTATTAGCTATGCTCAAAATAGTGCTTCATATAGACTCCTAGTTGTTAGAAGTGAACCAAATATCATGGGTCACACCTCTGTTTGATTTAGTGGGGCCACATTTCCCCACTTTATGAATAGATCATGTTCTATTGGGATTTTTGCCCATGTCATTTCCTTATGCATGGGATCCAGAAGCCTTTATTTCAAATATTGCATCATTAACGTCCCAGTTCAGCATGATTCGAATAGTCTCATCTGTATGTACGAAATATAATTTTAATGTATACATATTTGAAATTTGGATAATCTCTTGCATTTGGATCATCTGATTTGCATGGTAATATTTGTTGCTTAACTTGTCAGTTGTCTTGACCATTCATAAGCATTGTGCCATAACAAGAGTTTGAGTTTGTTTTAAAACCCCCTTGTTTACCTCAAAGTGTGGGGGTGCGTAGCTAAAGTTCTTTTACCAGAACCTAAGAAAAGAAAATTTGAACATAAAAGCTTTGATTGCATGTTTATTAGCTAAGCTCAAAATAGTGCTTCATATAGACTCCTAGTTGTTAGAAGTGAACCAAATATCATGGAGCCTAACACTATTGTTGAGACCATGTATGCAAACTTGTTAAATCTATTTATGGTTTAAATCTAACTCCAAAACAATGGCATGATAAATTTGATTGTGTTTTGCTATCAAATGGGTATAATGAAAAAAAACATGTAGCTACTCCATATAATAGTGATCATTTGAAGAGTTATGAGATATTTGAAAGGAACTCTTGTATATGGTTTATTTTTTTAGCGATCTATCAGTTTTAGAAGGTTTTACTGATGCAAACTGAATCTCTAATTCAGATGATCTTAAATCCACAAGTGGTTATGTTTTTACACTTGGTGGAGGTGTGGTGTCTTGGAAATCATCCAAGCAAACATGTATTGCTCGGTCTAATTTGTAGTCCGAGTTTATTGCCTTGGAGAAGGCATGTAGTAAAGCCGAATGGCTTAAAAAACCGTCTTGGTGATCTTCCCATTTGTGAAAAACAGGTACCGTCTGTGTCTATCCATTGTGATAGTCAAGCTGCAATTGCAAAAGCCAAACATAAAGTTTTAAATGGGAAAAGTAGGCATATACGCCTAAGGCACTCTATTGTGAGGCAGCTGCTAGATCATGGGATAGTATCCCTTGATTGTGTGAGGTCAGAGATGAATTTGGCAGATCCTCTGTCAAAACCACTAAATAGGAAGTTAGTGGAAAGTGCATCGAGGGGAATGAGACTTATACCTAAAACATAGGTCAAGAGTGATTGTAACGACTAGTTTTCATGTATCTGGATTATTTATATTATATATATATATATGTTTTGGTGGATTTTCTCCTTATGCGTGGTTTTCGTCTCCGTAGCTTTCACTTTCGATCGTTTCGTCGTGTTTTCCTAGCTTCTTCAGTTGATCGTCGATTTCGGAGTAAATCATTCGTGACGGGCTTCATATCGGTCATATCTTATTGTTAGATCAAGCCTAGGAGTCTTAGGAATCGATCCCGGAGCTTTGCGCTCCATTTCGAAACTTTCTGTGCACGTTAGCCGGTACAAGAAGGGGAACCGACCGACTAGATGACGATTTAGTCGGTCGGCAAACCTTCATGGACCGACTAGTGGGCTTTGTTAATTATTCATGAGTTACTGTTTATCGTTAGTCGGTCTAAGAACATTTGTCGACCGACTAGGTTGCAAACTAGTCGGTCAGCAATCGTTCTTTAACCGACTAGCTCTATGATCATTTTTGATACCAAGTACTATTCATTCTTAGTCGGTCTAAGAACGTTCGTCGACCGACTAGATGAGAAACTAGTCGGTCAGTAGTTGTTCTTTGACCGACTAAATCTAAATCCTATTTTTGTACAGGAGTTACTGTTTACACTTAGTCGGTCTGCGTTGGTCAACCGACCGACTAGTTTCCAAACTAGTCGATTAGTGGTTGCTCTTTGACCGACTAATCAGTGTCGAAACCCTAATTTCTGGGCAGCCGCCAGATTCTTCCTATAAATAGACCCGATCACTTTCAGTTTCTTTCTTTTCTCCTGAGCCATTGTCTTCCCCAAATCCTTCTCCATCTTCCCCAAACCCTTCCTCCTTCATCTCAAGCCTATCTCCACCATCCCAAGCTCCATCTCACCTCCATTGGCCAAGCTTCAATCTCCTCTTCAAAGCCCCCTTTAATCCATTTTCTCCAGATTTTCCCCGTCATTTCAGATCTGAGCCGTGGTTCCCGGATCGTTCATCTGTTGCCGTGGTTGCTCGGCGTCGATCTTCCGCTTCTATACGGTAGTGTTCGATCCTTTAATGTTTTCACAACCCACATTGATATTGTGAAACCCTAATAAAAATGGTTATTAGACATCATAGGATTCAATTAAGAAACCGGTTCTAGATATCTTTTCTAATGTTGTTTCTCTATAGCAGTAGTCCATTCACCGTAGATAACATTTGTGTGACGTGCTTGTCGGCCGTCCTCGTCGGTATCAGGCAAGTGAAACTTGCATCTCTTGATTTGGGCCATGTCCTTAGGCCATTACATTGCTTTAGCGTAAAAGAGAATAGACAGTGAAAGGATAGCTGTCTAGACGCAATTGATCTAGTTTGACAACGAAGCTAGATCTGTCACCTTCATCATGCTTGTATGTCACGTTTAATTTCACTTGACGGTATGCGTATTAACTGTTCATGTCATCCATGCATCTTTGATTGTCATGTTTAATTCAATTAACGGTACGCGAATATCTGTCCATGTCATCGCATTTTGCCTGTCATGTTTAAATTCAATTAATGGTACGCGAATATCTGCTCATGTCATTGCATGCTTGAACACTCATCGTGATTGCGTAGCATCGCTACATACTAGTGCTACTTGTTTCGGCTAGGTACCAGTTTTGCGGGTACAACCCTAGGCCAATTACAAATCTGGCTCGTGGTCCAGAAAACGAGCTCAATACAGCCTGCGGGCAATAGGGCACTCGACTGTGTGTGAGTGATCCCTTGTACTTGAATACAGCCTGCGGGCAATAGGGCGCTCACATGTATGTGGGTGATCCCTTGTACTTGTTACTTGACAATACATGTCACACCTACCACTTGTTACTTGATACTTGTACTTCACTTGTTACTTCCATATGATACTTGCCATGCCATGCACCATACTTTAACTGCTAGATTGTTAGTTTACCTTTCTTTTAGTTTCCTTGCACAAGTCTTTCGACTTGCTGAAATGTGCCCCTTTTCTCTTTTGGGTGACACATGTTAGATCTCGAGCCTGAGTTTGTCGCTGAGGATGTGGTGTTTGCTGACGCTGAGTCAGGACCCGCGTTGATCGAGGACTTCGTGGACACTGGAGATCAGTCTTAGTGTCCTCGTAGAGCTTTCCCTTTTGTTTTAGGCTGCGTTTAGTTATCGGTGCGTAGCACCCATACTTTGTTATGTTTGTCCTCGTTGGCCTTGTTCTGGGCCTTTAGACTCTTTCTTTTAGCCTGGTGGCTTTTCTGGATGTTGAACTTAATTTTCATGTTGGACAAATTCTGAGATTTGAGATTTTATTTCTCTCTCCTTGTGTTATTATTGTTGTTCCGTTTGTGGTTACAGGGACCTGCTTATGTTTTATTGACGCCTATCGGGTTTGGGGCTTCGCAGCTCCACTCTCGTGCGGACCTTCTCACGTCTCGCCTCCATTTTAGGGAAGCGGGGCGTGACAGGTTTTGTTGGTTGCCCATGCAGGTCCATTTTGTAACTGCGATTATCAGAATAACGATAATAATATTAGAATGTCCAATAAACTAAGTTCGACATCCGAGTCATAAGCTATGAGTCTAATTTGTTTGGTTTTCTGTGTCATTAGATGGCAGGAAGGCGATTCACCCGTGGTGGAGGTAGTGGTGCGTCCCCTCATGACGAGGAGCCTGAGCGGGAACCCACCAATGGAATGATGATACGAATGATGCTTCAGATGATGCAGGTGCAGCAGGGCGTGCTCCTACAAGTCCAAAATGCTCCACTTGCTCGAGCTGGTCGGGCAATCCAGGATGCCCCTCGCTCCGAGCCGGGAGCGAAGCAGTTTTGGGAGCTGGGTCCTGCTTATTTTGATGGTTCTGAAGGTCCTTTGGCTGCGGATGAGTGGATAAGGAACATTAAGGATAACCTGGCAATGGCGAAGATTAACCCGGCTGGATGGGTTGATTTGGGTAAGAGGCAGCTGAAGGATAATGCCAGAAACTGGTGGGATGCTGAGGAGAAGATGTTGGAGGTGCCTATAGTTTTGGCTACCTTCAAGGCCAGATTTGATGGAGAGTTCTTCCCGAAGGCTGCTAAGCAGGTGATGCTGCAGCGCTTCATAGATCTGAAGCAGGGGAGCTTGTCGATGGATCAGTACCACCAAGAGTTCACGAGGCTCAGTCGGTTTGCACCAAAGATGGTGCAAGATGCCGATGAGAAAGCTTAGCGGTTCCTGCAGGGACTTGCTTTGGAGCTTCAGAGTTTTGTGTCTTCCTCTGATCTGGAATCTTACCAGAAGGTTCTGGTCGCTGTGAGGAGGCAGGAGTTGAACCTGAGCCAGAGGAGAGGACATGTTTCTGGTGCTGGGAAGAGGCCTGTTGTAATGACCCTAATTTCTATATACGCATATTTATTTTTGACGTAGATACGTCCGTATATTTTTGGGGAGTACGCTCATATTTTTCTTTTAATTATTTGATGTATGAATTTATTTTAAAAGATTTTAAACTATCATTTGGAATTAGTAAATGAAGTATATGGTAAGAAATACATGGTGTAATGAGGTATATGGTATTATCTAAGTATTCCTATTTTTCTAAAAAATAAAATTTTTGGAAAAATCCACATGATGACACATAAGTCCATAGGTGTCATATGCATTGCTCCTAAACATGCCACCTAAAGGGACACTTGGCTTTTAATTAAGAGAAAAACAAAAAAAATGAAAGAAAAAAAAACCACAACCTCACTTTCCTCTCTCCCTCAACCGAAACAACACAGGCCAAATCCCATTATCTCCTTTATTCATCTTGACAAAAGAAAATTTTGCACCCTTTTACTCATTCCTATCTTTCTCTTGGAGCTTGAAGTTTGGAAGAAGGAAGAAGCATTAGAGAGGAGGAAGGGCCTAAACAAGAGATTGAAGAGAAAGACAATTGAGGTAGGAACTCTAACCATGCTAGTTGGGATGCTAAGTTAAAATTGTGTAGAAAAGAAAAATTATCTCATGTTAATTGAAATTACAAATTTCTACGCAAAATGGTGTCTTTTTGCAATCCAAATTTGACACTTCTGGGGATGATTAATGTAATTCACAGGTTACCCATTCTGGTTTGTGGTAATAAGTGGTGAAAATGCTTAACATCTTCTTTGTGTAATTAAATCATATTCCATTGTTACAAAAGTAAAGAAATTACTGGGAATCAACTTGAAATATGTATATTACTCGGCATAATTAACCTCTACACAACCAACAATGAGTTATGGCATGACAGAAATGACATATAGATTGACCAATTGATCATTTGGAATTTGCATGTCTGAATGACAAATAAGGCCTTAAAGTTTTAACCATTTCCAAAGGTATCTTATGCAATTTGCAGATGTGAATTTTAGTAGCAACACATGAATTGTTCATGCAAAAAAAAACGTTAGTTACATGCCTCCACTTTTTTTTTGTCATTATATGCAATTAGCTTACTGGAAGTTTAGCACTTGGTTAATTGAAGTGTCAAATCTCTCCAGGCCTCTTTTTTTAGATGAACACATTTTATCAATTATTCAATTCATTTGGAGTCTCATTAGATGTACATGCAATAAATTATGAGTATGAATCAATTCAAACTGTATGCTTTCGAAGAAAAATATCTAGTCTGTAAATAGATATGATAACCAATCAATTGATAATAATTTACAGTATATATGATACTAATTTAAGGAAAGCATAATAATAAATGCTAATGAACTCAGCTTTTTTTGGTACTAGTTTGGGATTACGGGTTTCCCTACCCGAGTTGTATTTCTACACTTTTGCAACACCAGGTGTCACTTAGTTCAATAACCCACTGAACTTTGATCTAAATTTATTTTGCAACATTGATACTGCAACCGTCCTTAACATGCATGTAATTAGTCAGGTTATAATTAAACATTTGTTAATGAATATCATGATGAGAATTAAGTGTGAAGCATATTAATGTAGCATATCAATTAATGACATGTTAATGTTAAGTTTCACTTAGTGTACTTTTAAAACATCTTGTTAGTACTAAATTTCATTTAGTGTGCTTCTAATGTCATATGATTATTATGCTAAATAGTTAACCACATTGGTTGGTGCTAAAATGCATAAGAACAATGTTGATCTTTTCATCACATGCCTATATGTTTCATGTCGTTTGGATAATGATGAATAAATATTGGATTGAAATGTTTATGCGATGAAATGAAAGAAATAAAAATTGTGAAGCAGTGATGGAGACCGCTATACCATGTACAGAAATAAATTACGAAACTGAGAGTGAAATAGAGAGATAATGTCAGGAGTGCTCGATGCCTCTCTCAAAACAATGTGAGCGTTACTCCCAAGCGCAGGAGATCGTGCAAGTAGTATCTGGAGAGTCCAGAGTTGAATCCTCGGGACAAGTCGACCTGAGATAACACAAATTCAACTAATCAAATAAAATATACGGTTAAGAAAACAACCACCTTTGTGAAGGTGAAGAATAGTGTACGGATTGGTAGCAAAGAAAGTGGTTCCTAAAAGTATTACGGTATCACGAAAGTTTGGTATCCAATGAGACAAATATGCTACGGTTGTGAGTTCATTAGGAGTTTATAGTCGCTGAAATTTCACGTCTTTTAATGTCACACAACGCTTCACCCGGTCAAGGCATGAAGGCGTCGGAAGATAAATCGATGAAAACTAGTCAAAATAGCCTTAAACGTATTACTAGCAATGTTGATTTCATTAAACAATAATCACAGCGATAAGTTCAGATTAGAGAACACAAATTGGCTAACCTTATCAGGGCCTAGCCATATGGCACATCAACAATATCGATAGTAAGCAAATACCCATCAAATACGTTGTAGAAATCAACAAAACTAGCAATTTGGACATGATAATAGGGCTAAAGACATGAAATTTAGCAACTACATACTCCTAACTACATCACAACCATAGCACAAAGAGATTAGCCACGCATGGTGCAATAAAAATCAGTTTTGATAGCAAAATACATCGTTTAGATAGCAAAATACAAAGAAATACACCAAATACGGGGTATAAGTTCAAGAAATTATCACCAAATCTCCTCCTTAGAACCCAAAACTCTCTGAGAATAGGAAGAATAGTCTCTGGAAATTTTCAGAATTTTCTCCTGGAGAAATACGCACAGTAGCCGCTCCAAAAGTCCCAAAATACGCCAGAATACCCCAAAAACCCTAGGAATACGCTTAAATATAACTCATTGCGGGTTTAATAGCTTATCGGGTTCAAATTCGCACACGCTATCAATTAAAACCCGCACCCGCTGCCGCTGTCCATCCTGGCCATTCGATTCAGGCGGGATCGAACCTCGGAGCGCCACGTGTGCTCCAAGATTCGTGTCCCGCCCTATCGAACGCTCGGCTCCCGCATCCGCTAAAGCTATCCGACTTCGCCTCGGGATCGAGCGTGAACCATCCGATTAAATCATCGAACGGCTGCGATCGTCCCCCGCTTCTCTCCGCTGAGATACGCGTGGGCGAGAGTATCGGCCGTTGGATCATCATCCAACGGTTTATCATTTGCCGCGTCGCCTCGCATCTGAGGATTTCTGCAGGCCGTTCGATGGGCGATCAACGGTGCCCGATTGGCCACGTCGTCCGCATGCGAGGCTGTTCTCCGGTTGCTCGTGACCCGTTGGATTGCGATCCAACGGCTGAGATAATTCCGCCCGAAGATGATCCTGCGCCGTTCGATGGAGAGGGAGTCGCTGGGATTGCGCCGCGTGGCGCGCCAAGATTCGTGCGGCGTATTTTTAAAAGTATTTCTTCAATTAAATGGTATTCTGCATTCAAAAATACACAGTAATTAGCACAGATCTCAGAAAAATACAAATAAATAGTCGTTGGAATCGTGAGATCGAGACGATGCTAAGAAAAATATAAAAATGCAGAAGTACTCAATAGAATTCGTGTTTTGTGCACAAATAATGTGATTTCTCTAATAAATAATGGTGTACAAAATACGCACATATTAGAGAGCAATTAAGTATTATATAGGCACGTCATAGGACTAATTAGGGGGTTAAATACGCAATAATCAACCCGAATCACACCCCCCAACTAGCGTTTTGCTAGTCTCTAGCAAAACTGAGCGAAATACGATATCAAGTATACACTTAGATCACCTTATCAGGTCTCAAATCATTCATCACCATACTATAGAGACGAAAGAAAGTGTCCACACACTAATACCAAGATTTCATGCTCATTATATAATGGTACTCATGGGTTTACAATGAAAAGCAAGTATCTCTACAATGGCCATTAAGTCAACTTAACTTCACTTTCCATTACTTCATAGCGCATGGTATGCAAAGTCAATGGCTCACACCTTTCAATCAAAGTATATAACTTGGAGCGTAGATGTATCATGCAAAGCAAGCAAAAATAGATTGGTATCAAGACATACACACGTCAATTTTCATTCATAGGAAATCACACCATATCTTGTGCTTTCTTCAAGCTTTGGAAGTTCTCTTGCCTTGCTAATGATGCACACTTTTTCTTGCTCTTCTTTTCTCATTTTATTAGTTCTGCATAACGCGCATCAAGCAACATTTGCAGAAAAAATGTATAACTTGGATCGCTCCATCAAATGATTGAGGTTCCAGTCAATGGCTCCCAAATCGGACGATAATAGGGCATTAGGCCAAGAAGGACCCCTCGGACTGTACTAATCGAGCCAACCAAGTTATTTCTTTAATGACACATTTATTCGTCCATTCATTTTATTTTATTCTATCTTTTGTGTGTGCATAAATAACTTAGCAAGATAGCTTCCTTTTCTTTATTCTTTCACAAGAATGGGTTATCCTAATCATTTCAAAAGACAGTGTAGACTTTCCACCCAAGATCACACTAAGCATGCAAATAGCAATGAATATGAGATAAAAAGTACTGCTCCAGTCATTTTGTGATGGTGTGTTCCATTGAAAACATACGACTTGCTAATTCATAATTTCAAGATTCATTAAGTCATCATTCAATCCTACCATAGAGATATATCAAAAAAAAGATTCACCATGAGTACTAGCATTCATATCGAATGAGAATGAAATATCTAACAATAGCGGTGGAGGAAAATAAGTCATATGTGAACAGTGGTGAATGGATTTCGAGAATTGTCATCATATGAGGTTCATTTCTAGGTGTAATAAGCATTGGTGATAATTCTTGACTCAACCCCATTTTTATAAAAGGAAAAATTTTTTTTTGAAAAGGGAACTACTAAAAAAATAATAAAATAAAAATAAAAATAAAAAAAAATAAAAATAAAAAGTTTATACTCTCCCCCCAACTTAAGATAAGCATTGTCCTCAATGTTAAGGAGAGAGAATCATGGAAAGAACACACCTGATTAGTGACCACCCGAAGGTGGATCTGTGAGATCAATGGTGGTATCCTCTCTGGCCCAAAGCTCTTGAAAATGTTTCAGACGTTGTCCGTTGACTTTGAATTCATGGCCATCCTTTTCATTCACTAAGACCACTGCTCCATGTGAAAAGACTTCTTTGACAAAGTATGGTCCTGTCCATTTTAAGTGCAGCTTTCCTGGAAATATATGGAGTCTTGAATTGTACAGCAGAACCTTGTCTCCAACTTTGAATTCCTTTCGTAGGATCATCTTGTCGTGCACATCTTTCATCCTTTCTTTTGCGAGCTTTGCATTTTCATATGCCTCACGTCGTATCTCATCAAGCTCCATGATCTGCAATTTACGAGAAACATTTGATGAGTCATCAAGCACATTAAGTGTTTTAATTGCCCAAAAAGATTTATGTTCTAATTCAACAGGAAGATGGCAATTTTTTCCATAAACCAAACGAAACGGTGACATCCCTAAGATAGTCTTGTATGCTGTCCTGTAGGCCCATAGAGCTTCAGGCAAGCGAAGACTCCAATCTTTGCGTGTTGGATTCACTGTTTTCTGAAGAATGTTCTTGATTTCCTTGTTCGCCAATTCCGCTTGTCCATTTGTTTGAGGATGGTAAGGTGTTGAAACTTTATGTGTCACCCCAAATTTCTTCATTAGATTTGCAAAGAGCCTATTACAGAAATGAGAACCTCCATCACTGATAATGGCCTTTGGCACTCCAAAGCGCGAGAAGATGTTTTCTTTCAAAAATTTCAGCACAATGGAAGCGTCGTTGGACCTGCAAGGAATAGCTTCCACCCATTTAGAAACATAATCAATGGCAACCAATACAAATATATACCCAAAAGATGGTGGAAAAGGTCCCATGAAATCAATACCCCAACAATCAAATAATTCTATTTCTAGCATGGGATTCAAGGGCATCATGTTTCTTTTTGTAATTCCCCCCAACTGTTGACAACGCACACATGATTTACAATAAGCATATGCATCTTTAAACATTGTAGGCCAATAAAAACCACTCTGTAAAATTTTGGCAACAGTCTTATGAGCTGAAAAGTGCCCCCCACATACCCCATCATGGCAAAAATGTAAAACACTACCAAACTCATGGTCGGGTACACATCTCCTTACAATTTGGTCTCCACAGTATTTAAAAAGATAAGGATCATCAAAATAGAACGATTTTACCTCATGCTTGAAGCGTTTGAAATCTAAAGAAGACCAATGTGGAGGGGTTCTACCTGTCACCAAATAATTAGCTATATCTGCATACCATGGTAGGGTAGAAATGGCGAGAAGCTGCTCATCTGGGAATGAATCTCGCAATGGAATGGTAGGCGACTCGGTTCCCACCGTCAATCTAGAAAGGTGATCTGCAACATTGTTCTCAACTCCTTTTTTATCCTTGATCTGAATATTGAATTCCTGCAAAAGGAGAATCCATCGTATAAGTCTAGGTTTCGCATCCTTTTTAGATAAAAGATATTTAAGTGCAGAATGATCTGTAAAGATGAGAATAGGAGAGCCCAATATATAGCTTCTGAATTTCTCCAATGCAAACACCACCGCCAGCAACTCCTTCTCCGTAGTAGTATAGTTCCGTTGTGCTTCATTCAACGTTTTACTGGCATAGTAGATCACACAAGGAACTTTCTCTTTCTTTTGCCCAAGCACTGCCCCCATCGCGTAGTCACTTGCATCACACATAATTTCAAATGGCATGCTCCAGTTTGGAACCTGCAAAATAGGGGAGGAAACAAGTGAGTTCTTCAATTTATCAAATGAAACTTGACACTCTTGTGTCCATATGAAATCAGTATTTAAAGTTAATAAGTGGCAGAGGGGGCGGGAGATGGCGCTGAAATCCTTTATGAATCTTCGATAAAATCCTGCATGGCCTAGAAAGGATCGTATGTTCTTGACGCATTTTGGTGTAGGCAACTTCTCAATCACCTCAACTTTTGCTCTGTCTACCTGAATACCTGCTTTGGAGACTAGGTGTCCAAAAACCAAACCCTCAGTTGTCATGAAATGACACTTTTCCCAGTTTAACAGCAGGTTCTTTTCCTGGCACCTGTGCAAGACAAGAGCTAAGTTAGATAAACAATTTTCAAATGAAGTGCCATATACAGAAAAGTCATCCATAAACACTTCCATAGTCCTCTCAACCATATCGCTAAAGATACTCAACATGCAACGCTGAAAAGTAGCAGGTGCATTGCATAATCCAAAAGGCATTCTCCTAAAAGCGAAAGTTCCAAAGGGGCAAGTGAAGGTAGTCTTCTCTTGATCCTCTGGAGCAATCTCTATCTGATAATAGCCAGAATAACCATCTAGAAAACAATAAAATTCGTTACCTGCTACTCTTTCCAAGATTTGATCAATGAAAGGTAATGGAAAGTGATCTTTTCGGGTTTTAGCATTTAACTTTCTGTAATCAACACACATCCTCCAACCTGTGGTGGTCCGCATCGGTATAAGCTCATTGCTCTCATTTCTTACCACTGTGAGGCCTAATTTCTTCGGAACCACCTGTATGGGGCTAACCCATCTGCTGTCTGAAATAGGATATATTATACCTGCAGCAAGTAGCTTAAGAATCTCCCCCTTAACAACTTCTTTCAAAGTAGGATTTAATCGACGTTGCATCTCACATGTAGGTTTGGCATCATCCTCAAGATAAATATGATGAGTGCAAATTAAGGGATTTATACCTGTAATGTCCGCAATAGACCATCCAATGGCCCCTTTGTGTTCCCTAAGCACATCGAGCAAAGCACTTTCTTGTTCAGGTGTGAGTTTAGAGGATATTACCACGGGGAAGGTCTCCTCCTTTCCAAGGAAAGCGTATTTCAAATAGTCTGGCAGAGGCTTCAATTCCAACTTTGGATGCTCAATCTCTGAAGGTTGTTGTGGTGGCAATTCCACTGGCAATGTCTCGAACTTTGGCACCCATGCATCCCTCGATCTTTCATTTTTGCCCTGCACAAAATACGATTCATCAATATCGTCGAAATTATAATCAATAAAATTTGACGGGCATTCATACTTAGCCTCAAAATAATCTTCAATTAAACTCTCAATAAAACATACCTCTTTCACGTCATCCACATTCGCAGGTAACTTACATGATTTAAAAATGTTTAGCTCAAGTTTCATGTTACCAAAGCTTATCTTCAATTGTCCATCCCTACAATTTATCATAGCATTGCAAGTTGCTAGGAATGGACGTCCTAATATAATCGGAGTGCAATTACCTGATTGTGGCCCATGAATATCAAGGACGATAAAGTCCACGGGATAATAGAATTTGTCAACCTGGACCAGCACATCCTCCACGCATCCTCGTGGGATTTTCACCGACCTGTCTGCTAACTGTAGAACCACAGGTGTCGTCTTTAGCTCCCCCAATCCAAGCTGCACATAAACAGAGTAAGGTAAAATATTAACACTAGATCCCAAATCAAGTAAAGCATCTCCAAATTTCTTAGTTCCTATAATGCATGGGATAGTAGGAGAACCTGGATCCTTATATTTAGGAGGAGTGTCATGTTGTACCATTGCACTTACCTGTTGTGTTAAGAATGCTTTCTTTTTCACATTTAGACTCCGCTTTACAGTGCATAGCTCCTTCAGAAATTTAGCATATGCAGGCACTTGGTTGATTGCATCAAGTAATGGGATATTAATTTTTACCTGCTTGAAGATATCTCTTATTTCTTCCTGATACCTGTCTTTTGATGGTGGAGCAAGTCTGTGTGGGAATGGAGCTGGAGGTACATATGGTTCTGGCTCTTTTTCTGCTACCTCTTCCTCAACCTGCAAACTTTCAGGTGCTTGTGCCTCCTCTTTCTCCTCAGCTGGTTGTTCATGTCTAGGCATCTCTGGTTTTTCAATTTCACGTCCGCTACGCAATGTAGTCACTGCCTGACATGGTTTGACGTTGTTTCCTGAAAAAGAAGAAGAGGGATTCGTATTAGGATTTGCAATAGGCTGAGCAGGTAATTTACCTTTGTCTTGTGACGCTATAAATCTTGAAAATTTCTCAGTGAGCTGTTGTTGCATCTGAGCCATCTGTTGAACTGCAGCAGTGAGACTCTGAATTTCATTGTTCTGCTCCCTTTTCCCTTGATAATTGGAGTGATTAGGATGGTAATATGGAGTGGATGTCTGCTGCTTCTGCTGATATGAAGCACCTCCTTGGTTTGATGGGTTCTTCCAATTGTTGTTGTAGCCTTGATTTGCCACCCAATTCACCTCAGATTCTGGATTTCTGCCCAATTCTTTAATTGCTGGGATCAGTGGGTAGACGGTAGTATCGTGAACTGGCTTCTCACATATGACGCAGTATGGCTCTGATGTGACTGCCTTTGCTGCTCTGAGATCAATATTTTGTAGCTTTTGCGTCACCAATGCCTCCACTTGTGCCATCAATGCATCTTCAGGCTTCAAAACCTGCAAGCCACCTTTTGTTTGATGTGTAGAAATGGACCTGTCAAATTCTGAAGGTGGCTCCCATCTTCTTGCATTCTCTGCAATGTTTTCCAAATATGCCCAAGCCTCCGTCGGGGTCTTCTCAAAGAAAGCTCCATTGCACATCATCTCTACATATTGCTTCGTATTCGGCTGCAATCCATCGTAAAAGAATCCAATGGTGCGTCCCTTGTCAAAACCGTGATGTGGGCACGCCAACAGAAGCTCCTTAAATCTTTCCAAAGTTTGATCGTATGCTTTAGTTTCCTTCTGCGAGAACGACATGATATGCCTCTTTAAAGCTTGAGTCCTGGCCAAAGAAAAGAATTTTTTCAGAAATTCAGTTTGCATGGTTAGCCAAGAAGTAATAGATCTAGGAGGCAATGCATTGAACCAATTCTTTGCCTTGTCTTTCAATGAGAATGGAAAAAGTTTAAGATAAACAACATCATTACTAACTTTTCCATCCAACTGTGTAGAGCATGCTTCTTCAAACGTTTTAATATGCAAGTAAGGGTTTTCCCTATCCTCTCCATGGTAAGAGGGAAGGATCTGGATCACCCCAGCTTTAAGCGAAAAAGAATGAGCACCCTCAGGCAAAACAATGCATGACTCAGAAGCAACTCTAGTGGGCATATAAGTAGCACTCAATGGTAGTTCTTGTGGGTGTACAAGAGGTTGTTCGTTATTATTATTAGCCATGTTTTCAATTCTTATCAATCTGTGTGAAGTGGAGGTCCTATGCCACATAAACTAGCAAAGAGATATTTTTTTTGTTTGTTTTCAATAATAAAACTAAGCTATAAAGTGGAAGGATCTCACCGAGTACTCCTCTGAAAAGCTGAAAATGTGGATCAAAGATACCGTTGTCCCCGGCAACGGCGCCAAAAACTTGCCTCTCTCAAAACAATGTGAGCGTTACTCCCAAGCGCAGGAGATCGTGCAAGTAGTATCTGGAGAGTCCAGAGTCGAATCCTCGGGACAAGTCGACCTGAGATAACACAAATTCAACTAATCAAATAAAATATACGGTTAAGAAAACAACCACCTTTGTGAAGGTGAAGAATAGTGTACGGATTGGTAGCAAAGAAAGTGGTTCCTAAAAGTATTACGGTATCACGAAAGTTTGGTATCCAATGAGACAAATATGCTACGGTTGTGAGTTCATTAGGAGTTTATAGTCGCTGAAATTTCACGTCTTTTAATGTCACACAACGCTTCACCCGGTCAAGGCGTGAAGGCGTCGGAAGATAAATCGATGAAAACTAGTCAAAATAGCCTTAAACGTATTACTAGCAATGTTGATTTCATTATCAGGGCCTAGCCATAGGGCACATCAACAATATCGATAGTAAGCAAATACCCATCAAATACGTTGTAGAAATCAACAAAACTAGCAATTTGGACATGATAATAGGGCTAAAGACATGAAATTTAGCAACTACATACTCCTAACTACATCACAACCATAGCACAAAGAGATTAGCCACGCATGGTGCAATAAAAATCAGTTTTGATAGCAAAATACATCGTTTAGATAGCAAAATACAAAGAAATACACCAAATACGGGGTATAAGTTCAAGAAATTATCACCAAATCTCCTCCTTAGAACCCAAAACTCTCTGAGAATAGGAAGAATAGTCTCTGGAAATTTTCAGAATTTTCTCCTGGAGAAATACGCACAGTAGCCGCTCCAAAAGTCCCAAAATACGCCAGAATACCCCAAAAACCCTAGGAATACGCTTAAATATAACTCATTGCGGGTTTAATAGCTTATCGGGTTCAAATTCGCACCCGCTATCAATTAAAACCCGCACCCGCTGCCGCTGTCCATCCTGGCCATTCGATTCAGGCGGGATCGAACCTCGGAGCGCCACGTGTGCTCCAAGATTCGTGTCCCGCCCTATCGAATGCTCGGCGCCCGCATCCGCTAAAGCTATCTGACTTCGCCTCGGGATCGAGTGTGAACCGTTCGATTAAATCATCGAACGGCTGCGATCGTCCCCCGCTTCTCTCCGCTGAGATACGCGTGGGCGAGAGTATCGGCCGTTGGATCATCATCCAACGGTTTATCATTTGCCGCGTCGCCTCGCATCTGAGGATTTCTGCAGGCCGTTCGATGGGCGATCAACGGTGCCCGATTGGCCACGTCGTCCGCATGCGAGGCTGTTCTCCGGTTGCTCGTGACCCGTTGGATTGCGATCCAACGGCTGAGATAATTCCGCCCGAAGATGATCCTGCGCCGTTCGATGGAGAGGGAGTCGCTGGGATTGCGCCGCGTGGCGCGCCAAGATTCGTGCGGCGTATTTTTAAAAGTATTTCTTCAATTAAATGGTATTCTGCATTCAAAAATACACAATAATTAGCACAGATCTCAGAAAAATACAAATAAATAGTCGTTGGAATCGTGAGATCGAGACGATGCTAAGAAAAATATAAAAATGCAGAAGTACTCAATAGAATTTGTGTTTTGTGCACAAATAATGTGATTTCTCTAATAAATAATGGTGTACAAAATACGCACATATTAGAGAGCAATTAAGTATTATATAGGCACGTTATAGGACTAATTAGGGGGTTAAATACGCAATAATCAACCCGAATCACTCGATCCATTCTAAAATGGGTGAGACTCCAGATACGGGTTTGGGAGAAACGCGGGTAAATTTTAGGAGCTAAGGAGCGGATATGATAGATTTCTCACTCGCTTGACACTCCCGGAAGGGGGAGTTGACTAGAGTTGGAGAGGCCGGTGGTGTACTCGTGATGCACCATGCGGTAATTGATGGTTTTCTCCGTTTGTCCCATGAAAAAACCGAGATTTGTCTCACTCCCGTACCTTGCTCTGTTCGGGTAGGGAGTTACGAGAGGCCCCTCCAGTGCCTGTGTCGCTGGTTGAGGTACCACTTTTCACCCACCCTGGGTGAAGTCCGTCTCCTTAGCGTCCTACGGTTTACTCGGGTTTCCAAATCAGAACTAATGTATAATTTTTAATTAACTTAAATCGGTAATTGTACTTTCAGTCTTTTTTATATTTCCAGCACTTATGTATTGTTCTTTTAATTACGCATTAGTATTGTGATTGCTGTGACACCTGTAGTAGATGGTTAGTTAGAAGGACCAGTTCTAAACTGGGTTCTACTAGGGTGATTAGGAGTTCCTACTGGGTCACGCGTTGACGTGTCCCATCCTGTGGTTTACAGGTGCGGGTCCCGAGCAGTCTTCGGGTGTTCAGGAGCCAGAGGTCGGTGCCAGTGCTACCGAGGTAGAGCCTTTGGGCGACTCTGTACAGATAGACATCCCGGGGTTAGACTAGTGGGTGCGTTGTACCGAGTGTGGACTTTTGTACTTTTGGGCTGGGGGTTTCTCTTTTGTTGTACCCGCTTTTTCTAACCCCGTTGTACAGCTGATGTATGTATGTATGTGTATGGACTTATGTAATGTAATGTAACTTCAGTGTTGATGTATTTACTTGTCAGTACTGCGTTTTTATTTCTGTTGGAGCACTTTTCTTTCTATGTGTACTACTCCAGTGTTATTGCAGTGGCCTGCTAATTTATTTCATAATCAACCACAAAAAAAATGCCTAGTAGTATTTAGATAAGAGGGCTCGAAGCCTGAGTCTGAATACTACGGCGACCTCGTCAGCTACGCCCCCGTACTTGGGTGAGCGGGGCGTGACACCTGTGGAGCAGGTCAGAGCGGCGGTTAGACCTGGACTCAGGCCTATCCAGCCTGTTTAGTTCAAGAGGCCAGGAGGGCCTATTCTGAAGACTTGCCATTTCTGCGGTAAGACCGGGCACCTCAGGGATCAGTGTAGGAGGTTCCTGGGGCAGTGTATTGTCTGCGGAGATCCTGCCCATACCATCAAGGAGTGCCCCAAGTCGAAGCAGCCTTGGCGGGCACATATTGCAGCACAGCCGTTGCAGCAGCGAGCTCCTGTGCCTGCTGGACGTGGAGCGCCCCTTGTTCCACAGAGACAGGCCTTCTAGCAGGCTGTTCCATCGAGAGGGCAGGCTTTCCTGATGACTGAGGAGGAGAGCATGGCCATGTATGAGGTTATCACAGGTAACTTCCCTCCTAGCTGTTTCTTCCTTAGTTATGTTTGATTGTTAAATTATGTTTGGTTGCTTGCTCATGTTTGTTGCTAGAATAAGATTTGATTGTTAGACTGTTTGTTAGGTGTGGTTTTGGTTTGCACATTTCCTGCACGAGTCCTCTTTGACTCAGGTGCGTCGATGTGCATTTTGGCCCGGAGCTTCGTGGAGAAGCATTCCGTGTCGACGTCCCCTCTTTCCAAGAGTTGGAATATCGTTACAGGGAATGGTGTGGTCTCGGTGCATCGTGGGTGCAATTCT